>OX637409.1:5166459-5893959 GCA_951799425.1 Ilex aquifolium | reverse complement strand
CATTCTTACCAGAAGCATTTAATAATATGATCATAGAGGTAGAATTCTACTTGAAGAAAGGGCTTTGCTAATCTGATCAAATTTAGAGAATCAAACGATGTGGCACACTCAAATCCAACAAACAAAGGAGCCCAATAACATATCTAAAAATATCAATTTGGTGTATGGGTTTGTTGTATCATTTGGCTACAAAATTTAACCAGTATTTTGGTTAAAGAAAAGGACACTACACCCATTGTGGTTGGCTTCTAGTCAACTATTAGGAAGACCAATAAAATATGCCAAACATCACCTATTTTCTTAAAAATGCCCATTTTAACCCATACAAGTACCCAACCGCACATAAGGAAAATGTTTTTTGTATCATAAAATAAAATAAAAAAAGATTGCCCCCTCTTCTTTGATCCGTCTTATGTCCGAGTGGCAGCCTTGACCCGACTGGAAGTACGATGTGTCTGGAAACTCGGGATCGTAAATGGATTCAAGTATCATTCTGACGATGTGTCTGGAAACTCGACATCGTAAATGGATTCAAGTATCATTCTGATCGTCTCTTCCATGATCCTTTCTATAGATAGAAATATTGTAAACGGTCTGAACTTTGACCCTTATTTCTTTCTTCATATTGTAAAGGAGAGCAAAGCCCCCTTTTTGCTCCCTCTCTTGATAGATCAAGGGCCCTTCCTGTTGTCGTTTCAATGACTCATGGGGCTTCCCTTAGCTCATCTTTTTGGTTCTTGAGAATAATCGTTGGTGCTAGAAAGAAAAGTTAAAGTCGATAGGTAAAAGAGTTTCTTACTTTTTTTCGAATTAGTAATCAATTCGTACATGTCAATCTTGCATTCACTCTATCCATCCAACAAGCTCTCTTTCCCATTGGTAGGCAGAAGACAAGGGTTTTGGAGGGAACTACTAAAGGTGTGTATAAGGCCCACATATTGTGTATGTTAGACTGTCCCTCCAACCAAGCTTCATTATGAACTAATATACTGAAATTAGCATATAATGAAGAATGTATTATAAATACGGTGGAACCAATATCCAAATTATTAAGTCAAGCATAAGGAAATCGACACACATGAATGACTTTTATTAAATACAAAGGATGAGCTTTTTCATGGTAATCTATAATATAAAATGTGACAGATCTCAATAAACTCATTTGACGGTCTCAAATAAACTCATCCAACAGTCACCAACATCCCTTTCAAAACCATTCACATTGAATTCCCCCCTCTCCCAAATCCATTACTTCTCACTTACATTGTATTGTACATTCAGGCACGAGTTACTGCTATTAAGTTACTCTACTTAAGTATCAAAGATTCTAGTCACAAAACAATCTCTCCAAATGCAGGGTAAAGCTTACTATATTTGACCCAAACCCCAGCAAAATTCTCATACATTGACCGCCCATTTCATAAAATAAAAGATAACCAAATAACGTCCCTCCACCAATTGAAGCACCACCGCCACTACCCAACTTTACGGCAACAAACCACCACCTTACTCATCCAGCCTGATTCATCACTTTAGTTACACCAAACAAATCAATACACGGTTCCCTTCCATCCAGCAATTCATCTTCCACGATTCATCGTCTCAAGAATCCAAAACTCAAATAATCACAGAATGGAGGATGTGGAAGAGGTGATTGAAAGGTGGTGGATCAGATTAGGGGGAATGGAGCTCCATCCCTCAAGACTTGGTGGGTTACATTGGCCCAGATCTTTCAATTGCCTCCCCCCCCCCCTCCCCCCCCCCAAAAAAAAAAAAAAAAAAAAACAAATCAAAGTTGGTTGGCGATGATCACAGCCTTGAAGATGATGAATTTGGCCACTGTGTGTGTGTGCACGCGCTGAATGTTAAGAGAGCTGGAGAAGAAGAAAGGTACGTAGCAGCAGCTTTAACAAAGTTCAAATGAAAATGGGATGTTTAGATACAAAGACTGTATGGATGCAAGAAGTTTACATCTGTTACGAGACAAACTCTACCAGGGGTATGCTTTTATTTCAGAAACAACAGGGGCATCCTCAGTGAAATTGATTACTAAAGAGGGGTGTTAGTGTGCTTTTTTCCGTCAGGAAAAGGCTTGTGCCTGAGTAAACATCTGACAGACGCAGGACCTAAGGATCATCATCATAAGGTTGATTTGAGGCAGGCAATGCTGAAAGCACGATGATAGGTTTTCCATGAATTTGAAATCCAGCCAGCACAGAAGCTTCTGCAGATTGATCATAGAAACTATTTCCTGTAAAGTCTAGATGCTCCAATTTCCCTGATAGCAAGCACAATAAAGTCAAATCTCCAAAACCGCAATACATTTAGAAGGTGATATGAGAACTGTAGTTTTCCTAGCATTCTGAACTTCAGTCAACTCTAATATACTTGTTTCTTTGTTTCTTCCATATGGTACATAAAGGATTCAGTCTACTTCATGGTATCCACAGCCATATATTGGTTTTTGAGAAAATAATGTTTCAGTTATGTAACTGCCATATTAAAACACAGATCCGCGCCTCCTAATGATGGTAGAAACAAACAGAGTGATATAATTGTAGTGTTCAAAAATCCCAAGAACACTTCACAAGCATAATAAGATGTATACACGTCATAGACTTCTTAAAATGAAACATGCTTCCATACATTTGTAAAGAGCACAAAATGGCATGTAGTAAGAACAATAATAAGATTATAAACCAGTGGGCCCCACCAAAAACTACACTTTGAAGGCTTGACAAAAGTATAGTTAAATCAGCTTTAATAGTTTGAACCATAAGAGGAGTCTTCATAAATGTTGTTTATTCAAACTGTTGGGAAGTTTTATTAGTTATAAGGACATCTCACAAGAGGGCTTTTTCAGCCATTTCTTATCATCTGTCTTTACTCCTATGAAAGGTAGTTTATCCCTGAGCACATTTTACCTCCACCAAACAACCTATACATTACTACTACTTACTGTACTAGTTCCCAAAATTTGATTTTGTCAAACATTGTAAGTATATATATAGAATTAAAAACTCCGCACCAGATATATGTACCTTTTGCAACTTTCAGGCCAGAGCATATTGCTGACAAGGATTCCACAGGCATAAAATTATATCCTGCATTGACTGCAACAAGTCTTGGAGATTGTGAAATGAGTTTTGACAGAAATTTGGCAGTTTCAATCCCACCTCGGTTTTTGCTGGACAAGATAGGTCAATGTGTTAACTTAGGAATAAGATACAATGAAAATTCTAAGAAAATATAGGTAGCAGTAGAACCTTATATTGATGTAGACAAGCTTCAACTCTTCCATCACTTCTTCTTGTGCTTCCAGAAAGCCAGATGAAGAAAGTCCAATATCCTCAATATTGAGGGATCGAATGCCTGTGCACAAATATTTTCCCAGTGGTGCCCCCACTTTACTGGAGAACACCTGAATCAAGACCATACATCACAAAGACATAACTTAAGCAACAAACATAACTTCCCACCCAGACTAACTTGCCAAGGTCATTATCGCCAATTGAAAGGGCATTCAATGGTTTCTTTAATCGCGAAAGGACTCCCAAAAGTTGACTCACTCCCTTGCAAGTAAGCTCACAGTTTTCCAACTTCAACTCAGCAAAGGGGGGTTCTCTTTCAGAAATCTCAACAAAGTATGGGATTAAACTCCTAAAAAATAGAAAAAAATTTTGTAAGATCACATAACTAGGATGATCAAAATGAATGAGGAGGAAAAAAATCCACCAACTTGATTCCATCATCCTCAATAGGATTGTCACTTAAATCAAGAGTGCCCAAGTTAGGCATGTGAACCAGAGCATATATAAGACAATCTGTATCATCTTTTTGTAGATTGGTGTTCCTGAAATTAGAGAAGTAACCTTCAGGTTAATGATAACACGGCTTATAATGGAAGACAAATCCCTGAGAATCATTATGTTGGCTTTTTGTTATTTGGGGGAGTGTATTCTTGAAATCCTAGTCATACAATTACATAGCATAGGAAATGACCCCCAAAACTTGTATGTGCATTTTCATTATTTCATTGGAACACTCTAGACATTTTCAAAGGCAAGCGCTTTATCATGCATATCTGAATCCATAGATTTCTTAGCTGCAATCTCATCATTTGATCGTTTGCACAGGCAGCATTGACATTGAACATAAATCGTAAAATACCTTAGATTGAGCACACGTAATGATTGCAATGACTTGCCTATTCCAGAATACAACTTGGAGCAACTTGTGGATCTCCATTTGAAATCAGAGAGCCAGCCAGCAATCTGCAATATTGTCAGTAAAGTGTTATATAGGTTTATTGTCAAGAGAACAGCTGTAAATCATATTTTGACACTATATGCTATACTCACATTGTTCTCTGAAAGGTCCAGAATGACTATACTAGATGAAGCATCAAGGAGGGTATTCAAAACCATTTTTGCAAAATTCTGTTGGAGGTTGTTGTCAGATAAGCTTAACAAAGTCAAAGACCTGACCCAAAAGATATATGAATTAGAACAGAGAAATGATCTTGATACTATTGGTCTGATTCCATGAGATGAAACATGATGCCTAGCATGATATACAAATAAAAAAAACATGGGTATAAATCATACATTGGAGTTCTCATTGGATGGTAGAACTTAATCGTTACAAACAGGCAATATGAGCCATTATACCACTAATTTCAATTCAAATTTTCATTAAGACCCGAATGAAATAACAAATCAATAAGAAGCTGTGACTGTGTGTTAAAGAAATCCTAGGCCATACTGAAGTTGCTTAACAATAATCGGAATACGAGGGATATCAAAGACAGTTTCTTTTATTTCATGTCTATCTGACAGAGTCCCATCATAACTTCTCCATTTCTATTGCAAATTTCCAACATTTAAAAACAAGTTTCCAAATGCAACAGGTTTGGATTTCCTCTCAAGAAAAAACATAATCTGGGAGAAGACTAGCCAAGAAAACTTCACTGCACAAAGCAATATGGGAAGAGTAACCACAATTAAATTGAACAAAGAAATAGTAAAAGTTTAAGAGAGAGAGAGAGAGACGACGAAGCAGCAAAACAAATCTGTAATTTCAGAAAGTTTAGCTAATTTCTGGGAACTTCTCGTAGTTTTTCCACCCTACTCCTGCTAAACTGCAAAACCACCCAATGTTCTCTGAGCCACCAAGGTGACGTGATCTGTACAAATGCATATACCTCCTGGATACTTCCAATAGTAACATAATTGCACCTGTCCAAGTTTTTCTTGTTCATAACTACCACATTAAGCTTCATCAAAAATGGAAACCAGCTAATTTGAAAACTCTGCTGGAGTTCATGTAATAACATTGCTGCAATGTAATATGAAACAAAAAACGAACTAGAACAATCCATGCACACATATCGTGCAGTATAATTACAAGCAAGCTTGATGTCATATGTTGAGAGAAATAGCTTCCACCACTAAACCATGACACTAAACTATTCTTATGTTTCAATCATATTATCCACTTCAAGCAATGGAGCACATAGAATACATACCAAGAAGTTGATGGAGAACAAAGCCGAGAATGAGATATCGAGACATACCTCCCTGATGATAAAAATGATGCCAGTCCAACAGGTAAAGGAAACGAGTTGATTTCCAGAAAGCTCGATGTTTTGATTGAGAAATGTTTTACCCCATGTGTTTGAAGACCCTTCATGTGTAGTGAATCGCAAATTGCATCGACAAAAGTCAAAGAGAGCTTGCAATGAATGAATTCAATTGAAGTAAGTGTCTCACTGTTTTGGTCCAGAAGCTTACATAATCCCACAACCTGTCAGATTGTGGCAAGTCACTAATTCATTAGTCCAATAAAAAGCAATTCTCTAACTCAAGAGTTTCTCTACTCTTTCCAATTTTTCCTCAGAAAGGCCCTTGGAACAGCAAGGACAAACCATTTTCCTTTGCCTGCAATGACTTCTATTAAACATAATCATTTTTCAAAGGTTAAGATTCCTTTCAATTTAACTTGTAGAACACATTTTTGGTAAACCTCCCCATTCTTTCCCATATTATTATATGACCTTCAGTTTCTGGGAAAAGAAAAGATGGCACATCTTTAAGCAGAATTCATAATTTTTTTTTTTTTTTGCACAACAATACAGAAAAAAGCACAATCAGATTTATAAAATTTGGTTCATTATCATAATGCCAGTTTTTTCCTCTTAAATGATAAAACCGAGTATAAACAAGTTCACCAGAATCACCACCTTGTCTCAAAAACCTTGACAATGATGTACGTGAAAGTTAAATGGACTCAAAGTAAAGTTGTTTTAAGAGTCATGTTTGATGTAACCGAGAAGCTTAAAAAGAATGTAATTTTTTTTTCCTAAAACCACGTTTCAAGTGAGATGGTCAAGAAGAAAAATGATTCATATAAGACCATTCTACATGTTGCAGGAATGATCCTGCTGGATGTCTTCTGCACACCATAAACAGAAAGATACTGTTTATCTTTACTTAATGGAGCATAAAGAACTGACAGCCAACATCATGCCTAGGCTTTTATGGTGGCACGGGCACATTCCCTAATAAATTGTACTCAAATGAATCTTCAAAAATAGCTGACATCAAGAAGTATATTATCAATGTAGTTTCTGGAAGTCTTATGAAGGTTCAGATGTAAGAGGTTGCATGGGCCCCCTAGAAACAAGTATGCATAGCTGGCTCTTTTTCTCTTTCTCTTGGGGTAGTATTCTGCAGCTTAGAGGCCACTTTAAGAATTTCTAGCTCATTCTACTTGCATTTTTTTTTTTGGCTTCTTTTTCCTTTTTTGTTGCCTTTGTTTCAGTTGGCTTCCTTTGGGGTGTCCTAATTTGTTCATTTCACCATTATTTTCGGGGGTTTCACCTAAGTTTAAGACACAAATGTACATTGGAAATTAATAATCTTACATGTTCATTCGATTTAATCCATCGTAGTTCCAAGCTTTCCAATTTACTGGTCCTTAATAGAAGCTGCAACAGAACAATAATAACAGATACAAAAAGTCACATGCTAAAAAACAAGCTACTTTGTTGCAGTAAACAATATTGTTTTCAGTTTTACCTTTCTTCAATAAAAAAGATAAAACTACTGAAACACATCCGATGATGGGCTCCCCACATGATCATATATAACATATACTTTAAATAAACCTTTTACCACTTAATTATTCCGTATGTCTTAAACCAACTGCCCTTACAACTTCTGAACATTTAATTAATCCAAGACTTTCTTCATTGGCTTTTTGTCAGAATAATTGAAAGGGGACAGTATAAAAATGGACCGACTCCAGAGGTAAGCATATCTGGAAAGACAGATGTACATGCATAGCAAAGGTTTACAGGGAGCACTCGACACACATGCCTAAAATGTTGAAAAAATCAGAGAAAATCCCTTCTACCAAAGAAACAGACAAAGCAACAAACTAATCAAACTAAATAGGCTCTAACATCAGCTTAAGCATTGTACCCTCTGTGTAACTACGCAAAAGAGATGGACTGATGGAGGACTTTTGTTTTCTAAATTGATTCAAGACAGATGCAAACACAGCAGAAAAAGTAACAAACCAATCCAACTAAATAGGATTTTACCATCAGATAAAGCACTTTCGGTTCTAACCATGCAGATGGGTTTTTTTTTTTAATTTGATTCAAGACAGATGCAAACACCAGAGACCGACTCACAAAATATCAGCTGCCCAGGAATTTCTTCCACCCATGAGACGTGTTACTTACACAAGTTTCTGCAGCACACAGCGCATTCTGAAGTTTCAGACACCTGCATTATAAAGAAACATATTTTAATAACCAAACGCTCAGTATACATCATTAAAAAGTGTAAACAATGAGAGAACAGATTTTCCAGAAAATCCAAGCATAATATGACATTAAAGAAAGACAAAGAACTTCTGCAAGAAAAAATGTTGAAATACACTTGTTTAACCAGAGTTTATGCATTGATTCAAAAACCATGAGCAGGTCGATAAGAAAAAACAGCCACACAAGGACAACTAGTTAACACATGTTATTCTGCAATCTAGGTCCATCCTAAAATCTAGCCAAATTATATTGTGTCACATAGTATTATCAAAAAAATTGTGTCACATAGGCTTGCACACAAAAGTCCATGATATAACATGGTACCTGGCATATGATCCAAAGTGGCGGCAATGATAAGACAACTTTGAGTAGTCCCTTGTTATGTTACTGAGGTGCACCCCACAAACAATATCTTTTAACACAGCATCTACACAGACCAAGAAATATGTCAAATTAACCTTATGTTCAGCACAAGACAAGAAAGTAAAATGCTAAAGAACCATCATTTCGTCTGTTTGGCTTGATTGTCAGAAAAGATAAGAATGGAATCGGGGGGAAATTCCAAATTTAAAATGTGTCAGAAGAGAAGTATTAAGAACGAGAGCTGGGATACAACATACAAGCTTAAGACACAAGCACTTGAAAAGAATTAACCAATAAGATACTAGACAGGAAAAATCAATACTTAAATCATGCTAGAAGGAAAACATTGTGCTTAATTTTCTGCTTTCTGATAGAGATATATCATACATGTATTGAGCATTTAAGAAAACATTTATCAATTTGGCACAGCATGTACAGATTCAATTAAATTGAAAGGTTGTGATGCTAATGGAGTTATTAAATGATTGATAGCACAATGGAAACAGCAATGCAGCATTACAGATGAGAAATGTGTAAGAAAGGATGGATGCAATGAGAAGTCAAGTAGGAGTTAATCAACCAAGTTCTTGAGCGGCAATGATAAACTAAGCTAGCACCAATCTTAACTTTTTTTTGCCCTTTTCTCAGTAATACCCAAATCAAACAGAAGCAAGAAGTATCTTACCTGGAACTTTTATTTCACCAATACAACCATCAAAAGATGGGAGCAAAGCTTTCTCTGCTGCCGCATCTAAACAGCTGTTTCAAATCAAAATAATTAAAGTGCTGAATAAAGGATAAAAGTAATGAAAAAGTAATAATTAAACTACTCTGTCCATTCAATCAGACAGCATACTCCTGTAAATGAGTCTCCCAGTAAATCTGCTGCCAGTCATATGTCACTTCATAATTTTCTTCACTTTCTTTTGCCAACCAATTGACTGGTTGAACCCGCCTAACAAGACCAGGCCAACGTGACTTGTATAATGTCCTCCACGCTATCTCAAAGTTCAAACATCTGCAAAAACATTAGATCTACGCTAAGTATGATCTTACTGTCTATTTTCCCTTATATATAACAAAGGAAATATTCTTTTTTGTAGATCACATCATCGTTCCATACCTTTTACGTTTTCTCTGATTTTCAAAGCAATCATTGGTATATTCATAGTCATTCCAATTACTGAATGACCTGCAAAAAGAAGATGCACATAAATATCTATGAGTATTTAAAAATTTTGACATGCCATCTTTTCAGTTGCTGCTCAACCATATGACTTGCAAACCTGAACAAGCTGCCAAGTTAGCTACAGCTGTTAGGAAGCATCCTCAAATACATTCATGAAATTGACCTCCTCATGCACATCTTGATCCTTTTTTTAAATAAAAAACTTACATATTGACCGGTTCTGACTACAAATTACAAAATCACTGGCTAAACTGCAAAAGCATCAATATTCTAAATTTCAAAATCTAGAATTAGCTTAAACAAAGAAAAATGACACCAAAGATAATAATTGAGCCCACAATGTGAACAAAAACATGACAGTGACCCCTTTCAATCACGAAATAATATAAATAGAAAACAGAAAAAGGAAAATTGGTTATGCATTCTGAGCACATATGATCACAGCAACAAGTAAATATTTCTGGCCAGGTTAAAAACAAGTAAATATTGCTGGCAAGGTTAAAAAGAGAGGAATATATAGAGCCATGTAGTCAGTATCCTAGGGAGACTACAGTTAACTGAAAAGCAGCATTCAGGATGCACGCAACTTATGTGTAAATCAGAGGAAGCCAACAAAATGATCATGTTGAGCACAATGCTTTTTATTTTTTGCTATCTGAGATTAGCACATACTTAACAATTCGTAAATACAAGAAAACAAGCACAAGACAGCAAACTATCATGGCAGTAACCTGTCATGTAAGGCTGGTATGCCGTAGCATGTAACAGAACAAAATAATCAGCAAACACACTTAGCCGTTTACTCATAAAGTGGTACTCTCACAAAGCCCACCCAAGCTTCATTTGCGCACACAATCCTTTTCCATGGGGATGGGGGTCAAGGGTTGATGGGATCCAAGAATCATTTTGCCACTCTCTCTGTCATGCAGCACATGGTGTCAGATGGCATAAATAGTTTCTCAAGGTAAAAACATTTCAGAGATAAATTTCCTTGTTGGTAGCCACTTGATGCAACTAATGTCGCAAGTTAGATTAGTACCCAATCCATCATCCCAACAGCCCCAATAAATAGGGACCAAATCTCAACCTCCTTTAGAAAGTTCCTTCTTATGTATCACACCACTCTAATAACCAACTCTAACATTTTGATAGAAAATTGGGTGTCAATCTCTCTAATAAAGTGCAGAATAAAAGTTAAAACTTAAAACGCCTATTTGGACTAAAACCAGGAAATTTCAAAGGTCAGACTGTCAATAGTTCATATATTACACCAAAGATTAAACATTTCGATTCCAAACAAGTTCTCCAATATCCTTCGTCAAACCAAAATTAACTCCTCAGGTAAAATATTCATACTTTAAACTATAGAACCCCTACCACTGTGAATGCGAAGAATTTAAACAGAAATATAACAAATAAATTGAGTATAAAACTGTGTAAATTGTGCATAGAGCAGACTTTATGAATGCATAGCCGATGGTGTCACAATATTTTGTCTTCCAACACAATGAAACTTCGAAATGATGTGCTTAAACAATAACAAAACAATCCACCTCATTAGAATCAAGTCATATATAGCAAGGAAACAAAGATAAAATAGTTCATATGGTTCTAGAATACAAGTTAGAAGCTAAAAAGCCTACTTGGACTATAAACAGAAAATACCCAAACAAGTTCTCTGATATCCTTTCCCAAACCAACATACTTTAAATTAAAGGACGTTAGGTCTTTAGCATTGACAAGCATCTAACAGTTCACCACATTAGAAACTTGTAAAAATAGCAAAAAAAAAAATGAAAATGAAAATAAAATTGTACTATGGTTTTCACACAACACAAAATATGAAAAATGCGGTAAGAGTGTGAAGGCAGAACTAACAGTTGTTCTTGTAACTTTTGCAAGGCCAGGGGAGGTAAGCTTGTCAACAGGCAATCAAACAAGTCTAACGGAAGTTCATATATATCCGGTAGAAGATCATCCCCTGCAGCAACCAAAATCCAATAAGACATGAAAAAAAATAAAAATGAGTGCCATTGCAATATTGCATACAACCAGCCTTCCAACTTTTCAAAAACAAGAACAATCCAGTCGTATTTAATATAGTTCTGCTCTACAAAGCCAAAGCATAAAATATTACCCCGAACAAGTTCCATCGCAACTGATTCCATGCATAAAGTGAATAAAGATGGAGCCTCACCCATTCTTGACGAATCAAAGCAAATTGAACTCAATCTGACCGTGTTCAACTCAAAGAAAGTGTTCTTGAGTTATATTTCCGAGTACATCAATCAAATTTACGCTTACATACAACGATTAGAACGCAAATTACAAAATAAAGATAAAAAAAAACCTAGAAATAACGTACTGATAGTAATCGAATCCAATGAATGTCACTCTCAAGAATCACATGAAGTTCATCAACCCACAAAATTCCATGAACTCAATCACCAAAAATCTCTGAGTTCAGTTTCAGTGATCTTTCATATTTTCGCGCCTGCTATAAAGACAATGAACAAGTTCATTAGCGACTGCATCAACGAGCAGAGAAAATAAAGATGGGGTTTCACCCATTCTTAACGAATCAAAGCAAATTGAACCCAATTCGAGTGTATCCAACTCAAAGAAAGTGTTCTTGAGTTAGCTTTGTAAGTTCCATCAATCAAAATTGATGCTTAAATACAAGGATTAGAGGGCGGATAACAAAATAAAATGAAGAAAAAAAACCCCTAAAAAGAACATACATATGAAAAGACTATTTCAATGATCTTTCATTGTTTCGCCCATGCTATAAAATACGACGTCAAAACCATCTTATAAAATCTATATAATAAAACACAATACAATTTAAATCTCAAAAATAAATAAAATAACTTTTGTTATTTGTGATTGAGATCTTTTTCAATTTTACTTTAAAATTAATCCGATAGCTAATATTAACACTCCAAATTTAATAGAGAAAATAGGTTTTAAGGGTGTGTTTGGAATGACTTTTTAAAAGTGTTTTTAATACTTATAATTTCTCATAAATACTTTAAAAATAAAAGTAATGTTTGGAACCACCTTATCACTACCACTACCCCCATAACCCCCATCGCCCCATCACCATCACCACTACCACCACCACCACCCCCTACCACCCCACCACTATTACCATTACCATTACCACCACCGCCGCCCCCCTCACCAAACTACCCTCCACCATCATCACCACTATCATTACCACCTCCACCGTCGCCACCCCACCACCACCACCAATGTCATCACCCTACCCACCGCCTAACCATTACCCCCACCCCCCACCATCGCTGTCGTCACCATATCACCCCCTTACCATCACCATTGTCGCCACCCCCACCACCATCCCCTTTACACCCACCAACGCCATTGCCACTGCCACCCCACCACCACTTCTTCCACAACAACCACCACTGTCTCTTACTATCACCACCATCATCATTACTACTAGCGTCACCCCACCACCACTACCCCTATCGCCTCACCACCACCACCATTACCATCCACCACCACTACCATCGCTCACTTCCACTATAACCGATGTTTAAATTCTTTTCTCTCTTATCTATATTTGTGATTTGATTTTAAATGTAAATATAAATATATTTATTGTTGACCATTTTTTTTATTATTCTGTGCTTTCAGGCACAGACAATAATTAGTAAATAAATACCACACCTATCGTCACAATCCCTTGTTACCGTTACTGAACTGAAAAGGATTCAATTTAAGAAGTTCTGAAATTAATTAACACACCCTCGCTCATTCTATCGCTTTTATTTACCCTCCAATTGACAAAAATGAATAAATATGTAGTGCATGTGATTTACCCCGAAAAAAATTAAAATTATTGAGTGTAACCGTGTAATTGTTTACTAATACGTAAACAAATCAGAAAGTGGGTCCCATTAAAATTCATAATCACTAAATCATATAATACATAACTACTATTTATTTTTTTATTAAATGATGACACAATATCAACATTGTTGACATAATGTAATGGTTTAATAGGGAATCAAGAGGCAAAACTTTGAGATGAACCAATGAATGACTATATTATATAGTATGCAGGATGGAACTACCTTTTAGAGTACAAAACCTATATATATATAATAAAACAGCTAGGTGTTTGAAATTTTATTCTATACATATTTTTTACCCTCAAAACCATTCAATCACTTATTTTTATCACATGTTTAATCATTTAATATACAAATTTTTATTTTAGGCATTATCCATATACAATATTTTTGTCAATATTTTAAAAAAAATAATGGATTAAAATAAATTTTAAATGATGTAATCAAATTAATGAAGGAAAGAAAGATAATTATTTAACATAGCATGATCGATTTTTTAGATGTTTGAATTTTATGTTTCATAGTGCTTTCAAACACGGGTTATAACTAGTTCTCTTATAAAAGGGGTTCATGAATAAGATGTCATGCGCATGGACTTAGAGTGAGAGTGACCCCCAATATTTACTCCGTATTCATCGCCTTTAATCAATTAATGAGATAATTAATACTTCAATTTTACATTATATTCTCATCTTAGTATCTCAATTATTGATTTTATATAAGTTAAATCTTTTCGTCGCTTTCAATTGTTAAAAACAAACAATGACACATGATGTGTATGACCACATGACACGTAACTTGCCTTCAATTGTTGTAACGACTAAAATTGACGGAATAATTTAATTGATACAAAATTAATAATTGAAAATTTAAATTTAGTCAATTACAAATTAAGGGATTATTTTAAAACACAAGGCAAAGTTTGAGGGTTAGTTGTAATATTTACCCTTAATTAATGTTGCATCATCCTTTTGGAGTTTTGTAGCAAGTAGATTTGAGGCCAGTGAAATAATAAAAGAAAATCTATAATTTGAATTTTTATTCCCCTAAAAAAAAATCACATAATTCAATTATATCACATGTTCAATCATTTAATACTTAATTAATTTGTAGTTTAACATAATTTTTATTTCATATACTATCCATACATAATAGTGTACACATGTTGAAAATTTTTTGTCCAAGTTATACATTTTTAGAAAATTTTGAGGCTATTTTAAAAAATAATAATATGTACAAATTAATTTTAAATGATGTAATCAAATAAACGAAGAAATAAAAAATTGTTATTTGGTATAATGTGATCAATTTTTTGAACACTAGAATTTTATGTTTCCTCGTGCCTTCAGGAATAGGTTATGACTAGTACATGTATATTTTATCTAGATTGGGTGTGCTTTTTTTTATGTAAATTTTAGTTATGATATAATAATTAAATGAATATTCTTCAAAATAATCCTTCAAGATATCACTTTAAAAGAACTCTTGCAAATCCATAGGCAACATTAAAAAATTTAGAAGGATGATGAAATTCAATAATTGAAAACTTAATGAAGGATGGAACAATCTTGAAGGTTCTATACTTTAAAAAAAAATAAAAATTGAACATCATTATATACTTCAATTGATAAACCAAATAGGTATGGATTGTCCCGAAAGTATAATGTCGTATAATTTTCATTGATCGATACAAAATAATATAGAAATGTTGAAATTCGTACTGATCAACCTTACGACAAAATGATCCGGGACAAGTAAAAATCAATTCATCTATTTCTTGATCAATCAATTTAGTATGAATTCTTGCTCAAAGAAAATTAAAAATTAGTGTGAATAAAAATTGTTGATCAATAAAAGTTATTTATGATTATTATAAAGGTAGGATGTGACCTCTTAACAGATGCCATTTGAATGTAAATGCCATAGCCAGCATTCGAAGCTGCCTTCCTTAGAAAGAAGTAAATTTTTATGAAAGAATGTCTTGGTGATCATTCATTGTCCTTACAACATTAAAATTCCAATTAAGAGAGATAGTGGTGGATTCAATATTAACTTCGTCGATCATGTCTAAAATTACTAGTCTTACCATTAACCAAAATCCCTTCAAACAATAGAGACAAGAGAGCATCGAATCTTATACTCTTTTCTTTTTTTTTTTTCCATACTGAAAAAAAAAAAAAAAAAGACTTTTGAATGAATATATGACATTCTAAAAATGACATTTGTTTATTATAGAAATGACAAATACATGCACTTGCCCCATGGTGAACAAATACACAACTTACAAGCTTCAAAAAAAAAAAAACAAACCAAATGGATAACACTCTTTTCCATAAACAAATTACCTTAGGGCCCTCTAGTCCTCCCTCAAGCTTATTGATCACACAATTACCTTCAAACTCCAATTGACCAAGATACACTTACACATACCTATATTTGTTTTGAAACATTACTTTCAAATGCCTAATTCTAGGTCATCGAATCGATTGCCATGATGGTGCTTAGATTCATTGGATTCATGTATTTGTCAGACCCACTATATATAGTTCTGACAATAATCTTATTTGCCCGTTCTGTCGGATGAAAAGCGTCCCAAAAAACATATATATCTCTGTTTGGGCAGAGATTTGATGCAACGGTGCAAAGTCCTACCCCGTTGTAGGCTCCTTGGCCGCAGCATGCTACCTTTGCTGTTACAAAACCTGTTTCACCCAAAAAAGATAGATACACATAAAATACAATTATTTTTTGTTGCCTAACATTTATGTGGGGATGGACGAATGGTTTAATGGACCACCCATGGAGTGCCCTTGACTAGGCCCGTAGTCCCATGGATAAGATCATGGCCCTGCTAGACATAGTGGGGTTATTCCAATAAATGTCCACGAAGGTTACCTGTCATGGGAGCCCGCATAGCGGCTCATTAATCCGACAAAATTTAAAGGGTGAATTGTACTTTGTATCTTAAAAAATTTAAAATTTTTATTTTGTATTTTTAAATATTAAATTTATCACATTTCACTCTTAATGTATAAAAAATGTGAAAGACCTACTAGTCATATGTCTTAGTAGGACTAGGCCAACGGGTTAATCATATGTCGTGTTTTCTAGCCAGCTGCCTGATCCACAGCCCGGCTTGGGCTGTGGACCAGGGGCCGCTAGTCTTGGTCCAACATAGATTAAGGCATGTGAAATAATAATCATAGAAACAAACATACCATAGGCTTGTGGATTGAAAATGAAGCTATTTTGCATTTCATTAGTATTAACAGCGACGAACACGTCTGAGCCGATCTCTTGATCAAGACTTCGAATCATCTGGGCTAGGAGTGGGTTGAATATTCTTGCAGCTTGTTGGGGCTCGGCTGCACATTCTCCATTTGTGCTCCTTTGGGCTAGCTCACCGGGAACACAACCTAATGGTCCAGTTCCTGTCACTAGGACCCTCCGAGCTCCCAACTCATATAGCCTCTGCAATACATGATCACATGGTTTAACAAAAAGCCAAAAAACCAAGCAGTGATGAAGCAAAACACACACACATAAACTCTAATACACACATAATATATGGATCTATGTTGTTACCTTCAAAACCTTGCGGTACTCGGAGATGACGTAACGGCAATAAGCTGGGATAGTGAATTGAAGCCTTCTTGCGGTGACTGGTCCCAAGAAGTAGTTGTTAACAAAGTCGTTGCCACCAAGCGTTATGAGGACGAGCGCTTTGTTCACAAGCTGCTTTGCCTTGTCTTGCCCAATAACAGCACTCAGTCGTTGTTGATATTGTATGAATAGCTGAAATTGCTGCTGGATTCTTATAATGTTTGCCTAGCAATAAATAAAAAAATAGATATATTAAACTCGTATTTATACGACTAATAGAACTACAACTGTTGGACTAATAGGAGTAGAATTGTTGGGATATCCATTGGCTTACACACCCCTCTTTACTTTTTATTGTTAAAATTCAAAAATTATTGTGATTTAAAGTAAGGTGAATAATTGAGCCGAGTTACTTGTGTTCAGTTTGGATAGGGCTTGATTCAAGCTCGAACAATTTTTTAGGTTCATTTAGAAAACGAGCCTAAAAGTTACAAAAGGTACGATCAATTTTAAAACATTACGGTTGATTAAAAAAGTTACAAATTTCAAAAGTCAAGTTACAATTCACATAGGATAAAATTATAATTGTCCAAAGAAATCCCATGGTCCATCATGGTACTCATGATTGATGATGAATTTTTTTCAGATAATTGTAATTTTACCTTTGAAAGATTTAATCTTATTATTAAAATTAATAACTTTACTGTGGACTTTCAATATATATATATTTTTCTTTTGGAAAACACTTTCCCTATAATTGAAGTCGACTTCTTTTTCGGGTAAATAATTGAAGATGACTTAACATTGTATTTCATTTTGAGAGAGAGAGAGAGAGAGAGAGAGAGAGAGAGAGAGAGAGAGAGAGAGAGTTGAAATTACACAAGAAAAGTAGACTGCAAGAGAGAGAGAGAGAGAGAGAGAGAGAGGGTTGAAAGTACAATAGAAAAGTAAACTGCAAGAGAGAGAGAGAGAGAAAGTTGAAAGTACACTAGAAAAGTAGACTGCAATGTACATGTTAATTGGTTGGCCAGGGACTTACAAACTGAAAACCGGTGTCGTTGAGGACTCCGATCCCGGCAGAAGCAAAGTTTGCACCAACAAGTAGTCTTTGTCCAGTAAGCTGAGGGCTCAAGTATGGCAATGTGGACTCAGCACCAAGCCGTTGGCCTAGCAATAACCACACACACATATATTTATATTCTGTTAAGTAATTTCTTGTAACTAAAAAGTACAAGACACTCTACGAAGAAGGCAAAATGGAAAGCTTACTGATAAGGTCAGGGATGTTAAAGCCGTTTGAGAAGCGGCCAGTGGGGCGGCGGGTGGGGTAGTCGATGCCATAAGGCGGAGAGTCGGCTCGTGCGGTGGTGGCCAAGTAGTTGTTGTTGCCATTGTCGACGAGTGAGTCACCGAACACAAAGAAAGCACGGGCCGCCTCGGCTTGTTGTGGTGGTGCTACTGTGCCCATGAACACTAGAGCAACAAGAAACATGGTAGAAATAGCTGAAGGACTAGACATGGTGACAATGTGGCCACTTGTATAGACAGTACCGTGTGTGTGTGGCAATTTTCATATGTGAAGGATACAAATGCTATGGTTTTATAAAGGGTTTTTGTGGGTGGTGATCAACTTAGTTGGTTGAAACCCTAATAAATGGCGCCTGTAATTTGAAACCCTAATAAATGGCCTGTAATTTGAGTTACTATTAAGTATACCATTACATCACGTTAGCATTATCATATGGTGTAATCGCCTATGAACTCCACTCTTTTAAATGACATACACTTTCATGTAAGAGACGAGAGTACCCGCCACACATTTTAAAAGTGATCGAAATTCAATTTTTCACTTATTTGTTTATTATTAGACGATTAAACCGACCCACCATGCAAAAGAAAGTGAAGAAATGGTCAATTGAAAAGGTTTTAGTAGAAGGACTTTTAAGTCTCCGCCATTACTTCCAGCTATTAGGTCGGAGTCGGTATCCGGACATGCATGTGACAGTCAAACCTTTTTGTTCTTGTTACCCTCATGATTTGTGGCGGTTTCCAACTTTCTTCTTTGGATTTGTACAAGGGTAACGGTATTGGAAAAAAAAAATTGATAATTTATTGATTTACTATAAATAACTTCCTGCTTGAAAACACCATAATACAAAAAATTGAACATTAAGGGTATTTTTGGTTTAAGTATTAAAAAAGACCGGATTAAACAAATTTGTCTATCTTATACCCATCCATCCGGTCCTTCGATTAATTATTGTGATAATGTTTCATTATCCCATGTTTGGTTCAAATATCAAGAAATAGTGAATCTCACATTTATTTCATCTAATATTTTGTTTGAATAGAATATTGAATGATAATATAAATATTAAATTACTAAAGAACCCTCAAGATAAAGAGTGATATTTATATTCTAGAGTTTTTTAGGGAAAAAAATATTTTTTGTCCAAATACATCACAATTGAATTATTTAAACTCATCAAAAATGTGAATTTATTTAAGAGACTGTAGGTGGTATTAAATATACTATTCATCCGGGTCAGTATTATTTCTAAGTGATAATACCAGGTCTAAAATGTGAATCCAAACATGGGTATAACAAAGATAAGGTGGGCTCAACATTATTTTTTCCAATCCCTCTTTCCTAATGCATATGGCAAACTACTACTTTTTTATTTTTGTAATTATATAATTTAAAATTAAAATAAACTAAGAGAAAATAAAAGAGAAGTTTAAAAAATTACAGCTAAAATAATGTTATTAGCCAATGTAAATGTGACACACCACTATTTTAATAAATTAGGTTAAATTTTTAAATTTTAATAGCATTACTCAATATTTCAAGATCTTCATTTTTGTGAAAAAAATAAAAATAAATACTATCATCTTAAACTTTAAGTTAACTTTTGATTCAACTACTTTTGCTGACTTTTAATGCTTTAAATCGATAAAAATCCAAACGTTCAAGCCATAAAGAAAATCCTTATCATAAATCTTTTAGTATAAGCCATAAACACCACCAACTTTGAACTATTCAAAGAACATTATACTTTAAAGTCTTCAACTTTGTGATAATAAAATCTCTTCACGTACAAGAGTAACGTTACGCATATCTAATTACTCTCCTCATACGTACTCTATATTGGCAAAAGTTTCGTGCTCTTTATAATTTTCTTTTTTCTACCACGATGGTGCGTAGGTACGGTGCATTTTATTAAAAGTTGCTGAACTATTTATTGCATATGGTTCAAGGTTACAGCTAATGAGTCGGACACTCAACCAGCACTTTATGTAGTTATATGTGTACATTTGAAAACCATGTATCTATTCACTTCTTCCATGATTAAGTAGGTCCCCATGATTTTTTTCCCCTCTTTTTGCCTCTACATTATAAGAATTACAATCTTTTAAGACAATTTTTTTACGGTAGTAATGTTCATCGGCACAAAAAGTGTTTTTGAGCAAAAAAAAATTTGGTAGTGATAGTGCTGTCACAAAATGTTTATTTGATGTTGTAAATACTATTTGAGACGATCGTTGTCGTCACAAAGATTTTTTGAGACTCCACTTATTATGGTGAGGCATGCCGTCACAACACCTTGTCGTAATAAGTGAAGTCTCAAAAATCTTTGTGGCGGTAATAACTTGTCTTAAATAGTATTTGTGGTAGAAAATAAACATTTTATGATAATACTACCGCCACAAAAAAAAAAAAAATTTCTTCAAAATACATTTTTCTGTGACAAGGAACATTATCGTTACAAAAAACTTATATCAAAAGACCTTAATTCTTACAGTTCCATTTTGCTGTTCAGGGCATGACTTGAGATTATGTATGGATAGAAGTCTAAGTAAGAGCATCTCCAAGAGATGTTGTAAAGCACAAAAATAGCTAAAATTTAGCTAATCAAAACAAAAAATCATACTTCAACAGATACTCTTCAAATACTCTAAAATATATTTTTGCTACAGTGATACTCTATATTTAGAGTATCACTGTAGCAACTTGTAAACATATTTTATATTATTTTCTCTCTCTTCCTCTCCTTTCTTCCATTCTCTCTCTTTCTCTCTTTCATTATTCCCAAAAAAAAAATATAAAAGGAATGAGAAATAATATTTAAAAGGAATAGTTAAAAATATAGAGAATCTGTTGGAGTGTGTATTGAAAAAGTGAGTAGTTAAAATAAAAAAAATTACTTTTTGGATAGCTAAAATACAATTTGTTGTTAGAGATTAGGCAATTGGTTAGTGATAGGAGACCACAAACCATCCATAAATTTCTATATACGTTTGCCATTATTCTAGGAGGCCTTCTTTATGAGGCTATAAAGAACTGGGGAAAGTTCATATGCAATGTGAGTTTCGTGAAAGGGTGGGTTTTTGGATATTTATAAAATTTCTCGTGTGGGTGGGTGGGTGGGTACTGGGTGAAGAACGATAGAAGCGACTATCAACCATCAATTATTGAGGACCAACAACTCTACATGACAAATCACACATAAGATTTGAACTTCAAACCTCAACATGGTAATAACTGAAAGAGAACTAGTTCTAGGACTTTCCTCCCCCCCCCCCCCCCCCCCCCCCCCCCGCCTTCTCTCTCTCCTGATAGATTATTGGAGAGAGAGAGAGAGAGAGAGAGAGAGAGAGAGAGAGGGAGAGAGGGGTCCAGGCTCTTGCTTGGTCAAAGGGTTTTGAGGTATTGTAGCCATCCTTTACGTTGTATTTGGTAGCCTCCTACACACAAGCACTAAATGCTTCTCTCTACTAGTCTTCTTAACAGTACCACCAACTACCAAGTACGTTTTTCTGTTCTCTCTCTGACAATAAACTTCCTGTGGCCCTCTGAGACCTATTATTGGTGGTGCACTGCTGTAATTTATTTTTTTACAAAATTATTGTTATATAAATATTTAAATTACCCTCTCTTTAATAGTTTTAATTTTTAGAGTAGATAATTGTTTAACATAGTATTAAAGCATGAGATCATGCGTTCGAATCTCGCCGGCACCCTAATTATTAAAAAAAAATTCACGTGCTAGGTTTAAAATTTAGTCTGTATGTGAATAAACGTGTTGAAATATAAATAATTAAATTATATCTTATACAAGAACTTATGCTTTTAGAATAGATGGTTGTTGAACACTATCAAGTGTCGAGAGTCAGTAGTGGATATCGAGTAATATTATTTGGATCTAAAAATTTGATTTAATCCGATTATCAGTAGTGGCATGATTCAAAAAAAAAAAAAAATAGGTTGTATCAGTGAGTCATGATCATGAAGCTCATCATGTTGTGACTCAAGCAAAGCAATTTTGCTATCTTATATTAGCAACTCATCACGAATTTTTAATGATTTTGAATCTCTCTCTTTCTCTGTGCACCATATTTGTAAAACAATCATCTATTTTAAAATTTTAAGCTAAAAGCTTAACCAATTGGAGATGGTGTAATTTAAATATTTATACTTCAACATGTTCCCTCACATGCAGACTAAATTTTGAGTCTAACACCTGAAAATCTTTTAATAATTAGGGTAATGGCAATATTTCGAATACAAGATCTACTGCTATGACATTATGTAAAACAACCATCTACTCTAAAAGTTTAAACTGTTGGAAAAAATGTAACTTAAGTATTTATACTTTAATAATATTCACTTAAAAAACACTAAGAAACGCAAATCACCATTATTTGACATTCGTAAGGATTGAATTAAAGATACTATGATGTCTAAATCTATATCTATAATATAAAATAGAGTAAACTTTAATAAGTCTATTCAACAGTCTCAAATAAACTCATTCAACGACTACTAATATCCCTCTCAAAATTATTTACATTGTATCATGTCTTCCGACACGAATTACTAGTTAATGGTAACGTAGAGAGATATTGTACTATTGATAAATCAATCTACATGAAAATGATTGGCTGGCTCTTTAAACTGTTGCTTCTTGATGGAAATTTCAATGTGAGAATGTAATCAAGTGGAATATATACTAAATTTTTTTTTTTTAAAAGGAATATATACTAAATTCAGGGGTAGTACCCTTATACATCCTACATGAGTAATTCAAGCAGTAGGGGCATGTTTGTTTTACTTACATGGTATTATAGGGTGAGATAAAAAGAAATAATAGGAAATAGTACATGGGATCTATATATTACCTTATTTGTTTGACATTTTATATGCAATACTATTTTTTGAGTCATAATATCGACTTGGTTTGAATAATATCGCTTAAACCTTGTACATGGTATTAATGAATACCACTTACCTGATGGTATTATCTTTATGGGTTAAATGAAAGGACGGTACAAGAGAAAAAATGACACAAATGTCCTCTTCTGTTAAGAGTCCACATATAAAAAAATTATTTTGAATTTTTTTCTTATATTATGTTTTGGCATACAGTGTTATCGTTTTTTTTTTTTAATTTTTTTTACAAAAAATTATTTTGAATTTTTTCCTTATATTATGTTTAAGAATATGGTGTTACCGGTTTTTTTTTTAATTTTTTTTAAAAATTATTTTTGAATTTTTTTCTTGTATTATGTTTAAGCGTATGGTGTTACCGTTTTTTTTAAAAATTATTTTTGAATTTTTTTCTTGTATTATGTTTAAGCGTACGGTGTCACCTATTTTTTTTTTTTTTTACAGTATCACCGATTCATAACATCAGATTCTTTATTTTTTATGTGAATTTTTTATATTATCTGGAATTTTTTGGGTATGGATTGTTATATCACGTATTATACTAAACATTGTGGAAAAGCGTTACACAAATGGAGTAATGAAATGAATGATGTTAAGGGTAAAATGATATATTTGTTATATAAGATGTGATAAAATAGATGATTGTTTGTGGGACCCACCATAGTATCTATTGAACAAACAAACATTAGAGAAGATTTAAATAATTTCTATTACCGATACTAATTTTCATTGGTATTAGAAATATAAGGAATATATTTTCAATACCACCCATATTTAATCCCCCAAACAAACATGCCCCAGATGGTTAATTTCATTCATTAGGGTTCTAGTGCGGTGGATGGTATTGGGTGGATATTTAATACGGCTCGTGAAACAAAAAGGTAAGCAATCACATCAAATATATATATAAAAAAAGCATAGACTTGCATATTTAACTTGATTGGCCATTCCAATGTGACCACCCACTTGAATAACCAATCTAATTAATGTGTATAATTGTAGATAGCCAAAAAATAATCATTTTGAAAGTGATACATTACGACACAAACTATAAAATGATACTATTAATTCAAGGATTAGTCATATTAATGTCATATATGAGTAATATGATTTTAATTAACCCGTATTGTTAAAACGATTCTAATTTTTTGTGTTAAACAACTGTTTACTCTAAAAACTTAAATTGTTGAAGATGGTGTAACTTAATGTTAAAATTTAGATAAGAACAAATGAACATGGTACGATCTAAGACCTACGTCCACGACACACAAAAGATACACACATATATATAGGGTGACAAGCACAATCATATCCCTTAATCTTAGGGATTAACATAAATCAGAAATCAAATCACGCTACTACAATTGGCTAATCGATTGAATATCAATCACATAATAACTCACAAATATTATGATATATTTCTATCTTCAACACTTAAGTATTTATATTTCAAAACGCAAGCTAAATTTTAGGCATAGCATGTGAAAACTTTTTTAATAATTGGAGTGACAACGAGATTCGAACAGAGAACCTTCTGCTCTAATACCATATTAAACAATTATTTACTCCAAAAACTTAAATAATTGGAGAGGGTGTACCTTAAATATTTATACGTCAACATTTTTTTTTTATTTCTTGATTTATTACGATATGCATTGTTGTAAAATTATATAATTTCTATTTTATTTTACTAAAATAGAGATCAAGTAAACCAAATGAGCCGACCTTGGTGCTTAACCTGATTATTTCAAGATTTAGCAAACCAAGAGCTCCAATGGTCAATTCCTACCAAAAGACAAACCTTGATTTATTATGTTTTCTTCTTTTGGGAGTTTTATTATTCCATTTTTTTAGCTTCTCGTCACCTATCTGTAGGTGATTTGTCCTACGAGTAGTACTACGTAATCTAAATGAAACTCAAAAACTTACAACTTAAATACATATCATCCATTGAATGAATGAATTCCATCAATTTTTCAGTGAAACCTACTCATCCAACAGATAATATACATTTGTGTTATAGTTTTTGGGTTCCATTTAAATTGTGGAACATTTTCCTATGTCAATTGCATGTATAAAAGAAGCTAATGGAATGTAGTTGTTGATGACTTATTGCCTAATAAATTTGGGTAAGAGAAAAGAGTCACAACTTTAAAATTTTTAGTTATTATGTTATACGAAAATAATATAAACAAGACAAAAAAGATCACAATATATAATTTACGCCGTTACATCTCAACAAAAAGAGTTACTCACTCTCTCCCCCAACGATTTTGCTAAACAGCTTCATGTGCGATTTTCACTGTAGGTGGCCCACAAGTGGTTGGTTTTAGTAATTCATTTCAGTAGACCATATTTTTCGGCCATTAAATTCTTCTAGAGACACGTACTTGGGAAATTTAAATACAATTCGTACGATAGGCCTTTTGCTCTTCTGACACAAATTGACTTATCAATATACTTCCTTTAGTGAAGGACAAAGTTGGCATATACTTATAATCTTTTTTTTTTTTTTGGGTACATTATATATATTTTTTTCTTTCCTTTTATGTCACTTTTGCTTGGTGGACTGTGGACAAGGGCGGAGGGAGGCTAGGGCAGGGTGGGCACGTGCCCCCCCTCAAAAATTTTTTTTTTTTTAGTTAAGTATATATATTATAAATTTGTATAATATATTATTTGTGCCCACCCAAAATCCAAGATAAAAATATTAGACCCACATTATTTATTCAAAAATTTAAAAAAATTAAGCCATTTAAAACAAAAAAAATTGAGTCTACTATTATCTACCCAAACTTATTAAAAAATCAAATATTTGACCTATCACAATCCACCCAAACATATTAAAAAAACAAAACTTTTAGCCCAACATTAAAAACAAAATTTTTGGCTCAACATTAAAAACAAAACTTTTGGCCCACCCACCATTAAAATACAAATTTTTTGGCTCACTTGACTAAGGGGAGAAAAGAGTATAAAATCCCTAGTTGCAACTAAATAAAGAATAATTTTATTACGGATTTCTGATTATGCGCATTGATAGAAAACTAGTGAAAAATTAATTTACATTTAATTCATATACAAAATTTTAGTGATTTTTAAAATTTTTATATTTTATTGAAATATATAATTAGGTTAAAAATGTATTAAATTTTTTTTTTTGTGTCTTTTTGTTAGAATTTTGTTTCGGCTAAATAAAAATTGAATTTACTATTTCACAATAATTTTGTTTTGATTTTTATTTTTTTGTTATTCTTGAACTGAATTTTTTTGTATCAATTTCGGCTAAATATTTTTTTATACCAGTTATATTTTGTCCCTCATAGACATTTATGGCTTCGTCCCTGACAATATATATTTTTTTTGGGTATTTTTTATGTTAAATGGACTTCATGTATCAAATATAATATAATAAATATAAATATATTATATAGTGTGATTGATTAGAAGAAAAAAAAAATTAGAATACTTAATTAAAGTGCCCACCCTGACCAGAATTCCTGGCTCCGCCCCTGACTTGGAACAATCCAACAAGCCAATTATTGGCTTGGACAAGTCCATATGGAATAATGTAATTTCCATGGCTAGCTAGCTACTAGCACGATGGTAAATGTATTAGAGCTAGGGAATGGTGTATAAAACACGTTTTTTTATTGTGATTAAAAATATGAAAAATTCTTTTGTCAATAAAGATAGACGCAATCTCTTTGAGTTATTAAAGATACATGTCTAAATTTGAGTAAAAAGCTTGATTTGGTATAGAGTACTCCAATGGGCAAACTCAAATATCTACTCAAATCTTTTAAAAAATTCTCTTATTATCCTAAAACTCATTTTTTTTGTGTCATTCAAATCATAATATTTGATAAAATAAATGAAACTTTTATCTCTCCACAAATGAATAATTCAAAAAATAAATAAATAAATATGTATACAACACTACATAAAAATAAAGAAACCTCCCAGGAATTCTAAGATTATTCTAATCTTTTATCATTTTGTTATAAATCCAACTAAAGAAAAAAAAATAGTTAATATGGACATGGTCTGAAGAACACAAAAACATACGTTTTTAACAAAAATAGAAGATTGAAGAAATAAAATGACAAATTTTCTAAATTTGTGGGTACTGAAGGCTTAAAATTTCAGGAAGAATCGGTGGTCTGAAATTGTACTACCGATAGTGTTTAACTCGAAAAAATCAAAGAAAAATATGATGGGTAGGCTTAGGGTTTATATAGTATGAAAGATAATTGAGATTAGGGTTTTGAAAAATACAAGAAATTAAGAAGATGGAAGATGAAAAGCCAAAAACTTACCTACAGGCCTTCAAATGATTTGTGAAAACTTTGGTGGTGGTCAGCGATGGAAGCAGTGTAGTAAAGAAAGGTAAGAAAAGGCAGAGAACAAGTAGTCAAAGAAGTCTTTTAGTTTTAGATATGTTAAAAAGTTACCGTTAAAAAGTTACCGTTAAAAATTTGAGTCTGCTTCAATTTTGGTCCAGAATAAGTTCTGTCTTGATTTGGTATAAGTTTGAGTCCAAGGTTGGAGAAGGTTTTTAGGCCATTTTGACTCAAATTTAAGTTAGTATTTGAGTAAAAAGCTTGATTTGATACAAAAGGCTCCAATGGACAAACTCAAATTTAAAAAATGAGAAACTTAAATTTAAATGAGGACAAACTCAAAATTAAATGAGAGTAAAGATGACCATTGAATTTTTAAAAGAGGGTGAAATCCCACCATTAAAGATTTGGATAAGGATTTGAGTCTCCCTTAATTTGAGTAAAAAAAAAGAGTCTCCCTTAATTTGGTATAAGTTTGAGTAAGGGTTGGAGCAAATTTTATAGATTTTTTTACTCAAATTTAAATTTGAGTCTAAATTTGATTCAGGGTTGGAGATACCCTTATAAACTTCGCCAATATTAACCAAAGAAAATTCAAAAATAGTAACCTCTTTGGGTAGTAGATTTGTGAGCTTTTTATTGTATAAAATAAGAAATTTTTAAAAAATATCTACTCAATATTAATTAACAGTATTTCATGTCTTCAATTCCGTCTAAAACAACTTCTGTCTAAAGCAATTTTGTATGTGTGTGAGAGAGAGAGATTTTTTTAGAATTAGAGTTTATGAGAAAAAAAAGGTAAGAAAAAGAGAGAGAAACAGTGAGTGAGTAAAAGTTGCCCTTGAAGAATTGAGGTAGTGTGGTTGGCGGCGATGGCACAACTTTGAAGATAAAGGTAAGAAAGGCAAGAACTTGTTTCGTTCAATGAGTCTTTTGGGTTTGAATAAGATAAAAAGTTACCGTTGAAAATTTAATATAGGATTTGAGTTTCCTTCAATTTGAATCAAAAATAAGTTTTTCCTTAATTTGATATAAGTTTGTTTTTAAGGTTAGAAAAAAATTTTAAGTCATTTTGACTCAAATTTAAATTTAAGTCTAGATTTGAGTCAGGGTTGGAAATGCTTTTATGTACTTTTTTGTAAGTAGGTTCAATAGTCCTTTTACTTTTTTTTTAATTTCTTATTTTGATCTTTAGTGGATCACGCATATCTTTTCAATAATCTTCTCTCTTTCTTTAATTTATCTCACCTCTATCCTCTTTTAATTTTTCTCTATTCTCTCCTCTCTCCTCCTTTAATTTATCTGTTTAACCATTTCTCTCTCATCTCTCTTCTCTAATTTCTCTCTCATCTATCTTTCATTCCACTACTTCTCTCCCTTTTCCCCCATTCTTTTAATTTCTCTCTCCTGTTTATACCTTTAATTTTTCTCTCTAAATCTAAAGTTCTTCTCCAATATATCATTTATTTAGATTCCTCTACCTCCTCTATATTATATATCACTCTTTATCTCCCCTTTCTCTTCCCCTATCTCTCATACTATCTTGGAAAGTAACAGTGGCATTGTCACTGTCCTGGAGACAATTACAGTAGAATATTTTCACTATCACAACACAGTAACAGAGACACTGTTACTATCCTGGATAATAACAGTGACATTGTCACTAACTCACTATCCTAGGACAATAACAGATGCATTATTAAATATATACAAAAATAAAAAACGTACATTACGACACTAGGAACATATATATCACTTCCTGGGACATTAAAAACGTCACCGTTAAGGAGATTTGATTTTGTTTGATTTTTGAATAGTGTATTTGATTTTGTTTGCATTTTGAATTATGCAATGAAAGAGAATAGGGTTATTTCCGTATTTGCACACATGATTATTCTTAAAGTTTCAAAAAGTTTTCCCCCAGACTTCATCTCCTAAAAGTCCATAATAGTGGACTGGCTTCCAAAAAGCCCATTTTTTATTATACGACTGGTCCGACCAGTTGACCCAAAGGTAGAACTAGTGAACCATTGACTCGGTCTATCTACCTATTCAATATCCGGTTCAATTTTGATAACATTGACTTAAAGAGCTTAAGTGAGACATTTTGGTGGTGTTTGATAAAACTGAAAACTGAATACTGAAAGCTGAATACTGAAAACTGAATGCTGAATTTTAAGTGCTAAATACCGAATTTTTTAATTCGCAGAATATTTGGTATCAACTAAAATTTAAGTATTGAATTGAATCAAACTGTTTGACAAATATAAGGAACTGAAGTCTAAAAATTATTATTATTCTAATTTTGTCATTCTTTTTTATTATCTCTTCGTAACTACCTTATTCCTACCATTATGATGGTGGTGGCAGCGGCGATGGTGGTGGTGACGATGATGGTAGTGGTAATAGTGATAGTGGCGGTGGTGGTAATGGTAGTGGTACAATGATAGTGGTGGCGGTGGTGATAGTGATGGCACAATGGTGGTGTTGGCGGTGACACAATGATGGTGGTGTCATAATGGTGGCGGTGGTGGTTGTGATGGTAGTAACGGTGGTGGTGGTGGCGGCGATGACACAATGGTAATGACGGCAACACAATGGTGGTGGCATAATGGTAGTAGTGACGGCGGTGGCACAATGGAAGTGGTGTGGCGACAACACAATGGTGGTGGTGGTGGTGGTAGTGTTGGTGGTGGCGGCAGCAACACAGTGGTGGTGGATGGTGGGTATTGAAAAGTTAAAAATGTAAAATGTATTGAGAGTATATTTGTTCATTATGAAGAATTAATAAAATCCTTACTTGACTAACATTTTCAGCATTAAGTGATAAATATGTGGTTATCAATTTTAGAAGAATTTTAAGTGAGAGGAATTGTAAATCGTTTGCTACTTAAAATTTTAGCCTATTTTTAAAAAATGCTTAAAATATTAAGTGGTACGAGTTTTAGGTTATCAAACGAGTTTAATTCATTAAGTACTTAAAGTATTTAATTTTAAACCTTAAGTGGTATTATCAAACACCCCATTTGTTTATTTGTATAGATGGTATCATACGAAGCCCATTGGACCAAGGATGGAAGGTTAAGGCCAAGCGGGCCCATGCCAAAAATAATAGTTTTCTATTTGGAGAAAGTTGATTCCCTTTTTAACTCTTATTTGAGAAAAACTCCTTTTTAAAAAACTCTTTTGATATAAGTACAATTTGAATGAAAAATTCAGTAGTACCCTCTAACCACAACGTCTGATCACTCAATATCATTAAGGAAACTGAAACACCACAACCTGAATCAACACCAAAAATGGTGAGCACTCTCCCTCAAAACACGAATGCTAGAGTTCAGTTTCTTTGAATTTCGAAAAAAAAGTCCTATTATTTTCACAACTCCTTGAATTAGACCAACCATTCTCCACTGTCCTCCAAGACGAAATCTGCTTCGATCTTCAAACGGAAAACCATTGATTTCGCTCATTCCAAATTTTTGAATCAAAACAAGATTCAATTCCATTGTTTTTGGAATCATTATTTTGGAATTATGATTTTTAAGATTTGACGTTATTAAATTTTATAATCTTTAAATAATAAATTTAAGTAACTTATCACATTTTTTTTAATATGTTGTCACATTATTTTTGAATAACTTTTATATTTTTTTAATAGGTTGTCACATTATTTTTGAGTAACTTGTTTTATTAATTTTTATATTATTACATTATTTTCAAAAAGAATTCGATTCATAAAAAAAAGAGGACGAAATAAACCAACGCGTCTAGTTGAGCAATTTCCATCGGGTTAGAAGAAAATACAAAACTCTTAAATAGTGAAGAATAAGCTAAAATCTCGCTACACAAAAAAAAATAAAAAAATTACTGCATGCTATGTAAAACGAAAAGCTTTTTCGAATAAAACTGAAATGTTAAAGAAGAAAAAATTTTAGGTCAATAATGCCAAATGAATTGATACTAGGTTTTTAAAATTCAAATGGTTATACATATCACAATAACACTGTAAAAAATCTTTCAAATATTTTCATATCAGTTATGCAAGAATCAAAGAATGAATAATTAGGTAATATTAAAAAAAATTGAAAAATATATTTATTTACAATTTTTTATACTAATTTTAAATTTAAATGCTTACATGTTAAAACTGAAAACTTATATCCAAATAAAACCTAAAAATATACCCACACTCAATTTCTTCTTTTCGTGGCTTCCCAATTTAAAGTTTTTGGTTCCGTCATTGCATGGTACAATGTTGTATGGGCAACGCGTAGCTAAAAACAGGGGTCCTTTGGAAGTTGGTACATCAAATTAGACATAATTATAAAAAAATACACAGAAAAAAATGTTTTAGAAATAAGTACACTACTGGGAAACAAATACATAACTGCCCATTTTGTAAAATTTTCTTTTCTAAAAACTGTAATAAGGAATTTATCTTAACCGCTGAAATTTAGGGACATTTATTTTCGAATCTCTTCATCCTAAAATTTACTTTCCTAAAACGGTTTTAAAAATATATCTTAATTAATTAATTAGATACACAATAATAATGGTTAACCGCTGAAATTTAGGAATATTTATTCGCGAAACGTTTCATCTTCAGAAAACGTTTGGGCTTCTTCTTCCTCTCCAAAAACCACTTCATCTTCCTCAACGATAAGCCCTAAAATTGTTCCCTGAACATTTATAGGGTTTCGTCTTTGAAAGAAATATCTTATTGTTCAACCCATTTGATGTAAGATCGTCAACAACATCTATTTTTTGAAGATTTGTTCGTCATTTAAAGATACGTACGAACTTCGGCATTTAAAGACCAGAACCAGTCGTTGATCGTTGGCTTGTGTGAAATACGATATTTCTGCCATTTGTTTCTACCATATTAATTCATTGTGTGTGAATAAATTGTGTGTATCTCTTAACTGTTGACTGTGTTTTTCCCTCATAGTGTAACAAAAACAGTGTAACAATACACTGTAACAAAGACAGTGTTCAGTGGTTTTATGGATGTAGTAAGAAATTCAAAACAGAGATAGACTGTTTGAATGAAATTATATGTAAATATATGTTTAACAAAATATAATAGTACAATATTTTGTGTAAGTGTCTTGTTACACCGTTATGGTGCTAGCATATTAAAAAACAGAATAATCACCTTTAAAATGACAGACATAAAACTAATGAATTCATGAATTCAAACCTTGTAATTGCTTAGATTGAAAGGTAAGGATGAAATAATATTTTCAGACTTGCACTGATAAAAATGGCTTCCAGGTCGAAGAAGAAGAAGATAACAAAAGATACTGTTACAAAGTTTAAAATTCAAACCAACTGATTTATCCTCAAAATAAACGGAAGAATAAAAAAATCAAATCTTCCATTAAATTAGGAGATTTTTAATGCATACATTTATCCTAAAAAAAAAAAAAACGGAAGGATCAAATCTTCCATTAAATTATGAAATTTTTGATGCATACATATAATCTGAAAAAAAAAAATCAGTTTCCAAAAATAAATCGCATGAATTAAGGGAGGACACAAATGTCAAAGAAAAATCTAAAAATTTTAAATTATGTACTTGAACACAAATAAGAACTAAAATTAAAGACTTTTTTCCTGTATATTTTTTTCTGTGTACTTTTGTACAATTAACTCCAATTTGATGTACCCCTTTCTAATTTACCGTAAAAGCAAGGGAAATTTGGAGGCTGGTCCCCCTATATGGACTTGTTTGAACTTAAGTCCGTTAAGGAAACTTATTTGTTATGAAGTCCGTTTTTTGTCAATTTTACCATACTATCCCTTCCCTTTAGAAGTGAAATAAAACTAAAAATTAAAAACTCTCAAATCTTAGGAGTTTGACTAATATTAAATTATTTTTTCTCTCATATCTATCTATATCCATATATAGGTTAAGAGTTTGACTAACAGTATAATTTTTCATCTCTCTTATCTATCTATATCCATATATAGATTAGGTATATATATATATATATATATATATATATATATATATATATATATATATATATATATATATAGTAACATTCAAATACAAAAAAAAGTTATCATTTGGACACAAAAAATAATACATTTAAACACAAAAAAATAGTAACATTTAAACATAAAAAAAATTGAAATATTCAATATTAATATTTTTAAAAAATAACAACAGTAACATATTCAACAAAAATATTAACATATTCAACAAAAATAGTAACATGCTTAACAAAAACTGTAACATACTTAACAATAATTATTTCTCTCAAATTCAAACGCAAAAAATAATATTATTCAAACACAAAAAATAGTAATATTCAAAAACAAAAAAAATAGTAACATTGAATATTAATATTTAGTAAAATAATAGTAATAACATATTTAACAAAAATAGTAACATGCTCAAAATAATAATAACATGAACAGTAACATAATAAATATATATATTCGGCTACCACTTTCCTCACCATAGCACTGCCACCATCGCACCATCGTCACCTCCCGAGCAACGCCAACCATCATGTTGTCATCACCTCCACAACAACGCTCACCACCATCATCACCACAAAAAAGTCCATTCAAGTTCCACTTCGATATCTCTTTTTTACTCCACACCACTGCCACCATTATACTTGCATCATCTCCATAACAACCCAGTGTATATATATCTATATAATAAAGTAGAATGATTTTGAATTCAAGAGACAAAGAGCGGCTCAGATCGTTTCGAGATCAAAAAAGACATTATCCAACGACCGACGATATTTCAAACTGTCTAAAGCTATTGACGTCTCAGATCGTTTCGATCCGACGTACCATATTAGTTCTTGAAAATTTGTTGCCGCTCAAAACTTTTAGTTTCCAAAACTAACATCCCTAAATTTAATCTCCAACCCAATCAAATCCGGCAATTAAGCGATCTCTCATTCTTCAACTCTGTCTCTCTCTCCCTAAAATATAGATTACTACTCTTATCATTATTTTCCTGATTTTATTTCTTATGTTAAGGGATCATTTTCTATACTGAAACATTGACTGTCTCTCACACTCTCATCTTTCATGATTCTCTTTCCAAACTGAGACACATGTCTCCCCAAAATTCTATTCTAATGAAACTGTTCTCCATCTTTACTGTTCATATCACACACACATCTTTACTGCACATATATATAGTACAAATATCGAAGACATACTATATTTACATGTTATATATAGGGAAAGTTTCATCTAAACACCATGTAGTTGAGTCTAAATTCAATGACAACCCTTATAATAATAATTTTTGTCTCTATCACTAGATAAAATAATGATTTAACTAAACATTTTGTGAAAATACTAAAATTAACCTTTATTATGTAAATAGACTAAAATGTCATCAATTCTTTCCCCATTATATATGCGCTAGCCAGCCAACAAACGTAATTTCAATCATATTAGTCATCATGTTATCACTCATTTGGTTACATAATCAAATTTTTATATTTTTTTATCATAATAATTTTTATAGTTAAAAATAATTTTTCTATAATAAAAATTACAATGATAAAGTCAATGTCAAAAATTCATCAATTTCTAATTCCTCTGCAATCATATGTCTTCCACAACGTCGTCCGACCGCTCCTCACACATCATACTTCATATATAAAATTTAAAATTATTTGATAAAATTTAATATTAATTGAATAAATTTGATCTTAATTTTGTTAAATTTAAATATTAATTTAGTTTTAATTTGATAAAATTAAATATTAATTTAGTATTAATTTGATTGAATTTAATGTTAATTGAATAAATTTGAATGTTGTTTTAATAAAATTGAATGTTCATTTGGTGTTAAATTAAAGAAATGACATTAATTTGATAAGGTTAAATTTTTAAATTAATGGAATTTAGTATTCTATTTAATAAATTAAATAGTTTTATTTAATAAAATTGAATGTCAATTTGATGTTGATTTGATAAAAATAAATAATAACTTAATATTAAATTAATATAACTAAATGCTAATTAGATAAAATTAAATATCAATTTTGTGTTGATTTGATGAGATGAAATATTAATTTAGTTTAAATTAAATAAAGAAAATTAATTCGATAAAATTGAATATTAAATTGATCAAAATAAAGGATAATATAATAGAACTAAAAGGGAGTGCATTGAAATTTCAGAATCAACAGAGGGTGTTGTTAAAGTTAGGTCTATTTACAGGGGGTGTTGATAGAGTTAGATTTATTTAGAAGGGGTGTGGATAAAATTTACCTTATAAAATACTCGGGGATATTTCTATAAATCAACCATCGTCATTAACAGTGTAACCCGACAATCACTAACAGAGAGTGACAGTGAAATTTCAAAATCAGAAGGAGGTGTCATTGAATTTAGACCTAACTACATGAGATCTGGATGAAATTTTTCCTTATATCTATACAAATCTATATAATAAAACACATAGGAAGTTGAATTTTATCCCCTATACATTTCCTCCCCCCCCCCCCCAAAAAAAAAAATATCATTTCACTCATTTCTATCACATGCTCAACCATTTAATATTTGATTAATTTATAATTTAACATAATTTTTATTTCAGATATTATCCATACACGATAGTATAGATTTGTTAAAAAAATTTATCGAATTACATATTTTGAGAAATTTTTGTCAATATCTTTAAGAAAATAATAGGTAAAAATAAATTTTGAATGATTTAATCAAATAAATGAAGGAAACAAAATTATTATTTAATATATTGATATCAATTTTTTAGGACTCGAATTTTTTGTTATATCGTGCCTTCAGGCACGGGTTATGACTAGTATATATATATATATATATATAGAGAGAGAGAGAGAGAGAGAGAGAGAGAGAGAGAGAGAGAGAGAACTTTGAATTTGATATATATATATATATATATATATATATATATATATATATATATATATATATAGAGAGAGAGAGAGAGAGAGAGAGAGAGAGAGAGCTTTGAATTTGAATTTTAAATTTATGATGTAAATTTTATTAACATATTTTAATTGATCTTGAATTAAGGGATAACAATTTCCAAAATAGGAAATTAATTTAACTTTCTTTCAAGGAAGGATATTTTTGAGATAAAAAAAAAAAGTGGACTTAAGTCAGTACATATAATTTTAAACATGGACTTAGCCCCTTATAAATTTCCTTGTAGGACTTATCTTTAAACAAGTACATTTATGAGTACTCACTTCCAATTTTCACTAAAAACAACCACATAAGCCCAATGCTATTGGAGTCATCTGTGGCCCAATAGCCCTTCTTGGAGTCATCTTTGGTACAATGAACGTCAAACTACGGCCCACATTCCTAGGACAATCTAAAATATATCCCAATGGGCTGCCTCCTAAAACACATAGACCAGGGTGTGACTATAGGACTAATAAAATGAGGGTAAGTGAAATTTTTTTGATTAACTATAATATTCTTCATAAAACATATAATTCTCTTGAACAATTTTATTTCATATTTTTCAATTAATTACATACTCCTTTACTATTATTTTATCTCCTTAAATTAGTTTTTTACATATACTTAATATTTCATGTATTCATTTTAACTTTAATTATTGATTTTAATTCTAATGATGTTCATATCATTATGAGTAATAATAAAACAATACATTATCACATTTTTGTTTCTTCATATAATAGACTCAGCAACTTTTGGTCTTCTAATTCTAACCACATAAATTTATTTGAGGTTTTAATGTTTGTAGGCCAAATTTTTTTTGTAAATACAAGAAAGTTTGAAAATTTTCTCATAAGTTGATGTCTGATTTTTATGGACAAGAAAAAACCGAGTTTATGGTAATTACAAAAAACTTTTAAAACTTTTTCTCTTTTTCTTATTGGGTTTCAAGGATTGCAATAAAAATGTTATCGCTTGATATATTTATTTGATGTGAATGTGTCCTCTCTATATCGTAGAACCTAATTGCTAGATAATCACCTTTGCCCCTATTTACGTGTAGAGGACTTGCGAGTTTCTCAAAAATAAAAAGATCTTGCGGCCTTGTCCCTATATTTATTTTCAACTCGTCATTATTATTTTTACACTCTATCTTGGCAAAAGTATATCAAGAATTTTGCCAAAGCATTGAACAACAAGTACCTAGAGAAATAAATTTTTGTGATCTTCCATGTATCTGACATAAATCACGTGTTAGATAGTCTATTTCTTCATTTGGTGTATATTTACGATGTCAAATTTGATTAGATTTTATAAAATAACGATAAAAAAAAAAACACAAAAGCAAAAATTCAAAGCACTGATAGGGATCGCTCTTGTTCAGCCATTAATTTAATCTTCTAGGGTTAGGGTTTCAAATTCACAATCTCTGATCCAAAAGCAATAAGCACAAGAAAATGCGTACCACTCGGCGGTGTTGCAGCACTTTCCTCGCTTTCATTCTCAAATTCCTTAATTTCTTCCAAACATTCGTTGGTCTCTCCATCGTTGTATACTCTGCCTATATGCTTAATCAATGGCATAACAATCACTCTCGAAGCCCTCCACATTTACATCCGTCGCCGGACTTTCCTGTCGCAATTTTGTCGAATTTCGACGCAGTTAAGGGTTCTGATCACGTCTCTCCTTTGAATTTGGCAGCCAACGTCGTTTCCGGTGTCGAATTCAATGTCGAAAATCTTCCCGCTCCATGGTTCAGTGATTTTATTTATAATTTTATCTGATTTTCTGTTTTTTAATTATTGTAATTGATGATAAGATAGGAACGAGTGTGTTATATCTGGAGGTACCATCGTGTTTTGTCAATTATGATAACTTGGTGCTTATTTTTTTGTGTGGTAGGTTCATATATGCATTTATGGGCGTGGGGGTTGTGGTATGTTGTATCTCTTGCATTGGTCACATTGGAGCTGAAGCAATTAATGGGTGTTGCCTTTGCTTTGTATCCTCTCTCTTGGTTAAGAATAACCACTTCTGTTAGTTCTCTTAGAATTTATCTCTTGCATTGCTTATATACTGTTAGACGATTGAATTAAAATAATTACATAATTGCTCCATTCTGATCTCGTTATTAGTGGATTTACAGCTCCAATTCCAAAATTGGGTTTGATGGTTTGGTTATGCAATGTTTTGGGATAATTAATAACTAACGGATTCATAGGATGTGCTATTGCTGAAGTAGGACTACTGAGAACTCTGGAAAAATGTTTGCTGAGCTTGTACCGAGATAAGTGCAAATTAGGTTTTTGTTAATCTAATAAAATCTGAAAATGGAACTTATTAGTTGAGAGTGATTATCTAGGTACTGATTATTTTTCTTTTTGAATGGAACTCAATGGAGCAACTTCTGAAGATTCAGTTTTCCGCATCTAATATTGATGTTAGACAATCCCTTAGTTTGCTAACTAATGTTTTTGTAGCTGAACTCATGCCCTTGTACATTTATCCTTAACCTCATAAAATACTTAGCATGCTTTACTCACAACCGCACTCATTTTACTGGAAGCGGCTTTGGTGGCATTTATTGTACTTGATCGTCGTTGGGAGAAGGTGCAGTTGCTATTTTGATATATCGTGCTGGTGTGTAGGTTTTTGATCCTGCTTACATATCTGTTATATAATTTTCAGGATCTTCCATTTGACCCAACTGGAGAACTTTATAGCATTCGGGCTTTCATCGAAAACAATGTTGAAGTTTGTAAGTGGGTTGGAATCAGTTTGGTTGTAATTCAGGTTTGTTTTAGCTCTTATCAGTTCTATTCATGGAACCCTAAGGTTTGTTTCTTTATCAAGCACACCAAGTACTAATATTCATGATTTAACTCCAATCCTCCCCTTAACCCCTCAACTGAGAAAGCAGAAATACTCATTTAAAAGAGCATGTGCAGAAGGAATTGCAACTCATAATTCTGACATTTTATTGTAAATTTGATTGTCATCTGTTAGTTGGATACTTGGATGTGCTAATCGTGTCTGATAGACATCTTCCTTGGTATTGTTTTCAGGTTTTATCCCTACTTCTCGCAATGATCCTGCGATCCATGGTTTCTATAAGGCGAGAAGACAATGACATTGAGGGAGGCTATGATGTTAGCGATAGAACACCACTGCTAAATCCACAACTAAGCCCAACATATGGGTCAATCAAAGGCATTAGAACTCACTCTGACAGCTGGAGCTCACGCATGAGAGAAAAGGTATCTCTTTAGTCATTAATGTTCAGAAACCTTGTGGACTGCCTTTCTGATCTCAACGGATCTGTTTTCTAGACTTTTTACTAAATCACAAAGGAGAAAAAAGAGTAAAATATCAATACTGCATTCTTTGACAAATCAACTACTGTTATAAGAAATTCAGTAGAGTAAAAGAGCCCTGGATTATACCTCTTCTATATAAATCAGCTATTGTTCATTTATTTACTCCTTACAGTTGTCTTTTGCTCATATTTTATATTGCTCCTCCTTACCATACATCATGTGTACTGGATCGTGATCTGGCTCAAGTAATGTCAGGTCTGCAGAGGTGGATCCTTGAAAAAGGACAGAGGCAGATTGTGGCTTTTGTTACACCATATCCAGTTTGAACGTGGTTCATGCTGGATGTCTTCACCAATTATGAAATTTGAGTCATGATCCTGTGATCTGGGCCTCTGGCCCATGCAGCTTGCTGTTGGGCATGGTGAATGTTTGATAGTTATCATGGGTTTGCTGTCCGTTTATTTTTCTTTGCTCATTTGAAAAATATCATCGGAATTGAACCTTACCCGTTCCTTGTTGGTTGGGAGCAATTTGTACAGTAAGCAATTTGTAGGTTTATATGTCTAAGTCCCCTCCTACATTCCTTATCAGGATTTATAAAATTTTAAATGTTTGATATTTTCTGGAATCATGTTATAACATCATGTAATTGGCTCTTTTTCGAGGGTTTCAATAATTTTTGCCCTCTGTTCATCAACGTGGTTGTGGATACTGTCTTGTGTATCAGTACTGTTTTTCAAACGTATTCTTCTGATTTAGTAATTTAGGTGCTCTACTATAAGTTTCGCCCTCCTATAACTAATTTATTCCTTCTTGTTTTACTTTGTGATGCAGTATGGACTGAGCAATGGTGGTGAAAACTCTAATTTACTAAATCAGAATGCATCGGTTGATATGAAATCTTAGAAGTGAAGATCAGAGAACTTACTATTTCCAGTAAACAAGACCAGACCTGCAAATGTGGTTGTTGTATCTTTTTTATGAAGTAATATGCTTCATTGGTCTTTGATGTTTTTTCATTCTTTGTGTGCTCGTAATAAATGTATATAGGTTTACTGAAGGACTCCTGCTAAAGGTGAGCTATGGGTTAAGGACTGGTTGATGACTATGTGAAAAATGGGAAAGTTTGTGGTTTGTTTAATATTCCATGATCACGTAATAGTTGTTTGAGGTACGTTGAATAAATTGATGTAACCATCAACTGTGGAGGGTTTGCCATTTGTATTTTATTTCCTAACATTTGAGGATTGTGTCGGACATGTTCATCCTAAGAAAACACTAGCTTGTTATGTGTAATAGTCGAACGAATTCGAGACGAGCTTAAAAAACTTGTTTTCTTAATCGAGTCTAAAAATTGTTTAAGTTCAGCTCGTTTTTTAAACTAGCTGAGTTTGAACAAGCCTAAAATGAGCAGAACCTAAGCTGTGCTCAAGTATTTGCACATAAACTAGTCGAGTCTGTCCAGTTTGAGTCGAGCCTGTCGGGAAACGAGCCTAAAAAATTGTTCAAGTTCGACTCGTTTAGAAAATGAGCCGAACTTGAACGAGCTAAAAACAAGTTGAAGTCAAGCCGAGCTCAAGTAGCTCGGTTTGATTAGCAGCCATAGTTACATGTGTGGTGCAAAATAAAATAATGATGCAGAATAAATAGAAAAAAAAGTTGGTATTTTATTTGAATGTGGTCAATGACGTTCAATTAGAAAATTTTAGTAGATTTTATTGTATTTCCTAATTTAATTAAAAATTTATTTTATTTTATTTTATTTTATTTAGTTTTCTAATTTATTTAGGATTTTAGTTTTCTAGTTGCGTTAGAGTTTTTATTATTATTTAAAGTCTTGTAATCCTTAGGGCAAAATAGCTTTTGAATGAATAATATTACAGAGAAGATTCGTGTCTCTTTTTTCCAATTATTTTAGTATTCTTAGGAATATAAAAATCAATTGAAGCCTTTAAGATTGGTATTTTGTGGAATTAATAAGCTTAGAAAAAGATTTTAAATTGATATTTGTGCATAAATCAACAATTTATTTTTTTTATCCTCATTTTGTTCGTTATGCCTTTGTTTTTACCTGCTTTCCTGTATCAACATGGCATACAACCAAAAAAAAAGAAGCAAGCAATATGCTAACTAGAAATGTTTTTAAGTCATGTCGTATTAAATTTATATCGTATTAAAATTTATTCAAAACTTGTTAAAACTCAATTTAAACTAGTTAATTTTGTATCAATCCTACCGTTAACTAAACAACCCCCCCCCCCCCCCCCCCCCCCAAAAAAAAAAAAAAAAAAAAAAGCAATAGAGGGGCAAGAGAGCATCGAATCATACAAAATGCAACAAAAGATCTTGTCTCCATTCGACTTCAAAAAGGAGTCCTTTCCTAGAGTATGCTTTCCAAATGCAAATGAAGGTGCAATGATTTCTCATTCCCACGTGATTCTACTGCCATCGAGCTGTTACGCTACACAAAAATCTTTGTCGCTATCATTATCCTCATCCTTTTCTGTGGCTCTCCCTACCGACTCACGGAGCCAATGCTGTGTGCTGTGCAGTGAAGTAATTCCAAGATTAATGTTAAAAGCATTTATCAATGTAAAGACAAGTTTAAATGGTAATAACAATAAATTATAAATTTTAACGTTTTAAATTTAAAATTTAAAGGCACAGGAAATTTATCCCTCATGAATACCTTTGTTTCGACGTAAATGATCTACTTGTGCTTGGACCGAAGAGAGATTTATTTGAGATGAACGTACGCTAGTCCAAATACAACTGATCATTGAACAAAAAAAAAAATTACCAAATTAATTTGGATAGTATGATAAGTAAGTTCTATTAATTTTTTTCAATAAGACCCACTAATCCAATCATTTTTTTTTTTTTTTCAGGTAAAAATAGAATTTTCCTAATTCAAAAGTCATAGCCAGTACAACAACAAGGCTATAAGTTCACGAGACCTGTCGCCTGTGCTTTGATTCAAGGTCCAGATTTTGGCTGGTAGTAAAAATTTCGACGTACAAACTGCTTGTTTTTTTTCGCCACTAAGAATATTCATTTGTTTTTAGCCCATTACATTACATGGTTACAGAAATGCACCCCCGCGCCATCGGATCATTGCTTGTGGTCCTTTTCTGTCAGATCTGACACTGTTTTTTGGAACCCTTCCCAAGTGGAAGCTCCATTCTCCCAAAAAATCTACTCAAGTACCATATGAAAAAAAGGAGAAGTTTAGTGCATCAAAAAAATAAAATAAAAAATACCTTGCCACAATTATAAATTTTTTGGTTGCTTTTTCAGAAAATTTAAATGTCGTTTTTAAATTTTGTGGGTTACTTGGGATTCGATCCCAAAAATTTTAACATCGATTCCAAGTAGTCCACAAATATTATAAATTGAATCATAAAAATTGTAATATGACATCAAAAGTTATAAAATAATTTATAATAATTATGAAAACACCCACAAAAATTATAAATCTTTGAAGTATGGTACCAAAAAATATTTCAGCACTGTAGTCTTCTCCATAAAAAAAAAAAGGAATTGCAATCTAGATTGTTCGAATCGTTGAACGTGATCCTGCCAATTAAACAGAATCACAGTGTTTTTGTGCTTTTTAATTGGAGAAAATATTATGTTTCTAGTCACTTTTTATCACTTGTGAAGTTGTCAGAATTTTGTTCGAAAAAAATCAACTTGTGGTTTCGATAAGCAGGTGTTGTGGAGACACCACATGACACAGTCACGTAGTACATTATAAACACTGAATAATATCTCCTTTCATTGATTCTCCAAATAACTATTTCTTCATAAGAGTTCATAAATCATGAGCCAATTGCTAAGCTGTCCATCCCTTTTTCTTGAAAACTAGACATTACCCAATATTTGAAAAAAAAAAAAAAAAAGAGATGGGAGTAAAACAACAGCTACCCACCAATTATCATTCAAGAAAAACAAATAGATTTGTTGAGGATAAAGCATTTGGTACAAACATAATGGCCAAAAATGGTGGGGGAGGGGTCTTCAATATTCGGTGGTGTGACATAACTAAAGAGCAAAACAATAATGGCCACAAAAAAAAAGGACACATCACTTTCTTTTTACCTCAGAAGAGCAGACAGCCTTTTGGACTGAGATTGGAATATCCATGGTGTAGTCTAATCGAGCCTCTAAGACACATTTCATCATCCAACTTGTGTGCATTATTTGGAGGACCATGCAATGGCAGTGGCAAGTGTGTTTTGTTGCCTGTTCTGGAGGGATTGTGCAGATCTGGAAAGTTGTTTGCATCGCACTAACTGTGCTTATTTTTTGTCTCTTAGCGTGTCTAGATTTTGTGAGAGGAGGTCAGGTTGGCATCTTTCGTTTACAAGAGACTTTGTAGTTCACAAGGTTTTAAGTCTAAAACAAAGACTAAATATGTGTAGTAATGAACATAGTAAACAATCAAAGATTGTTTTGCTGTTTCTGGCTTTCCGGAAAATATGAACCAAGATATGTTTATTTATTTATTTATTTATTTTTAATAATAGAGAATTGTCTCAACCACACATCATTTAAACTCATAATTGCAACGCTTCATATATTTACATTATCACCCACAAATTTAAGGTCGTTAATCGAGTCAAACTTTGTAAGCTTGAACCCAAGTCTGTCAAGCTCTTTTTTCTAAACAAGCCTGAAAAATAATTTAACCTCAACTTGTGTAGAACCCGAACCGAACCGAACCTAAGTAGCTCGACAATTTTATATATAAACGAACCGAACTTTGCAAACTTAAACCGAGCATTTTTAAGTTCGTTTTGTTCAAACTCAACTTGTTTAAAAACACAAGTCGAGCTCGAGCTATACCCAAATAGCTCGTCTCAATTGAGACCCTGCAATGATTAAACCTATATATTATGCAGCAAGATGTGTATACATGTCAAAATCTTCAAAATTTCAACGTTGTGTTAGGTAGCTCCGTGCTTTGCGTGTCCCTTCTAGGACAAGACACAATTTCAATTCAAGGGTTGTCCTAATTTGCACCGAACAAATATCAATGTCCGCTCAAAATCACTAACACCGGCAAAATAAAAAAAACCTAAACATTATTGAGACGTAGTTGATGTAATTAAGTTTGCAGAGTGAAGTGCGTTAACCCAAGTAAATTAAGCAACTACCCTCTCCAAATACGACATGAAATCGAACCAAAAACAATGGAAGGAGGATCCCAGAATAGAGACAATGGAAAGAGGCAGGTCAAACATATATTTACTAGTTATTGTCTGTACTTGAAGGCACAGAGTAATAAAAAATGGTAAACAATAAACATATTTGTATTCATATCCAAAATCAAATCACAACATATAGAGAAGAAATAAAAGAATTTAAGCATCGATTTGTAGTGGGGGTGATAGGTGGTGGGCGACAGTAGTGGTGGTAGGAGATGGTGATGGTTGTGGTGGATGACAATGACCGTGGCGGCGGTGATAGTGGTGGCGTTGGTGGAGGCGGCGGTACTGGTGGCGATAGTGGCGACGACGTCAGCAGTGGTGGCGGTGGCGACGACGACGATGGTGGTGGTTGTGGTGGCGGTGGTAGTGGTGGGGCGGTTTCAAACACTATTTTTTTTTTAAAGTATTTATGAGAAATAATTTCTAGAAGTACTTTTAAAAAGTCATTCCAAACACACCTTTAGGGGTCTATTTTTCTTATTAAATTTAGGCTGTTAATATTAATCGTTAAATTAATTTTAAAATAAAATTTAAAGTAATATCAACTGCAAATAGCAATATTCATTCTGATTATCTTTTGAGATTTGAATTGTAAGTTACTTTATTATATAGATATGGATGTGTACATAATAATATATAGTGTTCAGTGTTGGCTTAAAACATGAAAAGCTAAAGAAATGTACAAAAGACAGCCATCCATTACATTAAATAGACATTGGCAACAATTTGCAGCACCCAACAATTGGCGGTAGGTAGAAGTAGAACCATTATCTTCGAGAAACATAAAAAACACATAAACAATATTGTCATTAATTGAAACGAGAATATAATAAGATGAAGATGAAAAAAGCCTCATCAAACTCTACCTGTCAATTCAACCAGTGTCTCCTGCACAAGCTCTTCTAGCAACTTCCCTTCAATTTCTCTTCCGAAATTATCTACTTCCAATCTCAAATGCTCTACCCAACCTTTCCCCACCACCTCCTTCCGAACAACCCTCTCCACCACCAGGCTGTCAATGTCACGACCATCACCCAACACACAGCTCACTTCCCCAGAAAACCATTCCTTCATCCGAGCCCACACTTGGTCCACCATTATGGACGGTGCACCCTCTAGGAACCTACTGTGGACCCCGCTACATGGTATGGCTCTTTGGCATATGTCTGACCCATACCCTGCCATCTCCACCAGTGCTGCATTGACACAATCGAACACAAGCTTTCGGGTTGATCTCCTATGCCTTCGCTTGGCCTCTTGAAGGATCTCTTTCTCGTTCAGGTCGACATATTTGTCTCTCAATGATGGGTCCAATGGGCTTTCGGGCGAATGCCATCTGGCCAAAAATGAGTCGGAATGCACCTCACCATCAAGGCCAACCACTGACAATAACGTTTGTACAAAGAAGAACCATTCATGTTCTTCCTCGCCTCCTTGAGAGGCTACGGAGGGTTTTGATGGATGTGAACTAGCGGTGTCCACAGAAAAATCATCCCATGATAGAGTCCGAGCTATTGATCCTATGGGCGGTGATTTGTCAATCAGGTTGGATTTGATAGGGTGAACAGTCAGCTCTAACCCTGTTCCATTAAAAGAAAACGAATTAAACAAGACATGAAGAAAGAAACAGGAATGAGTGAATTTTCAAGTGCCGTCGACAGAATTTACCATGTCTGTCAGGCTTTACAGTGCTGAAGGACTCTGATGCTGCATGGTAATCCTCTTCAAATGATGGATCTAATACTGAGATTGGACTTGGCTGTTCTTGGGTGTCATTTGAATTTCCGAACACCACAGGCTTCGTTACCGACATTCCAGCCTGCAGAAAGTAGAGAACCTGGTTAAAAGGCTGACGAGATTCCTTCACTTCAAAAAACTAACATCAAATTCAACCACAAAGACAGTCTCATTGTTTATTGACCAATTCCAACTATCCACCTCTAAAAGTTTTTGCTCATCAACCCCTCCAACTCTCTTTCTAGTCCAACATTGCAATTGACTATGATCATCCCATTCTTATTGTCTGTCATATCAGTGTCGAACATGAATTTTTTCAGAACTGAAACACACGCACAACATTATTATAATTTATTTTGCTCAGAGGTCATTGTACACCAATCCTGGCTCAGTGCCCTAGGAAGTAGTAACATTTGTGCACGTTTGTACCCTTTGATTGATCAACAAAATCTTTTCATTTTACAGGAATTGCAAAAGGAAAGAGAAAATAAATGTGTAGGAATATAGAAAACGCAGAGTTGCAAGAAGTATTGTGGTTGTTTGCATTATATTGTTGCAAGACAGAGAACAAGGTTTACAGATGTTACACAATTTAGTAAAACGCAAAAGTTGGATGAGGAAAAAAGGACCGAGCATATATCACCTGTATTGACCCTCCTAACCGCACCAAAAAAAAGAACATCTCTCATGTAAATGTGTGTTTTGAGTGTGTACGTTAAAAGCTAACACACAGAAATGAAAAGAAGATTAAGTTACCTCTGGAGAAATTATGCCCTGTTTTGATGCCATGCTATCCAAATCAGGCGAAGTCTCTTTGCTGAATGATCCATGCAGACCAGGTGATGAACACTCTTCAAGCCCAAGGTCATTAAGACATTGGGATCCATCACAACCTACTTTTCCAGGAGCCATTCCAGCAGATTGAGACTCGTCCCTGGATTGAGATGCATCAGGTTTTTCTTTTCTAGATTTTCTATTCCTTGAAGAAAACAAACTTGAAACTTTTCCCTTTAATGACGATTTCGTGCTTCTTGCTTTGGTCACCTCATTGGAAGCACCTGTTTTGCCCACCTCAGGATCTGAAACTTCTACATCAAGCCTGGTACCATACACCGTAGAAGATACCGGAACAGATTTCGACCTTAGGAGATTCCTAGGAGAATTTTCTATGCCTTCATCCTTATGTAAATCTCTAGTTAAGCATGAAGTTGAACCCCTAGATTCCTGTTTATTATGACAATCCCCTTCCTCAGATCTTACTAAATTTTTTGCATCAGAAAGGGCGAGCATCTCACCCAGAGTACTTGAGCTTCTACGCACATGTCTTTGTTCTAGACAACTCCCATTAGATGCCATCATGGCCCATCTTTCAGAGAGTCGCTTCTTTGCTTCTCTGCAAACAGATGACTCAGGCGAATAAGATGCACGGCTGAAGGAGGAAGAATAAGGGCTACCAAACCTATTTATGTAATCCCATGAATGTATGGAAGCTGGTGACATGACCTCTGGATCACTGAGATTCTCTGCTGCATACTCGTTCTCTGATTTATGGAATGAACTTTCATCACCATTATAGCCATTAGAATACAAAGAAGAAAGCAAGGTATCATCCCTTTGGTGTCCGCTTAGATTTTCACACATCTGCCGTGTGATCTCCTTTGCTACTTCTCTTGATTCCCGTGCCTCATCATTTTCTGGTTCTGTATAGAATTCTTCAGCATGTAATATTCTTGGTGATGAGGAAGGTGGAGAAACAATAGCCTTAATATGATGAGGCTTCCCCGGGCTAGGTTTTAGTACCACTATTCGAGTTGGTTGAGAAGGGTTTTCATCAATTTTCCAACTTGCGGCAGGAGGGGAAAATCCAGGACTGCTTTTATCCAACCTATGTACCTGGCTAGCATGGACTGCCTTCTTTATATGTTTTTCATTACTCCTCCCATTGTTATGATCCAGCATTTTAGAAGGTCTAAGAACAGTGATACGCTTCGTTTCGGGAGGTGGGGGAATAGACTGCATATCACAAAGATGCTGAGAGAATAGGGAATTTGGTTCTTGTAGAAACTTGAGGAACAAATCTTTGTTGGAACTTAAAACTTCTAATGCTTCTTGGAATTGCTTAGACTGACGAAGTTTTTCATCTGTGGCTAAGCGTTTTGCTTCGATGAACTTCTGACGAACAAGAGCCATCTTTTTCTCATTTGTAGTTTCTTTACATCTTCCCTTCTGTGGTGATGTATCTCTTCTATAACTTGTTTTTTGGGAATGTTGCCACATCTCATAAACATCTTTGTATTCATTGGGCTCTGGACACTGATGATAGTCATTCTCATGCCATACTTCCTTGTCCAATAAACCTTGTTCTTGCTGCCAAGAGCTAAAGGGTGTACCGGAATGACTCTCTGAATAGCCTCTTGAATGGATTCTTTGCACAGCTGAATTAGGTTGCTGACGTGGGAGGGTATCAAGCCCCATCAATTTGGCAACCACATTTGGCGGACTGGGCTTAGACTCGACCTCTTTTGACATTTCATAGGCTATGAGCATCTTCATGGGTGTTCCATTTGATTTCCTGTTTGACGAGGTTCTCCTTAATTCAGACACCATCTGTGTGTCCCAAACCAACACAACATATCAGTATCACAAGGTAAAAGGCCAAAACTTGAGACTCCAGTGCCAAAGATACAGTCTGCAAAAAATCTGATTCGCCATGTTTGTACAGTTACTAAATCAACAATCAAATTAAAGTTTACCAATTCATCCTCTGTTTTGTCCCCAGTTGGACTCATCCTTGCCACATCTGACTGGCTCCTAGAGAGCGGAGAACCTGTTCATCAATTATTACCAAGATAAGGAGGCTTAATATTGTCGTCTAAGATCTCAATGTTAAAGGTACCATAAGCGAAGTTTCTATCAGGATGTTCAATAAAGTAACCAAAAAGCACGTTAGAATATCAATGAATTTAGTATTACTCCAGTAATCTAATACTGCCAATTATTCTGTTCTGAATAACTTATTCCAGGAGGGAAAGTTGGTCTTGATTCAGATAATACCAGCTCCAATAGAGAAAGGAGAGGAGTATAAGAATAAGAAGTAAATCGACATCAACCAGATCAACAAATGCACAGGGCAAACTGCAAACAGATCAACAAATGCAATCTGAAATTTCACTAGCCTATTTTCAAGTTTTAACACGTTGAAGAATACAAGGAAATGGAGGAGTGCATAATGCAAGTTCCTTTTTCATGCAACAACTGGCCAATTGTACATTATATAATCATCTAAAATTAATCTGAGATTTTACAGCTCAATCTCTACTCTATTCTAGATGGAACCATGATAACAATCAAACATAACTATCAAGCAAAATAAATTAGGTGTATGCTTGATGTCATCACTAATCATGCCTTCTCAGCTTTTAAGAGTGGTTAAGCTACCTAGTTACATCCAAGAGAGAACCTATCAGAAAGATCATTCGATGTAGTTGAAATAACTAAAATTCTTGGGAAATTCCAAATCTGTCAAAACTAGGAAAACTTCTTAAAAGACTTGAGGGTCACAAAATACATAGTAAAGAATAGATTAGCAGAGGAAATCACCATCACGATGTGGTTTTTCTGTGAGCATCCGGTTTCCTGCCACACCTGTACCCAAATCAAACATGTTCACCATTCTTCCCAAGCATCCCGGAAAATGTTTCTCAAGATTGCGAGCTTCACCTGTCTGAAACCCATTCATTTCACACCTGGGATGAAACATCAGCAACATTAATCTTAATCACCAAATCAAAATTTTCTTTTCATAGAAAACCTTAACACCTATATCCTTAGCAATTTGGTAAATCTGCTAATACTTCCCTTACCACCCCTCATTTCCTTAGAGAGAGAGAGAGAGTTTGAAAAGCCGATCAATATAAATTCTACACCTAAAGCCTAGATTTACGTGAAAAATAAAAAGAACAGAGACAAGACTAATGTGTACGGCCAAAATAAAGAGCATTCACATGAAACTAAACATCAAGCTGTCATACGAAGGTGGAATAAAACTTCAAGTGGCTGAAAAGAATATAGCGAAAACCACTAAGCAACAAGCATTCATTAAAATCGCCATGAATGCTTAAACACACGATCAGATGCTCAAAAGGGCCTATTCTCACCCCCATATAGGTTCAAAAGGCCAGAAACTAAAGAAAAAGCTGGAATTCATATAATTCCAACCAAATCCACAATAAGAGAAGTAAACTAACACAAAATTAATAGGAAAACCTTTTTTTTTGGTAAAATGAGCTATAATTGGAGTACATCGCAGCGTTTATGGCTAAACACTGTCGATTAAAACAAAAAAATAGGAATCCAGATTCAAAAAGGTCGTTTAAAAAAAAGCTGCAATTTAAGCAAAGTAAAAGCAACGTAGAAAGAGAATCGGATTCGATTCACCTTCGAAAAGCGAGATCGAACGAGAGGGCAAAAAGGCGGAACCGTAAAAGTACTGCCAAGACTTAAAAAGCTCGCAGCATCAGAAAATTGCTAGCTCTAACATATCGAAGAGCCAGAGATTTCACGCAGAGAGACAGAGAGAGTTTCTAGACAGAGAAAGTGGAGATGCTTAGTGAGCGAAAGGTGAAATGAGAACTTGTGAGGAGAAATGCGAGTGTCGTGGCAGCGAGGTCGCCGAAAACTGACATTCCTGTGAGAATGTGGCCGGAGACTCGCCGGATTATGCGGCTATGAAGAGCGCAGAGAAGGACATCTTTTCTCCACCGACTCTGTCGGACTCGAACTGGTTTTGTTTATTCTGATTCATTTATGACTTTCGATTACGCATAGAGATAGAGATACTGACAGTAGAGAGAGAGTGCCGTGGAGTGGACTAAAAAAACAGATAACCGGTGAAATATTTAATAAGGTGTTGCTGTATGGACCCTATAAATATGAATATTCCTAATTAGGCCTCGAAAGTTTCATGCTGTAGTATATTGGCCTAGTTAAACATCGCAGCACCCCGTCCACTTGCGAATCTCTGTCCCCATCTTATATTAATGTTTGTTGGCGTTAAGACTACGGTGCCCACAAAAAAAAAAAAAGTGGATATCATACTAAAAAATGAATTATAATTGATAGTGCTTAAAATTATTATACCCAATTGCAGAATAATGACGGTGTGAGATTCAATTCGGGCTTTGTGAATGTTTGGGCTAATAAAGAAACAAATATAAATTGTTCACATTAGTCGAAAAACTAAGACTACGTCTGTAATGAAAATTATTGCTCATTGAGATTTGTATTACTTGAAAAAAAAAATAATTGTTACAGTATGTTATTTAACGGAGAGCCTTTTTCTTACACAAAGCATTGTGAATAAAATTTTGGGACTCTCCCTTTTTACAGTGATTTCGTCCTCTATTTATACATGTGGCTATCTAGGATTTTTCGCGATTCTTCTTTCTCTTGGCTGATTATGTAGTTCCCTCTTCATTGTCCTATAACGGGGTCTATCACTCTAATGCACGTTGTGCCCACGATCCTTAAAACGAAATGTATACAAATATTTCTTGGTAAATGGAATATTTGTTCATTAAGGTCACCAGAAGTTGTCTCCCTGTCCCTTGGACATGTGGCGCGACGGAAGTTGCTTGGGATTTATCTCGTATCGAGCTCCTAATTCCCGAGTTGGCCCACTTCGCAGTGCTTGAGATGATTGAGTAGAAATATACCGAACTGAGTGTCATTAGACTTCCTGCCTTGGGCTGTGGCCTACTTTTTATGACGAGGCGGGTGCACTGCGGGTGGGCCGCTTAGGCTACCATTTAACAAGAGGGCCCATCAGGTGTTTTTGGGCTTTGAATGAACGGCCCAAGCTGAAATCTATCATTATTAATAATAGTAAATTTTATATTTATTTATTTGTAATCATTAATCTTAAAAATAATAAAATAAAATATAAGTACTTTACACGTGTAACACTCTCATTGATTAAAAATAAAAGGTATTGTATAAAAAAAAATAACTTTTCAATACTATAGTTTGACGGGTTTTTTTTTTTTTGGGCAAGTACTATAGTTTGAGGAGTTAGTTGCACAGCTTTATGGAATTGGGCTTTGGGATGTTGAATTTGTGAATCATATTGGCAATTGGAAATCCACGGTTTTCTTTAATTGCATAGTGCATAGAAAGATGACTCTTTATTGTCATTTGGAGTGAAAAATAATTATCCTCATGGTATGAGAGATTACTTTTAATTTTGAAATATTTCCAATCATCCCATAAGATCCAACCATATGGATGTTCATCTTTTGTTGGTCTAACTTCATTCAAATTATTTTAGAATTATAATTTTCTTATTTTTCATGAAAATCACGCCCAATTTCGATAGTTTTGTGATAATTCAAGACATACATTATTTTAGACTAAGTATACATTCATCAATAGTGCACAAAATTCTGATTCTATGTCTATAGTGCCACCAATGATTATTGGAACCGTTAGCTTGACATGGAAGTTTTTTCCTTTTTGTCATTATATTGTGCATAGGTTTATAAAAGGTAGGGTTTTGGTTAATGCAACACAATGAAATGAATGAACAACAAGTAAGATGGCAAAGGTCGACAATGACGGTGAGTTTTCTTTGCCCAAAGGGAGAAAGATAGATGTGGAAAAAAAATGATCATATCTAATAATGACGAGTAATGATATCATTTTTCTACAAATGTGAAGCACGATGACTTATAGTCCTAACTTATATCGATTAAAGCGGGGCGTTCTTGGTAAGAATCCATGTCTAAGCAACTTCTTTGGAGTTTGATGATCCTCTTCTTTCTCTATGTGCATATAACGTGTAGAAATTGGAGAAAAGGAGAAATAGATAGAAGGATGAACAATTTTGGAAACAATGATACCATCTCTTGAAATTATTAAAAAGATAAGGGGTGATATTGTAATATAAATCATTATTTAAGTCATGTGATTAGTTTTATAATAAGGTTTTGATTCACTTACTTTGCACGAAGTTTCGTCCTTGTCTGCGTGCATTCGACAACGCGGTATGAGCGGTTGAAAATTTACCTACCTAAAACCGATTGACATAAACAGCCCGCTACTTCAAATTTATTACGTAAATGCCATTTCCTTCAACGGTTCCGTTACGGCACTCTAAGCAATTTGGTATTGGCCTGATGAAATCACCAACGTTGAAATGGAGACGTTAACGATTTAACGCGAAAACGACCATTAAGGCAATTTGGGGAACAAGGGACCCACCATCAACCACTGTTTGCCTCATTTGGAAAGATTTTTTGTAACACTCGGTCTTAAAAGCAGGTGATTTTCTAAGCTTTATGAACCCCTTTTCAAATGAACTTCTTTTTTTAATTATTTGCAATAGAATATATAAATTCTTGCCATTATCATTTGTTGGGGGTGTCAAAATATGATACGGCCCGTTAACACAGCGCGAACACGAAACAAAGAAGTGTTTTTCGACATGTACTCATTAAGACTCAACACGAACCTGTCTTATCTGATAGGATTGACTGGCCTAATTGTATAGAAATAGGAAAATACTATTTTAGACTTAATTTAGGGATCTAATTCAATGTAACCATTAGATTGAAAAGTGGGTTCTACTTAACATTGAAATTCATAACTAATCCAATAATGCATAGAATTAGTCCCTGATTAGGTCTCAAAAAATTACTACAATGCAAATTTCTTTGAGTACCGAACCAAAAATTACTATTGTTGAAAGTTAGAGTTGCACTTTGCAATGGACAAGTATAACCGTGGAGAAAATACTAATGTAATGGTCTTTTTGGTAGGAATGATGAAAAATAAGAATAATGAAAAAATATAAAAGATTTACTTTTCATCCTTAAAGGAAGAAAAACATTTTCTCTGTTTTGTTTGGTACAATAGATGAAAAGTTTGATAAATTAATTTTTTATTATTTGGTATGAGAGGAAAAATAAAAGAAAAAAAAATACATATTAATCTAATTTACAATTATACCCTTCCACCATTCGTTATCACATCTCATTTCACATATTATTGGCATTTATATAATATTGCCTTGAATGGACAAAATAGTGTTTTAATGCTCAAAACTTTCCATTCCGAGTTGTTTTCCGCTCAAAACTGGACGGATTGTTTTTGGTGGGCGGAAGGAATTCTTTTTCCCTTTCACTTTCATTTCCCTCTTATTTTTCGGTGGCTCTTTCCATCTTATTTTTCATCTTTCTCTTTTCATCCATCTTATTTTTCATCATAAAACACGCTGTAAAAGTATTATATAAATACAAGATTACATGATCTTAATCATCTCGACTAGATGATAAGACGAGATGACTTGATTGATACCTCTACACTTGTACCTCCTCATTTTCTTGCGTTTTTCTTCTTCATAATAATGAATGTAATGAAGGCAATATTGGACTAATGGCCCAAAAATCCCACTCAATTTTATTTATTTTTATTCATATCAGTTGAACGGTGACGTATGAACCCCTACCCGGCCAAAATCTTTCATGGGTCATACAAGAAATCTGTTGTCCTTATCAACGGGTCCTACTATCGGTCACTGTCTATTCAGTAGTTAGTATCTCAGTTTTTTTTTTTTGACAAAAAGCAATGGTAGTTAATAAGTGAATGCACCAGCTCTAATTAACAATGAAAGTAGTTACACCTATTTAATGTGGATTTCAAAAGCTATGTTGTTTTAAGGGAATGATTGCGGTTCTTCCTTCGATGTCATACCAAAAGTTATAATATTGAAAAAAGGATAATTCAAAAAATTATAATCAATCATTAAAAATAAATTTATTAAAAATAAAATTATTAAAAATCACGTTACAACTGATTAATATTATAGTCGATCATGAATAATGCTTGGTCGATCATGAATAATTTTAATTTATCATTTACAAAGTGTAAGTTGACTATTCACAATAGTATTTTTTTTTTGTTCGTCACCGAAATAAACTTTTCGATACCAAGTTTTCACGTTATTTTAGGTTGCGTTTGGTAACTCAATGTTTTTGTTTTTTTTTTTAATTTTTGTTAAAATTAAAAACAATAATATGTTTGGTTTATATTTTTGTTTCTTTTTAGTCAAGTTGTTTTGAAAACAAGGGTGAATATTGAAAATAAGGAAAAATGATGTATTTAAAAACACGGAAAAAATGAAAACACACGGGACTCGAGGAAGTCTTTAATGAGGTACATCGTTCGACTTTCATTAGAAACAAAAAATAGGACATTTTTGTGGCACCTATATAAAGGAAAAACAAAGCTCCCCCCCCCCCCCTCTCTCTCGTCTGTGTGTCTGCGACTGTGGCAAAGCTTGCAGCTCTATGGGATCCCAATCGGCGAAACCATAGTTTTAAAATCCGGCCCGAACATCAACCCGGCAAAGGGACCGGGTTAATGGGTCACTGGTTTAATTGTTGGGTCACTGGTCGAACCGGTAATATAATAAAAAATTAAAAAATAATTATAAATACTAATAAATAAGCTAAAAATTACAATAATTATAAAAATAACATCTCATCAAACATGTATCCAATTTCAAACTGATAATGCAACAACATTATATTTCTAGAAATAGGAATCAAAACGCATTTCTTGATCATAGAGTCTTGAGATAGGGGATCTAACAAATACAAATTATTCAATGACACTGATCAAACAGAGTCAATTTGAACAAACCCATTTTGATTGTTGTACAATGTGGTGCAAAAAATCCAAGAACAATATGTGTCAAAGAAAACGGAGAACCACTATATCACACAACCCTCTCCAACACAAACTATATATATATATATATATATATATATATAAACACATACAGGTGGAGAGAGAGAGAGAATGGGGGGGGGGGGGGGGGAGGGAACTCACCTCGTCACTGGACTGGAGGCTGTGCTCAGTCGATGGTGCCTCGTGGGTGCTCAGTCGATGGTGCCTCGTGGGTGCTCAGTCGCTGGTGCCTGGTGGAGTCGCCGTTCAGTCGCTGGTGCCTCATGGAGCTGTGCTCAGCCGATGGTGGTCAATCGCACTACTGTATAACCAGACCAGAGCAAGAGAGATTGAGAGTCTGAGAGAGAGAGAGAGAGATAACGAAGGAGGCTGGGCAAGACAATTTAGGGCAAAATGCCCAAAAGGGCCAAAAATCAAACTTTTATAATAAATTAAATGACCCGCCCGGTTTGACGGTTTTATCCGGTGGACTCCAATTCTTATGCAAAAACGATCCAATTAGTGAAATGGCCCGGTTTAGGCACCGGGTCAACCCGCCGGGCCGGGCTGGGTTTTAAAATATTGGGCGAAACTCCGACTTTGCTTCTCTCTGGCGAAGCTCTCCACTTTCTCCGACGCTTACCCTTGTATCTTCTCAATCGATGATGCTCACCCTTCCAATTTTTTTTTTCAGATCTAAGCTTTATTTTTGCAGATCTATAGATTTTTCATCATCTCCATTTATTTTGTGGTTGATTTCAACATCTGTGTTTGTGTGTGCATCTCTCTGTGTGTGTATCGATGGTGGTGAATTGGTATTGGTGGTTGTTTTGGGTGTGTTTTTGGGGTTACTGCAACTGGGTTTTCAGGGCTGCTGGTGGTGGGTTTAGGGTGGGTTAGGTGGTGGGATTTCGATAGTGTTGGTGGTGGGTTGGATGGTGAGTTTTCGATGGTTGAGTGATGGCTAAACAGGAGTAGTGGTGGTGGGTTTTCGATGGTATTGATGGTGGCCAAACAGATGGGTTAGGTGGTGGGTTTTGGAATGGTGGTTGGGTGGGGGTGAGTTTTCGGTGATTTAGGTGGAGATGTATTTAAAATTAAAATAACCACAATGAGCTATAAAAACATTATTATAATACCAAATATATTTTTTATTTTTATCACAAAAAAATAAAAATTAATTTTATTTTTATTTTTTTAAAAACACAAAAAAAAATACTACCAAACGCATCCTTAATTACTCCACGGCTCTTCACATTACGTAGGCGGACAGAAGTGAAACCAACCCCAATGGAAAGAGTCACTAGCCTGCAGCTTTGATTTGCCTTTAAAATGACACTCATCCATTCAAAGTGCCCACTGGTCGAATAATAGGAAAAATAGAAATTTGAATATTATGAAGAGCAATGTATGTTTATTAAATTATTTATTAAATTTTATATTTTAAATTAGTATGAATGATTAGATCAGTTAGGTCTACTAATTTTACCAAATATTCAAATTCATAGAATTTTGACACATCATTTAGAATATAAAATTTGATAAACAAATTTGAAGAGCATAATTTTAAATTCCGATCTCTTTTACCATATAAAACCTCTATTTAGTTCATGCATCTAGTAGCATGTGATTGTATACATCCAAGTTTTTTTTATTACCAGCAATACACGACATATATTGTACGTAAATAAATTTAAATAATGTTATTTGTATAGAAATATGAATTATATGTGCAATTAAATTAAATAATAAATTAGATGTCAAATAATTAATTTGTATTTTAATTATTAATTTATTATATCAATTTTTGAGTACCTAATTTGTCATGTATTTAGGTATCTCTCTGACCTCTTTAGATTGATTAGATCGTTTATAATATTACTACATACAAAAAAAATAATATAATATATATTGGACAGTGGAATTCAACCTGGTAACTATTTGTATATAATAATTTAACGTATATAGGTAAGGATGGCAGTGGACCGAGGAAAAACGGATATTCGTCCAAACCCGTCCCGTTTGGACCGGGGATAGACTATATATATTGGACGGTGGACGTATACGGGAATACCCATATAAACCCGTGCGGGGTGAAGGCGGGAATGGACTTACCCTTACCCCCGCCCCGCCCCCGCTATACCCGTTAAATATGTATATAAATACTCTCAAGTTAAAGCCCTAATTTACTCTCCTCTATTATCAACCGCCTCCACTCTGTCTCTCTCTTTCCATCGTCTCTCTTCCCATCTCCCAGCCCAAGCCCTCGTGCAGGTCTTGAAGGTACTTAACCGCCCCATCCTTTATTCCCTTTCTCCAGGAACTAGTGTGACACCGACCATGGCAAAGGATGTAAGTGGTCTAGTCAACATGTACAGGATAACTGGGGATGATTGGGATTCATGGGGGGATGTTGCAGCCCATTTTGATGTTGCAAGGTAGACAAAGTATTCTTAGCCCCCAGTTCACCTGTCTAATCTTCATTCACTGCTTGTCTTCCTTCTATTTTATTAGTAACTTTGTAAATTTCCAATTCGGAATCCATATTGCTTCAGTTTTTGTTCCTTGTCCATTTTGATGCTTGCTTTTATTTTCTCTATCTCATATAATTACTTCTACTAAATGCCATATAGGGACTTTTCTGCTTCTAACATGATAGGAGCTGAGGGGTTGCTGGGGAAGTCGTGGCCCGACTTGGATATGCTACCATTTGGCTGGCTTATTGATCCAAGTGATAAATCTCGGCACCTGGTTGTGCGTCTTATTTGAACTTGACAAATTCACTATAAGGGGTCGGATAAATGGCGGGGTACTTTACTTGACTATTCATATTAAAGAGATGCTTATGTCTTTTAATTGGCAAAACTAGTGGTAAGATATAAATCGAAAAAACTATGCATTAATGAATTGTCTAACCTGTCTAATTTTCGAGGCTGGGTAAGATAGATGAAGCTACTATGTAGGATAAACAATACAAAACTATGTTATGTTATATTATGTTGTGTTAGATTATGTTAGATTATTTAGAATGTTGTTGGATTATTTAAAATGTTAGATTTATTTAGAATTTTGAATTATGTTGGCTTGAGCTTGGGCTTGGGTGGGTACGGGGGAAGCGAGGCCGGGGGCTGGGATTAGAAATTTACTCGCGGACGGGGATGGGGATGAAAACTATACCCGTTAACGGGGGTAGACCGGGGATGGACGAAGTTTTTTTAAGCAGGTACGGAGATAGAGACTATACTCCCCGCCCCCGCTTCGGTCCACTGACATCCCTATATACAGGATTTTACTTCTTCATATAGATACATATAATTGTATGTAACTGTACTAATAATAAATGAGTTTAAAAAAATTTAGAAGTCTCTATAAAAGAGTTTAAAATAAATTGAAAGTCAAATAAGTGTAAAAAAATAAATAAATTAGATAAAAATATATAGGTGGTTATAATTGACTTTATTATAATAATTAGGGATAGGGTAAATTACACTCACACTCCCTGACATTTGATTTTATTACACGAACACCCCCTTCACGTTTCAAAAATTACACTAAAACCCCTTGACATTTGAAACTTATAACATCCACACCCCTTCCAACTAACAGACATTAGAATAGTTCACGGTCAAAGTTAATTTCATCAATAATAGTTCTTGAAATACCAAAAATACCCTAAAAATATTTATTCTTCTTACCTTAAAAATTTATCCCATCTCTCATTTATCATTGCTCTATTTTATATTTCGTATATAAACTAAAATTTTTCCAATTAAATGATGAATTTCATAATTTATCTAATTAATAGGTTAAATATTATAATTTTTTTTATTAAACAATATATTAATGTAAATTCTATTTATCAATCCATTTACCCAAATCCATCATTAACCATCATAGTTAACAACCACCCATCGCCGTCTCCACACCACGGAAACCACCACAATATCGAAAATCACCACCACCTCTCTCTCTCTCTCTCTCTCTAAGAATCACTACCCAGTAAAGGAGTAACCCTATCACCGGTCCGCCACCTCCATCTTCTGCGAATCGAATTCGGCTTCCTCAGATTTATACTTCATCTCTCTCTCTCTCTCATACATAGAGCACCACCACTGGTAATGGGGTAACCCTATCATCGGTCCACCACCTACATCTTCATTTTCACCTCCACAACCACCACAATCCAGCAACCCCACCACATTCTTCTCCAACATCTCCATTTCCACCTCCTCAACCACACCACACACACAACCCAACAACCACTGTTAAAATCGAACCCCAAAACCCCCAAAATCATGCAGACATATTTTTTAAGCTTCATATCCTTTCTCAGATCTTCACATCAGATTTGCGCATCGAATCCTTTCAATTTCTCATATTTGGATGGAGGTGGCTACTGCAGGGTGTTGCAATGGTGGGGGAGGGGTTAGTAATTTTCACTGGTGACGATGAAGGCGTTAATGGCGCTGGGTGTAGCGAAGACATTAATGGCGTTGGGTGCAAAGAAGACGACGAGGGCTTGAGGTTTGGGTTTAAGTTTGTGTTAAAATGAGGGGCATAATGGTCTTTTTATCAAGACTGTTAACTCCGTCTAACTATTGGGTCTTAGTGTAATTTTTGAAACGTGAAGGGGTGTCCGTGTAATAAAATCAAATGTTAGGGGGTGCAAGTGTAATTTACCCTTAGGGATAAAATAAAAATTAATTTTTTTTTGTAAATACTAATATTTATAAACAGTATAATTGCAGATATACGAGTCCATTGTTTGGGTTGGGTTGGAGGGGGGTGGGGGGGAGTGTTGATAAGTGGTCACTCAATCTTACTATGGTGCCCAAGTTTTTTGTCCATTTTTTTTTCTCCAATGAGCTGCTATTATCGCCACCAACTAATAATAAAGGGTAGAAGAATATTGAACGGATAAAAGTCAACCAAATCATTTGAAATTATAAATTTGAAAAGCATAGCTTTTCTGATAGTGACGAAATAATTTATATCAAAACTCGCAATTTATTTTTTAAATCACACTATTAAAAAAAAAAAAGAGGAGTCGAACCCAACACCAACAAGTACAAATTTAGAAGGCATTAACCCGACAGAGCTCCGGTCCAAACTCACGGGTCGAGAATTTGGAAGGAAGGGGTAATATGGTAAAATAATATTGTTATGCTGACCAAATTTTTTTATCAAGTTTTTAATCTCAAGTAATGTGACACAATTGTCATCATCAAATAAGTAAGTTCTATTAATATTTAATAATAAAAATTATGTAATATCACTTAGGATAAAAAAATTGATAAGAAACTTAATAAACATAACATTATTGATTGTAAAATGAGGAATTAATTGATCATGAACAGAAAGAATAAAATTTTCTCTTATACACTTTCTCTTCAATTTATTTTTTAGCACATTATTCACCATGTATTTACGTTGGTTCTCTTACTCGTTAATGTGGATGTTGTGAGAAAAAAAAATTAAAGAGAAAGTATACTTAAAAAAAAAATTGAATCTGGAATGTTAAAGATTCGTTAGAACAGTGAAACCAATGAATGGAGTTCGGTTGCCCGACAAATGACGTCAGTATTACTTATTGGATCGGCCGACGGGGCTAATGGGACCACCCCACAGCTATGAGGTAAGGGGTCACGAGTGGGGCTCGTGCCAGCTATACTTTTCTTTTTGTCCACATTCTCCCCACACAACACAACAACTCACGTTTTTCGGTGTAACTAACTTGGGTATGAAAAAGTTTTTTTTTTTTGTTTTTTTGTTTTTTATTTAATAACAATTTGACATGTGTATATTATTATTTTTTAAACAATAATTACAAATCATCTAAATCAAAATTGAAGATATAAATTTAATATAGCACAAAATTAGGCAACTTTTAATGTGCAGAGCTCAACACCACAGCTAATCATGTGGTCCATCATGTAGCCACCACTCAAAAACTAGGTCCCACTTGGAGATTTTTATTCAGGATGACCTGCAAAAAATATTAAAAAAGGCGTAAATTGGGAATCAAATAGTAAATTATATTTTTTTAATTTTATTATATATTTATTAAATTTAATTTTTATTTATTACTTTTTACATAAAAAAATATGATTCGAATTAATGTTTTTCAATGTAAAAAATGTTTGTAGAACACTTCCATAAAAAACCTTAAAAGCATATTTCATAAATATATTTTACATTGAAAACGCAAATTCAAATCACAATATATTGAGAAAAAAGGTCTAAACAACTACAAATATGAAATAAAAGTGTAAAAGCCAATAGAATAATTAAAAAAAAAATCCACAATTATTGGGTTAACATGGTATACCAAATGCCTAAGGAGATGCACTTAGGGCTGTTAATCAAGCCAAACTTGAACATTTTTTTAGGCTCATTTATGTGTAAATAGTCAAATGAGTCAGCTCGTTTATGTGTAAATTAAGCTTGAATTAAGCTCGAATTCAGCTCGATTATCACCCCTAGATACACTACAACGAAAAAAGTTAGAGACATTAATTATACGAAAATGTATTGCCAATAATAAATGTCTTCTATATGTCTAGGCACTAATAATACTATGAAAAATGCTAAAGAACCTAAATTTGAATCCCAAATAACATTCCAAATGAATGAGAACAATTGAATGAATAGGTCCCATCAACTTTTTTAAATGAGACCCATTAAACCAATGGTCCTTATTAATTTGGAAACATTACTCTAATACTATTTGTCTTCTATATTTCTAGGCAGATTGTTATGTTTTAAATGCCCTTTGTATAAATTGGGTTGGTGGCAGGGCAGCTTTTTAGAAACAATATGCTGAACAGAACGCTAGTAGCTCTATGTTTAACACATTCAAGTTGAATGTTTTTTATTAGGAGCGGGGCAGAATGAAAACAGGCTCTTCATCAAGCCAATGATACTTAGCTGATCTTTTCAAATGATCAGCCGGAAGTGAGACACAGCGTCTACTCCCGTGGGGGGCAGCAATGGGAATCTTCAAAAATGGGTAAAAGCCCGATCCAACAATATCGCATGAGTGAAGGGTAATGTCGCTTGTAAAACCCTTTCGTCAAGTGCAAGATCATGACAGGACTCAAGGAAAAAGCCCTTTGAGAGGAGGGGGGGGGGGGGGGGGGGGGGGGGGGGGGGGGGGGGGGGGGGGTAGATGCAAAATTCTTTTGTAGCATGGAAAAAACTGGACCCAGTAGTTGACAAATATATCTGTTAGCAGGTTATAAACGAGTAGCAAATAACGCAGAACGACCACTTTCTTGGTGCTGCACAATAAAAAGACGCAGCAATGACCAAACACACAAGAGGAGCAGTCATAGCAGCATCAATTCTAAGTTTCCAGGAAGATATTGCAGGCATAAACACATACTAAACCACTAACAAAAGACCAAGTCCAGAAATGGAAGAGTTCTGTTTCTGAGCAGTACCATAAAGTTGCACAAAGACAGCACAAAATAGCATTAATATTTTAAAAACATGAAACACATTAAACCACCCATGAAGGACCAATACCAGAAACTACATAAAATCCAATGCTCTGCAATCTGAATAAACCACAAGCAATTTAAAGTGCAATTAAGATAAGAACTTGAATAGCAGAGAAAGAAAGTTTCAAATAACCAGAGGCAGGAACAGATACTGCCAACAATTATATCCGAGAAATAACCAACAATGCTAATGCCATAAAAGAATCTGGTACACTTGGGCAGAACCAATAGACTGAAATTTGCTTTTAAATGTCTGAAAATTTTTCACATAAAGATCATATCAGGTGAGCCGATGCATATGCAGGTGATACAAACGTTTCAATATTGCCCTCATTTCATATCATCTATGGGTGAAAAATCATATTTTTCCCAATTAAAATTGGCTTCGATAGTTTTTTCTGAATTCGAATCATTTGATCAAAAATTCAAATGTCAGTTGAAAAGTTGATTTGGTGGCAGAATTTGATTTCATAAATGCACCATCCTATACTAGCATTTACGTGGTACCATTACTAGTACAAAATTTGCCAATCACAAAGCTATATGAAGTTCATTGTTGGCTGAGCATTATGCAGGCCCTAAACATATCGTGAACACAACAGGCTGTAGGGTAATTATATGCAGTAAAACCCCGCACCATCTAAGCATTCAGTCCGCATTAAGTCTTCACAACATTCAACATTTCAGCAAGCAATGCAGCTACCAAGAGTCATTTACCTTGAGGAGATGAAAAGCATTGCCACTGTCCTCAAAAGTGTTTTAATTAAAGCCGAAGGACATGCCAAATTTAGAAGTGAAGCTTCAAATATATTCCCATTCCTCATCATCATCATAGTATATCTCTTCTTCAGATCTGGCCCAACTTGAGTTGTCAAGAAGCAAAGGCTGACCTATCTTCTTGTCAAGACATATCTGGAAATTAACTGAGGACCAGTCATGAGCCTTTAGTGTACCTTCCAAGAAATTAGTAGTGGTTTTACTGGGATTCAAGCTATGCAGGCTACTTTCTTTCTCCTCCTCGGCAAGAAGATGTGAATTCATGCTTATGCCTGCCTTTTGTGGAAATTGAAAAGCACCATAAGTTGATAAATGATGATTTGTAGGGGCATCGGTCATGGATAAGCATCTCCATCGGAAATCAATATCTAGTCCGGAGGGAAGGAGGATGGCTTCCAAACCAGGATAATACTTCTCACTGTAAAAATTGCTTGGAAACAATGAGTGATCTTGAGGCAATAGGATAATGCTCTTACTCTCAAATTTATTGTTAGCATTACAATCTTCCACCAGCTTAGGATATGGTGGGTTACATGATAAGGTTAACGGGAACTGGTCCATTTCTGCAACTACATACTTCTGGTCTTCATGTTGACTTCTAAACTCCTGAGAGGGAAACCCGACTGAATAGAGATGTGGCAATGAAGAAAAGTCCGTAGGATATTTGGAAAATAAGGATGCCGAACACAGTGGACTTGCATCAAGTCTGTCATACAGCTTCTCCTGGTGATCATCATCCCATGAAGTTGGCAATGTGGAATACAAGTTTATTTCTCTATTGTGATAGGCAAGGGATAACTCTCTTTCATCCTTCTCCTTTTCAAAGTCCCAATCCAGAAAAAGAGTATGTGGATCTCTTCCAAGTGCAGAACCATTCAGCTCACGGAATTCATTCATCACTTTGAGATGACTCAATTCAAGAGATCCATAATTTCCAAATAATGAGCAAAAAGATGAATCTCTATTTTTCCACAAAGTAGAAGTTCTCCTACCATCTAAATCACAATCATAATTCCTCTTTTCGTATGGAAAATGATTTTTGCCATAACTGGTTGAGGGAGAGTCTGAATCTATGCCATCCAATTCTGTGAGGACACTCTCTCTGGCTCTGTCGGACCAATATCTCAAAAAAACATCATCCCGAAAGGACCCATGTCGGTATTCATTAAAGTTTTTTGTACGAGTACAATCAAGTCCTTTGACTAGAGTGTCTGACTCATACAAATTATCTATCTCATATGTGGTATCAGTGTCCTCTTGCTTTGACTTTGGATTCCTCCAATACTGCTAGGAAAAATTAGTCAGTAAGGAAAAAATATTCAGCATAACCAAGGGACAAAAAAAAAAAAAAGTCAACAAACAGAAGATGAAAGATCATACCTTGTTTTCATTGCCCTCAGGGAGCAGTCGACTAAGGAGCACAGAAACCAAATCTAACCTGAGAAAAAAGTCTCAATTGATTCCAAGATAATACTTATAATAATAAATGTTACTTAAGAATTCTAAAACGGTGATGTGTCTAACCCCTCAGAACAGAGTTCGTCAACCTCAGGCAAGGAGGTATCAGCAACCCACTGACGTAACTTCTGCCTCTTTGCAAAAAAGACTCCTTTCTCAGACCAGTTGCCTGAAAATATTTGGAAGACTTCAGTTGTGTTCGTTCCACTACACAATGCCTTCGCACGGTCAGCATAAAGGAATGTTGCATGCATGCATTGATGCTAGATATGTGTTCCAATCATTAAACCATTTTGAAAATGGTCCATTTTGAACGTAATGGAATTATTACATCAGGAAAGTTGCACAAATCCATAGGAGTGCATAAGTTCCATTTACCAGAGAAAGTTTACTTTTTAATAAGGATGGATGAATTAGGTTGAGGAAATGTATAATAGTTGTTGCATCTCCTTCTCTTTCCTTCAAAAATGGTCATTTTGAACCACAGAGGGGGAGAAATTCAAGCTTAATACTCAAAAGATATCTTAAGACAATCTAAAATCCCCAATCACTGGCATACCTCTGTTCTTCGATGCACCACTGTGAGGTGAGGGGAACAAATTGTGATTAATGGATGTGACATTTTCTGTGAGCAATGGGGAACTGAAATCCTTGAAGCTACGTTTGACCTTGTCAGCTTTATCTGCATATTTTAGTACTAATATTACTGCAAGGAAAGACAAACAGTGCGGTAGAGAAGTCTGAGATGCCTGTATTATTCAGAACCTATCAATGCCATCAGGATATTACCAGTTGCTTTCTTTGATTCACCATTAAGACATGCAAGGAAGGAGTCTTCGTTGGTGGGTCTTGCCTTTTCAGCTAGAAACGAGGACCTGCAGTCCTTGGAGTTTTGTTTAAACCTGTTGGATATTGCTGCACAATATGTCAATAATCAAGATCATGTTATGATCCTGGCAAATCCAACTTGCACTGCATATACATCTTACTGATAAAATCCAGTACAGGCGGAAATTCATTAAATCATAGATTCAGTAGAGAAAAATAAACAGTGATATTGAACAATTGAAAGAAACTACAACTCAACATACCTCCGTCACAGTCACTTGGTTTGTCACTCTTCAATTGGTTGTCCTCATTACCCAATGGATGAGAATGACTACCACCCGCGCTCTTCCTTAATTTTGTGAAGAATGCATATTCTGAAGTTTTAGGGGCATCAGCTGCATTATACTTTTGCTTCAGATATATAATATGCCAAGTACAAGTACCAAGCTGTATTTATACTGCATTATTTGGAACTGCAAAAAACGTGACAGACAGGGCAAAGGCGATAACGAAAAATAAAGCCAAAAAAAAACACTATAGCCATAAAAATTTGAGCAAATTGCAAGGAATAAAAAATACACGCACTTACATCTTGGAACCTGAGCTGTTTCATATTGTATGGAAGAAGCATCGGGTCTAGAACTAAGAATATGATCAACTTCAGTATCTATGAATTTCACCCTTTTCACTCTGTTCATGCCTAAGGAAAAAAGCCATACATATTTTAGATGTTACAATTAGCAACATAAATATTCTTAGATGTTAGGACATGGTTAAAGAAATAAATAAATAATAAACCACTACTAAAAAAGCAAAGCTAGAGAAAGATAATGGCAAGGAAGAATGGAACCAGTAAAGAATTCCAACAAAGTCCATTACCAAAAAGTAAACATTTGACAACTTCCCCATTCATAATATCACCATTGATTTACTTAAATCTATCTTACTTAGAATAGCAATTCCCAAGTTTTCATCTGGTGGTTTCAGGCTCTGCTGCAGCTCTGGGCTTTCCAGTTGAAAATTCAACTTCCATGACCAATCCTTCCAATTAACCGGCAGAAGATGAGAAATGCAATCCTTGTCGTGACTTTTAGGGACTTATTTATACCCCTTTGCTCATACACACTAGCAACTATTGATAATTGGTTTATTAAGAAGACAAAGACATGCAACTGTGAAACCAGTCAATTGGTTATGGATTATCCTTTTCAGTGTCACAACCCAACATTTAATCCACCTTCTATTTATTATTTAAGTGCAAGACTCCAAGTCTCCAACTATGCATCAATTCAAGCATACTCCATGCAATTTGCACTCTTTAAAGTTCAAACTTCAAACTCAAACTATCGTAAGCAAAGCACATGAAAAAAAATGAAGCATATGAGCATGGAATAAGGACTCAAATAAAAAAAACTCAAAAGAAGTTACCCGACCATTGCATAATTGTAAATTGTAATCCACTCGAAAATACAAATGCTACCACTATTATCAAATAACTAATCTACAACAGTACAACTCAAATATATATAATGAATAACAAGAATCCTCAAAGTTACGCTCGTACCGCAATAAACAAGTCAAAAGTTCACAATCTTTAACAAACATAAAATATGTACAATACTCTGCTCTTAAGTCTTAACTCTTTAAGTGTAGACAATTGCCATTTGATGCATTTATGTAAGTTCTTCCAAAGTTCCAATGCTTCTCTGATTTATCCTCTAAGCTACCTATAAATTATCAATGTATATGAAATTATGAATGCATTCATGGGATGTCAAGGTCCTTCATATGAATTGCATAATTATTGAAAATTGAAATAGGCCAAAATTTATACAAATACAAATCAACTAAATCTGAAATAGACGAAAAAAAAAAACTACATATAACATAATATAATAGGAGAGAGAGAGAGAGAAACGTAATACCGGATGTGCCTCAGATTGTCGACTGAAGGATGAAGAAGATGAAGGTCTGCTATGTGAGTCGAAGAATCTGAGCACTTCGAGTCTTTGATTCAGTGATGTGCTGAGCTGAGTGCAGCGAGCAGAGAGAGAGAGAGAGAGGATCAGTCGTCGCCTCGTCGGAGTCGAGAAAAAGCTGAGGGCAAAGATGAAATGAAATTTGGGCAAAAATGCCCTAGAACCTAGTTTTTATATCATATGAATTAAACCGTCCAGTTCAGAGAGTTTGTTACCAAACTGGACGGGTCATCGGGTTTTGTCCGGTCCGGTCCGGTTTACGGAATCAATCCGCCGGGCGGGCCGGTTTTAAAAACACTGGTTTATTGCTCTAGTTTTATTTATTTTTTTATTTTCATGTTTCCAATAATCAAGCTAAGAGGTTTAGTATATTTGACAAGAATTAAATTTATTTAATTTATAGTTGTGTATAGTAAAATATGTGAGGATATAGTTGAATATAATTGGGTTCGTTTCATTAATAATTATTATTATCTAATACAAGTTTGTTTTTGAAACTTATTTTCTACTCATTCCCACATTTATTAAAATTTTGAATAAGACAGTGAATCAGAAATGTCATTTATAAAGTAAGATTTTTATTTATTTTTAATTATATCAAGTAAGTAAATGATATGCAAAAACTATTTACATGTGATTTTTTAACAAGACAGTGAACCTAAAATGTCATTCATGCACTAAAGAATTTTATTTTTTTGATTCTATCCAAATAATGAATCATATGCGAAAAAAACTATTCACGTGTGATTTTTTTAATAAGATAGTGAATGTAAAATGTCATTTATGCACTAAGGAATTTTATTTTTTTGATTGTATCCATACATTGAACTATATGTAAAAAAATTTCACATGTGATTTTTAAAACAAACAGTGAACCAAAAATGTCATTTGTATATTAATTTAGTGATTAATTTGGGGAATGTCAGTGAATAAATGGTAGAATTTATTTTTGTGTCACTATACTTTAAGTAAAGTGAACTAATGTTTTTGTGTTTTATATGTTCATCAAAACAAAGAAAATTAATTTCTTTAAAACCCTACCGAAGAAAACAACTCAAAGAAATTAGAAACCACTTAAAGTCTTATATTGTAGAACTAGTCATTGCCCGTGCCTGAAGGCACTATATAACACACACAAAAATTGTAAGTAATTGCCCAACTTGAAAAAAAAAATGGTCCAAAAGCATTCATATCAATTCTTTTAAAATGACCTGAAATATACTGTCGATCATATCCTCTATATTAAAAGAACTATCACAACAATGTATAAAAAAACTCTCCAAAATAACACCACATATACAAATACTTTGAAGAAAAAAAAACAAATACTAACGGAACTTAATAAAATTTACAACGTTTAAACAATAAATAAAATCTTGCTCATTTATAAGACATATGAATTTATCACCATTCAACCTAATAACACAACATAATTATAAACTTAATCACTTGTTATTTTTTTATTGATGATTAGTTTGGCTTTAAATTTTTTTATTTTTTGGTGTAATTGGTATCACTTGTTATTTTTTTATTGGTGATTAGCTTGACTTTGAATTTATTTTTATTTTTTTTTTGTGCAATTGGTTTCACTTGTTTTTTTTTTTTTGGTGATTACTTGGCTTTGATTTTTTTTGTTTTTTTAGTGCAATTAGTTTCACTTGTTTTTTTTATTGGTGATTAGCTTGGCTTTGAATGTCTACAATCTGGAAATTTTTTTTAGCATTCAAATATTTTCTCATTCTGTAAAATTACTCAAATATTTAGCTATGTTATTATTTTTTTTATTGGTAATTAGCTTGAGTTTGAATGTATACAACTTGAGAAAAAAAAATTATAGTTGGTTTTGAATATTTTTTGTTTTTTTGGTGCAATTGGTTTCACTTGTTTTTTTTATTGGTGATTAGCTTGGCTTTGAATGTCTACAATCTGGAAATTTTTTTTAGCATTCAAATATTTTCTCATTCTATAAAATTACTCAAATATTTGGCTATGTTATTATTTTTTTTATTGGTAATTAGTTTGAGTTTGAATGTCTACAACTTGAGAAAAAAAATTTATAGTTGGTTTTGAATATTTTTTGGTGCAATTGGTTTCACTTATTTTTTTATTGGTCATTGTTATTTTTTGGGTAAATTACACTGACACCCCTTACTTTTTGGTTTATTACACGGACACCCCCTGACTTTTGACAAATGACACCGAACTCCCCTGACATTTAAAACTTGTAACAGTCACACCCCTTATAACTAACGGACGTTAAATTTGTCAACAGTCAAAGTTGAGGTCATCAATCATAATTCTCAAAATACCAAAAATACCCTCCAAATTTATCCAACCTCTCATTTATTTTTTTAAACTATATATATAATTTAACACTTATATGTTTAATTTCTAAATACATTACATTAATAAATAAAATATTAAATTTTTTTTGTTTATTAAATAATATTTGGTACTATTAGTACACTTTTAAAAATAATCAGTTTTTTAAAACCTTAATAATTACCTAATCCAATTATCTCATATTAAATTTATTTTTGTTTATTATTTATCTAATTCCATAAATTTTTACTCTTGCCACCATCACCACCAGTTCCGCCACCATCACCACTTCCTAAACCTAACCACCGCCATCTGCCACCCAAAACATCCAAACACCACCAGCACATAGAGAGAGAGCAGATACAGAGGGAGAGAGAGAGAGAACAGAGACAGAGGGAGAGAGAGAACAGAGACAGAGAACATTACACTCAAATCAACCATCACAGTTAATCACCACCCATCGCCGCCTCTACACCACGGAAACCACCTCCTCCTCATCTCTCTCTCTCCACACACATACATAGAGCACTGCCCCCTGCCACCACTGCGGTGGGTTTTGAAAATTACACAGAACTTCTTCTGATAAAGAACTAGATCCGTAAATCCAACACCACAGCCACCACTGCGGTGGGTTTCGGAAACCACCTAGACACCTCCATTTCCAACTCCTCAACCACACCACACACACAAACCAAACAACCAAAATCGAACCCTAGAATCGAACCCCAAAATCGAACCACTAGTAAAATCGAACCCAACAACCACATTCTTCTCCTCCACCTCCATTTCCATTAGCCACCACCAATCATCGCCTCCACACCATGGAAATCGCTTCCACCTCCTCTCTCTGCCTGTGTGTATATATATATGTATGTATATACATATATACACACACATGCACACACAGAGATGGGTTGAGGGAGAGAAAGAAGACTGATGATTGGGATCGTTGGTGGGAGAGAGAGAGAGAGTCAGAGAGGGATTGGGGTTTGGGTTTGGGTTCGGGTTCGCTGGTGGGAGAGAGAGAGAGAGATTGGGGTTTGGATTTGGGTTCACTGGTGGGAGAGAGAGAGAGATTGGGGTTTGAGTTTACGTTTTGTGTTCAACAGAGGGGCAAAGGTTTGGGTTTGGGTTTGGGTTTGGGCTGGGTTAAACAGAGGGGCAAAGTTGTCTTTTTATTAGGAGAGTTAACTCCGTCTAACTATTGGGGTCTTAGTGTCATTTGTCAAAAGTCAGGGGGTGTCCGTGTAATAAAGTCAAAAGTCAAGGGGTGATAGTGTAATTTACCCTTATTTTTTTTATTTATAAGAGATATGAAATAGAGAGAGAGTTGTGTGTATGAGATAGAGATGGAGAGAGAGAGAGAGTTATATGAAAGATGGGAGTCTTAGAGTTTTAAAGGAATGAAAGTCCAATTAAAATCGTCGGATCAATATTCTTCAAACGATCTGAGTCGCGAAAAGCTCAAGACAAACAATTTAGCTACTTTATTATATAGATTAATCATTGTCCGTGTCTGAAGGCACTATACAACAAACAAAAAAAATCTTAAATAATTGCCCAAATTTAAAAAGAATGATCTAAAAATATTCATATAAATTCTTATTTTAAAATAGCTCGAAATATATCATCGGCCATATCGTGTATATTAATGGAACTATCATAAAAATATATAAAAACTTCCAAAATAACACCATATATACAAATGCCTCCGGAAAAAAAAAAATACTAACGTAATACATTGAAATTTACAATTTTCAAGTAATAAATAAAATCTTATTCATTTATAAGACTCACAAAATTTATCACCTCTATTATCACTTAATCTCATAACACAACATAATTGTAAACTCAACCACCATATTTCCAATCCACCCTATCCTCATGTAATAAATACCTCGAAAAAAAAAAAAAAATACTAACAGAACATAATTAAATTCACAATCTTTAAGAGATAAATAAAATCAACCAAATCTTGCTTGTTTATAAAACTCATGAATTTATCACCACTATCACTATTCAACCCCAAATGACACAATATAATTATAAATTTAATCACCAAATGTCCAATTCTCTACATATAAATATATACAAAAGCACACCCACACATTTCTTTTTTGGTTACCAACAAACCCTCCTAAACAATAACTATTTTTATGAGAAATACAACAATTTAAGTTTTTATGGTAAAATAATGATAAATTAATTTTTAATTAAAAAACAGGATAAAAATCACGGACATCCCCTGAATTTTGACAATATTACATGCAGACTCCTTGAGGTTTGTTATTCATTGCACGAAGTCCCCCATGTCTCCTTTCTATCAATGTTGCTAACAAAAATTAATAATTTCATCTCAAAAAACTTTATTATTTTTACAATTGCCCTTCTCCAAATTTAGTACTAAAAAATATTAAAAATCTAATAAAATAAAATCAAATTTGATTTAGTACCCCAAAATATTAATTAAATAAAATTTAATATTAATTTGATAACAATAAAATTTAATTTGATATTAATTCGACAAAGTTGAATATAAGTTGGACAAAATTAAATGTCAATTTTTTATAAAATTATATATTAATTTACAATCTAAAGTTCATTTCGTGTTGAATATTAGTTGATGTTTATAGTCAATGTGCTATTTTTTATTTATATTAAGTGTTATTTACAAATTAAGAAACAAGTGACAAAATACATGCCGTCAGATATATAAATATAAATATTTTGAATTAATTTTATGGAATAAATAATTGCATAACATATAATTTCATATGTTTTATGGAATAAATAATAACAAAAACAACACAGGAAAAACAAAAAAAAAGCCGCAAAAAACTCAAAATAAACAATCTAACTACTTTATTATATAGATGATTTACTGCGACTAAGAAATTTCTTCAAGAACAATGGAAGAATAGTTGATAAAAGTTGTAGACGATTCTTTTTGAAAATCGAAAAATTTTGCTTCAACAATTGTCAAAGAATAGTCATTTTGGTAATGGTTCTCTATACAATCGATTATCTGTTGATTTAATACTAGATTTATACTGAAAAATTTTGCAATAATTTTTTTTTTTGAGTAAGCCGTTTGAGGGGCGATACGATTTTATGAGAATGGATGTTGTTTTCTAGAAAAGTAACTCTTCTTACAGTAGCCGTTTATATAAGTAAGATATTTTTATTAATTGTGTATTTTTTGGACCTCTCCCCTTACAAATATCAAAGGTGGACTTCTCGCCTTAAAAGTATATGACTTTGTACCAGATGCATGCGTTCCCAAATAAAAAAAAAAAAAAAGTACTGTTGCAAAGATCTACCGTAATTCTGTAAATCTAATTAATCAGTTAACAAAAAAAAAAGTTAAGGTCGAGTTAATAACGAGAGGAGAGCTGGTATGACATTATCCAAAAGAATGGGATAGGGTACACAGATGGCAACATGCCAGTGGTTGGAGCAATTGAGATATCTTTGGTAGATTGATCATCATCCAGGAAAAAAGATATCCGATTAACTCAGCCTCTCAAGTCTCAAAACTTGCTTTTTCCCTTCGTTGTTTTGTTCATCTCACCATATCAACCTCTGATCCACATCTTTGCTGCTGCTTCAGAGTTCAGACACAGGAGAGAGAGAGAAAGAAAAAGCATGTCAACCTGCAATATGGCATTTGCTGCGTCTGGGTTTGTACTAACACCTAATGTGATCTCCAACACAAGCACTCCCCGGAACAGCATGTTATTGTTCTCTTCGAAGAACAACTCAACGCTGGTTGTACGGGCAGCCGAGGAGGCGGCGCCACCAGCAGCCACCACTACAGCTCCACCAGCAGCTGAAGCGGCACCCAAGCCACCTCCGATTGGACCCAAGAGAGGAACTAAAGTGAGTACCACTACTTTATAGCTTATATTATACTTCTTTGCATATATAATTAGCTGCATGGCACCAAAGCATAACAATATAACATGTACATGTTTAGACTGCTCATCTGAGAAAAAGTAGCAAATTGTAAAGCATAGAAACCTAGTATTGTAAAGCATAGGGTCCTTTTTTCGTTTAACTTCAATATCTTCTCTCATCACTATCAGGAAAAGTTGATCTTTTCATCAATTGAATGATTGTATATTTCTCTGTGTAAAGGAGTGCATTTAACTTGTTCACCCAACTAACACAATCATAATTTTGGAGAAACATAAACAAGAAGCAAACTAGTGCCAGATTTGGGAACTTAGACAGGCAAAAATACACAGAAGGAGATCTTTTAGATAGGAAAATATTATTTGGACTTAAAATGTTGACTTGATCAATCATAACCATTGAATAGGTAATCAGTTTCAATAAATACTGGGACCCACAGTTAAATCAATAATAATGATATATCAAGTCAGCAAATTAAGTCCGCATTTGAAGTCTAAGTAGCATTGCTCCTTGTAGATATTAGGGGAAAAGTCCGAGAAGGGGCATGTATAGCTTACGAGTATTCATAACTAATGATATTGTAATATGAGAGTTTTCCAAACCCTGGATCACCTCTGCCCGCTTCCCATGTGTATATTTGTAGTTGAAAGTACCATTTAAAACATCAGTACAATACACCTCAACAAAAACAAGATTAGGTCAGAAGACTATTTTGTTCTCCTTGTGCTTGTAGGTTAGAACAATATTGATCAATACATATTGTTTCCATCCACAGGTCAAAATCCTTAGGACGGAGTCCTATTGGTTCAATGGCATTGGTTCAGTTGTAGCTGTTGATCAGGTAAATAGGTTGTGTTGTGGGTGTGTTTCTTCTTAAATTTAATGTTGCCTCCGTGTGTTTGCGTGTTAATATTCACATTACTGAGCGTGTTAGACTCATACTTTTACGAAAATTGCAGGACCCAAAAAGTCGCTACCCAGTTGTTGTGCGGTTCAACAAAGTAAATTATGCCAATGTATCCACAAACAACTATGCATTGGATGAGGTCAAAGAACTTGTATGAGTCATCCCCTGTGATTGTAGTACCCTGGTTACTCAAATTAATCTCTAGCTAAATGGCTTGTGTATGAATGTGTATCATACTTTCTCGGCAATTTCTATCTTATTCTATCTTTTGATCACTATTACAAAACCTATTGCAGTACTGATAGAAGTGAAGCACTTAAAATCTAAAACATATCCTATTGCAACATATTCGCCATAGAAAAATTATTCAAAATCACATCAAATCAGTTGATTTTATCAGCAACAATCTTCAGGTACACCTCATGATATTAACATGACAAATAGATAGGCGCTGTTAAGAATAATTTATAAAATCAGATGGCAAGTTACAATTTTCCAACTATAGCGCCCATTATTCGGAAGTAGAAATTGTCAGACTCACAGACATAATAGTAGAGATCTCTTGTTTTCCCCTGGATGCTTAAAATGCTTCACTTTGGTGCTGTCCTCAACAGCTTTGGAGGATCTCAAGTCCTGCACAAATAAGGCCTTAATACATAAGCCCGAATTCTAGTGAAATTCTATTAACCAACATTTAGGTTTCACCAAAAAGATTTCATTTGTTGCCATCATTGAGAACACTGAGTTCCACTTTCCCATTTAGGCAAGAGCATTTTGTAACAATAGACGTCACTGAATATATGGTAGAGAAATCAAGTAAAGAGCTCCAAATTGAGGCACTTTGTTGCATCATTTTTTAACTTACTTTCATCATGGTCTTTTATTAGTCCAGTTACACTTTCACTATCCTCACCAACAAACTACATCTGAGCAACAGATAAACGTTGCTTTTGGTGTGGAACAGTAGCAGAAACAAATAAAAAATTTAGAAATGGGAGAAAAAGAAGTACAGGAAATATACATCTCTTCATATGACATGCACATACAAACCTATGAAGATTTCAAATGCTCAGGGAAAGCTACTCTATTGAAATAGAGAACTAAAGAGAGCTATTACAACTAATTAAAGTTGAAGAAGAATCTAACCTTCATAAATCAGGTAAAAGGAAATATTGTTTAAAGAACTCTTCCATCCATGCCATCAAGGAGACCTGACCAGATTCCCTTTACAGGTGGCAATTGTGCAACAAAAGCATTCCAAGGAGGATAACCAACACCACTGCCACGAACCCCACCATCCATGCGGAGAGATAAATACCTAAAGAATGAGCAGAAAGAACCATAATTTGTTGATCAAACAATTTTATAAATATTATGTTAAAGGATGAACAGATTTCTGAGATAACAATATTGCTCAACACTGTCCAATGACATAAACTGTTTTCCAAGTTGATATGTTTGATAGTACGCCAACAAGGAACGAAAGAACACAGAAATAAATATATACAAAGAGGCCTTCAAATACATCACTTGAGCTGGAACAAAATATGTATTTGCCGGAATGAAAAAATCAATCCATTCAGGTTAAAAAGATATCACTAAGATTGCAGAAAACTTACACAGGAGATCCAGGTGCGACATTGGCCAGTGTCTTTTGTTCATCTAACCACCTGTTGTTAAAATATCAAAAAATGAGTTTGTTTCGTTTTTTCCCTTTGTTCTGTCAGTCACTTAACTTCCCGTAAAACAACAAAAATGCGGCAGAGAGAGAGTAGCAACAACGTCGAGGAAAATTAGCATTTCATTATATACTCACTTACTTGGCCCACTCAGTGATATAAACAGGAACCAGCTGCCAGAGCCTTTTCCTTTTGCTAGTTATCTCCTTCATCTCTTCACTCTCTTCAAACTCGAAACTAGGTGAACCTCCATCTGTAGCAAAGGGCACCACAAGCACCCCTCTTTCCAGAAGGGCCTCAGTGAAAGGCTCACTATGTTTGAAAGACTCCTCAATGAAAGATGCGGGGCCAGCAAGGATGACAAGACGAGCAATTCCCCTAAAAGTGGTAACAGGGATAACCTTCTTTTCATCCACACGAAGCTTAAGATTTGAGAGGCTTTCCTCTCTTGAGAGTCTAGCCAACTGAGCATTCTTAGCATTATTCTCCCTAGAATAAAGAAATGCAAAGATTAAGACAGCTGCAATGTCGATGCCAAGACCCTTAAGAATGTCAGGGACTACAGCTGCTTTAGTTGAATTGGCCACTGCAGCAACCAGTTGTGTAGAGGCTATTAGTCCTCCAAGTGCAGCACTTGCCATGAAAGAAAGATAAAAGAACATCCGAACAGACCGAAAGGGAGAAAGAACTTCACTCCGTATCTTGGTTGCAGAACTGAAGAACAAATAAAATGATGATTACATGAAGCTTCGCTTCTTGAAAGCATTTCAATAAAAGAAACAAAGATTATAACTCAAAACATAAGATCCGCATTTTTGAAACTACCTTGTTACTTGCATTTCAGAGCTTTCGTTATGTATTTAAGGAACATCATGTCATAGCATAACCCCAACAGCAATGATATGTCGCAAGTTAAAAGTTCACTGCACCTAATACTCAAGGTATAAAATAATGTATAAGACACAGATACTAACTATTGGTGAGCTCAGACAGAGTAGCCAGGCCTATTATTTGCTCCAGCAGCACAACTTCAGCCATATCGATGTGTATGCTACCCACTATCATCATAATAATGGCCAAATTCATTTTTTAATTCAGATAATTTGCTGAATTTCCATCTACAAGGAAACACACTCTAGTCCCATTTGGAATTTCAAATCTCCATTGGTACATTTAATTCTCACATGAAGTTCTTGCTTTGGCAGTCCAAAAGACACAAGATACTGTACATTATAATTCAATATCTACGATCACGACTATCAGGACACTTACTCTGTCAAAGTGTCAGATTCCAGAATCTCAATGACCCCCCCCCCCCCCTCCCCCCCCCCCCAAAAAAAAAAAAAAACCAAAGAAAAGAAGAAAACCCTCTCTCTGTAAGCTTAATCGCTTCCCTGGAGGCTGTCAATAAATCTTTATGGATCCTGTCGTTCCATTAATTCATACTTGACAATGAGCCAATAAATCCTCTTCTTTGTTGGCACTATGACTTCCCAATCAAGTTTTTTAAGAACTCACATAATGATCAACTTCAAGCATATCCCTTTACATTTGAAAAGCTATTATCATCTGTCTCAATGAACTTCAATTAACCACTAATTCTTCTCTCCCAATGATGCCAAGCCTTCAAATCAGTCTAAAATATAGGATTATAATTTCCATGCATCCACTATCTAGCATTTTGTACATTGTATCTAGGCTACTCAGTGTGATATAACTACTCCATACCTAAGGATAGTAAAATTGGATAGCAAAAATAACTAAATTCATATTGAAAAAACAGTAACATTTAGTATTGAAGTAACTCGTAATGCTTGCTTCTCTCTAGTATAGTCAGAACTTGAGGAAACGATCGACTGGTGATTATCAATAAGAAAAAGCTGAAACCCTTTCAATTTCCGTGTGATTCTTATTTATGCTTAATCATTCTGGTTCCAAAATTAGAAATTCGAAATACGATGAAGAGAGAGAGAGAGAGAGACCTGATTTCGGAAGACGGAGAGCGCTTATCGGAGGCAGAGCAGGTGATTGCAGAGTGAGATTGACTTCTGCGGCGTCGTATGCGAAGTGTTGCATCGAGAATAACAGATGTGAACACAGAGCTCAATCTGTGACCGTTGATATGGCGGGAAAAGGAAAATCCCAAGTGGTTGTTGGTATGGAAAGTAGGGCACCCAATCACAATGTAGGAAAGTTGCGCCGCCGTGGTCATGGCTTAATACTTTCCCAGTCCCAGGGAAGCACCACTAGCAGGGGACGGTTGTTAGCACCATCGTGCTAACATGAGCCGGTGCTCTAGGAGGCAGATGTTTTGTTGCTTAGATCGATTGGATGATCATAATAGAGCCACGGTGCACCCTTCCATACCCATTATGCTAGTATAATTTCCTTTCTTTTTTTTCTTTTTCTTTTTGTCTCTTCAGTTTCCGAAGAAATATGGATACATGTAATTTTGCATTTTTTGCTCCAACGAGTTTAACTGTTGGTTTAATAGCTACCGCTTTGAGCCTTAAAATAACGAGTTTAAATTTTATCGTTCCTTTCTCTATAATAATATCGACCAAAAAAAAAATTGTTTTAACTAAGCATGAAGGTCTACTCGAGATGACAAAGCCTCTCTTGCATTTTACAAAAAGTGCACGGATCAACTCTCTTTTTTTAGTTCTCCACCCCTTCTCGGTAAGAGTTGTGATGAATAAAAAGATGAGAGCTATACATTATTTATTAAATATTATTAACTATAAAATTATTTATTTACTAAAATAAATAGTCCATTAAAATTGTATAAAAAATTTCAATCTCTACTTTAAATTTTTATCAAAAATACTCTCTAAAAATAGAGGGCTCGTTTGGTAGATATATTATGAGGGATTAAATATTGGATTGTACTATTTTTTATTTAATCAAGCTTAATATTTTGTTTGGTAAGTAAATTTGACATCGTATTACTTCAAAAGCGTATACTTATCATATGTTTTTTATACGATAGACCATATTATGGAGATATTTTAATACTACCAAGAAAGGTGGTATTATAATTCAAGTCAAACATATTATTCTACACATTTACTATTATAACCCCCCAATTGATAAAATTCAGTTGTCATCAATGTAACAAACACTGATTGATGATATTTTTGTTAATTCAATATTAATACCATTAAATAATATCCTAACCAAACAATTGATTGAATTAATAACTACTATCCCATGTTTATACTGTGTATTACCAAATATTAGATAAATTACGTATTATTCTAATACCTTATTTAATTTTATTTTTTATTCATTTGTATTGTATTAAACTGTATTATTTTATCCAATCCATACATTTCTAATACGTAAACTAAACTAGCCCAGAGATTATTACTAGAGATGGTGTAAGTTACCATATACTATTGGGTTCAAATCAATCACGTGATGAAAATTATATGAGACCACTACTCATTGGCTGATACAACCGAGTTATAGCCACACGATGAGTTTTGGGCCCCAATTTAGATGATCAAATTCTTCGTCCTACAATCTCCTCAATAAAACCAGTAGAGCATTGATCAATATGATAAGAAAATTCTACGACCAACACTTCAATCTAGTGGGTTAACATGTTATGCACAATTTTTGAAAAAAAGAATAGGTCGCATATCCAAGAAAGCCTTAAAATAAAGTCACTACAGCATTCAATATTTAAAGCACGAGCAGAGCTAGAATTTCTTTATAAAGGGCCAAATAATTGTATATCTCTTAATTTTTATTCAATGTGTGTTATTAAAATTAATTTCACACCATACATTGTAATGTATCCATTTTCAAAAAAATAAAATAAAAAAATGGATAAAACTTCATCGAATTATATTTTTTACTCTTAAAAAGCGCGTTGATTTTAATTTACATATAGACTATTGATTCGATTATGTAGCACTATCCAAAATAATTCAAAGTTCATCAACTTGTGCAAAACCAAAATTTAACAATTTGTCCAAAATGTCACAATTGGAATAGTTAATGGTGCAAAGTGGTCAAATTAATAATTGAGAATAAAGTAAAAATCAAGACCATAATATGGTAGAAAATATAATTTCCAAAATTTGGGAGGCATGAAAAAGAAAATCAAAAACAGAATATAGAGGTATAATGTGTAATTTGAAAACTTGGGGTGGTGTTGGTGGGAGGGGGAGGGATGCCCCCCTTAGGACATAACTTAGCTCCGCCCCTGAAAGCATGACGAGGAAGTTAACAATGTGTTAATGATTACCGTCCCAACTATTAGACTTTAAAGTCACGAGTTTGAACCTCATCGTTTCCCTCCCTATAATAGGTCTATTTTTGTTGAAATAAATAAAACATAGTGTAATACCATTTTTTTCCCTAATTTCTTTTCCTCTCTCATTCTTTGCAACAAGTAATTTAAATGTAATACCATATAGAGATTTTGTCCCCTTCATCCTCCTCTTCAATACAGTCATAGGAAAAAGCTGGAGTGGTGAGTGCACCCCCCCCCTTCTCCCCAACACACACTCTCTCTCTCTCTCTCTCTCTCTCTCTCTCTCTCTCTCTATATATATATATATATATATATATATATATATATATATATATATATATATATATATAAATTTGGAATCACCCTTTTCAATCTATCCACGTTTCAGAAAGAATCGAAGTAGAAGAAAACATATAATGTTTCTTAAACTAGGATCTCAAAATTTAGGAAGTTCGGACGTTCAATTGTTTCTGTTAAGTTTTTATTAGTTTTCTTACTTTCAAAACGAACATTCATCTTGGCTTTGATTACACATTTCAAGAATTTGCTAAGCTCACAGATTAGACAGTACACTTGATTTGAACTCGAGCACGGCCTCTGGAAAAATAAAATTTTTGGAGGCAACAAAATGGGAACGACAGGCCTTGGGATGATGGTCATGGAAGAAACAGTTAACATTAAAGTGCTAGATGATGAAAAGCTTTCCTCGCCAACATACTTGGGTAGAGAATTTCCTCACCAGATCGCAATGATATGCTAGCCTAGTATCAACACGGAAGGGATACTATTACTGCATCAGCACAACATAAAAACCAGCCTTAATTGTACTAATCTTTTAGAAAACATGCACCTATTGTTAAGCACAATGCACCAATTTCAGCTTCATATTCAAAAAAAACTGCCAGATTCAGATGGTCCATGAATTGTTTATGCAATGTTATTGGGACATGCATTACCATCACTAAATTGAGTAAAATGACAGATTTTTGAAAGAGACAGAAATATGGCATATCTTGTTAACTCCAAGGGCGGATAGGAAAGATCTGAGGAAGGGATAATAAGCTTGAGCAGCCTAGCTCTCTGTCTTTCCGGCACTAGCTTTTGACAGCAAAGGTTCAAGTTCCCCTTTCCGGTATAGCTTAACAGTATCTGCACCATGAAAAGATGGTGAGAGTCAATATCTTTTTGCCAATTCTTTCGCCTTACACTTTTGATAGTTTGTTAGCCATGCAACTTTTACAAGTGACTGACTCTTAGTAGACAAACACTCAGGCAGACTGAAGTAATCAGATACTAAAGAGAATTAATGGAATAGAGTATGGTCAAGCATATGATGCCATTCTAGAAGATTCACAACATAACTGTTACCCTTTGGGATGTAAATCAGAAATTTTAAGACATAACTGAGGACCGCTTAGAATTATTTTTCTTAAAAAAGCATTAAAGTTCTGACAGAGTACATGTATTATCATAAGGGAAAAGTGCTAAAGAAGGTACCTGAACAACCCCCAATGTGTTTGCCTCCTGGTCATGGGGAGGGAACAAATATTTCAGTAACAGTTCTCAGTGAATATCAGAGTAAAAATGTAACATCAAAATAGTATGGCATGCTTAAAAAATGGCTTTTGGTTTTGAATGCAGTGGGCTTGAATAAATCGAGTGTATCACTAACACACACGTTTCTCTATCCTACTTTTTGAGATTCTGTTTAAGAAAACTACTAATGCTTTCTACATATTAGTGCCTATATTTGGAGATTTTTACTACCGTAAAACTAATCATTCACCATGTTTGTTTAGAGAACAGATAGAAATAAACCCACATATCCCATGTTCCATGCAAAAATATGTTTTGTATATGTTAAGTTGTTAACATACAGCATTCTGAAAGCACTTCTTACCAACAAAAACATTTGGGACAGTATATTGTCCAGTCAACCTTTCTAGCACCTTCTGCAGCTGTGGTCCTTGGGGACCTGAGAGAGAAGAAAATTCTTCAATATTTGCATGATCAATATGTTAAAGTAGTGGATATGAACACTTACACTTAAATCTTCAACAAATGGAGTCAATATGCAATACCTCTAACAAAAAATAGCAGATTCACCGTGGAAAAACAAATTGAAACAAAATCATTCAAAAAACAAACATCTAGAAACATTATTACCGCTACAATTCTTTATACAAGTTTTTCTATTTTCTATTGGTAGAAAAGTTACAATAGGAGTCCATGAGTTGGTGATAATCAGCAAATCTGACAAATTTTAGAAACTTAAGTTGGCATATATAATTCACCACCCAGAATGTTTCCTGCCATATATTCTCTTTTTATATCCAAATCCAATGTACATTCGCCAACAAGGGAAAAGGAAGCTCTAAAACTTTCTCAAGGAAGTCTTTGTTCAATTTTCCTTTGCAATAGGGTACTAATTTTCAAGGAAATTTGAACTCAATATGCAAAAGCTTATTCCAACCAGTGAGCAAGCTTGGCTTACATAGACCTCGAGCAACTGCATGAACTCAAAAAAAAGGTCCACTACATGGTGCCATACTGCCATTAGTATTCACCTCAACAAATGTGACCATTGGATTTTTTTTTTTTTTTTCGTAACCACGTCCACTGTTAAGGAACGCCATCATATCTTTAACAACCATAGTACAGTAAAAGGCCACTAGTTCACTTTCAATTATCATCATTACAGTGAATTAGGACATATAATAAATTGTTGTGGAGGAAATCTAGAATAAATTGTTATTCCGTTCCTCCGCAGAGAAACGTTTAGTCCAAGTTATAACATAAGAGCTATTTTCACTATTTTTCTTTATTTTATTTGTTCTCTGGATCGCAATTCATGGGAAGCTTGGAACGAAGGATCGAATCAAGATTTATATGCAAAATATTAATACGACATGTGTGTTTTGTAGATTAACAGAGGAAAGCATCAACCATTTGTTTTTTGAATGCCCTTTCACAAGTAAAATATGGAACAAGGTGCTTAGTCATTCTATGGCGTCTTGGTTCCACCCATGTTGGTTACCAGCTATCCACTTAGCCTCCAACCAGTGGAAAGGGAAATCCCTTAAATTCACTGTGCTCAAACTTAGCCTTTCCAGTTCTGTTTATACGATTTGGAGAGAAAGAAATGCCAGAGTCTTCAAGAATGACTTCAGGGATGCAACTACCATTTTGAAGTCCATCCTTCATGTTATTAGCAGTAAACTTCTCACTGCCAACTTCAAACAATCCACCCGGAATATTATTTTTCTCCGGCATTGGAACAATTCTGTGTCTAATGCTTGGTCCTCTAATCTTCCATCATGAATGCTCTGAACTGCCATAAGTTCTGTCACAAGGCAGAACTTATAGCAGTTCAGGTGCTTGGTCTCTTCTTTTGTTTTTTGGTTTGTTTGATAAACAGATAGGTTCTTTACATGTACATGTAATTTTGCAATGATGAATATATTTTACTTTCCCAAAAAAAAAAATTACAGATCAAGATTAATTTATATCTATATTATATAAAATATCTATCAGATGGTGGCTTCATGTGCCAGATATTTCCATATCACTGCATCCGATATTTTTGTTCAGGCATTGGAATGGAGAATCGACCAATATACAATAAACCAAAACCTTGCTACAAATTCCCTTTTACAGCTATTCACACTCTCCTGAATTATGTAAAACCCTTGCAAATCCTATTCAAAATGGGCAAACTCACGCACAAGAAGAGAATACTTAACTGCAATTTCAGATAGGGCTTGTAGGTTTAAACTCACCCAATTGGTCCAATTCGATAACAACTGGCTGCACACCAAGCCGCTTGAACAAAGATTTCACCTCAGAGGAGTACCTTCACCACAAATTCAAGACACCCCAATACCATTATTTCGAAAAATAATAATATCAGTAATTCACAAAATAATTCACCATTGACAACCGAAATTATCTTCAAAGAAGTCAAAAATCATCATACCGTTAACACACTAAATAAAACAACAACAACAACAACAACAACAAAGACCTGAGATTTTGGAACTCACGAGCACCATGTTTTGGAGTAGACAACAACTGGGCTTTCAGTGATCGTCTTCTTCACACTCTCCTCCAATCGAGAACCAAACGAAGAGGACATGGCTCGAATCTTGAAAGGTCCCACAGTAATTGGGCCATTTAAACTAAATCTTGCTGTGCTCCTGTAGAATTTGGTATCATCGTTATTGTTTGAGAGAAATGAATGGTTGTGGAGGTGAAAGAGAGAGCAAGCGCCATGACGATGGCTAGTAGAGAGAGAAAGAGAGCTGAAGCCTCCCGTCAGAGGAGACGCGCTCGCCATTATTTCTGTGTCAGTTTCTCTGCTCTCTGCACACGCCTTATTTGCGTCTTCCTTCGCCAATCGCTTTGCCTTCTCCTTTTTGGCTTTTTTGTCACAATTTTTTGTACTCTTTTCATCCTCCTCGTGTTGTTTTTACCGTGGACCCCTGAGTTTTGATAACATTATGTGATGCCTCTTAGTTTTTGGGTAATTGTATAAAGCCCCTTGAGCTAATAATAAATAGGGGCGGCTCAAAAGCATGAGAAGCCTAAGGCAATAAGTGGTACTGAGGCCTTTTTAAAAAAAAATAATAATTTAAGTTTTTAATTTAAATTTATTTTCTTTACTTTTTGAGATTCAAAACAACTATTTAAATTTTTTTATCCAAATTTTGCTGACGTATTTTTTTGATTGATAGTATAATCTTTTATCATAGATATTTATAGAAATATAATCTATTATTTTATTAATCTATATAATAAAGTACAATACAATTCAAATTTCAAAAGAAAAATAAAATAATTTTTATTTTTCGCGGTTGAGATTTCTTTAAATTTTACTTTAAAGTTAATATGACGGCTAATATTAACACCCCAAATTTAATAGGAAAAAAAGGTCCCTAAGAATATGTTTGGGGTGACTTTTTAAAAGTACTTTTAGAACTTATTACTTCTTATAAGTACTTATAAAAAAAAAAATAGTGTTTGGAACCTCTCCAACACCACCACCCCTACCACCTCCACCACCATCATCACTACCACAACCACCACCGACCACCATCACTCCCAACGCCCCACCGCCACCATCCCCACTACCACCACCATCGTCACTGTCCCACCCCCACCACCACACCCACTACCACCATCATTGCCACCGCTGCCACCCCTACTATCACCGCCACTACCCCCACCACTACCGCCCATTGCCCCAGTGCCACACTCACCGCCACCACCACCATTGCCACGCACCACTGATTGTTACCACCGCCCCCACTCACCACCATCGTCATTTTATTATTATATTTATTATCACCACCACCATCATCCACCGTTAGCACCCACCATCACCCACTACCATCACCACCACAATCATCACCGTTTTCTACCACCACTATCACCGCTCACCTCTACTACAACCGGTGCTTAAATTTTTTTATTTCCTCTATGTTTGTGATTTGATTTTAGATGTGAATATAAATATATTTATTGTTGATTGCACAGACAATAACTAGTATTTTTATATTCTTCTTATTTGTTTTGTAAGTTTTTCATTGAAATTGTGATATTATATGATCAACCTTATTAATTATGAATACATTAATTGTTATCTTTTTATTGAATTATTTTATTATCTTTTAATTTTTATGATATATTTCTTGTTGATGTATGCAATTTTTACCTAAATTTTTGTTATATTTTAATTATTATGAGAAACATCAAAAGATTTTTTGTGAGAATGGATGATTTAAGTTTTTACCTAAGTTTTGTGTGTTTGGTAACGTTTTTGTTTTTATGTTTTTTTTGATAAAAAAAGCAAAACTAAATTTTGTTTTTTTGGTGATAAAAATTAAAAATATAAAGCATGTTTGGTAGTCATTTATATTTAAAAAATTGTGAAAACAAAAATAAAAAACTTATTTGGTATTATACCAAAAATTCACCATCCAAAACCACCACCCAATCCCCACTGACCACCCAAAACCACCACCCAACCCCCACTGACCACCCAAAACCACCACCCAACCCCACCCACCGAAACCCACCCCCAACCCCCACTAACCACCCAAAACCACCACCCAACCCCCACTGACCACCCAACCCCACCCACCGAAACCCATCCCCACCACTGAAACCCACCACCAAAACCCACCCCAAACCACCACCGAAACCCCACCACTGTGGCAGAGTCACCACAACCACCGAAATCCACCACCACAACCATAACCACCGAAACCCAACCCCAATCCCACCACCGAAACTCACCCCCACCACCCCCAATCCAACCCCCAACATCGAAACCCCCAACCCCAACAATCGAAACCCACAACCCACCCCCACCATCGAAACCCACCCCCACCACCACAACCACCGAAATCCAACCCCAACCAGCAAAACCGACTACCCATCCCTGAAACCCACCACCACCACCCCCAAAACCCAACCCTGAAACTCCCCAGCAAAACCATCAGAGAAGGGCGAGAGAGAGAGAGACAGTGAGTCGAGAGAGACCGAGATGGAGTAATCCTTCGCAGCGATTGGCGATGGCGACAGAGAGGGGTGGAGTGATCCTTCGTCTTCGTCGAGTGATCCTTCGTCTTCATCGTTGGCATCGAGAGACAGAGAGGACAGAAAGAGACAACATAGAGGGGTGAAAGAGATGGGCCTTTTATACCCAAGCAAAAAAAAATATGATTTTTGTTGCTATAGAGGATTGAAGCCAAGACCTCATTAAAACTTTGCGCGTGTTTCTTTTTTGGATGTTTTCAAAAACATCATTTTAGATGTTTCCATATTTTAGCCTTGTTTTTAAAACGGGGATGTTAAAAAAAAAATAAAAACAATCACCAAACGTATTTTTGTTTTTTTTTTAGCCATAAAATGTGATGATGCACAAAAATGGTTTTGCACACCACCTGTTAAGTGTAATTAATAAATGCAGTAAAATAGTAGGGAATAGGAAAAGACAGAATTTATAGTGGTTCGGTCAACGTGACCTACTTCCACTCTTGAATGGCTTTGGTTGCCGGGGAGCTTTTATTAACTCAAGGGAGCGGGGAGCAGAGTTTACAAGCTTTGAGAGAGAAGAGGGAGAGTCGTGCTCAGGTAAGTGTCCTCTTCTAAGTGTTGGTGGGGTGTGCAATTTATAGGGGTCCCCTAACAAGTTGGGCTACTCTTCAGCAACTTAGCAAGCATTTCGGTGGAGCTCACGACTTATCCTCAACGGGCGAGGTGGTTGAGGAGCTTCCATGAGATGCGGTCAAAGATAAGGTGAGGGTGGACCATTTCCTTCCGCTGTGCAGGTGATGCTCCTCTACTCTCCCCTTGATGACGTGGCTAAGCATGGAGCCTGATTGGGCTTGGTGGATCTTAAATGAAGTTGGGCTCCTCAAATGGGGATTTGGGCTTTTTATATAGATTGGGCCATTTGGGCTTGACCCATCAAAATGAAAACAAAAACGGAAAAAAACAAAAACGACCGGTTACCAAACGCCACCTTAGTTAGTGTGTTTGTTTTTAAATGAAAAAAAAAATGAGTTTGAGAGAAATAGAAAATATGTTTGGTTTGATTCTATTTTTGAATTGAGACACACGCTTATTAACCTTCATTGGAGAAAGATATTGATGATGTCACTTGTTAGGATTTTTTTCTTGTTAATCTTTTTGTTCATTAATAAATGTGATTGACCTCTAAATTTGATGCATTATTCATATGTGGGCCAAAAGCCCATGCTTTTTTTTATTTTATTGTAGGGTTTTATGGACGTGAGTACATTTTTTTAGACTTATTTGAGAGGAATTGCATGAATTTTTTTTTTACTCTATTAAGTTCACTTTTTACTAAAATATCTTGTAATTAGGTACACAATTCAGAAAATCGTTTATTTATATTACTTACTTACCCCTCCTTAAATTATGCATAATTTTTATTATTTCACACTCTCTCTCCCCTTTTTCTTACACCATTACTCTCTCTCTCTTCATTACTCTTTAACCAAATTGGATTTAAAGCAAACAAAGATTAGGGAGTTACCTTCTTCTTTATTCTTCTTTTCTAACCAAGACTTGAATCGAGTGCACTCACTTTTCTTATGACCTCATTTCTTGCAAAAGTAACACTTGATATCTTTTCGAATGACAGCCTTAAAACCTCCCACATTCTGACCAGTATCATGTCTTTTGAAATTCTGACCATTCTTTGAGCATTATGATTAGGGTTTCTATTATTTTATTGATACTTGTCTTCAAAACTAGATTTAGGCTGGAAAACAAATAAGACAGTTTCACTCTTTTTTTTTCTAAGTTTTTTTTTACCTCATAATCACATTTGGAAATAAGGTCATTTATTGTACATGACTCATTTTGGGTATATAGACAGTTTTGATTTGACTAAACTCAGGAGGCAAAGAGTTAAGAATGTGATGAATAATTAAATCATCCGAAATAACAATTTTAAAAGCTTTGAGATTAGTTTGAACATATACCATTTTAAGGATATACTCCCTAACACTACTTACATTGTCATATTTCATACTTTTTAGTTCATTCATTAGACTCCCAGCTTTAGCTTTATTGAATACCTTGTATCTCTCTCCTGCAGGGGTAAAAAACCTCTTGGCATTCTTGGTTTCAAGCAAACCACTCAGAAGGTGTTCAGAGATAGAATTTTTCATGGCAACCATACTCAGCCGATTAGATTTCTCCCATTTTATATAAAATTCTTTTACGTCATGGGAGCTTTCACTAGTAGGTTTAGGATGTTCATTCTCTTTCAAGACAAAGTCTATATCAGCAATTCCCAGGGCAAACTCAATATCTTGCCTCCATTTCTTATAACTAGTTGGTGCCCACGTACGTTGTACGTGGACCATTTTGAATTATAATTTTAGTTTTTATTTTTTACTTTTTACTCGCATTATCTCTATATTTGTAGTTTTATGTATACATAAAATAAGTGTGAAGTTAGAAAGTAAAAGAGAAAAAATGTAAAAGAAAGGCATCAGGTCGTTGATTTGATTACTTATTGGTTGTTTATAAAATTTATATTTCAAATATTTTACATCTACCATGGTGTGAGCAACACTTAGCAGAATTCTCATCAAGAATATTGACTTTGGATTGGAAAAAATTACAATCTTACAATAAATATTTGACAATTGAAGACCAAAAAATGAATTAAAACTCCACTACAACAAAAATCGTTTTTTGCGACGAAATTTTTCGTCGCTAAATTAAAAAAAATCGTCGCCAATTATTTTTTGCGACGTTTTTTTTTCGTCCCGTGTTCGTCGCAATAGCCTCGTCGCAGAAAGTATTTTGCGACAAAATATTATTTTCATCGCCAAAAAAAATTTTTGCGACAAAAATAAAACGTCGCTAAAATATAAAAAACGTAGCTAAAATATATTCCAACAGCGTAAAAAGAAATAAAAATTTAATTAATTTTAGCGACGTAAAAAAAAATCGTCGCAAATAATATTATTTAAATAAAAAAATATAAAACAAATAAATTAATTTATTTTTAGCGACGTAAATAATTCGTCGCAAATAAAGTTACATAAATAAAAAATAATAATTTAATAATAATGTAATTAGTTTTAGCGACGTAAAAAAATCGTCGCAAATAAATTTTTACATAAAGTAAAAATATAAAAATGAATAATTTAATTAATTTTTAGCGACGTATAAAAAGCGTCGCGAAAAAAGAAGTTACTTTAATTTTTTAGCGACGATTTTAATTTCGTCGCAAAAAATTTCATTTTTTTTTAAAAATAATCCTGCATAAAAATTGATATTCCAATAAAATTTTTCACCAATACATCTACAATACCTGTGTTCAATAAAAATTAATACATTTCACAACTTTTCCATTCAACAACCAACACAAACTAATATCAAATATCATACAAACAAAAACATAAAATATAATACACTTAATAAAAGTTATAGAAATCATCAAAATATCCAACACCGTAATCTACATACAAGTTTCCCAAAATATTTTAATACATAACCAAAAGTGACCACTAGCTCGGATTGAAAAAAAGTGGGACTTTTCTTTGAAGCCTCAAGAAGATCGGATTCAACCTTTTCCAATGCATTAGCTTTTACTGCTACAATGTACAAAGCAAAGGCATAGTTTCCAGAACCTCCAAATAATGACAAAGGCACCTGAAATGCCACAGACAAAAAATGAATGATTAACATAAGTGAAACTGTCATAGATCCAAGAATCTAACTTGTGGATATTTTGTTCATTGGAGAAATAAACAATATCAATTTTTTTTTTTTTAACAACGGTAAAATTTTATTTATTAACAAAACAATATTACAAGAAGCAAAAGAAAGACAAACAAACCAACTCAAAGTAAGGCACAAACACCTGTCAAAACAACCAAAACTCAAAAGGTCAAAAGCAAACAAAAACAAGTATGCTCCCAGTTCAGATTCTTCATAGTAGCAACAACCCTTCCTTCTACTTCCAAAGCATTTCAAACAAATCAACACTTATTCAAAGTGTAGATTTTCAGCAAAACCCAAACAAGCAACCCTTATCATCAAACACCTTCTTCTTTTTCTGCAGAATAGTTAATCCCAACTTAGGAAAATTACAAGGCATACCTTCCAACCTATGAAGCAAAACCCCATCACCAATCCAATTATCACTGAAAAAGTCAGTATTCTTTCCATTTCCAACTAAAACCTATGAACCAGCAACTACTAGCTCAAAGGTTTTGCATTGACTCTTACCCTCTTACCATACTAATTCCTGACATTGACTCTAGTTTGCTTTGACACAAACACCAAGTTCCACAGCATAAACTCTCTATCAATGAGGTAGGCGGCCTTGCTTTTGCTTACTTACTTAAATATGCATTTTACCTTCTAATATATTTGACTCATCTCTTTCCTAATATATTTGATTCCAAGCCTTTTGTCGAGTAATTGTAACAATTATAGTGCGCTTTAACTACCTAAATCAAAATTTACACCTCGGCCACACTCTATTCACAATTCAACCTAAACACACATCTACTGATTATGCATCAACTGTGACCCTTTATATTATCTTCTCAATAAAATAAACAGCCAGAACATAAATGTTTCAAAATGTAAGGATGTTCCAAGATTCACACAAATGCACAATAATCATTCCATTGGTGCTTTTGTTACAGTTATTGGTAAAGATAAAAAAAAAAAAAAAACAAGAACCCCTAACAAGCTTTCAAGGTTAAGTATGGAACCTTAGTCCCTTCAATTCTTTTTTCATATCTGCAAGTATAAGCTGTGCAAAGAAAACCTGCAAAACACAAGGGGACCCCTCAGCAAAATCCCAGTATACAGAAAACAGAGCACCTTCAGCTATAAGGATGCTAAGTGGAGGGGAAATAAAAGCTCATTTGATCAAACGAGTATTTAAGTATGTGGTATGTAGAAGATATGTTTGATAGATAAGATTGAACACCTCGGCTCGATTATCAGCCCTAACTATTGCTTCCACTTCAGAATCCTATAGTATAGTACAGGCACAAACACATGTAATAAGCCAAATCACAATTGTTTTCCTTAATGAATTTAATCATTTAAAAGGATCGACATCTAGATGTATGGATGGATGGGAGGGAGGGGATGACTCATTTGAGTGTGGAATCCACAACTCCCTGAGAGAAATATAGCACGTATACAAGTGGATTGTAATCTAATTGAGGAAAGAAAGTCAACCAAAATGCATACCGGTTGATTTGAAGGAACTGCTTGAAAGATTTGGCAGCTTGATAGTTGCAATTACACCAGCAGCAAGAGCAGACAAGGAAGCCAAAACAAAGGCTTGTATATTTCCTACACCAAATAGTGCATCCCATGGACCCGCACCTAAGGATACAATCATCTGGGCAGAACAGGGAAAGTACATGAGGGAAAAGGAAATGAAAACAGTACTAGTATAATCCGCCAACATTTGAGAGCATAATAATATCACAAACGACCAAAAATCAAAAGCATAATAATATCAAACGAGGTACAAATGGTAACATGGATCGGGAAAATGAATTGACAAAATGAAATATAGCACCTAACTACCTGAGGTATAACAATTGCAAGATTTAGGACTCCTATCGCCAATCCTGAAAAGGATGTACTACTGCTTCAGAATCTTAACTAAGCAGCATCATCAAAGTAACAAAAAAAGATATAGAAGAGATGACTAAAGAGATATATATCCACACAAACCTTGCCCGCCTCCTGTATCAGCAGTCAGCTCAGCCGTGACAGAGAAGGGAACACTATAAGTTATCTGCAAGACATGTACAGTTAATTCATGCCCAAAAAATATAACTTCTGATGCAGACTGGAAACAAAGAAGATGGACAGCGTAACTTGCTCTCCATCTTAATAATACATGAAACTGACCGGGAAAGGAAAAAGAGTAGTACTTACAGCAAGAGGAAGGCCAAGAAGAGCAAAAACAACCAAGGAGGCAATCTTGATTGTTCCATTCCCTCCGATCACGTGTTCAATACCTTTGGAGTACTCTCTTATGGAAAAAAAGCTAATGATAGCAGTGCCAGCCATGCAAACGAACACAATAAAATTGCTCGTTGCCCAAACTAGTCTTGCACCCATCCGCCGACACATTGGTTCAATAAAGAAAGAGCTAATGCCAAGAACAACCTGCCCCAAAAGAAGTATAAGCTCAAATTGTACATTAAGATAAATTCATCACCACAACACAATGAATGCAATTCCAAAGTCTCCATGCCACCAACTAATAAAAACCTTACTATGATTCTACTACCCCGGAGATTTTTATGAAAAGTAAAACTAGTGATGCTCAATTTTGAGTTCTTACGGAATTCAATAGCAAACCAAATGCACCTTCTCTAACGCCTTGATCATAAGCTTGAACTTCAGAGGCATCCCCTTTTGGGTCCCCATGAAAAACTTCTCTCCCCATCCAATCGGTATCAAAAAGGAAAAAGGGAAACCAAGACAACTGCATGTAAAATAATCACTAAGAACATCAGAATCGGAAGATAAGAAACAAGTATCAATAAGCAAACAACTTATGACTAGTTTGGCAGGACAATGCACTGAATCAAAATCGTGATGCATAACAATGTGTGATTTACCCAGGTAAGAGCCATGACCACAAGCACTGAGTGCATCCCCGGCGGCAAATGCCGTAAGCTGGTCAACAAATTAACCAAGACTGCTCCAGGGCTATCACTATAACTCCCACATTGAACCTCCTCATGTTCTGCTGACTTGTTCCCCATTGCATTATCAACAAATTGTGTATCAGTTTTTGACTTTGAAAGGTCAAATCCAATCTGATGTGGATCATTCAAGAGAGGAGCAGAATCTGATAAATGTTGAGGTTGCTTTGGTGTTAATGGAACCTCTTTTGCAACATAGAGAGTCACAAGGGTGCACAAAGTCAGGACAACCTGTCCACATCCAAGATAAAGTTGTTAGAATTGCACAGAATACATACCAAAAAAAAGAATTGGATAGAATGCCAAAATTATACATGCTAGTGGCATATGCCCAGCTAAAAACCCAGAAAAAGGAAATAAATTCAATTAAATACATAATAGACATCAATTATGAAACTAATGGACATATTCATACAAAAGATTAGTTCATAAGTTCAATACAAAGTTTCCAGACTCAACCATCCCCAATCTTTTATGTTCTTCCTCGTATAAACTTTGCAAGAACAAGTTCTTCGTTCGGCGTTCAGTTGCATGAGTGGAGATGTTACCAGCCCTGCACAGAGATGTAATCAATTGATATAAATGCCAAATCAGACAAAGGAAGAGAATTAACATGACTGGATAGACAAATAAATTTCCAACCCTCAATAATTAAAACAGCAGCAGCTATTGGTTCATTCTTGACATCAAATTGTAAACTTAAACATTAAATTTGAAAAACATTGTTCAACTTAAGTAACTAGAACATCAAACATTGTAAACTTAAACATCAAATTGTAATCAATAGCTCCCTCTGCCCCACCTCCCCATGTGATTCCCGCAAAAAGCAACCATACTAGATAGTTGATATCAAAGTTGATGATATGTAGCAGACAAATGACTCCTACATGTTGACTGGTGACAAGGGACCGAAAATAGGTCAATATTATATTCCTTTAGACTTCACAAATCAGCCTTTCTCATTTATGGTGGATGAAAAATCATCAAATCATAAGCCATTGTCACCCTTGAGGTTGTTGGCTCACTACTCTTTGGTCGACTGATCATCTACTAATTCTTGAAAGGAATAGTCTAACAATAGGCCATCGACAACCTGATGAAAACAAAAACACTAACATAAGCAACATGTATACTAACATTTCTTGAAAATTTCTTTGAACAGTATTCTTAGTATTGAATCTGATTCACAATACTATTAGTAAAACCAAGCATAACCCGTACAGCAGTGGCCTGAAGACACAACAAAATCTTATGCTTAAACCCAAGATGCATTAGATCACAAGCAGCCCAATGATATAGCACCTAAATATAAAAAGATGAATCCATGTCTCACCATGTGACAACATCAGATCGTACAGGTGGGATATCATTGTACAGTGTACCACGTGAACTCACGGATCCAAGAGAACCTGTGATGTCAAAAACTTAATAAGTAGCGTTTTCAAATGAAGCCATAATTATGACAGCCACTTTTAGGAGACCTATTGTAGAATTGAAGGTCCTAGCAAGACCTTTAATCTCTGAAGTTTTTCAATGATAGGAAATGATAAAATTCAGAGGAATTACACAATATAAATACCATGCTACCTCCTACAATCATTCCAGCAGGCCAAAGCAAAGTCATCTTGTTTGTCAAGATACCAAAAGATCTCAACCACTCATTTTATCCCACTAAACATCAACACCTCCTAGTTCTCATAGGGGTTTGCAAAGACAATATACAATCTAAGATCCTTCAGTTGTACATCCAGTATAGCAGCTAGCTAGATCATACCAAATCCCATGAATAAGCACAGTATTTAACCAGTAATTTCCTCTAAACACAGGGCTGATTTGGTCTAAATATAATTGAATGGGATACTGCCATTTCCTAAAATTTTTGAAGTCTAGAGTGATATATTTGGCCAACACAAATTTTCCCACCAAACAATTAACAACCAAAGACAATCTCATTATTCAGCATCAAACCACCCAATATAGTAGAAAAAGGGTTCAGAAGAAAGTAAGAAACACAACAAAGCAAACCAAACAATAAACCATAACCCAAACACCACAGTACACAACCACAACCACAACATACACATCTATTTCTATACACTATATGAGCATTCACATTCATGTATATAACAAAACCATGAAGGAACCAAAGAGTTTGTGGTTCAACTCTGGGCTTTTGATGCTTACCATATGACACCATTCTCTCTCTCTCTCTGGGCTTTTGATGCTTACCATATGACACCATTCTCTCTCTCTCTCTCTCTCTCTCTCTCTCTCTCTCTCTCTCTCTCTCTCTCTCTCTCTCTCTCTCTCTCTCTCTTTCTCTACCTCTCTCTCTCTCTCTCTATGTGGGCTCTGCTCCCTTGGATTCTTTTCTTCTTTGACGACCCCTTTTATAAACAAAATCCAAAGTACATAGATAATTATTAAAGAAGTGACTACGTTTATTCAAGTCATAATATATTAATTACCATGAAATGAAAAAAAGATAAAGAAAATGTTGGTGAAGCTCCAGGCATAGAGGAAGCAGTAAAGCAAGGGGTAACTAACTGCCCTCTCTCAATAATGACCAATGTAAGGTGGTGTTTATGGGCTGCCAATTAAGTCAGTCACTTTGGTGATCAGGTCACTGGAAACCATATGCTTTAACAGCTTTAATGACCAAACCATGTTACAACACTACCTTGAATATTTGGCATTAATCCAATTCTATAAGTCATGGGGCTAAAGGAATCAAATCCAAATCATATTTGGCACCCAAAATATGCATCACATATGTTTCAAATCCAATAGGGCCTCTGTCTTGTTGCTTGAACAAATTAGTTTCAGATGTTCATTCATTGTTTGTGCACCTATCATGATTCCATCTAATAAATCTCAAACAAAAAGAATGACAAAACTATTCCATCTAAATAAATCCAAAGCCATCAAAGCTAAGCATGCACAACACAAGATTGGTTCAATTCAATCACTCCTCAAGATTTAATCACTCCTCAAGATTGGTTCAGTTCAATTCAATCACTCCTCCGGCTACGATCACTCCTCAAGATTTAAATAGACAGAAGCCTATACATAAGGAGCTCATAAACCAAAACCCAACAGCCGTAATCAAAACAAGATTGGTTCAATTCAATGGCTAGACACAGAATCATTTTGATTACAATCCATTTGAAACGCCCATATTATGACATATAGAACAAGCACATAATTAGCTCTGATGACAGAAATTTCAAGTACCCAATTTAGCATGGAACCCAATAAAAAAATCTCATCATATCATTGTGCAGGAATTATAAAAGGAATTTCAATCCCCAAGTTCAATAATGAAATGTAAATCAAAGGAATTATATGATTTCAATTCGTGAAACTCTCATCATATCATTTCAATTTCAGAAAAATAAAAGGAATTAATTGTGCAGAGAGGAGAGACAGAGAGAACCTGGGATGCTTGTGCCTGGCTTGTGGCTTCGAAGATGAGACAGCGAGAGAGGCGACAGTCTCTGAGACTCAAAGAGGAGGAGGCACTAGGGATCGGTGATGGCAGTCGGTGATGGTGGCAGTCGGTAATGGGCTTTGGTGGTGACAGTCGGTGATGGGGCTGGGCGTTGGTGGTGGCAGTCGGTGATGCTGCTGGGCTTTGGTGGTTGCAGTCGGTGATGCTGGATCTGGTGGTGGCTGTCGGTGATGCTGGATCTGGTGGTGGCTGGCGGTGTCGCTGGATCTGGTGGTGGCTGGCGGTGTCGTTGGCCAGAGATTTTGGAGGGAGAGAGATTTGCTGAGAGAGAAAAGGGAGAGGCAGAATGGTGAGCGAAATAGCTACCCGGTTGGATCCAATTTTTTGGCTGAGCCCATTGGAGATGCTCTAAGGGGGTTACCAAAACGACGTCGTTTTATTTTTTTTAAAAATTATATTCTGCGACGTAAATAAAAAAACGTCGCAATTTACTATTTTTTGTTTTATTTTAAATTTAAATGTTGTTATAATTTATATTCTGCGACAAAAATAAAACCGTGGCAAACTAAATTTTTATTTTATTTTTAATATTCCCGACAAACTTATTTCCTAAAAATATTTTCACTCAACAACATTACTTTTTTTCCCTTTTTCAGGAATTACGCCACGTTTATGTATATCGAATACAAAATGTATAGAAAATCACCAAAACATGTCCCTCTCCCACAATTCTTCCTCTCACAGTCTGTCCACTAAATCTGCCAGATTTTCAATTGGGATTGTTTCAATTTACAAAACAAAAAGTGAAAAAAATAAGAAAAAAATAAAATTAAGGGAAAACCCCCAACTTTCTCTGCCGATATCTATCAAAATGACACTCAAGACAAAGCAGTTATCCAAATCCACAGAATAATAGTTAAAGAACAAGAAATTCGACACCCAAAACCAGTAATCCCAATAATTGAACCAAGTCATTGCAAATATTTAATTAGTTAAAAATAATAAAAAATATGAGACTCACAAGAAGCATACGAGTCTGTACTTTCATGTGGAGATGCAAAAACTCACCTAGTAATTCCCCCAATGGGATCTTTACCTCAGTAATGGGAGGGTAGAAAACGATCTGGTTCGAGAGTGATAGAGGTGGGTTCACTGGTGGTGGTACTCCGGTGGCTTTCGGTGGCAGTGGCGATTCACGAGTTGAAATGGTGATTAGGATTAGGGATTTGGGAGTTTGGAGAGGCAGAGTTTAATAAATAGTTACAAATAATTAACATTTTATTTCTATAATACTAGTTAAACATGTTAATTTCATCGAACAGTTGATAGGCTTACATGATTTCATTGAGCAGTTGAGGAGTTGGGGACGTGTGGTGATTCCATGCAGTGGTTATGTGACAGGCCGGGGAGCTGAACAACAGGGAAGGTGGAGTTGGGTAAATAGCGGAACACAGTGAGGGAGAGGGAGAGAGAGAGAGAGAGAGAGGACTTACGGATAAATTAAATTATTATTTTTAAATTTTTTTATTCTCGTAAAAATTTATTGGTGACGTTTTTTAAAAAACGTCGCAAAAATAAATTAAATTGTTATTTTTTATTTAATTTCCAATTCCTGCCATTTCTCCTGCCAATTCACCCGCAAAAAACAATAAGCATGTAATCTCATTTTGCGACATTTTATAGACGTTTTTATAAAACGTCGCGAAAAATAAATTAAAATGTTATTTTAAAATTTTTTTATTTAAGGAAATAATTCATTTGCGACGTTTTTTAAAAAACGTCGCTAAAACGTGCCAATTAAATTGTTTTTTTATTTAATTTTCCATTCCCGCCATTTCTCCTGCCAAAATTAATAAGCATGTAATCTCATTTTGCGACGTTTTTCAAAATCGTCGCGAAAAATTAATTAAATTGTTAATTTTTTAATTTTTCATTTAAGTACAAAATTTATTCGCGACGTAATTAGAAAACGTAATTAGAATTTATTTAATTTATCAATTCGCGCCATTACTCCCTCCAAAAACAATAAGCATGCAATATTTAATAAAAAAGTTATTAGCGACGTATTTGAGAAACGTCGCCCAAAAATTAAATTAATATTTTTAAATTTTTATTTAAGAAAAAGTTATTAGCGACGTAAAAATAAAACGTCGCAAAAACAAAATTAAATTGTTATTTTTTAAATTTTTTTATTGCAGAAAAAGGGTTACCTTTTCTCGACGTTTTCAGAAAAACGTCGCAAAAAATTTCCATGTGGACGATTTTGCGACAAAATTATAAAATCGTCGTAAAAATGCCTTTTGTTGTCACCCAAGTTAATTTTTTGTTGATTTTTTTATTTTATGTAATCTGTTATTCGCGACGTTTTTAAAAAACGTCGCCAAAAATCACCCAAGTTCTTTTTTGTTGATTTTTATTATTTTATCTAAACTGTTATTCGCGACGTTTTATAAAAACGTCGCCAAAAATCATCCAAATTAATTTTTTGTTGATTTTTTTATTTTATGTAATCTCTTATTCGCGACGTTTCTAAAAAACGTCGCCAAAAATCACCCAAGTTCTTTTTTGTTGATTTTTATTATTTTATCTAAACTGTTATTCGCGACGTTTTATAAAAACGTCGCCAAAAATCATCCAAATTAATTTTTTGTTGATTTTTTTATTTTTTGTAATCTCTTATTCGCGACGTTTATAGAAAACGTCACCAAAAATCACCCAAGTTCTTTTTTGTTGATTTTTATTATTTTATCTAAACTGTTATTCGCGACGTTTTATAAAAACGTCGCCAAAAATCATCCAAATTAATTTTTTGTTGATTTGTTTATTTTTTGTAATCTCTTATTAGCGACGTTTATAAAAAACGTCGCCAAAAATCATCCAAGTTCTTTTTTGTTGATTTTTTTTATTTTATCTAAACTGTTATTCGCGACGTTTTATAAAAACGTCGCGAAAAATCATCCAAGTTAATTTTTTGTTGATTTTTTTATTTTATGTACTCTGTTATTCGCGACGTTTCTAAAAAACGTCGCCAAAAATCACCCAAGTTCTTTTTTGTTGATTTTTATTATTTTATCTAAACTGTTATTCGCGACGTTTTATAAAAACGTCGCCAAAAATCATCCAAATTAATTTTTTGTTGATTTTTTTATTTTATGTAATCTCTTATTCGCGACGTTTCTAAAAAACGTCGCCAAAAATCACCCAAGTTCTTTTTTGTTGATTTTTATTATTTTATCTAAACTGTTATTCGCGACGTTTTATAAAAACGTCGCCAAAAATCATCCAAATTAATTTTTTGTTGATTTTTTTATTTTATGTAATCTCTTATTAGCGACGTTTCTAAAAAACGTCGCCAAAAATCACCCAAGTTCTTTTTTGTTGATTTTTTTTATTTTATCTAAACTGTTATTCGCGACGTTTTATAAAAACGTTGCTAAAAATCATCCAAGTTAATTTTTTGTTGATTTTTTTATTTTATGTAATCTGTTCTTCGCGACGTTTCTGAAAAACGTCACCAAAAATCACCCAAGTTCTTTTTTGTTGATTTTTTTATTTTATGTAAACTGTTATTCGCGACGTTTTTATAAAAATCATCCAAGTTAATTTTTTGTTGATTTTTTTATTTTCTGTAAACTGTTATTGGCGACATTTTTCAAAAACGTCGCGAAAAATCAACCTAAGTTTATTTTTTTGTTTATTTTTTATTTCTGTAAAATTTTATTGGCGACGTTTTTAGGAAACGTCGCGAATAATTTTTCCCGCCAGCACTCCCGCCAAACACAATTAGGAGGGAAAAGCCTTTTTGCGACGTTTTATTAAACACGTCGCAAAAAAACTTGCCAAAACAGAATTTTGCGACAAAACTTTAAATTCGTCGCTCATAGTCTACTTTTTGCGACGATTTTTAAAACGTCGCAAAAAAAACGTCGCAAAAAATGTTTTTTGTTGCAGTGCTCGATAGAAGTGAATAAAAATATAATTAATAAGTAGAATTTGCGTATAGTTGCAAAAATTAATCTCATGCACCAAGACCATGACAAATCAAATTTCTAAATTAAAATTGAAAAGTAAATAAATAAAAGAAATTGAATCTAAATAGTGAATAAGGCAGATCACATTCTCTTAAATTCCTAGATTACACCCAGATTAAATCATCAAAGCAGTAGTTGATAATAAGATAATATCAAATGAAGTTAAGCACTGATAAAAAAAAAAAAAAATCATATAAACAATCAAGAATTATTGTACTTTGAGCTCATCATCTTCAATATCGTTTATAGTCTTACTTTCATAAGATTTATGACAACTTGCAAAGAAAAAAAAATAAACAAAACACATAAATGGAGGGAGCTATGGAAGTTATAGAGAAGAATAAAAATACCAGTAGCTTCTATTATTTAAAGAGAGAAGATTTCTCTACTTGTGGTAAGTGAGAATTTGGAAGGAGAGCATGTTATTCTTGTATTGTTTTTTAATTTTCTCTAGTGTTAAGAATTTGAAAGGTCTTCTTATATATAATGTTATGTATTCACTGTACTTATAATTACAAATATTTATTCTTAGAAAGGGGAGGGTGTAAGAGTTAAAGTGGTAAGTAGGATATAATTGTCTTTATATGATTATGAAGGGGTAGAATAGGAAATCAAAAGTTTTTCTCATTAGCTTCCTTTTATTAGTAGTATAGATTAGAACCAGTCAAGATTTCAATGTTAACATTATTATTATTCATAGTAAAAGAGACTGTTCAAGGCAACGAGAATATAAACAGTTAGTAAAATTAGACAATTAATAAATAAAATATGTTTTGAACATAATAATTATATTTTATTAAGAGAGTCTAAATACATCACTACAAACTCCCATTTGGGCACATAATACAATATGATATAGGTCATCTCTTTCATGAAACTAACCAATGAGAATGTTAAAGTTTCGAAAAATCTATCTCCTTTAGACAGATAAACTTTCTAGACTATTACATCTCTAATACAATGTTTCATGACATCTCCAATTTTATAATATATAATAACCCCCTTTTGGCAGATAATTATATATTATAATTTAGAGACCATTCCGTAACAAAAACATGAGAAAAATCTATAAATTTTAATGAATTGACCACTTTGGTGGCAACCATCCATCTTAATCCATAGAATTTTTTCAAATCGGGATATTTTTATGATATCTTTAAATTGCAATACACAATAATCTCATTTGGGCAGGTAATTGTATATTATAATTTAAAGACCATCCCGTAACAAAAAATATGAGAACAATCTACAAATTTTAATGAATGGACCACTTTGGTGGCAACCATCCATCTTAATCTATAGAATTTATCAAATCGAGATATTACAACAAATCTCCATAATTAAATATCATGTAATCAATCAATATTAGGTACTAACTGACATGTACCTCTATAGATCACCCAACATCAATCATTGCATTCAAGTCTCAATTCTATTTTTACTATTAAAATTAAATAATTTAAATTCTCATCTACCAGCATTAATAAATAATATGTAAATCATAAAAAAAATATTTCATCGTGTAAATCACTAGGGATTAGGATTGAAGTTGTATAAACACCCTCTATAAATTACAACAATTCAATCAAAGTTGCATCAAGATTAGAAAATAATTAATTGATATTAATAATTTGTATGAGTAAAACATGTGTCTATTCGTCAACTAGACCAAAAAAAAATTAAAAATAAATAAATTTAATATGCTGAATGAATATGACATAATCAATAAAAATTTCAACATAAACATCACATTTGACTAAATAAACTCTATTATTATTATTTTAATAGTCACATAAATATATGTATTATATATATATACATAAACTTGAATTTGATGAAACATCTTAAATTTAATTAGAAACACAGCCGTCATCCATGCTTTCACTTTTTTTTTTTTTCTTTAAAGGTGATGTACATGACTCTATCCAAGCTATTTTTTTTTTGGTTCATGTCAATTTGATTACACCAACCGCCATCACATGCTTTCTCCTTTTTAAAAAAAAAAAAATTAACGGTAGCCTTTGTTTCAACATGACCATTGACGGCCACTGTGAGATTAACGGCTTTGTGATTTGAGAAAAATTTCACAAAAAATAGGTTTTGAAATTCCCAACTTGTTTGAATAAAATAATAAAATACATTTTATTGGGTTCTAAATTCATATACGATGATTCTGATACCACATGTAAGAATTTATTAACGATTCGTATATAAATTTTAGAACACTTAAATTATTAGGTTTAGAATACATCTGTATAAGCTATGATACTCGATCTCTGGATTTCTTTCGTGGATGGGTAATGTCTTCATCTCCTTTTTCAAAACAATAGGCGGTTACCAATGGGACAAGCTAATTAATGTTATGAAATGGAGAGGGGACCTAACCTGTTATTTATAATGAATCTAATTGACTCTCCCATTACAAGCCACAATTAGATTAATACATACACTTAACCGATTCAACTACATCAATTAAAAGATATACATAAGCTCATAAAAAATAGACCACTTAACAATATTTGGCTCATCTCATTGGATCATAAATTCAACCTATTTTTTATAAACTAAAAATTAACTGTCAATTAATAAAAGTCCAATATAGAAAAATTCCAACATTCACTTGAATGTATAGCAAGTGATCTATCAAAAAGAGAATGTATTAAAGGGGATTTCACACCATGCACAAGGTTTTAGTCCGCCACAAAACTTTAGAGAATGTCAAATATACATAATTCAATAATAAAAAATGAAGAAAATATGCCCAACAATTTATGTTTTGTCAAGAACTAAACTCTCGAATTTCTAAGGGTGGAGCAATTTTCACTCCATTTAATTCTCTTAATTCAAATTATCAAGTTCACCTCATTTATACCAATTTCATCAGTTATTAAACCCACCCTGTCTAAATTCACTAATTAAAAATTAAATTTATTTAATTTTATTTCAACCTACTATATAGGTAATAATTGAAATTGCATTTCGGTGTATTATTTCAGTACGAAAATATTTTTTTAAAAAAAAAAAAAAATAAATAAATAATAATTTATTTTTAAAATATTAGTCAAAAGATATCAAAATATCTTAAAATACTTATATAATATTATGAAGACACATATAAAAATACTAGTTATTGCCTGTGCCTGAAAGTATAGAGTAATAAAAAATGGTAAACAATAAACATATTTGTATAATATCCAAAATCAAATTACAAACATATATGAGAGATAAATGAATTTAAGCATCAGTTGCAGTGGAGGTGAAAGGTGGTGGTGGTGGCCGTGGAGGCGACGGTGACACTGGTGGCGGCGGCGGTGGCGGTGGTGGTGGTGGCGGCGGTAGAGGTAGTGGTGGGGTGGTTTCAAACACTATTATTTTTTTAAAAGTATTTATGAGAAATAATTTATAAAAGTACTTTTAAAAAATCACTCCAAACACACCTTTAAGACTCTATTTTTCCTATTAAATTTAGGGTGTTAATATTAGCCGTTAGATTAACTTTAAAATAAAATTTAAAGTGATCTCAACCGCAAATAGCAAAAGTCATTTTGTTTATCTTTTGAGATTTGAATTGTAAGCTACTTTATTATATAGAATAGTTATGACATGTGCCTGAAGGCACAAAGTAATAAAAAATGGTAAACAATAAACATATTTGTATTCATATCCAAAATCAAATTACAAATATAGATGAGAGATAAATGAATTTAAGCATCGGTTGTAGTGGGGCTAAGATGTGATGGTGGTAGGAGACGGTGATGGTTGTGGTGGGTAGCAATTACCGTGGTGGCTATGGTGGTGGTGATGGCGGCGATGGTGGTGGCGGTGGTGGTGGCGACGGCGACGACGGTGGTGGTGGTGGGGCTAGAGGTAGTGGTGGGACAGTTTCAAACACTATTTTTTTTTTTAAAGTACTTATGAGAAATAATTTGTAGAAGTATTTTTAAAAAGTCACTCCAAACACATCCTTAAGGCCTATTTTTCCTATTAAATTTAGGGTGTTAATATTAGCCGTTAGATTAACTTTAAAGTAAAATTTAAAGTGATCTAAACCGCGAAAAACAAAAGTCATTTTATTTATCTTTTGAAATTTGAATTGTAAGCTACTTTATTATATAGATGTTAAAATATCTTAAAACACATTGAAATATTTTAGATCAGCGCGAAATATTGAAATTTCGCTTCAATTACTATTTTTGTTTTGATTTCTTTGAAATAGATATTTAATACTTTAATTGGATAGGTATAAATGAGGTAAATTTAGTTAGTAGTTTGAAGTAAAATAATTAAATAGCGTTTAAAAAAGAGATTTAAGGGATGATTTCTAATTGAAGACTATACCCCCTACATCTTGCTACATCTTAAAGTGGGCTACGTTTATTCTTAAACGTTGCTTAGGCCCAAATCATTTATTTGAGCCCAAGGCCCAATTTCTAACTGCAGAGATTAGTTATCCAAACGACGTCGTGTGACAAAAGGCCGTGGAATGGTTTTAAATTCCCGCGCCATAAGTCGGTTGGGGGCAACAAAATCGTTGCCGAGGCTCGTCTGCGTTAGCACTCTCTCCCTCTGTTTTGGGGCCGAAGCTCTTCTGCGTTAGGACTCTCTGCCTCTGTTTTTGGGGATCATTCTTTTTCGATAAGATGTTTTCGGATCATTCATTCTCTCTCATGCACATCCACCGGTTGGTACTCGTACTCATCGTTTTCCTTCGGTTTCATATGAATTTCCATCTGATATTGGTGTTTCTACAGAGTCCGATTATTGTTGATTTTCTCTCCCCTTGTAGATATCTCAATATCTACAACAGATCTGAATTCTTTCGTTTTTTTTTTTTAATCTGCTTCTTCTGTTCTCGTTATTTATGTTTTTTAAACGAATTTTACGAATGAACCTGCTTAGTTTGATTGGAGATAGAGATCGATGAATTTTTTACTACATTTAAAAAATTAATTCGAATGAATTCTTTCGATTTTTTTTTTTTTGTTTAACCTGCTTCTTCTGTTCTAGTTATTTATGTTTTTAAATGAATTTTACGAATGAACCTGCTTAGTTTGATTGGAGATAGAGATCGATGAATTTTTTGCTACATTTAATCCATGCTTTTTGTTATTATCATCAAGTTGATACAGAATTCCTCGCCAGTTCTTGTATTTCTAGCTGGAACATTCTTTTATGTAATTACGGATGATAAACGATAGGAAATTTAAGCAAATCAATTTTTATTCGCTTGCAGCCTTGGAGTACTTTCCACTTAAGAGCCGTTGATGTGTAATGGAAAGTGATGTGATTAGTGAGGTTATTCTATTCAACGATTTGTTTCATTCCAATTGGATAAACCTGTAATATTTAATATTCAAGAGTTTCCTGAGGAATTCATAGTTACCTCTACAGAGTAAAGATCCACATGCAGTTTATTTCGTGTTGTTACAGATAACAGATCACTAATGTGTTTATAAATAGTGTACATGGAGAATCCTGAGTAAGAATACACGACTAATTCTTCTTTATCTCTCTTCCTTTGTTTCTTCGTTTCATCTTTATTCTCTCCTCTTCTGATTCAGATTCTTCAATTCTTCGGAATTCTTCAAAAGGTGGCACCAAAGGTTGTCAGGAAATTTACTGCACCTCAGACATTTGCAGCAAATTCAACTCCGACATATGCTAAGATTCATTGTCAAACTCATGGCTGAAGGTAAGTAGTTTTTCCTGTTCTTGTTTAAGTAATTTCATACAATTGTGTTTTATCATGATTTTTGGCATTTGGAATAGGCTGGGTGTTCCTGGGTTAATTATAATTCACTGATACAAGGTGGAGCCAGGATCTTCTCTTAGAGGAGACAAAATGTGACTAACATAAATTCACCAATTGATACAAAAAAATTTATGTTCAAGCGTGACAAAGTGTATTCAGTATCAAGCAAACTTACTAATGAAACTACAAAATGAAATTTCATTTAAAATATGATCAACAAATAACTTTTAAATCTCTAAATTTCACCGCAATTTCCTTTCAGTGTAGACAATAACAAACTCCATGATAAAATTATTTTTTCTTTTGTTGTGAAGCTTAGTTGAGACCGTTCTTGATCTTATTAAGAAATTGAGTCTAGAAAAGAGGAGAGAATGCTTTGAATTGAGGCATTTTACCTTTTTCTTTTGATCATGTACTATTGAATGGTGGGTTACTTACTTACGGAATAAGGGTCAAGGATAACTATACATTCGTTTATAACAAATATGGGGCAGTGGATTAGATAAAAGAGATGTATTACTTTTAGTCAATATATATTTAGCTTAGGGCATTTTATATTTGTTTTCGTGAATCCAAAAAATAAAACATATGTTTGAAGTGGTGATGAGAGGTGGTGAGCCACTAATTTATTTAAGATAAAAAATACTTGGATCACTATTAATTCTCACAAAGTTAAGGGGGGCAAGTGTATTAAGTTTGAATAAAGTTAAGTCCCTAATATGCCATGTGCAGAGTTGATCAAAAGTTCAGTGGGGGCAAGTGCCCCCATACCTCATGAGGTAGCTCCGCCCCTGGACTAAAGTGAGTCTTTGAAGTGATGTTCTGTTTGAGTAATTTGAAATTGCTTAATTTGGATAGAAATAGGACAAAGAGTAGTCATCATAAAGTAATGGTGCCATTTTGTTTCAGAATTGCATTAAGTTCTCAATTTACCCATTCATGTTTTGCATTGCTATTGTTGAACAACAATCTACTTCAAAAGCTTAAACTGTTAGCATTTAGAGAGGGTCTTGAGTGTTTATACTTCAACATACTATTTATAGTCTGCATTGTGTTTGTCTAGGTCTTCAGCTGCATACTATTTAGGTACCATAAGAAGGATAGACCATTTAAAGTCAAATTACTCCATTCTAACTTTTGAGTGTAGGTTTTTGTAGGCGGAGAGATATCAAATATAGCCATTTCAGGTTGGCTGCCCTAGTTATATTTGAAAATCATGTAAATGGAACAATTCTGATTAGCAGACTATAGCTAATTTTAGTGGGAGGAAAAGAATTAAAGAACCCTTTATGACATTGAGAAAGTAGCAAGAGAGTTTTATAGTCAATCCATGCTGTATTTTGCTATTTTGGTATGGATGTCCAAAAAAGAAAAGGATGTGGGCTTAATGTTGAATCACGTGAATGAGCCCAAATAGAAGAGGACACAAGTGGCAGCAGTTAGAAGCTATCAGGTTTGAGGTTGCAGATTTGAGAGAGTGGTGGTGAAGAGTAGATGGGCCCTTGAATCCAAAAGCCTTTCGTATATATCCTAATCAATAGCACGAGGACCCATGTGGCTTGTTTATAGACTCTAGGGAAGTGAAGAACAAGGCCGGTGGCTGCATTTGATTTGAGTTTGATCTCACTGGAGAAGGTTTGTTGGCATGGGACTACAATTCGTTGCTCCTTTTGACTTTCCTCCATATTTGCCTAAACAAAATACGCTTTTTGTCGTGGGAGTTTCTGTAGAACTCAGAGCTTAGTCGCAGCTCTTAGCAGTTTGCCACATGAGCCAAGTTGATCCATTGATGGTCATTTATTTCGATTAATATAAACACTGATCTGGACCTATATGAACATTTAACACGTAGTATTGACATACCATAGACTGTAGACAGTTCTTCCTAGAATGATGAAGTAGAAACTAGAAACTGTGATGGACCACTTAATTGGAGGGTTGCATTTCTGCTTTACTGATAACAACATTGTAGATGTTTTGTGGTTGAAAGGAGTTTGAGGAGATCTTTCAGAAGCTTTTGGAGAGAGCTCGTTCAACTTTACCCAGAGTCATCTGGAATAAGGAGGAGCAAGTTCATCCATGTGACCAACCAGTATCATACGAGTTGACTAGTGAGACAGGGCATGATACCAACGTAGTGATGAATGTGAATTTCATACGGCAATAGTCAGTATGGCCATAAAGCATTATTATTCACATGCTAAGTTTACCGAATTGTTCAGATAACAGATACAGCCAAGGACAGATCTAGGAATTTACCCTGGGTACAACAAAAATATATAAGGTCCAACCTTTGAAATTTTTGGAAAAAGTCAGAGGTGAGGTATGAGGTCTAATAGCTACCAAATATTATATATATATTAGTAAAATCTGGCACAAGGTGTCGTGGTGTAGTTGGTTATCACGTCAGTCTAACACACTGAAGGTCTCCGGTTCAAGTCCGGGCGACGCCATAATGCTATAGTCTTTATCACATCACAGATTTTTGTATATTTCCTCGGAATTTTTAGGGCTGTACATTCTTTTTGGTTCTGTCTTTTGGACTGTTCTTGAGTTTCTAATATGCTTTACACAGAATATTTAACTGCAATTTCAGATAGGTCTTGTAGTTCTCCCATGTGCCCGGCAATAAAGGTTTTATCCTATTTTATACATTAGAGCTGGTCAACTTTAAAGATAATTATATTAAAGAGAACAGGCTGAACAGTAATGTGCAGCCACATCTGAAATTTACATATACCTAGAAGAGAGAACAAGGTGGAGGGTATGGTGAAGCTAGGACCTTTGCCCTTGATGGGTCCTACCCCCATATGATGATAGATGTTGATTCCCAAGTTGGTGATCTAGAATATTCAAACAAAGGAACCTTTCCTTGGGAAAGTTTCTGATTGGTATGGGAAGAAATAATGAAGGATGTTGTTCATCCGTATGATGCACCTCCTGTTTTAACTAAGATGATGAGCCCAATTTGAGTTCGTTTAATACGAGAGAGAGAGAGAGAGAGAGAGAGAGAGAGAGAGAGAGAGAGAATTAATCACTGGTCGCCATCAAAACTTGTTAACTGTACTGATGTAGAAGTTGGAAACAAGAATTGGACAGAGAAGACATTCACTTTGTTTAAGTTAATAACTGGCAGCCATTAACAGATCCGTCTTGAATTACTTTAAACCCCCTCAAATTTTTCTTAGAATTTAAATTTGCCCCCGCAATAATGATTGGAACACATTGCTGTTATTAGAATTTTAGTGGGAAATATTTGATGACATTTACCTTCTGTAGCATTGGTTGAAAATTTCGGGGACGACATTTGGCCATAGCCCATAGGCTATGCATTGGTCTCAAAATATTTTGTGTCTGGTTCTGGTTATCACCAGATTACACTGGGTTATTGACCAATAGTATGAAACTTCAAAACAATTGGAGATTAAAAGGTAGATCTTGTTCATTATACTTGATAGCAGAATCACTATACAAAACAAAAGTGTACGACTCTAAAAGAAAAAGGAAAGGAAAAAAGCCTCACCATCCTTGGTATACAAAATTCCCATACATTCTCAAAACTTGGGTTTATTATAGGGCCGGTCTCTATGCTACCTGTCTTCTTTGTTCCTGGTCTTTTTGCATTGTTATTTTTACAGTATATCTCTCTTCTACCATGTAAAAGAAGTACAAACAAATGGAAATTTCAGGATAATCTGTGCTCCGATGTTCAGAATTGTGAAATGCATCGCCGATGCGTAGGGACTCTTTGCTTTTTCTGCTTTAATTCCTCTTTCCAGACCTTGCCAATATCTTGTGATATTCTCATAGCATCTGCAGATGCACCAGATAGCCCTTTCTTTGTGAACCCAACCGCATAGAGGCCAGCCTTTCCTTTCCACCCATTAGGGAATGGTGCCTTTGGGAGACCATTCTTAGTAAAGAACTCAGTTTCCTGTACACATTCAAGTCACAATAACATTAGCTCCTCAATATAAATACCAGACACTAAAATATTTGATAAAGTCTAAGAAATTTTATTTTTTAAAAGAAACTAAAAATTCCCTGTAAAATCCAAAAGGGTTCTGGAATAAGCAGAGGAATTGAACATTTTCTAACCTGTAGCCAGTAAGGGACATTGCTGCGATATCCTGTAGCCAAAACTACTGAATCAATCTCGAGCTTTTCGCCATTAACAAGCTCAACCATACCCCACCAGAACCTCTTGATTCCGGGAACCACATTGATTTCACCGGATCTAATTTTTTCCAGTGCCCCCATGTCTAGAACAGGGGTCTTTCCTTGAGTGTTCTTGAGCTCCAATGGACCAACCGATGGCCTTTTAAGCCCGTAGTTCTCGATGTTTCCGAGAATGAACCATGTCAGAACCAATAGAAGCTTATCAACCAGCCAGAGAGGTAACCACTTCATCATAAACATGGCCAGTTCGAATGCTGACTTCCCAAAGATTTCCCTCGGCAAAACATGTACCTGAAGATCAGAAGCACAATAAACCTTATTAGAACCTGAACTTTTGAGTCTAATTCTCGTGAAACCAAGATGATATAAAACAAATGCTCTAAAAGTTTAGGTAAATAGAGAGATGTAACATATGTATTTATCTAATATATCACTTACCGAGCTACGAACCACCATTGATGGTTTGGCGTCGTGGTTGCAAAGATCAAGAGAGACTTCCATCCCTGAATTCCCACATCCCACAACTAGAACTTTCTTTCCACGGAATTTCTCACCGGACTTGTAGTCACAGGCATGGATTACTTGGCCTCCAAACTCTTGTAATCCTTCAATTTCTGGCACCACACGCTCTGCATTCTCTCCTGTTGCCACGACAAGCCATTGACAGAGGTATTCGACCTCACCGGTGGTAGAAACAGTCTTAACTCGCCAAAACCGACAGGCCTCATCGTACTTAGCTGACTGCACACATTCGTTGAATTGTGGGTTGATGCCAAAGTGCTGTGCATAAGATTCAAGATACTCTATGAACTGTGTTTTTGTGGGGTACTCGGGGAAGTGTTCAGGGAATGGGAACTTAGGTAGTTGGCAGAATTGCTTGGGGAGGTGAAGCTTTAGGCGATCATAAGTGCGTTTCTGCCACAAAGAGGCTATGCAATCAGCTCTTTCGAGGATCACGTAGGGTACCCCTTGTTCTTTAAGGCAAGCACCTACTGCCAAGCCTGATGGTCCGGCCCCGACGATGACTGGACCATTAACCCACACACACCGGCGAGAAGAGAAGTCACTATGATCGAAAAAACTAAACATTTTTCCCAGCTTACAAGGATCAAGGTCTGTGAAGTGTAAGTGAAAATATAGAGGGGTTTTTAGGAAGCAAAAGGGTATTGAGAATAGCTTGTTGAGCACTTAGAAGTAGTAGTTGAAACTTGAAATGCAATCAGAGATGAATTTTCGGGGAAGCCAAACAGAGATGAAAGAGAAATTGTTTCGTGAGGTTTGAACTGAAGAACTCTAGGACAATGGAGTTTGTTTGGTCCAAGAGGATGGGGTGGAGGTTCTTAAATAGGGGTTTAGGCATGAGATGGAATGGGAAGTTAATGCCTTAGAGGGTCATTGTCAAATCATAAGCCCAACTCTCCCTCCTATTATTTTATGTTATGTTTAATCATTATATAGGGGGATCTTACAATATTATATTCCTTTAAAATGTGAGGAAGGATTAGCTTGTTTTTGGATTTCTTTTATATTTTTTTGGTTGAGATTTGTTAAGAATTTACGATAGTGTATAAAATAAGCAATACAAAAAGACTGTAATAATGATCTGTGGAGGTTTGTCGTTTTTATTATTGTTATATCCATTGGAGGGAAAAAAAAAAGTATCAACGGGCCTTAGGTCTAATAATATTCTTTATTTTGTAAAATTTTTGCCTTTTTGAGATTAAAGATTTAAATCTCTCTTCCCCTCCCCCTCAAAAAAAAGGGAAGAAAAACTTCTAGCAGGTTGAAGAATCCACATTGTTTCATATCAATTGCAAGGTCGACCAATACAAAGTTGATCAATGAATCCTCCCTCCCTCCCTCCCTCCTTCCTTCACTTAGGTTAAAATTAATGATAAGTTTCGCGGAAAGGTCATACTGTTGGGCAATGTCGATCTAATGAATAGTTGTGGATGTTGGCTGAAAAAAATATAGTATTTTGTGATCTATTATCCCACATCAGTCAAATATGAGCTAGACTGCATGTATTTGAGTTTTTATACAATTTTCTTATAAGTTAGTTTTTGAGTCATATTTGTTGATCTAAAAACACATATTTGAATGAAAATGACAAAAATTATGAGCTCATTCAGGGAAAATGAATTGTATATTTTGTTCTTGGGAAAATTACTTAAAATAGACACACAGATAATTAGGAGGGGAATTAGGGAGCATTGAATTAGACGCGTCATCCTCATCTGATTCCGATGGGCCCAGTGGGAAAATTCTTAGCAAATCTTTGTATACAATAATTCCCAGCAACTTACCCAAAAAAAATAATAATAATAATTCCCCGCTGGCATAGAAGGAATGCAGACTGGAATAGGTTCACTGAGCCCACGTGGATCGGATGAGCCAAGTTGCGCCGGGGGCCAAAATCAATCGCCCGTATCTGGACCCCCCCTAAGCCCCCAAGCATTGGGACTGCGACTTATAAGACTGCTTCGGGCCCACAATGCCCATTCCATGCCATGTGGCGGCCCCACATTTGTCCAAAAATTGTTTACGAACTTCCACACAAGTTTCTCTCCTTCCAAACAAACATAAAATATCTACAACCTTCCAATGCTTCGCTGCATACCTAAAACCCTCGGTTTCACACCGATTTGCTTGACTAACTAGTGTTTATGGTTTTTAAGCTAGTGCTATTATTAAGTACATGGGTTAAAAGTAAATTTTGCCCTTGATTTGTGAGGATTCATTACAACTAAAATGGATAATATTGTCCCTAAAAAATCTCATGAGACTGCATGGGCGTTGATTTTTTTTTTTTTTTTTAAAATTTTTAATTTTTTTCACCAATATAGTTATGTTTGATTTAGTGGGAAGCTTATTAATTGTACCATTACCTAATCTACTCGATGCACCTTATGCATACATGCTCTCTTTATTAGTCTCCATATGATATATATATTTTTTTGTATTTCTAGGGTATGTTATATGTTATCTTTTGAGGTCCTTGATTCTGTAGTGAAAAAAATAGAAAATTCCTATGAAATTGAAAGATATATAAAGCGTGTTTTAAATTGTTACAGGTTCGAGTTCGGGTCCTAGTCTTTCAAAAATTGGAGTAAAGCCACTCGGATACTTAATACATTGGATACGTTTTTCAGGTTTGTTTGAAAACCTATCTTGATTAAAAATGCAAGTTTATCATAGTCTAAAGACTCCATGCTCCTAAATAGGCTAAAGCTGTTATGTACCGGTTAAAGGATTCATGTTAAAACCTAGCCTAGAGAATAAATTATTTAAACTTGTATATCAAAATGTGCACTAAATTTGTATATCAAAATGTGCACTAAATCATCTGTAATTATTAATCTGACGAGTGTAGATATTTTGATGCACAAATTTGATCACCATAACATTGGTGTTTAAACTCATCTGATGTATAGGTATGCACACTAGCAATCAGTTTGTTAACCCTATAGGTAAAAAGTAGTATCCCATGAATATAGTTTCTGGACCAGGAATCTACATCATGTTATTCAACGAAACCCTACTTTGTTCACATTACGTACGTGTAAGGCTGAAAATTGATGTTCCTCACAATTAGACACGCGTCTTCATGGTTATGAAGTAAAGTGGGTTTTGGGGCGTTTTTTAAATTGGTTTTGATGGTGATTAGAAAGTAACCGCCCTAGTGCCCTAGATTTAGGGCTCTTACTTGTATGCAATAGGGTAGTGTCAGGTTTGATTCTGTAACTGCATTGAATCAGAAGAATGATGACGTGTCCCACCCCCAAGCACTTGGACTTACTGTTTGTAAGCTGATGAGAAAAGAGGGAAGCATGTGCATGAAACCTTGGTTTCATAGTCTCTCTTCTTTTCATGAAAAGATTGGGAGCTATGAGCTTGGCGTTTCCAAGGTTATGCTTATTTTATTTTATGAATGGCCTTGGAATGAGTAACAGTAACATCATTCCAACTCGCCACCCCCAATCATATCTTTAAAACAAGCCTCCAAATGCAAGATACCAAAAGAAATAGGGGAGGTGTAGGTACATATACTCACTTCTCCATGCACAAATCATATAGGGATATCATATGTTTCGTTATACCTAGCTTCTACCTCCCTTGCAAGTTGGCTGCATCTTCAAATAGTTACACACGATATCCATCCATTTCATGCTGAGAAAAATCAAATTACATTTGAAAAGAGGGAGAAAAATATTTATTACAACGGTGATATTACGTCAGCATTATCACATGGTATTACTAACAAATAATATGCAGAAAAATAAGGAAGTGGACTTTACACAAGCCAATAAGTACTCTTCCATGTAAGTAGATAATTACCTATTTTTCTTCCATGTAAGTCAATAACTATCCAAGTATTTAGTGTTTTATTATTGATTGGTGATACCGTGTCATCAATGCTGACATTGTATCACCGTTGTATTGAATATTCTCTCCTTTTTTAGAGTGAAAAGATCTATTTATAATTGGCACACAAGTAGTCTATGATTCATAGGCACAACTGATACGTATGGACTGTAAGTATATATCCACGATTTACTTGGATTTAATGAGAGGTGTGTGTTTTTGTTATCCCTAGCTTCTACCAACCTTGCAATGCTTCACATGAAGAGAGCTTGGTAGCTCTTCTTGGAGGCTTTACCGCTTTTAGGATGATGGAATTATTTTACTCCTCTCCTTTTTCTCTTCCTTTCATTTTTGTGACTAAAGCTAGGGCTTTCCATTTCACTTTTCTGTGGTGGGCTCTACCAGTTATGAAACAAGCGCGTTTTGGCGGAATATCTTTAGCGTATTTAGTAGCTAAATTATGCAAAAGTTTTATCAAATCTATAATGAGTTTAGTCACGCGTGAAGAAAAAGTTCAATGAAAACGCAAGAAATCATTAGGATATCACTGGCTTCTTATTAAGTATACAGCCTTCGTGGAACCCCAGCCTGCTAACTTCCCCTTAAGCAGAAAATCAACTCATGGGGTGTCCAGGAGTGAGATTGGCGGTGCCACTTTTGGAATTGGAATTAGTCCATAAGTATTTGTTATTGTTCGAAACTACTTTTAATTGATAACAAGAAATCTTTCTAAAGAAGTACTATATTGTACTCACCGCTGTAGACTAAACTCTAAGTACTTATGATACCTTTTTTTTTTAAATTTTTTTATCAGACCTACGATAGCTCCCTAACCACCAGTTTTGATCAAATTTGGGAGTCACCGACAAAAGACGAATACAAAAGTTCGTACCAAGTTAACTTACACCGCTCCCTTTGGGGATTAACTAATCTCTATTTTTCGAGTACTACTAACTAATATGAATAATAATTGGGAGGTTAGCAGTTAGTTAGCACAAGAAAAATTCCTCCGTGGCTGCATGAGTATTGATGATGTTGTTAACACGACCGGACAAAAGTATGAATATAAGGTGTACTGAGCAGTTCAGTTTGAGTTCCAAGGCTCTAAGGAATAGGGTTTTTAGACTAGTGGATAATTATGCACAGTATTAATAGTGGTTCACCAGCTCGGGAGTTTGGCGAATCCACTCTTAAGGGAGTCTCTTGCTCCTGAATCTATTAATAACTGGGTGTGGTTTACAGAGAATATTTTGAAAGGCTACAATGACTCCCTTTTCTAGAGGGATTTGTCTCTTATTTGTAGATATTCTTGGACTTTGCTTGATATGGGGTGAGATCATCGCCCCTTCCTTGTAACGGTTGCCCCTTATTGCGCAACGAGACTTGCGCCTGTTGGGTGATTGATGCCAGAAAGATGGGGGGACTTGGTGGGATCCAGCTGTCCTTTGAACAAACTTCCTTGAGATATGAACACATGGAGTTGAGGTCTAAGGTCGAGGTACACTAGTAATACTGATGAGCTGAGCTCCCGAGCTGGGTAGCATGACCTGGGGAACCGAACTCATCCTTAGATATTTTGTAGTAAGTGAATCCCACTTAATTTAAAAATTACTTTGTTCATGTAAGAAAATAACTACCAAGTGGAACTCATCTTATCTATTTGTAAATTTATTATTTGATGGTAATACCACATAATAATGGTGATATGATATCACCGTTACACCTAATATTTACTCGTTGAGAAGAGAACTGTGGTAATTTCCAACTCTTTATTCCAACCTTTCTAAAATGGCCTATAGACTTCCTTTCGGTCAACCAGTACTAAGGGTCCATATCCTAACCTAGCTACAGTTGCTCAGCAAATTGAATTACGGTGTTAGGTGCAATTCATAATTACAAGGGGCCCTATAAGATTGCAGGAGCTTTTATATTAAGTTTTTAAACATGATTTTTGGAGAGCATTTTGTAGCTTACTCATTGTACCCTCAACTTTGAATGTTTTATCATCCTTATTGATTATTCCTCCAACCCAAAGTCATATTTACATGTATAGTTGTATCCAAGGCATGTGGGCAAAAACATTATATTTACGATACTGACCAAAAATGGAATCAATAAAAAGGATAAGATGATATGACTTTAACGTTGTATTTTTTGTTACACTTTTACTCATTTATAAATTAAATTTTCCTCACAATATCATTGCTACATAATTTTGTTATTTTTTTTTGGCCATTTTCTTGTGAGTTTACCAAATCATGTTCGCCACCGTCTTTTCCTTATGGAGAGAGAGTGGATGAGTTATCTCTGTCACATCCCCCTTTCAATTTGCTTCACTTGAAGTTGAAAGATAAATCAAAAGGTACCACTAGAAATTTTGATAAATAAAAGAAAAGCACGAAATAAAATGGAGAATCTCCTCAAATCTATATGGGCACATTAGAACCTTAGAAGATCTGCATGTCTTGAAACCTCTTGCTGTATCTAGGGGAACTCACTAAATCTTTTGCCGTCTCTATTGACCTTTATATGGGATCAGAATATTAGCTTGCATGTGTTTGGATTTATACTGATATGACTTATTAGGAACATAATCATATGGTAGTTGGTATATGATTAGTAACAAAAATACAAATGATTTACTTTCAGTGTATGGCATTATTGTCCAGGTTAACCTTTGATGGACGTTTCACACAGTTTCCTTGTTCTGCTTTCTCAACAAACTCCACCATGCTCGTAATTATTGTTAATCAGAGAAGGTACTTTCTCATTCAAAAACTTCCAACATTTTGCTGTATGTTTGTTGATTGTTGTTGCTATTATTATTTTGAGGGCAACTAACACTATTTAGAGTTGATGATGCACAAATTGATCTCGTGCAAGATCAACAGTCGAGTATGTGAAATTGTGTAATTAGTGAGCAATAAATAAAGTAATCAATGGCAAAATAGTAAATAATAAGTCAACACAAAGATATATAGTGGTTCAGTCCGGGTGACCTACTCCACTCTCGGGAAACGACAGCGGTGGCCGAAGACTTTTATTGATAAATAAAGTAACCGAGAGAGACAGCTCTAAGAGAGTTACACTAGTTAAGAGAGAGAAATTATGTGTGTAGGTGTAGAGAGGTGTGCTGAGAGATCTCAAGATGTAGAGATATCTAGGTGTGTTGAGATGTCAAGATGTGTCTCTCCATGTTGAGAGAGCTTACAATATATAGGTTTGATGAGGCGGTGACATGAGTGAGAGGGACACTACTTATTTGGTAAGTATAATTAAGGTAGGATTTGGTCTCCATGAGTTCGTATCCCGATAGGCTCTGCACCGCATGCTCCTATCTTCCCGGGCTCCTTGGATCCTGGACTGAGTCTGATCGATAAAGTGGGTCTGCGCCGCCTTTTAGCTGACTTGGGCTTGGTTGATTTATTGGGCTTGACTCAGTTAGATTTGAGCTCGTCAAGACTTAATTTGCCCATCTAGTTTCATGATCTGAGCTATTATTTTCATTTGATTATTAACGGGTCCTCATTGTGTATAAACTATGAAGTCCGACGATAAATATTAACTTCATAAATTAGATTGGCAAATAGGTCCAACTAACATTATTATTATTTCATGGATGCTTGCATTTTCGATTAATGGTTTTTTGTTACTGATCCCATATACATAAAAAATATTCTTGGTATAGAGGATCCGAATTTTCTGTTAATCACATGGCAGAGAACATTGCTTGTTTTTTATACTGAAAATTAGATGCTAGTTCAATAATAGAAACCATTAAACGAGGGTACGTGACTATATATTATAGAGCTCCAATGTGGCTGACCCTCATTCCCTTCTGATCTCATTCCTTCCATTATTCGAACAGTTTCCAACGACCATGTTCAGTTGACGAGGTCGGTAAAACGGTTTGAATGAACTCTTTAAGTCATCCAGATTCCATGTTAGAAGCATTGTACTTGGCTCAACCAAGGCCTTGCATGTGGCACTAATGCCTATATTTTATGTCAAACCTTCGATTAACACATCCTCTTTAACCTAGGTGCCGCCCCCCTCCATGGTTTTACCACACTACCTCAAAAACTGAGATTTAGTCTTCCAAGTGTATATATATATATATATATATATATATATATATATAGAGAGAGAGAGAGAGAGAGAGAGAGAGAGAGAGAGGGTATGTACGGGTAAAAATGGGCCTTAGGGATGAGCATGTGGTTGATCTTGATGAGATGTGGTGAGGAGAGTTTTTTTTATTCAGCTACTGTGTCAAACCAATATCCAGGACGTGTCACATGTATTTTCTTTGGGTGGGCAACTCTCACTCCAAGCCTCTGAGTCTGAGCTACCCCTAGCCCTGCTTTTTATATTTACATCGTATATCGTACACATGAATATAGTTTCTCATGCAGCTAAAATTTTGCCACCCCCACCAAAAAAAAAAAAAACTCTCACAGAGGAGAAAGAGAGAGAGATGTTAGGACTTCAACATGTGGACGTAGGCATTTAAGGTGCCAAGAAGATGCATGCATTCCACGTCGATCAATGGCATTGGCATAATTTCAATGCTTTGAACTCTCCAAGACAGTGGACTTTGTAACATTATTGTGGTTTAAAATTCTTATTCCTTCTTGACTAATTAAACTACACTTACTCGAAGAACTAATGTTTTTGAGTGTTTATTAATTAGCCTTTGAATCTTGATTGATTCCTAACGCGTTTCACGCGCACATGGCAGTGATGGCACGCGGCATGTATGGTTTTCACGACATTGGCTACTGTATGAACCATGTTCCTTGCGTAACACAAGATCTGGACCGTCCACAATTAATTGCGAGTGGTTAACTCCAAAGTCAATCCAACCAATGTAAGTAACCTATTTGTTGCCCCCCCCCCCCCCCCCCCCCCCCCCTCTCTCTCTCTCTCTCTCTCTCTCTCTCTCTCTCTCTCCAATAAGTCAAAAAGATAATATTTATATGAGAAATGTTATAAAATTCAAATGAAATCAAAAAAATTACAACTTAAATGTGTATCATCTCTAGGATGAGTGAGTCCTATCAATTTTTTTAGTGGGATCTACTTATCCCACGCTCATCCAAAAGATAATATGCATTTGAGTTTCATTTGAGTTATATAGAATTTTCCTATTAATATTTAAACCTAATTATTTGACCTAGTTTGTTTAGTTTAACCAACTACAATAATTGGATTGACGATAGATCTCACATAATATTGGGATTCAACTTCTAAGATAGAAATGGATTAGATAAGCAAACTAAATCAAATACGAAAATGCTATTTAGATTTAAAATGTGAACTTAAAATATAGACTTGATTAATCATAACTATTGAATAGGTAGTGGGTCTTAATAAATACTGGAACTCACAGTGAAATCAATGATAGTGATTGATTAAATCCATATTTTAAGTCTATTTTTTAAGTCTATGTAGCATTACTCAATCAAATAATTAAATCTGCACAACACCACTTTTAGACAAAAGTCACTTATTTGGCATATACATTAGACCAATAGCTTATTTTTAACTCTCCAGGAAGGGTATGACATCCATATATTTGGACCCTTTTAAGAGCATCTCCAATCCTTATTTTTTTTTAAACTCAAATTTAAATTTGGGTAAATTTTTTTAAAAAACATTCTCTAATGTTAGACTCATACTCATATCCAATTAAGGAAAACTAATTTTTTTAGTCAAATCAATGAAGATTCAAATTCATACTCAAATATTTAATTGTGAGATTTTACGCTCCTTAAAAATTTAATGGTCATATTTTACTCTCTTTTAAATTTGTGTTTGTTTGTCCTCATTTAAATTTAGATTTCTCTTTCTTTAAATTTGAGTTTCTTCATTGGAGAGGTTTATACTAAATCAAGCTTTTTAAACTTCTTTTTTTTATTCAAATTTGGGTAAGAGATGGTCTAATATATATTCTCATCAACGATTTACTATTATTAAAAAAAAATTGTACTAGTATGTAGGATCTAGATCCATCATCAACTTAAAAGCAACCCAAAATGAGTTCATTTTTATTTTCTTCATTCTTTTGGTTCACAGCTGACTGCTGGCTAGGTTCCTGTCCACCTACGTGACACTAAGTTAGTTAACTTCGAGTCTACTATGTCAAGTTACTTGACCAAGTTATTCCAAGACATTTAATTCTGTCAAAAACAACCTTAAATTAGCAAGCTATGTCCTGATTGCTCTATTGGGGAATAATTGATCATCCCTTTCTCAGCAATACTCTTGACTCATTGACTTTCCCAAAAACAAAAAAAAAACAAAGGAATCTTAACTAAATGTAGAACAATAATAACTGCAAGCACATAAAAATATTACAAGAATATTTCACAACTGGTGAAATCATATCTTCAGAACATGAATAAAGGTTAGATGCTTTCAGCAATAGAATTAAACAAGTTTGACCACAGAATATGCCGAGAGAGACAGAGAGAGTGAGTGGAAACACATGAGACCACATGGAATAACAGTTTGAAGCTGCCGTTTGGAATTTTAAGACTTAAATGAGTCAAAGTTGTATTTTATTATAGAAAATAAAATTAGAGATATACCAAACTAACATGTATCTTACCCACCCATAACAATGCCCTTTTGATTCTTTAGCATACTCATCCAACATTGCCCATAATTCTTTTGTTACTCATTCCCCCTAATCATCCTTTGACCTAGTGACTAAAAAAGTTCTATTTGGTTTGGACCATTGCAACGAATCAGATATTGTGATGCATATATATATACTAATTGTTATACAGATTAGTTGAAGTCTAAGGATTTCCCACCACCACCGATCCCTCACCTCTCCTCTGCCAGCACCCCCCACCCCAAACAAAACTCCCTCTCAAACCCATCCCAATAAATTACGCCACCCTTGTCAGTCTCCCTCCAACTCACCCCACCCCCACCCCCCCACACACAAAGAAAAAAACATCCTTTCTCCCTCACAAAATGTTGAAACATGTTTTGACTAAAATTATATTACATTCTAATACGTGATCATGATGCAAAATCAAACTGGTTTTCTTGGTCCGAATTAAGTTTGATAGACTAGATATTTCGGCCTGTACATATTACAGATAAAGTTGTGAGAACATCAGGAATAATAAGACTATGTTTGCCGCTTTAGGGGGGTGCAAGGACACAGTCGCAATTGGACCATTGGATGGAAACTACACACAAACACGTCTTATCATAAACCAACATACACAGACACCCCCCTATAACCCTATACATATAGGTTTTGACATTGATATCAAGCTCAGCACAAAGAATATTGGTGGGTTTTTTTATACTAGTGATTTAGTCAATGAAATGGTGGAATCTGGCTAAAAATGGCCAGGTTGGCCAAACTCTTTACAGTCTTTTATTATCAGGATAATTTTAATTTTTTGACTGACCCTAACAAAGAGTGATTCACCACTCGGGAATGAGATCTTGTCTAGTACATTTTTTTCTTTATTTCAATCGTATATCACTTATTATAAATTTAATTGAAACCCAATATATATAAATAAGATAAATCTATAGAATATATATTTTACTACTGAGAGAAATTAAAAGAAAGTATAGTAAACGAAGCTGAATGTGACGACTAGAGTTTTGTTTTTTTTTGTGGATAAGTTTGTCTTTGCTAAGTCCAATTGAGATTGATTAGTGCACAAGTAGCCCAATAAGTGCATCATTAAGTCACCTCCCACGGGACTGTGTAGGCCCACATAATCTTGACTTTCTCAATAAAATGTCTCGGTAGTGACCATATGTTCATACATGCCGGCAGAGAAGCTTAGGCAAAATCTATATTCTCCAGAAGAAAGAAAGGAAGGCCCAAGCTTGCAGTCACAGGTAAAAATGCAAGCCTCTTGTCTAACTTTTTATGTTTAATAACATCTTCTTCATAGTTATAGATGTTTGATTTTGAACCCAATACTTGTTAGTTGGTTGCTCCACGGTTTTCTTTTTTTTTTCTTCCTATTATTGTTAGTAACGAGTTCTGAATTTTTTATTCCTCGCAATTGGTTGAAAAGAATGATGAAGAGGAACAAAGATCTGAATCTAAGTGAATTGTAACAATAAATCTACTCTATCTTTATGGTACCCGTCTCTCGGTGAGAATTGTATTTCTTACATTATCACATTAATTTGGCTGATTAGGGCATTACAAAGGGAACCAATAAAATGGATAAGAGGGATCTTCAAGTCACAGGAGTATGTAGCATGGTCCCAACCCTAGTTAGAATAATGGAATATAGACACCACAAATTTCCACACGAGTGTGATAAATTTGTAATTATTGATGAACTGAATAGGAAGGTTGAACACCTGTCTTGTGCCCATTTAGATTTGAATGCGACTTACTTGGACTTCTCCTATTATGCCCACATCGCCGAGTAAGACAAATTTATAATCTATTTTGTATACAAATACATGATGTAACACCGTACCAGTTAAGTTTACTCTTTGTATTGCGTATCTAAGAAAATATCGTACTATATATAATGTGGGCTATTAATATCCAGAATGTGATTTTAATGTGACTTACTTTTAAGATGGGCCAGGATTTAGTCATTAGGATGGGGGCATTCCTCAAACTTGGACTTGGGCGAAAAATGTTCTCTCCTTTGAGTCAACTCATGCAGACAAGCCCATCAGGCCTATAGAGTCCAAGAAAGCCACCATGGCGGGATCCATCTCAGAATTAAGCTAAGCATAGCTACTTGACCTCAAATGTGATGGTTAAGTTTTTTTGACAGTGGGTTTTGGGGGGAGGGAAAAAAAAAGGGGGTGGGGGGGGGGGGGGGGGGGGGGGGGGGTGAGGACAAAATTTAGCAGAACAAATTGAGGCATTGAGCTAGCAAATGTAGGAAATCAACTTAACCCGTTTCTATGGGATAGAATAGTGGACCCAACATGCCCCAGCGAGGTATGATCCATGTGATTACATGAGTTTTTGTGTGTGTGTGTGTGAGAGAGAGAGAGAGAGAAGGGGGGGGGGGAGGGGGGAGGGGGGAGGAGGAGAGAGGTTTGGGGTGAGGAGAGTTCGAGAAAAGAGGTGGATGTTGAAGGTAGGGGACCTAACCCATGGACCAAGCACCGGGTGTTTAGATGACTTAGTCGGGTGAAATCACAACGCATACCGACATATGTCAATTGTAACCTAAGCCATGGACCAAGCACAGGGTGTTTAGATGACTCAGTTAGGTGAAATCATAAGGTCTACCGACATAGGCCCATTGTATCATATGTGTATGTTGATTAAAAACATATTGGTGGGTTGGGATAAATCACATTTTGACTAATTTGGCCACTTGCCACCTATGTCGACCAAGTACTTGTATCAGACGGAGGAGAATTCTTCAAAAGTGGATCAGAAAAAATCCACATTTTGACTATGTTGGCCACTTGCCACTTATGTTGACAGGGGTCACCGTTGATGTCCATCGGACGGTGGAAAATTGATCAAGAATGTGGAATTACAGTAGTAATGGTTTAACAATGAGGGTGGTCCAGTAGGGGTCCTTAATATATAATTTCTTATGGTCCCAAACTCAAGTGAAGACTTTGGTGGTGTGAGTGAGTTAGGGGGGGTCTGGTGAAGCCACTTAAGCATGTGAATTCCGTATGGGCTGGCCCAAGAGTTTGCTCCTCCTCCTCCTTCGTGTTTGGCAAAGTCAATATTAGCTACTCCAAAAGCCAAGCTTTATTAATTGCATTATTACAAGACTTTCATAGATATTTTCCATTATTTGGATTAGACTATTTACACGAATTTTCTAGAAAATTCAAAGTACATTATCCTTGACTGAAAAATCTGATATTTTTAGAACAAACATTCACCTTTCAAGACAAATTAAGTCCAATGAAAACTCTTTTACTTTATTATTTTCTCATTTTTCCCCTTGTGTATCCAACTTGAGCTCTCTTTTTTGGACTCATAGGAATTTAGCTCTGATTTCTAAGAAAATTGAGAAAAGGACCAAAACCATAAGAAGTTAGCATGATACAATCTTCAATGGAAATCCAAATTTTTACCTAAATTTGAGTAAAAAAAAAATGGTTAAAAGCTTGATTTAGTATAGGCCTATCTAATGAAGAAACTCAAATTTAAAAGAGGGTAAAATATGAAGGGTGAAATTTCACCATTAAAGATTTGGATATAAATTTTGAGTCTTCCTTTTTTTTTTTTTGAAAATTAATATATTAATAACTTCATTCAAGTTGAAAAACACTAAATACAATCAGATAAGAGTAAAGTCTTAGGGTCGGGTGAGAGGCAGCTAACCCAACTCAGAGGAATAGAGTTAAGACAAAATATTTGGTGCGACCCAATCAACTGCTCTAGTAAGAGCTCTTGGCTTGGGGGTAAACCTTAAATTCAGGACTTTTGAAAGGTGCCTAATATCATCAATGAGGCTACTGATTTTTCATGGTGGATTTTCTTCAGTTGAGCTTAATTTGATGACTTCGATGTTATCGCTTTCAATACAAACCTGTTATAAACCAGAGGAGTGCGCCATTAGACATCCATGCCTGACAGCCTTTTGCTTCAGAAAATAAACTGGAAACCGCTGAGACAATCTTTGCTGCACCATCAAACATATCCCAATAGTGTCCCTCAGAATAACTCCTAAGACAGCTTTTCCATTATTTAACGCACCATCACAGCAAAGGATAATCCCCCTCTGCACTAGGAGACTTTGGCTCTGTGCCTGGCCCAGAAGGTACACCTCGTTCCACAAATTCTTTGCTTTCAGCAAATTGGCATAAAAATTTGAACTTTCCTGATTGAACACCTTTTGATTCCTCGCAATCTAAATGGCCGAGGCTATCGTAGCAATTTTCCCCATGCTCAGCAGAGACTCATAATTATCCTTGATACTTTCAAGAAGGGAAGAAGCCCACTGTGCAACAGATTGCTGTGGCACCAACTCCATTCGAAATGCAAGCTCAGATCCAAACCATACCCTCTTTGTCCATTCACATTCAAAGAGGATATGTTCAATGTATTCCACTTTGGCTCTGCAAATTTGACAATTGGGGGACTCTGCGCACTTCCTTCTGAACAAGTTTTCCTTAGTTGCCAAGGCATTACAAGCCTTCCACCAAAAGTGTTTAACCTTCGGGATTGCCTCCATATGCCAAATAACATACCAAAGCTTTGCTTCCGAAATGATAAGAGGAGATGAGCTTAAAGCCAAGGAATAACCAGATCTTACAGTGTATACTCCTCGCAATCTGGCTGCCATATTCACCTATCTTTGCTGGTAATCTTTGGAATTGGAATAGCCAGTATAGCCCTGCTCTCCTCTTCATTGAACAGCTCCTTAATTAAGCCAGAATTCCATTCTACTCTTGGGAGGGAAATCAGCTCATTATCATAACAAATATTGCATGCCAGGGGTTTGGGGAATATAATTTTTGCATTGTCCAAGTTTGGTATCCATTTATCTTCCCAGATCATGACTTCGCTACCCTCCCTAACCTGCCATATCAATTTCTTCTCTAGAAGACACTTCCTTGGAGCTATTCCACACCCATGATGGTCTCGCCCCTGTTTTTGCTTTCATAAAATCACACTCAGGAAAATAAATGGACTTCAGAAGTTTAACCCAAAATGAAATGGGATTTTGAATCATCCTCCAACATAGTTTTGCTAGAAGGGCTTGGTTGAAATGTGAAAAATCTTGGAATCACATTTCCCCTCTCGCCTTCGCTTCAACCATTTTGTCCCATCGTTTCCAGTGTATTACCCTCTTCTTTCCCCCCGCTTTTCTCTCCCTCTCTGCCATAAACTTCTAACATACTTACCAAGTTTAGCACATAAATTTTTTGGGAAGGCCAAGATAGACATTGCATAGTTTGGTATTTGCTTGAACAACTGCCTTGATTAAAACCTCCTCGCTCACTTGTGTTAACAAAAGGCTCTTCCATCCCTGCATTTTCTTGAGAACCCTTTCTAAAAGATATCCAAACATTTCATTTTTAGATTTCCCCCAGAAAATGGGGAGCCCCAGATACTTACTATCAGGAGGTAGAGGCCTTAGCCCCATCAAATGACTAATCTCACATTTTTGCTCCATCGTAGCATTAGAAAAAAACAGAATTCCTGATTTTTGATGATTTATACACTGTCCTGAGGCTTCACAGTACTTTCCCAGAATACTCATGATATTTGCAACCCCTTGATGCCTTGCTTTGATGAAGAAAAAAGCACCATCAGCAAAGAAAAGATGAGAAATGGCAGGGCTGATTTGATATAGGTATGGGTCTAGCATTGGAGAAGATTTTTAGAAATTTTTTAACCTAAATTTAAATTTGAGTTTAAAAAATAGTAATAATTGGAGATGCTCTGACAGGTCATTGATCTCCTTAAAACTGAGGAAGCACAAGTGAATAGACAGTAGTTAAAACCCCTAGACTTTGCTAAGAAGAAAAAAGAGAATAAACCTGAAATTTTGGTAATATTATTGAATGAAAAATATATTGGCATTTTGATTTACAACCATACTTGCATTAAAGAGACTAAAAGAGTGAAAAATAGGAAAGCCAAAATTGATTGGCTATTTAGATATTACTCATTCTAATACAAAAGCAAAAAAAATCCTAACTAGATTATGAAAAATGTACGGGAGTAAACTTCAATCCCAATCATAAATGGATTTGGATATATTTTAGGAATTAACTCTCAATTTTCTAAGATATTAGATCTGCCATGATGAATTCACACGAGACTTGCTATATTATGTGAATTCCTCAACAATTTATGGAAGATGATCTACCATTAGAACAAAACTAAAAAAAAAAAACTTACTGGAAGTAATCCAGATCCAAATTAAATTTACCTTTGAGAATATAACACACTTTATCATGCAGAGTTATGGTCTCTACTCTTTTCCGTGACTGTCACCAAATCCAAAACACCTGAAAAATATTATGAGCTATGAACTCATATATCTTTAAATGAAGAACCCCATATCCTCATTCATAGAGCTCCTGAAGCAGTGCACCACCACACCCACAAACTCCTCAACTTTCGAACTGCTTGCAAATCTTATGCTGCATCAGTTTCACTTTGTTTGATCAAAAGCAATTCTCTTGTTTCACTAATCTACCAACCAAATCAAGCCTTATGTCCCAATCATTTGTGTTCGGCTATATGAGTCCCTTTTTTCTATTCATTTCGGTCATGCGTTATACACCCACATTGAAAGAAAAACAAAACAATATGCAATAAAAGGCAAGGCAAACTCAACAAAACAGATGCCTGACACTTATACTATGGACACTTTATAAATCTAAATGAAAGGAATAATTTTAATCATAAAGGGGAGCAGAAAAGGCCCTATATGGGAAAAAATAGAAAGAAAAAAGAATGAATTGACAATATATGAATCTGTCCATCATCCATCCGGGATAATAATAATTTACCGTACTAGGCAGATGTATGAAAGCATGCTTGAGATTCCTTAGCCTCACATAAAAACTGGAAGGCTGGATTCTCAAGTTCTTCTGTGGCAGGTTTGACATCTTAGAAATCCTTTAGTTGCAGTGAATTAGGAAGGTCATCAACTGAGAAGGGTATGCTGCATGAGTCAGTTAGAACTCACCATTTTCTGCAATGTCTGCAGGAAGAGTTAAATCAAAAGCAAACATTGTGAGGGGATGCAAATAAGGGTGTTTATGCTAAATCAATTAGTAATAAAAATGTTTACCAATTTTTTTTTTATCCTGAATATCTTCTCTCTTTCTCAGATACGTCTTTGGGGCAGTAGGAGAGGGGAAAAATCCTTTTACTTAATTATTAGAAGCATAGAACCTCTTCGTAAGTACTTGAAATCATTTTTGGGCCCCAAAGGCAATCATAGTGGCAATTTTCTGTGAAGTTTGAGGAAATTGTGTATCAAGATAGGAGAAACTTTCACCTGGATTGGTCATCCAGTGGAAAGGAATTGCTGACAGCATTGTTAGAGTCCTATGTCATCAACACCCTAATGCTGGAAATAACCTATATACAAAGAAAACAAAACATTTTGCTTAATATTTGTTAAACTAAAAAAGATATTGTAGAATGTTAGGTTATTTTAAATTGAGGGTATTGTTGTAATTCTCACATTATTATGAATTAATATAAATACGGGCGATAAGTGGAGAGGCTGATTTACTCTCACTCTCCTTAACCCTATTTTTAAACTAAAAAGGATATTGTAGAATGTTAGGTTATTTTAAATTGAGGGCATTGTTGTAATCCTCACATTATTATGAGTTAATATAAATACGGACGATGAGTGGAGAGGCTGATTAAAACTCTCACTCTCCTTAATCCTATTTTCTAATCTCTTATTTCTCTTTTCTCTCTATGGTTCTAGGTATCGGCCGAGTCCGATACGTATTCAACTCGGTCACTTCCGATACGATAATGCAACACGAAACGTAAAAATTACGAGTTAGACATATATTGGCGATATCTCGGCAAAAGTCGAACAAATCGGCATGAATGGGAGTTAACTCGGTAGGACTCAGACATTTCAAATTGAAATCGGCCGATACGAGCATGGTGTTGAATGTAATCATACCTGTAAAATCAAAGATCCCACAGGCAAATCGTCTTCTTCTCTCCTTATTCTTCTTCTCCTTCTGTTCGTCTTCCTTTTTGCAGACCCGCAAGGACAAACTCCGACATTGGTGGCTTCGTCGCCCAATTTCCCAGTTCCCTACATTAGCGCCTCCTCTCAATTCTTTTTCTTCTTCTTCTTCTTCTTCTTCTTCTCTCTCTCTGGATTGAGACGCTGGATGCGTCTTTTGGAAGCTAAGGGTCTATTTAGGTATTAAGTTAAGGGTCTGTTTGGGAAGCTAAGCGCCTGTTTATCTAATTAAGCTTATGGTCTGTTTGGGAAGCTAAGGGTTTTAAAAGACTTGCCTTTTGGGACAATAAATTAACGGGTAATGATTTTTATTATGTTAAATTATTTTATGTGGGTAATGATTTTGAGAATTAATAATTTTTTTTTTTGTGTTTTTTTTACTTCTTTATCTTCTTTTAATTAGATTAAATTATTTTAAGTGGGTAATCTTTTTGGGTACACTTTTACGAGTATGCCCCAACAATGGGTAAAAAGTAGTCAGATATTTATAAAATTTTAACACTCTTATGTTTCAATTTAATTATTTTTAATGTGTTTTTGAGTATATTGTGAACATATGATGCATGGATGATAATGTTTATAATTTTTATGATTTTTTTAATTTTTTTGGAGCTTCTATCTAGCATTTTGAGTGTATCGGCCAATACCGTGTCACGACGCCGCAACCGACGTGTATTAGTGACCTCCAAATTTATAGCCGATACCGCTATTTTGAACCATGTTTCTCTCTCTTATCTCTTCTCCACTATAAACCCTAAATTTAAATTTCAACTTGATATTAGAGCAATTTATCTAAACTTTGGCGTCACCAGAACACTTGAGGAGGATTTGCTAATCTATTGGGCTGCTAATGTCATTGCCGGAATAATGATGTCATCGCTATGGCTCGGTTTTTCCTCCTGAGTATGATGATGATTTTTCTAGATTTTTTTGAAGTCGTCTGAGGTACTTTTCCAATTTTTGAATGTTTTGAAATTTTGGGTCATATTTTTCGATCTGTTGTTTGGCTAGGGGCACAACCTGGTATTTTTGGGTGTTTTTTGTGCTTTCTGGACATCGGCAGACATTGTTTGATTGCTGCCAGGCTTCGACGGTCTTCTCCCATTGTGTTTGAGGTTGTGGTTGAGTTGTTTGTGGATTCCAGTGCTTAGTTGTGTTTTTCGTTGGCCAATAGAGGATTTCGGTGCCCTCTGAGAACTCCGACGTGACTGTTTCGGCACCTGATGATGTTGGACTGTGGATTTCGGTGAACCTCCTATGGCTTATTTGTGTTGGGCAATCATAGGTTAACCTCAATTGGTCCTCCTCTGCATCGGATAGTCCTCCAGCGGTCCTCGTCTGTGCTGGGTAGTCCTCCAGTGGTCTTCATCTATGTTAGGTTGGTTCCTGTTGGTGCTGGGCAGTCATCAGGTTATCTTCGCTGCTATTTTGTTTTTTTCTCTCGTGTTGGGTTAATACTCCAATTGTGAAGAAACCATGTATGACGTCAGTGGAGAATCTACCAACAATGAGAAAAGTGTGGTGAGTCGTGTAGGGACCCTTGGATGCAACCCTTCTCTTCAAACCAGTCCAGTAAAATTGGATGGAGGCAATTACTTGGCGTGGTCTCGATCGTGCCTGTTATCAATATGGGAAAGAGGACTAAATGGATACTTGACCAGAGAAAAATATGAAACTTAGATCTGAACCTGATCTTAGCCCGTGGATATCAGAGAACTCGTTGGTAATGGCATGGTTACTCAAATCGATGCAGCCTCACATTAGCCATGGTTTTCTGTTTCTTGAGACAGCATCTGAGATTTAATCAGCGGTGGCTCAGACTTATTCATAGGTCGGGAATGATGTCCAGATTTATGAGTTTAGGAAGAAGATTTATAAATCCAAACAGAAGGATATGACTCTGGCAGAATACTACGTAGATTTGAGTAGTTTGTGGCAGGAGCGGGATTATTACCAGAATTTTCAGGCAGATTGTGCTGAAGATAGTGCTAAGTTTTAGAAGTTGATAGCAAAGGAACGAGTATATGATTTACTTGTTGGCTTTAATATGGAGTATGATCAAATCTGTATACAAGTTTTGGGTAGAGATTCATTTACTTCCTTAAGGCAAGTTTATGTTTATGTGTAGCATGAAGAGAGTAGGAGGAGTTTCATGCTTCATACTTCTGCTCATGATCAATCTGCCCTAGCAGTCCACATAGAGAGAATAGATTATTTTAGTCTCATGGTGATAGTAAGCATAAAAGCACGGAAAAGGATCAGTTAAAGTGTGACTACAGTGGAAAAACAAGACACACTAAAGATTATTGTTGGCAGCTACATGGTCGTCCTTTTAGAGGACGCGGTGGTAACAGGGTTGGTCCTGGGCGCCCTTCTCATACCCATATGACTCAGATTGTTGACCCTACTCCTAGTGGTCTATCTCCATTGATTGTACTGATAGTGAGAGCTTCACTGCAGATGAGATGCGGGTTCTCAGGAGTTTGATGGCCTGGCTTGACAATTCTGCATCTGCCTCCACTTTTGTTGCTTCCAACTTTGCTCACACAGGTGATCAAGCTAGTATTTTAATGCATCTTCCTCTAATCCTTGGATCATCGATTCCAAAGCCACTGACATATGACAGGTTCTTCAAATCTTTTCTCCTCTTATTCCACATGTCGTGGTGGATAAAAATTAGGGTAGCAGATGACTCATTGTCATTTGTATTAGGGAAAGGTTTCATTCATTGTTCTCCATCTATATCTTTGTCTTCAGTTCTTCATGTCCCTAATTTTTCTACTTACTCTCGATTAGTAACATTACAAAGTCTCTTAATTGCTCTATAACATTCTTCTCATTTCATTGTGTTTTTCATGAACTGGGAATGGGGAGAATGGTTGGTAGTTGTAGAGCTCATAGTGGTTATATCTGCTGGAGGATCAACCTTGTCAGGCACTTCAGGCTTCTGGTTCTGTGGCACTTCAACAGTTACATCAATGGCATGAAGACTTGGTCATCCATTAGTAGGAGTACTAAAGAAATTTTATCCTGTTTTGATGAGCGTAATAAAGATAATTTTCTTTGTGATGCTTGTGAATTTGCTAAGCATACAAGAACTTATCCTCATAATAATAATAGAAGCACTGCCCCGTTTATGATTGTTCATTCTGATATTTGGGGACTATCTCATGTTGTTTTTCTTGTTGGATATCGATGGTTTGTTACTTTCATTGACTGCTATACTTGGGTTTATTTGTTACATAACAAGGATGAAGTGTTTACTTGTTTCAAAAAATTTTATAAACTGGTAATGTCAAAATTAAGGTTCTAAGCAGTGTTTTAAAACCCGGCCCGGCCCGGCGAGTTAACCCAGTGAACCGGTGCCTAAATCGGGCCGGTTCACCTATTGGATCGTTTAAGCATAAAAACCGGAGTAAACCCGGTGAACCGGAAAAAACCCGAAAAACCCATCAACCCGGGCGAGTTTAATCAAAATAGCCGGTTCATTAAATTTAGTATAAAACAAAGTATTTTGGCCTTTTGGGCATTTTACCCTAAATTGTTTCCAGCTTTAGCCTCCTTCTTGGCAATCGGTGGAGTGGTGGACTATTGGAGCCTGAGCCTCCTTCTCTCTCTCTCTGCACTCGACAGTAGTGTGCACTACGAGCACCAAAGGGAGTAAGTCATCTAGTAAGGGAATCGATCGAAGACTCGAGTGGAATGAACTTTCAATTTCGAAGGAGAAAGCTGCTTCAAAGCTCCATCGAGGCATCAACAACGACCACCAGGACTAGCAGCAGGTATTGTCATACTCTCTCTCTCTGCAAAGTTTGCATTCCATTGTTGTTTTGTGGGAGTGAGGTGACAATCAAAACTAAGTGTACTCGATTAAAATAGGTCATCAAAGATGGGTGTGCTACCGTAACAAATAATCAAGCTTTTGATTTCCTCTTTTTCGAGGCCATTAGTCAAGGTGTAGGCTCTGATACCATAACAAAATGAAAAAACTTTGAAGAATAAGACTAAGAAACAATGTGGCCTATTTAATATATAGAATTTGTATTCTATGTTTGCTATCTTTAAGATCAATGATTCCCTTTGATTAGGGAATTATACAGCTTCCCTTTGATTGGGGAATTGCACAACTAGCATCTACATACAAGGAAACATTTATGATTCCCTTTGATTATCGAATCAACCTAAAAGGAAATAAGAAATCCCCATTTAACTGAGGATCTATGTAATCAAACATATAACATAACAGGAAACACAACCAGTGTTGAAAGTAGGAACAAAGTTTCCATTCATGTGACATAAAACAAAATAGCTTCCCAAGCAAGAACCAAGTTGATTGGTGACCAATAGGGCATTTTGAGTATTAAACAGCATAAAGGAGTTTGAAAGAGAATAAGGGGCTCAACTAAGAAACTAGGCAAACAAAAAGTGAAGATCTATGGGTAGGAATCAGATTGAACTGAGTTTATTCATGGTTGAGGTGCAAATTTTAATCTTTCCGGGTCTAAATTGAGAATTGATCATCTTTTAGGGTGCAAAGTGGCATTCAACCATGGAACTAGTAGCAGGTATTGGTGGTTTTTTGGTTTTGGAAGCTCATATCAGAAAACTATTGTAATTTTTTAGTCTATTTATAATTATTTATTATTTTACCGGTCTAACCACTGACCCAACGGTTGAACCAGTAACTCATTGACCTGGTCCTTTTGCTAGATTGATTTCCGGGCCGGGTTTTAAAACTATGGTTCTAAGGATTGATAATGGGACTGATTACTTTAATGGGGAATATCGGGATTATCTTACAAAACATGGAATTATTCACCAATCTAGTTGTGTGGATACCTTTGAGCAAAATGGTGTAGTAAAAAGGAAGAATCGACATCTCTTTGAAGTAGACATTCTTTGATGTTCACTATGGGTGTCTTCCGTCTTTTTGGGGAGATGTAGTGCTAACTGCTGCATATCTCATCAATCGGATGCCTTCGAGAGTTCTTGCTTTTACTACTCCTTTAGGGTTGCTTCAAAAGTCAGTTTCACTTTACTCCATCCCCCCAAAGATGTTTAGATGTGTATGTTTTATGCATGATTATCACAAGACCAAGGAAAAGTTGGATCTAAAGGCGTCGTGATGTGTCTTTATTGGCTACTCTGCCACCCAAAAAGGATATAATTGTTATCACCCTCAATCCAGGAAGGTTTATGTCAGTATGGATGTCACTTTCCATAATACAGAGTCATATTTCTCTCCTCCTCCATCATTTCTTCAGGGTGAGCAGCGTATTGAAGAAGAAGAGATATTAGAAGATGTATTCCTTCTTTTACCCTCCAATCAGGGCTTGGGTCAGGAAGGAAAATCTGGTCAAGGGGAGACTCAGGGAGAAACATGTGTTCAGGGGAAGCATACTGCTTGCGGAAGATTAGATAGGGAGGATTTGCAATGTTATACTCGACGACCGGCTATGCAGATCACCACCCATAAGCCACCAAGCTCGTCATCATCTCCAGACTCGGCGCTTGAGATCTTTGCCCCGTTACCAGGTAATGAGTCTCCTTAGTAATTATGTTAATGATAGTTTTTTACCTATTGCTATTTGAAATGGAGTTTGGACTTATACTCAACATCCTATTTCGAAATTTGTTTCTTATGACTCTTTGTCTTCCTCATATCGTGTTTTTGTTTCGTCTTTATTTTCTACATCCCTTTCTCAGAGTTGGAATGAAGCTCTTGCAGAACCCAAGTGAAAAACAGCCCTGATAGAAGAAATGAGAGCCTCGGAGCTTATGTCTCTTCCAGCCGGAAAGAAATTTGTAGGGTATTCACTGTCAAGCAGAATGCAAATGGTACAGTGGATAGATATAAAGCAAGACTGGTAACTAGGGGTTTACTCAGACGTACGACATTGACTATAATGAGACATTCGATCCTGTGGCGAAGATGAATTCCATTCGTGTCATTTTCTTGTGTGCTGTCAATCTGGGATGGGATTTACAACAACTGGACGTAAATAACGCATCTTTCATGGAGACTTAGAGGAGGAAGTGTACATGAATATTTTTCCGGGATTTTCTTCTCCAGATACAGAGGGAAAAGTATGTAAGCCGAAAAAATCTCTTTATGCACTTAAGTAGTCTCCTAGAGCTTGATTTGAGAGATTCCTTAAGGCAATGGTCAAGTTTGGGTTCAAGTAGAGTCATGCAGATCACACTGTATTCTTCAAACAAGGGAATGGTAACATCTTCATTCTTATATAATACTCACATGTGATGCGGAGGCAGTGTCCAAATTGAAAGTTCATCTTGTTAAAAAGTTTGAGATTAAGGATTTGGGGTGGTTGTACTATTTTCTAGGAATCAAAATGGCCAGGTTAGATAAAAGCATCTTTATCTCACAGAGAAAGTATATCCTTGATCTCCTCAAGAAAATCGGCATGCTGGATTGTAGACCGGCTGACTCACCTATTGAGACAAACCACAAACTGAGAAATGATGTAGGTGATCAAGTTGATAGAGAAATATATCAGAGGTTTGTTGGGAGACATATATATATTTCTCACACACGCTCAGACATAGCATATGCAGTGAGTCTTGTTAGCCAATTTGTACATGCTCCGTGGGTCTCTCATCAAGAGGCTGGCCATCGTATACTCGGGTATCTGCAGATTGGGCAAGGTCAATTGAGGATAAGAGGTCTACTGCAGGTTACTGTATCTTTGTAGGTGAAAATCTAGTTACTTGGCGGAGCAATAAGCAAGCAGTGGTGGCCAGATCTAGTGCAGAGGCAGAATACAAAGCTATGGCTCATGGTATTTGCGAGCTTATGAGGTTGAAAACCTTAATGAAAAACATGGATGTCTTTAGTGGTGAACCTATGCGCATGCATTGTGATAATAAAGTTGCCATAAATATTGCTTACAATCCAGTTCAATATGACAGAGCAAAACATATTGAGATTGACAGACACTTCATTAAACAGAAGCTAAATAATGGCCTGATTTGTATGTTATTTGTGACGTCCAAGGAACAACTAACTGATGTGTTTACTAAGGGGCATAGTAGTAAAAATTTTCATTCAGATGTATGCAAGTTAGGCATAAGAGATATCTATACTCCAACTTGAGGTTGAGTGTAGAATGTTAGGTTATTTTAAATTGAGGGTATTGTTGTAATCCTCACATTATTATAGGTTAATATAAATGCGGGTGATGAGTGGAGAGGTTGATTATCTCTCACTGTCCTTAATCCTATTTCCTAATAGCTTTTTTCTCTCTTCTCTGGTCTCTTCTCCACCATAAATCCTAGATTTAAATTTCAACTAATATAAACTACTAGAATATTAGTAGTCAATACTTTTCCCCCCAAGGAAATAACACTTACATCCGGAGATACACTTCGAGTATTATAGCTATCATCCCAGTACAGAGTACGTATTCTGTTCAGCTGCTGGACACCGAGTATCCAGGGGAAAAAATTCACATGAGAGAGAGGATCAATTTATATCCTACTCAAGGCAAAACTAGGACAATCCAAAGTGTCATTCCACTAAATGGCCCTTATAATCAGCCATGTGCACATTTATCACATCAAGTCCAACGTGAACTGCCATTTTCGAAAAACATATGCCCATTTACAACTTCCACCGGGCAGTTCCGAACATGCTAGGGCTACCAACATAGGTTTTGGAGTTCGAAGATGACAACAGTTATTTTGCATATGTTAGAGTTCTTATTTTATATATTAGACATAAGTTAATTAGTGTAAGGTAATATTGTAATTAATCTAATATTACTCAGTTATAAATAAGAGAGTGTAAGGCAACCTAACTTACACAACATATTAATCTCTCTTTCTTTTGCCTCTTCTCTTTCTTCTCGTCTTTTCTCTATGTAGAAGTTTACAATAGAAGAGAAACTGAACATAGAAAAGTAAAGGAAAATCGAGACACAAAGAGTTAACGAGGTTAGGCACATTGTGCCTACATCCATGGACTTAACGTCCTATGAGCTATATATGATGTATTATTGAAAGTATTTGATTACATGGAGCTCAACTCTATTTATAGGGTAAGAATTAAATATGATAAAGATAAATTTCAAATTTATCATCCTTTATATTTATCCAAACAACTTGGGTATCGATTGTCTTTTTGGATCCTATCGTATCTTTACCTTGATATTGATAGATTTCTTTTAATTCTATCACATCTTTAATATTCCCCCTCAAGTTGGTACACTGAAATCAGTTGAAGTGTCCAACTTGAACTGAAACATGGGATCGTTGCTTGTCAATCGGATGGTGTAGTTTTGGTGATGAAACTCCTCCTCAAACTCCCCCTTAAAAATAAACTGTGACAATTTTTTTTGTTTGTTTGTTTTTTTTGCTCTCCCCTCTTCTCTTTCCTTTTGTCACTTTTTTTTTTTTTGACTATATCTCTTTATCCTTTTTTTTTCTCTCTCTGATTCTAGATCAGGACCCGAGACAAAGCAATGTTCTTGTGGTGATGCATCATCCTGTAGGAGACGTGAGAATTGAGATCATCAAAAGTCGAATTTCTTGCTGGGAGTTGGAATTGGTGGTTCCTTGGAAGGTGAAGTGAGGAAATGGGAATTGCCTGAAGAGAGAGAAACTTTAACCATGGTATATGATGGGATGGGCCATCCTTATGATTTTGTGCCTTGTCCATTATCTCTCATTTCATTAGTAATTCTACCAATAAACCATAGAGAGATGACAAAACTCAATCACCACGGAAACAACTCTGGCTCTCCTAACGTTGGCTGAAATCTGTTTTTTTTTTTTTTTTGACAATTAAAAGAGAATGCAAAATTTGGTGGACAAATAAAACAAGAAGGATCTACTGCTCTGATACTATATGAAAGTTTAGAATAGAGGAGAAACTGAACATAGAAAAGTAAAGGAAAATCGAGACACAAAGAGTTAACGTGGTTCGACACATTATGCCTACATCTACAGACCTAACGTCATATGGGCTACATTTGATATATTATTGATAGTACTTGATTGCATGGGGCTCGACCCTATTTATAGGGTGAGGATTACATATGATAAAGATAAATTTCACATAGATTTATCATCATCTATATTCATCCAAACAACTTAGATATCGATGGTCTTTTTGGATTCTATCATATCTCTACCTTGATATTGATGAATTTCTTTTAATACTCTACTACTTGGAACCCTAATATTGTTTTTATTAATTCAACTTGGTATCAAAGCATTAATCGAGATTATATAACATCAGAAACGTAGCAAGAAAATTTTCCAACCAGTTCTTTGTTGCTAACGTCACCTGTCTGCGAGTGACGTCATACTGATGTCAACAACTAACAACCAGCGAATCAGCCCCTTGATCGACTTCTCATAGGAATTTTATAGTGACTGTTGCATAATTTTTTGGAGTCGTTTGAGCTGGGTTTCCTACTTTAGAATAATTTTAGAAAAAATAGCGGCTATTTGCAAGATCTGTTGATTCAAGAGTTAAGAGTTTTTTGGCTAGATTGTTGCTTAGATCTAGATTTGGAGGTGACAATTTGGACTGTGTTTCTGTGATGCTCAACTTCGAATGAATGGTTTAAAGAGATTTTTTTGGACAAAATAGGTGTTGACAATGAAAACTTTGGTTACATAATTTTTAAAAAAAGGAAAGAATTAGAAGAAGGTGAGAATTTTATTACTACTAACTAGTTTGTTACAACACCGCAAAGCTACACTACACAATAGACACCCTTAAATAATAGGGCAAAACATAATAAAATAAATTATTAAACTACCCTTGGTCTAAATATACTATAATACTCTAACACCTCCCCTTCAAACTTATGATGTGGCAAAAAAAATCAATAGTTTGTCAATAAAAAAAATGAAAGTGTGCTATTGTGAGATTTCTTAAAGAAATCCGCTAACTGCATAGTGGAAGGAAGAAATGGTAGGGTTATGGTGCCTAATTGAAGATAATGGCGCACAAAGTGATAATCAATCTCAATATGCTTTATATGCTCGTGTTACCGTTCAAGGATGTTGATCTCCTTATTTGAATCGAGGTGATTCCCGAGTTACTAGTCGCGGAGTAGGAGTGGACTCCTTGTTCAAGTAGGAGTCTTAGGCTGAGCTAAATCGGTCAAATGAGGAGAACCAGCGAGTATTACTCAGTTATAAATAACAGTGTAGGACAACCTAACCTACACAACAGATTATTCTCTTTTTTTTCCACCTCTTCTCTTCTCTCTATTTCTTGGAACCCTAATATCGTTTTTATTAATTCAGGTGCATAAAATATTGTAATGTCAACGGTTAGATCAGTACCAAGTCCACCTCTCTCAGTACCCTTTATTAACGCCTAAGGGAGACCACACCAAATAATGACCTTTTAGACACATACAAAGTAAGGAAAGTATCTAGGATAAACAAAAAAAAATGTCCGTAAAAATAAAATATGGATCTGGGGAGCAGTTATATGTATGTTGATATTCAGTTATACCAATAATATAAAGCCAGTGACAACTCAAGAAAGCAGTAAAAAGGTCAAAAGGCAAATTTAAGCCAGCAATGGGCACAAACCTTTTCAATGAGATCCGAAACATCTTGATTACCAATGAATTCAATGTAGCTCGAATTAATTTCTTCTTTCATATATTCTTCTTGCTCCATTTTAAAAACATGCTGTAAGACAACTTTGGGATTTATAAAGCTGCATCCGATAGATAGATTATTTTTTGATAGGAAACAAAACATTTTGTATTAAAATAAAAGCGGAATTACATGAATTCCAAGGATGGTAAACAGAACAGAACAGTCTTCCCCTTAAACCTGATTGAAGTGCTGCTGTAGTTTCTCATTAGTCAGATCCATGCAAAATTGCTCGAAGCTGCACATATCCACAAATGCCAATAATCAGCCAAATCATTTAACAAGAAGTTCTCTGCAAGCAGTCAACCTCATCGTAGACAACTCATAGAAAACAAAGGCCCTAAATTGTTCAAGTTTTGACTAGTGCAGCATTTCTGCCGAGAAACTCGTTTCTAGGCCATCACTAAAAGAGTAGCATGGTAAAGCAGGCAGCAGCAGGTCCTTACATCCAAAAAAAGGGAGAGAACGATTGTCCAAACAATTGGGCATATGAACCACAAGTATTGGAGACAGATTGAGCCAAAACATAACCTAGCAAATGAGACATTAGCAGCAGTTCCCCTACCTCTTCAAAGTCTCTGATACAATCAACACAACCTTTTATGCAATTCACTTCAAAAAATCAGATCCATCCACAACGAATCAAAAGGCGTACCAGTTAAGCACCTGTTTATCTTGAGGCTCTCAAATCCATATATCTCCAGCACCCCAATTAAGTACTTTGAGTCTGGGTCTTCACCAATTGAACTATTGATCTTATCCACAAGCTTGCAGTATGGATATATCAGTACAGCAAAAATTGCATCTGGATATTTCAAAAACAATTGGGGGTACAGAAGTTAAAATAGGAACAAAATTAATCCACTGTTGAGTAGTCAGCAATACACAACTCGTCAAAGCATGAAAATGAAGCTTACCAGTCAAACAGCCTTGAGTATACAATTTTTGCCAAAGCATCTCTACTGACAACTGCAGCTTCTGGATCAAGCCATTTGGTAATGGTTTTGTCACAAGTTACAATTACATCTTTGCAGAGGGAATCCTCTAAAGCCTTTGTGTCACACCTGAACACCAAACAATTTCAAAGATTGCATTTGGTTTTTGATCAGACAGAAGTTGCATTTTGTTCTCCTGTGGTGAAAATTAAGAGAAGACATTTGAGAATTAATTTACTTCATTTTAGTGTGTGCTTGTGCCAATGAAAGTGATCATTTACATGAACAGTTCTGCAGCAGTTCTAATATGAAACCAAGACTTTTCATTTTAGGCACAGACGAGTCGATTCCTTTCCTGTAGCAGATTCGATTTTTCCAAATCCAAGATGGAGAATTGCAGCCACAACTCAAAAGATCACATCCTAAGGAAGGAAGAAAAATTAAGAGGAAGACATTATAGGAGAGATTTTAAAAGTGGAAGAATTGTGTTTCCCACATTAACCGGCCCCAAAAAAAAACCTGTTCCTTGGTACTTATTCCGACAACATCCATTGCCCTCCTTATAGCAATGTAATCTTTAGAATCATCAATGCCATCTAACTCGTAGCATTTTGATTTATTCAAATAATGAAATGTTCTTGGATTTCCCAACTTGTACTTTTGAAGATCCTCCCTCACAGCATGGAAAAATAATATAAGACTTGTCTGAAATTGAAACAATAAACACATGGAACTTTAAGTCAACATTCAGAGATGGTATCCCAACATAATGATCAAAATTTCATTTTGATGCATATTTTTGAGGCACCTTCCTTGAGATTTGGTCAAATAACATTAGACCTACTCTTGTTTGGATAATAACACTGACCTCCTCTATCAGTCACTTCAGTCTTATCTGTCTAACATAAGTTATGAAATGACAAAAATACCCTTTAGTAAAAAGAATATGTTTCATGTTGTGAGATTAGTTTTTTGTTGATTCCACTACAAACCAATCTCACAACGCCACATCATCACCTTTTTTTTTTTTCCCAATTTCAAGAACACAACCAAACCGCCAATTGACATAATCACCACCATATTGTTTGCCACCACCACCGCAAACATACCGCCACCACCACAACCTACTACATTATATTCACAAATGCCACCAAACACACACAAATTGGAACAACCTCTTTCAACTAGCCTCCACCACCTATCCACCATTGGTAGTGCCTAACCCAACCACTTCTGCATCAAATCCTAACCCAATTTTTACTTGCACCATGACACACACAACCAAAACCACACAAAATCACATACCTATCACAACAAAATCACACAGAAGCACATACCTATCACAACAAAATCACACAGAAGCATGCGAGCTGTGAAGCAAAAACCACCACGCCACTCCACTGCAAACAACCATCCCCTCGTCTCCAATCCATTTTTTTTTTTTGTCTTTGTATCCTCAGTCAAATTTCTATTGAAATGGAAAAATCACAAATGGCAACTTAGTTAAGGAGTGGGAGTTGAAAAGCTTCAATTTGCTAGCTTGATTTAAAATCGAAATGGTAAAATAAAAATAAAAATTGATAAATATTTTTAGATTTTTGGTATTCAAGAGTGCACTTTTCGATATCGATACCGATGGTAATATTTGTGATTTCCAATGGTCGTAGGGGTTGCGATTAACCCTTTAGGTGTTAGATTTTGATTCTCCGGGCCGGGGGGGGGGGGGGAGGAGAGAGGGGTGGGGGATTGGGGGCTCAAGGATGAGTGCCAAGGTGGTTCAGTCAAAGGGTGGGCAAGGGCACTTATGGTGGTAAGGGTTTGCCGCAGAGAGATAGAGGAGGAGGAGGAGGAGGTGGCGACGGCTAAAGATATATCTCACTTATGTGAGATATAGAAGTATAAAAATGGTATTTTGAGAATATAAATTGATTATGTCATCAAATAGTTAATTGTTTTTCAACGAAACACTAGCTGAAGGGAGAATCTATTCCAATAACTAAGACAGAAGGGAATGCATTGTTATTATCCAAACAAGAAAGAGTCTAGTTGTTATTTAACTAAAACTCAGTGGAGGTGAATGTAACTTACCCTATTTTTGATTAGGTAGGAAATAGAAACATGTTGGAGTCATTTGGAATAATGTTTTAGAACCACAATGGAAACAGAGAAAAATTAGAATTTTGATTCCAGAACATTCCAATGTTTCGATCATGTTGATGGAAATGAAACAAAATTTTGTTTCTTGTCCCAACATGAATTAACAGGACAATCGGCAAACAAGTGTTAATGCAGGCATGCCAACTTGATGTCGTGCCACGCAACACCAAATTGGTCACTATTATAAGTGATACAAACTTTTTAAAGTTTAAGTACTAAAGCCAAGGTTTAGAACCTCCCCTTCCCCCAAAAAAAAAACAAAAAAAAAAATGATCCAATTTAAAAATTGGTGAACTACAACGACATCCCCTAACATTCGGGTTTGTTTTCTAGCCATAACTCAACATTTCAAAATTGATAACATTTCCATATTGACAAAGCGACACCATGACATTTCAATGTCGTACCTATTTCCTAATTAGTTTATTTATTGAATAAGCATAGCCCTGAAGCCAAACACCCCACATCTTTTCTTTCACTCACACACACATGGTGGAACTACCATCCCCCAAATTCTGAGAAAGAGAGAGAGTGACAGAGAGAGAGAGTTTGTAAAAGGTCACATCAAAATTGTAATAAGTACGTTTCTTGTTAATGCATAATTTTCTTAACTAAAGCATTTGACTCTCCCCTAAATTCCTTCAACTTAGAGCTATCTAAACCATGCATAATCCAGTGTTGGGTTCACAAAATCGAACTTCTATTTTAAGTGAAGATTGTCAATGTTCATCAGTTTTACATTTGGGAAAATATTAGAGATTAAAGGCATTTCATTGTTTCAACTCTTTTGGAGACGAACTTTATTTTTTGGAGATGGACTTTCATAGTGGTACAGGGATTACAGTTTGTTCAAGTTATATTATTGGGCTGTCATATGTGGACTCTTACAAGTTTAAATGGATCTCACAAGTCAATTTTTTAAGGTTTAGATTTTAGGGTCCTAATTTGAGTGAAGATGCCTGGTATCTATACATATGTTCCCTTTCAAGCTCAATTCATATTACTTTTAGAAGCTCTCTTGGGATTATGTGAGGAGATTATAAACCTAGGCAAGATCCCTAAGAGTATCGATATGTGATGCCTATCTGCCTCTACCTTATCTTTTTGCTTCTAATCCCCCTTTTCCCTAATTTCCGCACTTCATCATCCTGCAACCGGACCTTGGTAGTGACTCTTCACAACGTTAGAAATCCTACCTTTACAAGCCTCATCTCTGGAGCAGTGCACTTATCAATCTTTAATTAGCCTAACTTCTATATGCATTAATCATTTTTTAACACCCAACATGCCAACATAGCTGCTGTCTACAAAGTACAGTATCAGAACTGCTATTAATTTCTTGAACTAACCACCTCAAAAAACCTAGCCAATCTCAATCCTTTATTCCACATACTAAGTTCCTTGATCTACAATATTTATTTAATCTAAGCCCATAATACATCTATGATTGGGAGGCTCTAGCACCAGTTTTGGAGTACTCTCCTACACCATTCCATGTAACAGAGTGTTTCTTCACACACCCTACATTAGCTGTCCACGGCTCAAAATCTTCATCCCAACTCACTACTCTCCCTTTCAACATGCTGAAAAAACACACAGAAAAGAAAAGTTCCTCGAAGAAAGGATTTATACTAGACCCCATAAAAGTAAATTTTGAGTCCAAATAAGGCTACAAACATCTTTTAGGACCCAACCCGCCACATCATAGCATTCTAAGCCACGAATGAGACTGAACAAAGCTGCAAGTGGACAAATAATCAATCTGTAGTTCACCTGCTAGCCATGAGTTGCTATTTTTCATTAGGAAGAACAAAGAAAATGCTACGCTAAAAACCAATGAAAGCAGTGGACAGTGAATAATCGCAATTTGACATTCTTATCAGGAATAACCCCATGACCACCTGTAATACCAGCTGCTATAGAATGTGAATCTACAAAGACTGCCAATTTTGTCCCCTTGAAGATTGAATATTACCAAGACCCCACATGCTACATACCATAGGATTAATATATTAAATCAATAAAAGTAGTAAGGGAAAACATTGGCGTCCGCTACATATATTTTTTTGGGCATCACTTTCCCATGTACCATGTGATAACTACGAATGAAAATTCTATGTTAAGATAAAAAAAAAACTATATAAAAAATGTAATCCTCTACAAGCATATATTTAGTCTTTTTTATTAAGTCTTGGTGAAGCAAATAAAGAATTGTTACCACAGGTGGTGCAGCGCAAAGCATGTAGAAGCAATGATAGTTCCATTCAGGATCAGACACTTGACAAACACGAGATTTTTCCAGCAGGGAAGTTCTGATAGCAGCTCCTAAAATCCTTCCTCTCTAGTCAAATTGAATCTCCACAAACTTACCGATATGACTGCAACATACTCCACACGAGGGATAGAAGGAAACAATTCAACCAGACAGTATTTGAGAAACTTTGCACAATATACAGAAGTTACATTGTAAACAGGGTCGGCCCAACAGTATGGAAAAAAAAGCATAGGCTTTAGGTCCCAAATTTTTAGAAGGTCCCATAATTTTAGGTACATCACCATCACTAGCCCACAGAAAAAAAATTAAATCCATTAAATTTTAAATCCTACAAAAAAGCCCCAAAAAATTAAATCCAATCAAAATTTTTATTGCAATAATTTGGGCCTATAATCCAATTCATAACATTAAAAACTTAGAAATTAAAAAAATACTCAAAAGTCAACTCATATTTACTCCTACCCACTCTCTCTCTCTCTCTCCGGTAAAAAAAAATAGAAAACAAAAACAAAAGTTGAAATTAAACACTCTCTCTCCTTCTCTGTGGTAAAAAACAAAAACAAAAATTGAAATCTCTTTCTCGACAATATTAACACATCCTTCTTTTGTCTCCCTCTCACATAAAAAATTAAAAATAAATTAATTTTGTTAAAAAAATAAAACTAAAAATAAAAAGACCTCCATTTAATATTTTCACTTTAGACCTCAAATTGACTTGAGCCGCCCCTGATTGTAAATGAAAAATCTTCCCACCTGGGTTGTTGTTTCTGATTGTATTCGCCTTACTGGATGCTTCTAGAACTGGATTTGACTGCAAAACAAATGAAACACAGCAAAAACACATATTATACCCAATTAAGGAACTAAATTATGTGGTAAAAGAGTTCAAACCTAGCCTCAGGATGACACAATCCCGCGTCTAAGCTTGTTGGATGGACTGAAATGCAAGGCCTACCTCTAGGAGTTGCTGCTCGACAATCCTCCCCTCAGCTGCAGTCTTCCTCCCATGTAAGCAAGATCCTGTTAGAATTGATTAACAAAGATAAAGAGAGTAGATAAGAGAAAGGGAGAAAATATTATTAGACTAAAAGTCAATCTGTAATACACGACAACTTAAACCTAGAAATACACAAAATAAGTCATATAGTAGGGCAACACAACATAAAGAAAAAGCTTAAACTACCCTTAATATTAATACTCTAACACCCCCTCTCAAACTCATGATGTGGTGAAAAACATCAAGAATTTACCAAGAAGAAATCGAAAACGTGCTATTGTTTGAGACTTCATAAAAAAATCTGTTATCTGCATTGTGGAAGGAAGAAAAGGGAGAGTGATGGTGCCCTGCTGCAAATGATGGCGCACGAAGTGACAATCAATCTCAATGTGCGTTGTGCGCTCATGGAAGACCGAGTTATGAGCAATCTGAATTACACTGGTGTTGTCGCAGAACATAGGAATAGGAGAAGATATCGAAATGCCAAGATCAGCAAGGAGCCATCGTAACCAGACTATCTCAGCTGTAACAGATGCCATAGTACGATACTCAGTTTCACCAGAAGAACGAGTAACAACAGTTTATTTCTTGCATTTCCAAGAAATAAGAGAATCCGCAAGAAAAAGGCAGAAACTAGTGGTGGACTTGTGATCCATAGAGTCACCAGCTCAGTCAGCATCAGAGTCAACCCTAAGTTCCATAGATGAAGAGTGAGGAAATAGTAATCTCTGATGTAGAGTACCACGGAGATACCGAAGAATGCGAAGAACAGTAGCCCAGTGAACGGTGGTGGGTGAGGCAACAAACTGACTCACAATGTGAACAGCAAAAGAGATATTCGGATGAGTGACTGTAAGATATACTAAACTCCTAACAATAGTGCGATAGAGGTTTGGGTCAGACAAAGGAGTACCATTAGACGAAGAGTAACGAACATTGAGCTCTAAAGGTGTTTCAACTGTCCGATTATCTGATAAGTGAGCTCAGTGAATAATGTCAAAGGCATACTTGTATTGAGAGAGAAGATAGCCTTTAAGAGAAGAGGCAATCTCAATGCCCAAGAAATATCTAAGTTGTCCCAAATTCTTCATCTCAAAATAATCTTGTAACTAAGTTTTCAATAAGCATATACCAACAGTGTTATCACCCGTAATAATCATATCATCAACATTAGTAAAAGAATAATAGAGCCGGAGGAAATAGACTGTAAGAAGATGGCAGAATCATGGTCACTAGCGCGAATACTCAAATCACAGATAACTAAAGAAAATTTGACAAATCATGCACTGGGAGCCTGTTTAAGACCATATAAGGCACGATAAAGTCGACATACTTGACCAGAACTATAAGACAATCCAGGGAGGTCATAAAAACATCTTCAGTTAAATCTCCATGTATAAATGCATTTTTCACATCCATTTGAGACAAACTCCATTGTCGAATGGCAGCAACTGCAATCACGGTACAAACAGTAGTCATCTTGACAACAGGAGCAAAAATCTCATCATAGTCTAAACCATATTCCTAAGTAAACCCCTTGGTTACTAATCGAGCTTTATATCATTCCACAGAACCATCCGACTTGATTTTTATCTTATAAACCCACTTACAACCAATGGTGCGTTTATCAGGCGATAAAGGCACTAACTCCCAAGCTCTGGTCTTATGTAAGGCAGTGAGCTAGTGGAACTTTTTTTAAAAGATAATGCAGTAAATTTAACTAACTTACATCTACTGCAACTGAAAATATCATGATACTCTAAATTACCCAAATTACCAGTAGAGTCTAAAAATTTCAAATGAGAATGGGACACATGTTCAAGACGAGAATGCCACAAATAGAAACTAGAAGACCGTGGACTTAAATGAAAAGAAGATAAATCAACAGTAGAAGCAACAATATCAGGCATATCCGCATATGTAACTCGTCTAACACATACAATCCTCCCTTTCTATTGCATGTCCCAATCAGTTTCTTGGAATGTGAATCTTGTACAATACAACCATAAGAGGAAAAATGAACTGAAAATCCAGAGTCAAATAGCTGACTAACTGAAATTAAATTCAAAGTAAGCTGTGGAATATAATAAACATCAGGAAGTGTTAGATGTGGAGAAATTATAGATCCAACACCAGCCAAGGACATTTGTGTACCATTAACTGTAAGCACAAAAACAGATGGAGGAGAAAAGGTAGATGCAAATAAAGAAGAATCACTAGTCATATGGTGGGTAGCACTTGAGTCAAAGACCAAGGTAGTTCGAGATATGCCTGAAGGACTCGAAGTGAACGAACCTATCAAATGTGAGATGAAGAGAGTATCAGGCTGTTGAAGGACCTTCTACAATTGATCAGCAATCTTAGCCAATTTTAAACTAAATGACAAATGAGAGCCAGAATTGTCACTCGTCATGGCGCTAGAAGGAGGGCCAACTGAACCAAAAATAATAACAATCAAATCAACTGAACCAATTTCAAACCACAAAGCCCAACTGAAGTTCAAAGCCCCAGCAAGAAACAGCCCAATAACCAAAGGCCCAGCTAGAATATTAGCCAAATAGACCCAACAATTATAGCCCCAGCAAAAAGATCAAAGCCCTGCACGAAGATTAGCCCAACAACAAAAACAAATAATCCAGCAACCAAAGCCAGTAAATCTGATGGAGACGACCACCAAAAACCAATAGGAAAGTGCAGCGAATGTGCAAACCAAAGATACCCAATGCAGAAAGTGACTCACACAAGCAGAAGCAGGATTCAGCAAGAAATCACCCAGAAAACATCTCTGCAACGACCCTATCAAACGAAGAAAAGACCAATCAGCCAAAGAGATTTACAAGCATCAGTCTACGTTCGTTCCACGCTCACTACACCGGTCCAAGATCGAAGAGAGGAACCCCACAAGGTAGACCAAGATCAAAGCCCACTGTGTACAACGATCGTCCAGAGACGAAGAAGACAACCCACAAAGCAAACCGGGCGTCGAAAACCAACAGTGGCAAGGATACTGAAAACCGTCGGATGGCCAAAATCAAGCCAAAAACTTCCTCGGAAGCTTAGTCGCACCTCTCAGAGCATATTCGAACCAAAAATTACAGCAAAAACTTCTTGTTTTGGCAAATCAAAAAATTTTGACAATTTTGGCTGAAAATATTCAAAAAATAGAATCACCAACGAGATGACCTCAAAATCAAAAACAAACCATACTAGCAGAAAACCCATGAAATTTCGAGTCGAACAGTGGTCTTCACGATCGAAAAAGGATGACATCAGCATGACGTCATCACCGGCGAGGCTGACGTCATTCTCCAGCAGCAAAAAAAAAGGAAATTATTCATCTTCCTGTTTTCTGTTTTTTTTGTAATCTTAGGACTTCAATTATAAAAGCTCTGATACCATGTTAAAATCGATTAACAAAGATAAAGAGAGTAAAGAAGAGAAAGAGAGAAAATATTATTAGACAAAGTCAATCTATAATACACGACAACTTACACCTAGAAATACACAAAGTCTTATATAGTAGAACAACACAACATAAAGAAAATACATAAACTACCTTTAGTATTAATACTCTAACAGATACCACTGATTAGTCCTAATTAATCACAATTTAATTAGGGTTAATATGACGATTGTGTTAGTTAAACTAGTCAAAATAAGTCAAATAAGGGTTAGTATGTAAATTAATGATAATGCATTAATTGTTGTTCTTTTCAGGATTTCTTTGTGTCAAAACTACAAATTACTGGGGAGCCAATTACTAAAGCATAGGGTGTCGATTATTAAAGCTCAAAACAAAGGGAAAACAAAGTGTAAATCAAGATCTTTTTGATATTTGTAAAGGGCATCTTTTAGGATATACTAACGGCATCTTCTTGATATTTACTAAGGCATCTTCTTGATATTTGTAAAGGGCATCTTTTAGGATATTCTAAGGCATCTTTGGATGCCTATAAATACCACCCCTTGAGGCTTGTAAAGATAATCTTTCTTTCTTTCATTTTTCTTGTAAAGAACATCAAATTTTTGCTAGAGCTCTTGGTTGTAGAAAACCCTCCAAGTTGTATCTCTCTTGGTTGTGGATTATACACCAAATAGTTATTGTTTTCTTTTGTATTATTGCTTTCTTTTATGGTATTATCATCTCTTGGTTGTGGATTATACACCAAGTAGTTATTGTTTTTTTTTGTAGTTATTCTTTTCTTTTGTAGTTATTGCTTTCTTTTATGGTATTATCATCTCTTGGTTGTGGAATACCCACCAAGTAATTATTGTTTTCTTTAATTTAAGTATTGTTTTATGTTACTTCCATTGTTGGAACTCCCTTCTTCCCTTAGAGGAGTGAAACTCTTCCACTTTTCTAGAGCTTTACCAAAGCCGTGAAGGGTGGAACGTGATTCACTCATTCTTTAGGAAGAGGTGGTGTATAAATTATCCCGAAGTTATATTGATGCATTTCTTTTACGCTTAGCTCTAATCTTTATTTCTTTATAATGTCTTCTTGTTATATTGTTGTATTTACCTTAAGCATAAGTAGCTAAGTTTTTTAGTTGGCTAGTCCAAAAGGAGACCTCCATTTGGAAATGCTATTTCAACTCTTTTTTTCTCCTTCCCTCAGAGTACGGTGGTTCGGTTTGACTGGGTAGAGAGTGGATGAGATTGTGAGTTTTTGATATTCCGTAGACTTGTCACGGTTTATGCTTAGATCCTCACTCAATCTCGTCCCTAGCTTCCCACGAATCAATCGTTCACCTATGCTCTATTAGATGAATGATTTGAGTTGAATTGGTATTTCCATTGGAGTGACCCCTAGGACTAGCCAACACTTATTTCCTATTCAGATTTCACCACAAGACAAACCACAAACCCAATTTCAAACAACAAAAGATTTTCCACTTTCTTTTGCACCAAAATCACCTTCATGATGATACAACTCCTTCCCTGAAGAGACGACCTTGGAATACCACCAAGTAAAACACGACCTGCAAAAGTCTTCTTGCGCTTGGGAAGCACTTTTGTTCATTCACATCCCACATTTTTAACATTCCATTTCCCCATTGTCTTGCCCTTTCTTTTGACATCATCCCTAAGGGAGAGTGACACTTCCCTTCATTCATACATCATATATACATCATTGAGGGAGATGTTAAGAGGTTAGGAACAACAAAGGTTTCCTCAATGATGTATATATGATGTATGGATGAAGGGAAGTGTCACTCTCCCTTAGGAATGATGTCAAAAGAAAGGGCAAGACAATGAGAAAATGGAATGTTAAAAATGTGGGATGTAAATGAACAAAAGTGTTTCCCAAGCGCAAGAAGACTTTTGCAGGTCGTGTTTTACTTTGTGGTATTCCAAGGTCGTCTCTTCAGGGAAGGAGTTGTATCATCATGAAGGTGATTTTGGTGCAAAAGAAAGTGGAAAATCTTTTGTTGTTTGAAGTTGGGTTTGTGGTTTGTCTTGTGGTGAAATCTGAATGGGAAATAAGTGTTGGCTAATCCTAGGGGTCACTCCAATGGAAATACCAATTCAACTCAAATCATTCCTCTAATAGAGCATAGGTGAACGATTGATTCGTGGGAAGCTAGGGACGAGATTGAGTGAGGATCTAAGCATAAACCGTGACAAGTCTACGGAATATCAAAAACTCACTATCTCATCCATTCTCTACCCAGTCAAACCGAACCACCGTACTCTAAGGGAAGGAGAAAAAAAGAGTTGAAATAACATTTCCAAATGGAGGTCTCTTTTTGGACTAGCCAACTAAAAAACTTAGCTACTCATGCTTAAGGTAAATACAACAATATAACAAGAAGACATTATAAAGAAATAAAGATTAGAGCTAAGCGTAAAAGAAATGCATCAATATAACTTCGAGATAATTTATACACCACCTCTTCCTAAAGAATGAGTGAATCACGTTCCACCCTTCACGGCTTTGGTAAAACTCTAGAAAAATGAAAAAGTTTCACTCCTCTAAGGGAAGAAGGGAGTTCCAACAATGGAAGTAACATAAAACAATACTTAAATTAAAGAAAGAAATAATTACTTGGTGGGTATTCCACAACCAAGAGATGATAATATCATAAAAGAAAGCAATAACTACAAAAGAAAACAATAATTACTTGGTGTATAATCCACAACCAAGAGATGATAATACCATAAAAGAAAGCAATAACTACTTGGTGTATAATCCACAACCAAGAGAGATCTAGTAAGCATACAAAGAAAATAACAACTTGGAGGGTTTTTTACAACCAAGAGCTCTAGCAAAAATTTGATGTTCTTTACAAGAAAAATGAAAGAAAGAAAGATTATCTTTACAAGCCCCAAGGGGTGGTATTTATAGGCATCCAAAGATGCCCTTAGAATATCCTAAAAGATGCCCTTTACAAATATCAAGAAGATGCCCTTAGTATATCCTAAAAGATGCCCTTTACAAATATCAAGAAGATCTTGATTTACACTTTGTTCTCCCTTTGTTTTGAGCTTTAATAATCGACACCCTATGCTTTGGTAATTGACTCCCCAGTAATTTGTAGCTTTGACACAAAGAAATCCTGAAAAGAACAACAATTAATGCATTATCATTAATTTACATACTAACCCTAATTTGACTTATTTTGACTAGTTTAACTAACACAATCGTCATATTAACCTTAATTAAATTGTGATTAATTAGGGTTAATCACACCCCCCAACCTAAACATTACTAGTCCCTAGTAATAAATAACAACAGAACAACATAAAATTACTTTCGTAGATAACACGATTGCATTTAGCATATGCAACAAGTCGTTAAACCCCTAGGTGATCCCTAGTGGACGAGTTTTGTCTCGTGAAGGTTTCCAGTGAAGCTACCTACAAACTCCAGTTAAAAATATGTGTATATGCGTTAGCACCATGATCGTTGAGACACCCCATCCTTTAAATTATTTTTTTTTTTTAAAGAAATAATAGAACACTTCTCTGTCATCGGTACGTAATATATGCAAAAATAAACACTTGTTCTATTGATATTTGAAATTCTCTATATAGTAAGAATGATCATTCTAGCAACAAGAATTGTTATATAACAAACACTCCATTTTACTACCTTCCATGGATAGCTTCGATTTTACAAACCTCTCGTAGAATGCTCTCAGCAAAAGTTCGCTCCGATTATAGTGACTTGTCTCTCACGGGGCATGTGATCAGAGGGTGGCCAATCGAAAAATCACATGCACAATTAGGAAAGGAGTGAAGTTTAAGGAAACAAACTAATCATGTTTGGCATAATCTCATGAAAGAATATTGATGCAATTTAAAGAAATACTATTTACCATACCCCAATTTTGATTAACAACACACGCATGTAACAAACTTGAGATCAATTAGGGCTTTTCATAGGTTGTAGCGTGGCCAGAGGTCAGTGGCTAACGAAATGACGTCAGAGGTTTTCAAAAACTATCTTCTGTTTATGTAGTGTATCACACCTTTTTTTTTTTTGCCTAGAGATGACATTTCTTTCTTTCATTTTTCACTTTCTTGGCAATTTCTTGCCATTTTTTACTTCTTTTCTTTTTCAATTGTTCCCATTGATTCTCCTTGTCATCGAAAAGTAGCCTCCACAGTTTTTCCCATTTCCTTGTATTTCTGTATCATATTGATTTATAAGAGTGTGCAAGAAAATTAGATAGCAATGGTGTGTCCAGTATGTTTTCTTGTGGCTTGGTAATCATTTGGGTTTATCAAAGAAGAAATCATACATTGAGGGCTCAAACATGACTGACTAGGGAAATAATTTTGTAGAAAAAATGGCTAAGGCTCAATATCAAATCAAAGATGGCCTAAGATCCTTTCTCAAGTATGTGCACATGTATGTGTCGTATGAACAGATTTCTTGGGGGATATGTCAACAGATTGACTTAGTTGTGTCAATCAAAGAAAATTTAATGAGATTATTCAAAAATAGAGAGTGAAAGACCTTACTCGAATAAATGTTAATTATCTCTCAAAATTATGGTAAGGCTCAAAACTTACCATGGTATTCTTTGTCATCTCCACTGGTAATGTCAGGTTTTTCATGGAATGTCGGTTATATACCGATTCTATTTTCTAGTCTGGTCATTCTGTACCCTAAGAATAACAAATAGCAATGTACATTTGACATTTAAGTATATAGAGAAAATATCATTTTTCAAGGAAATGAGGTTTTTTTGTTTTTTTTTTTTTGGAATTCGAAATCAAACAAAATCAAAGTTATTTACGTACATATTTATCTATGAAAATTGAAAAAAAAAAAAGACTAAATGCACAAATTGAACTTGGAAATTTATAGCGTCTCAGGATCAGTCCCTACCCACGGTATAGGTTGGCATTTTAGGACATTCCTTACTCGGCCCACATCTTTATTTCAACAACAAGACTTTGTACAAAAAAATATTTACAAAAAAGTTCGGACCCTTAACCTTCATCCCAAAACACGCTTTTCCACAGCTTTGTTTTTATTAGTCAAAATCTAATCCGAGTCATCGCTTGTGTCTATGTCAGTATTAGTGACCCTTCCAACTTCTTGTAACACATAACGTGTAAGTCCCGGGCTGGAATAGGATGGCGTGTCAGGAAAATCCTTACTCTGCCCATACACTATCCAGTTTAATCGATCGGTTGCACAACTCGAAATTGATTCAGAACACTGATTGTATTTTTTCATGTGAAAACACCTGCCACATTGTTTACAAGCACTAAATCGTTTGGCACGACGTTTAGCTTAAGTGCTTCTATCACACAATGGTTTTGCTTGTGCTTCCCAGATTTCAATTTGTCTCACAACTGTTGCCTTTTTCATTATCACAGCATACACATCGGATGGAAAGGTGCGTAAAACGTCTAAACTGAACCAAAAAAGTTTACTATCAATGCTTGCTAAAATTAGAGACACCCTATCTGGTTCTTTAACGTCTGCCAGTCACAAAGACAATTGAAGCTGCATCCGATGTGATCATGAAATATAGGCACAAATACTGTAAAAATACGCAATCCAGAATAAAAATAAGCAGAACCCTTTTTTTTTTTGCAGGACTGTGAACTGTTCAGATCTAAAACTAGAATTACAAATACGAAACTAAAGAAAGAGAAAGTAGATCCACACCCCCCAATCTAAACTGAACATTGTCCCCAATGTTTCGAATTTACCAATGTATGAAGTTTGGAAATGAGGTTATAGGGTAGAGATATGTTCAGCTGCCGAACCCTACAAACAAAACACAACAATTAATCAACTCGAGGGAGATCTGGGCTACGCTGGAAACCCCTCATCCTAAGTGCGAGAACAAAAAGAGCACTCAGGTACAAATACAAACATATAAGGCAAATTATTAAACAAAGGACTGGGTCGTCGGCGTATATGGTTATGGATTTGCAGGGGTTGGGTTGTTTTTACAGAGAACAGAGAGAACGACGAAGAAGAAGAAGAAGAAGAAAATAAAAGAAGAAAGAGGAGTGAGACCAACACCGGTGGATGGGGGAAAAAGGAAAAAAAAAATGGGAGACATTATAAAGGCGTCCCACTTTCTCTCTTTTTTTTATTTTTTAGAAGTGTCGGCAGGAGAGAATAAAAGAAGAAGAAGAAGGGGGGGGGGGGGGGACTAACACCGGTGATGGGGGAAAAAAGTAGGAGGCCTAATAAAGGCATCCTAGTGGGTCAGCCTCCCCTTTTTTTTTTTTTTTGAAAGCGAGTGTCGGTAGGCGCTAGTGTCGACAGGCGCGAATATTCGCGCAAAATATTTCCACAAACATTGGTTTAAGATGTAAATAGTGCTCCTCACCCCCCAACTTGAATCATGTATTGTCCTCAATGAAACAACAAGGTATGATATTCAATGAAGGACAGTAAAAAAAATGAGTAGGGTTAGAAAACACCTTGCAATTTAGCTTCGATAAAAGCACCAATATCTGAAACTCAGAAAAACAATACTATACAACCAAAGAAAGTAAGTGACATAAAAATAACATAAATAAATAAAAGCAACTGTACACTAAAAAGCATAAACACTAGCTACTCCTCCACCAAATCCGGATACACCGGATCAATTAAATCCTCCTCTACCATCTGTCTGTTAACACCCTCAAAGAATGGCTTAAGCCTTTGGTCATTGACCTTGAATGTCTGGCCATTGTCGGGGTTTGTGACATCCACAGCTCCGTTGGGGTAGGCACCTTGACAAGATAGGGGCCATCCCAACGGGATCGAAGTTTTCCTTGGAAAATGGATAGACGAGAATTGTATAAAAGCACTTTTTGCCAGGACTCAAATGATTTCCTCACAATGGATTTGTCATGAAAGATTTTGGTCCGTTCTTTTGAAATTTTTGAACTCTCATACGCATTTCGGCGGATTTCTTCCAATTCATTCAGTTCCAACTTTCTCTGCTCACCGGCCATTCTCAAGTCAAAATTCAAGGTCTTAATGGCCCAATAGGCCTTGTGCTCCATTTCAACCGGCAAATGACAAGCCTTTCCATAAACCAGCCGGTAGGGAGACATGCTCAAAACAGTCTTATAGGCAGTAGTACGGTACGCCCATAAGGCATCGGTCAATCTGACTGACCAACAATTGTTCATCAGGGAAATAATCTGGGATAGGAATGTGTTCTTTGCCTTAGATAAATTTCGCTCATACATCATTGGTTCGCCTATTGTTGTCTTTACTGATCATTCTGCTTTGAAGTATTTGTTGTCTAAGCAGGATGCTAAACCGAGACTCATTAGGTGGATACTCCTCCTACAAGAATTCAACTTGACGATCAAGGACAAGAAAGGAGTTGAGAACGTGGTGGCAGACCATTTATCTCGACTGGTCATGCAAGAGGGCGAAGAGCACATTCCTATCCCAGATTATTTCCCTGATGAACAATTGCTTTCAATTCATTTTGTGTGTTCTTGGTATGTTGACATATGTAATTATCTTGCAACAGGACAAATACCACCGCATTGGAGCCCAGAGGATCGAAGACGATTTATGATAGATGTGAAGTACTTTTACTTCGACAACCCGTACCACCTGTTCAAGTACTGTCCTGACCAAGTCATGAGGAGATGCGTACCTGAGAATGAACAGCGGAACGTCCTGACATTTTGCCATTCACAAGCATACGGTGGACATTTCTCAACGAAGAAAACTTCGGACAAAATTTTTCAGTCAGGTTTTTATTGACCCTCGCTTATTAAAGACTGTGTTTCATATTGTAAGGCATGCGACAGATGCCAACGATTGGGTAGTGTGACCCGTAGAAATATGATGCCCCTTTTCCCCGTGCTTGTCATCGAAATATTTGACTGTTGGGGCATCGATTTCATAGGTCCATTCCCCATGTCTTTTGGTTATCTGTACATTCTTTTGGCAGTGGACTACGTGTCCAAGTGGGTAGAGGTTATCCCAACCAAGACTAATGACCACCGGGTCGTAGTCAAGTTCCTCAAAGAAAACATTTTTTCGAGGTTTGGGATCATGGTTCAAAGTCGCGGTATCGGACCTCAACTCGGAGGCCACTGAGACACATCGGTCGCGGCGTCGCGGCGCAATATCGGCCGATACGCTCAAAACGCTATTTAGAAGGCTTAAAATTTTTTGAAAAAATCAAGAAAAATTGTAATAAATGTAAATATTATCATTCATGCATCATATCCCTAAAATACATTATTTAACACATTAATCATTACAAAAAGAATAATAAGGTCGCTACCGAAAAATATTTGTCATCATTTATGTGCAATGTGCAATGGAAACACATGCAAAACCATTTGGGACGTGTGCAATATTTTGTTCTCAATTTGGACAAGCATTTGGGACCACTGGAGACAAAAAAAAAACCAAAAAAAAAAAAAAAAATCTCAATTTTTTGAGTCCTTTTATCGTTTGACAAAGAGAAAGAAAATAGAGGGGTTGTAAATGTAATTAATATAATATAACTTTTATCGTTTGACAAAGAGAAAGAAAATAGAGGGGTTGTAAGTGTAATAAATATAATATAACTTTTATCGTTTGACAAAGAGAAAGAAAATAGAGGGGTTGTAAGTGTAATTAATACAATATAACTTTGCTGACTAAACTTAAAAAAAAGGAAAAAAGCATACCCATCGTTTGTTGTTCGCTGTACTCAGGTGACGATGAAAGACACAAGAGAAAGAGAGCGAGAGAGAGAGACTGAGAGAGGGCTGGACTGAATCTCCTTAGCTGTATGTACAGGATCTACAGGTTTTTCTGCAAATCCTTTCAATTTCCATTTTAGGGTTTGTTGATTTCTTCTATTTTGGTTTCTGCATCTTTGGGTCTGTGGATCTGCATGTGAAATTGGTTTTCTTCTCTTCCCCTTCTCTCTTTTTGATGACTCGGCCAGTCTTGGTCTGACTCGGTCCGATTCAAACGATTTGACTCCGATTTCAACCGATATCTCCGAGTCGTGACCGAGTCAACGCCGATTCGCTTGAGTCTCGTGTTATTCACGTACCGTGTAGCGGTATCGGATCGTTGATGGCTGAGGCGGATACGACTCGGCCGATACTTCGAACCTTGTTTGGGATGCCTCGTGCAATGATAAGTGATGGTGGATCCCACTTCTGTAATAGGCCATTTTGCATCATTAATGTTTAAATATGGCGTTACACACAAAGTATCCTCTGCATACCACCCACAAACCAATGGTCAAGCTGAATTAGCCAATAGGGAGATTAAAAATATCTTGAAAAAAACGGTTAACCCAAACAGGAAGGATTGGTCAGTCAGATTGACCGATGCCTTATGAGCGTACCGTACTACTGCCTATAAGACTGTTTTGGGCATGTCTCCCTACCGGCTGGTTTATGGAAAGGCTTGTCATTTGCCGGTTGAAATGGAGCACAAGGCCTATTGGGCCATTAAGACCTTGAATTTTGACTTGAGAATGGCCGGTGAGCAGAGAAAGTTGGAACTGAATGAATTGGAAGAAATCCGCCGAAATGCGTATGAGAGTTCAAAAATTTCAAAAGAACGGACCAAAATCTTTCATGACAAATCCATTGTGAGGAAATCATTTGAGTCCGGGCAAAAAGTGATTTTATACAATTCTCGTCTATCCATTTTCCAAGGAAAACTTCGATCCCGTTGGGATGGCCCCTATCTTGTCAAGGTGCCTACCCCAACGGAGCTGTGGATGTCACAAACCCCGACAATGGCCAGACATTCAAGGTCAATGACCAAAGGCTTAAGCCATTCTTTGAGGGTGTTAACAGACAGATGGTAGAGGAGGATTTAATTGATCCGGTGTATCCGGATTTGGTGGAGGAGTAGCTAGTGTTTATGCTTTTTAGTGTACAGTTGTTTTTATTTATTTATGTTATTTTTATGTCACTTACTTTCTTTGGTTGTATAGTATTGTTTTTCTGAGTTTCAGATATTGGTGTTTTTATCGAAGCTAAATTGCAAGGTGTTTTCTAACCCTACTCATTTTTTTTACTGTCCTTCATTGAATATCATACCTTGTTGTTTCATTGAGGACAATACATGATTCAAGTTGGGGGGTGAGGAGCACTATTTACATCTTAAACCAATATTTGTGGGAATATTCTGCGCGAATATTCGCGCCTGTCGACACTAGCTCCTGCCGACACTCACTTTCAAAAAAAAAAAGGGGGGCCGACCCACTAGGATGCCTTTATTAGGCCTCCCACTTTTTTCCCCCATCACTGGTGTTAGTCCCCCCCCCCCCCCCCTTTCTTCTTCTTCTTCTTTTATTCTCTCTTGCCGACACTTCTAAAAAAAAAAAAAAGAGAGAGAGAAAGTGGGACGCCTTTATAATGTCTCCCATTTTTTTTTTCTTTTTTTCCCCCATCCACCGGTGTTGGTCTCACTCCTCTTTCTTCTTTTATTTTCTTCTTCTTCTTCTTCTTCGTCGTTCTCTCTGTTCTCTGTAAAAACAACTCAACCCCTGCAAATCCATGACCATATACGCCGACGACCCAGTCCTTTGTTTAATAATTTGCCTTATATGTTTGTATTTGTACCTGGGTGCTCTTTTTGTTCTCGCACTTAGGATGAGGGGTTTCCAGCGTAGCCCAGATCTCCCTCGAGTTGATTAATTGTTGTGTTTTGTTTGTAGGGTTCGGCAGCTGAACAGATCTCTACCTTATAACCTCATTTCCAAACTTCATACACTGGTAAATTCGAAACATTGGGGACAATGTTCAGTTTAGATTGGGGGGTGTGGATCTACTTTCTCTTTCTCTAGTTTCGTATTTGTAATTCTAGTTTTAGATCTGAACAGTTCACAGTCCTGCAAAAAAAAAAAAGGTTCTGCTTATTTTTATTCTGGATTGCGTATTTTTACAGTATTTGTGTCTATATTTCATGATCACATCGGATGCAGCTTCAATTGTCTTTGTGACTGGCAGACGTTAAAGAACCAGATAGGGTGTCTCTAATTTTAGCAAGTATGGATAGTAAACTTTTTTGGTTCAGTTTAGGCGTTTTACGCACCTTTCCATCCGATGTGTATGCTGTGATAATGAAAAAGGCAACAGTTGTGAGACAAAGTGAAATCCGGGAAGCACAAGCAAAATCATTGTGTGACAGAAGCACTTAAGCTAAACGTCGTCGTGCCAAACGATTTAGTGCTTGTAAACAATGTGGCAGGTGTTTTCACATGAAAAAATACAATCAGTGTTCTGAACCAATTTCGGGTCGTGCAACCGATCGATTAAACTGGATAATGTATGGGCAGAGTAAGAATTTTCCTGACACGCCATCCTATTCCAGCCCGGGACTTACACGTTATGTGTTACAAGAAGTTGGAAGGATCACTAATACTGACATAGACACAAGCGATGACTCGGATTAGATTTTGACTAATAAAGACAAAACTGTGGAAAAACGTGTTTTGGGATGAAGGTTAAGGGTTTGAACTTTTTTGTAAATATTTTTTTGTACAAAGTCTTGTTGTTGAAATAAAAATGTGGACCGAGTAAAGAATGTCCTAAAATGCCAACCTACAGCGTGGGTAAGGACTGATCCTGAGACGCCATAAATTTCCAAGTTCAATTTGTGCATTTAGTCTTTTTTTTTTTTCAATTTTCATAGATAAATATGTACGTAAATAACTTTGATTTTGTTTGATTTCGAATTCCAAAAAAAAAAACAAAAAAACCTCATTTCCTTGAAAAATGGTATTTTCTCTATGCTTAAATGTCAAATGTACATTGCTATTTGTTATTCTTAAGGTACAGAATGACCAGACTCGAAAATAGAATCGGTATATAACCGACATTCCATGAAAAACCTGACATTACCAGTGGAGATGACAAAGAATACCATAGTAAGTTTTGAGCCTTACCATAATTTTGAGAGATAATTAACATTTATTCGAGTAAGGTCTTTCACTCTCTATTTTTGAATAATCTCATTAAATTTGATTTGATTGACGTAACTAAGACAATCTGTTGACATATCCCCCAATAAATCTGTTCATACGACACATACATGTGCACATATTTGAAAAATGATCTTAGACCATCTTTGATTTGATATTGAGTCTTAGCCATTTCTTCTACAAAATTATTTCCCTAGTCAGCCATGTTTGAGCCCTCAATGTATGATTTCTTCTTTGATAAACCCAAATGATTACCAAGCCACAAGAAAACATACTGGACACACCATTGCTATCTAATTTTCTTTCACACTCTTATAAATCAATATGACACAGAAATACAAGGAAATGGGGAAAACTGTGGACGTTCTTTTCGATGACAAGGAGAATCAATGGGAACAATTGAAAAAGAAAAGAAGCAAAAAAGGGCAAGAAATTGCCAAGAAAGTGAAAAATGAGAAAAATGAAAGAAAGAAATATCATCACCAGGCAAAAAAAAAAGGTGTGCTACACTACATAAACAGAAGATAGCTTTTGAAAACCTCTGACGTCATTTCGTTAGCCACTGACCTCTGGCCACGCTACAACCTATGAAAAGCCCTAATTGATCTCAAGTCTGTTACATGCGTGTGTTGTTAATCAAAATTGGGGTATGGTAAATAGTATTTCTTGAAATTGCATCAATATTCTTTCATGAGATTATGTCAAACATGATTAGTTTGTTTCCTTAAACTTCACTCATTTCCTAATTGTGCATGTGATTTTTTGATTGGCCACCCTCTGATCACATGCCCCGTGAGAGACAAGTCACTATAATCGGAGCGAACTTTTGCTGAGAGCATTCTACGAGAGGTTTGTGAAATCGAAGCTATCTATGGAAGGTAGTAAAATGGAGTGTTTGTTATATAACAATTCTTGTTGCTAGAATGATCATTCTTACTACATAGGAAATTTCAAATACCAATATAACAAGTGTTTATTTTTGCATATATTACGTACCAATGATAGAGAAGTGTTCTATTTTTTCTTTAAAAAAAAAAAAAATTTTAAAGGATGGGGTGTCTCAACGATCATGGTGTTAACACATATACACATATTTTTAACTGGAGTTTGTAGGTAGCTTCACTGGAAACCTTCACGAGACAAAACTCGTCCACTAGGGATCACCTAGGGGTTTAACGGCTTGTTGCATATGTTATCTACGAAAGTAATTTTATGTTGTTCTGTTGTTATTTATTACTAGGGACTAGTAATGTTTAGGTTGGGGGTGTGATTAACCCTAATTAATCACAATTTAATTAGGGTTAATATGACGATTGTGTTAGTTAAACTAGTCAAAATAAGTCAAATTAGGGTTAGTATGTAAATTAATGATAATGCATTAATTGTTGTTCTTTTTAGGATTTTTTTGTGTCAAAGCTACAAATTACTGGGGAGCCAATTACTAAAGCATAGGGTGTCGATTATTAAAGCTCAAAACAAAAGGAGAACAAAGTGTAAATCAAGATCTTCTTGATATTTGTAAAAGGCATCTTTTAGGATATACTAAGGGCATCTTCTTGATATTTACTAAGGGCATCTTCTTGATATTTGTAAAAGACATCTTTTAGGATATACTAAGGGCATCTTCTTGATATTTACTAAGGACATCTTCTTGATATTTGTAAAGGGCATCTTTTAGGATATTCTAAGAGCATCTTTGGATGCCTATAAATATCACCCCTTGGGGCTTGTAAAGATAATCTTTCTTTCTTTCATTTTTCTTGTAAAGAACATCAAATTTTTGCTAGAACTCTTGGTTGTAGAAAATCCTCCAAGTTGTTATTTTCTTTGTATGCTTACTAGATCTCTCTTGGTTGTGGATTATACACCAAATAGTTATTGCTTTCTTTTGTATTATTGCTTTCTTTTATGGTATTATCATCTCTTGGTTGTGGATTATACACCAAGTAGTTATTGTTTTCTTTTGTAGTTATTGCTTTTTTTTATGGTATTATCATCTCTTGATTATGGAATACCCACCAAGTAATTATTGATTTCTTTAATTTAAGTATTGTTTTATGTTACTTCCATTGTTGGAACTCCCTTCTTCCCTTAGAGGAGTGAAACTCTTCCACTTTTCTAGAGCTTTACTAAAGCCGTGAAGGGTGGAACGTGATTCACTCATTCTTTAAGCAGAGGTGGTGTATAAATTATTCCGAAGTTATATTGATGCATTTTTCTTTTACGTTTAACTCTAATCTTTATTTATAATGTCTTCTTTATATTGTTGTATTTACCTTAAGCATGAGTAGCTAAGTTTTTTAGTTGGCTAGTCCAAAAGGAGACCTCCATTTGGAAATGCTATTTCAACTCTTTTTTTCTCCTTCCCTCAGAGTACGGTGGTTCGGTTTGACTGGGTAGAGAGTGGATGAGATAGTGAGTTTTTGATATTCCGTAGACTTGTCACGGTTTATGCTTAGATCCTCACTCAATCTCGTCCCTAACTTCTCACGAATCAATCGTTCACCTATGCTCTATTAGAGGAATGATTTGAGTTGAATTGGTATTTCCATTGGAGTGACCCCTAGGACTAGCCAACACTTATTTCCCATTCAGATTTCACCACAAGACAAAACACAAACCCACCTTCAAACAACAAAAGATTTTCCACTTTCTTTTGCACCAAAATCACCATCATGATGATACAACTCCTTCCCTGAAGAGACGACCTTGGAATACCACCAAGTAAAACACGACCAGCAAAAGTCTTATTGCGCTTGGGAAGCACTTTTGTTCATTCACATCCCACATTTTTAGCATTCCATTTTCCCATTGTCTTGCCCTTTCTTTTGACATCATCCCTAAGGGAGAGTGACACTTCCCTTTATCCATACATCATATATACATCATTGAGGAAGATGTTAAGAGGTTAGGAACAACAAAGGTTTTTATCAAGCAACCACATAAGCAATTTTGTGCTTTTCGTTTACCTGCTCTACTCTCGCCCCTAACAAAATTGACTGACCGATTCCCTAATTGATCATAACTCTGAATCCACAGAATTGGCCTTTAATCATTGAAATGCAAAGTGAAGACAACCAAATTATGAACTCATGATCGTGACAATGTACCTATATGCTGCATCTGCAACAGCAAAAAGGAGGGGGCTCAATTCACCAAAGCTGCCCCTTTGTACTGCGTCATCATATGGCTATCATATATATTAGGCAATTTTCTGAAAGGATTCACAGTAACTATTATATTTCCTGTGTAAATTTGGAAGCACTATCAAGTTGATTAGCTTCAAAACATTTGAATAAATAGGAAAATGTTGAAACAGATGCTTCCAACATCAAATGAAGTGTGGGAAATACTTACATATATTTCATTGATATCACATCTCAATTTTAAATTGTCCAAAAGTCTGGCTCATTCATATAAGCCAGCTTTGTCATTTCATCCGCTCCACATGGTGGTACTTCATCATCTTTTGGATAAATCCAAGAAGTCTTAATGACAACCTGTAACTTAAGTTTAACAAAAGAAAGGACCAAAGTCAGAATCATCAATATCTGCATATTTATTTCTCAACTAACAAAAATACCTATAATAATTTGATGGAAATGATTTAACAAAAAGTTGGACAAATTTCCACTTGTCAAAATTTCATACAAACATAATCTAACCAAAGAAATGGATTACAAGTTGATATTCAACATTTCAAGAATAACAACCAGTTGAAGCAGATATACCATATACTCTTTAAATATCAATTTCAAGTAGTGATGGAGAATACTCACAGTCTTACTTGAACTACAAGAACCTTAATGTCTTCACCATTTGCCTCCACAACTTCGCAATCTACCCAAGCTACATCAGGATCTGTGACGCCCCAATCTCCGGGGGTCCTATATTAACCGTTGACCACCCGTCAACCCGCGGAAATAACCATGGATGTCACTCAACCTAACACCACGGTAGTAGCATCCCCTTAACCGGGATCTTAATTCACCATTGTTAACCGGATTCGATTATTCATTTGGGTTCAACCAATATTCGATATACCATGATTTATACTCCATTTACATCATTGGAGGGAAAGGAAACGTAAATTGAAAATAGGGCGAAGCAGTGTGAAAATCTGAAAATTTTGAAGAGAGTACCGGTACCCAGTACCGGTACCATTCAGTACCGGTACCCGGTACCGGTACTATCAACCCACTGGAAAGGGGGTACCGGTATCCAGTACCGGTACCATTCAGTACCGGTACCCGGTACCGGTACTGTCAACCCACTGGAAAGAGGGTACCGGTGTCCAGTACCGGTACCATTCCGTACCGGTACCCGGTACCGGTACTGTCAACCCACTGGAAAGAGGGTACCGGTGTCCAGTACCGGTACCATTCCGTACCGGTACCCAGTACCGGTACTCTCTGCCCAGTTTTGCCATTTTCAACCATTTTTCCTTTCCAATCCATTCAAAACCCTTCCCAACTCATCAAATACATGTTTGACAAGGATTTGCATATAAAACATGGTTTATACAAGTTCTATTACAATTGATTCCATACATTTACATATCAAAATGGAATTCTTTTCAAAAGCTTTTACAAAACAACAATAAAAGCCACAAGTCGGCTTTCTTCAACCTTGGGGCTCGAAATGGGAGCCGTCCGCCGGTGTGAACCCCGCACCTGAAATGTTTTTCCCACAAAGGGTGAGTCACGCTCAATAGGGTATTTCCTAATGAGGCTACTCCCCAACCTATATGCATATGAAATGTTCACATGCCACAAAACCACAATTCATAACATTCCAAGCAAGGAAATATATTCAATGATGGAAATTTCAATGTCATGCTATGGAATGAGGTGAGACTCACTCATGCATATCAACCGAGCCCTTCCCGGCTCCTCTACACATGCAAGTGCCAATGTGTACTAATTTGTCATTGATGTTGCACATCAAATGATTTTTCATTCTAGGGTCTTTCTTGGGGTGGATATTTATGGACTTACACCAACGGCACCCAACCGACACGGAATTCATGGACTTCCACCAACGGTTCCGCGTACACCGACACACTTTATGGACTCTTATACCAACGGAGTGCGTATCCAATCACCGGGTCTCTCACCCGAGGGATAGTCTAGCCCTTCTTGCTACCACAACCCTAACAACCATGCAAACCGTGCGACTCGACTAGGTCATCGACCCGTCTTACTCGAGCCCACTTGTCATCCACCAAGCGTGGTGAAGACAACCACCATGCACACACACCCACTAAGTGCAATGCTCCCGTGCATATGAAATGTGATGTCTCATTTCAACAATATTATCATGTTCAATATGCTATGAGTAACACTTGAACATTCTAATCATATTTCACATATTTCATGGCAATTTATATCATAAGCATATAATTCCCATCATTCCCTACAATGTCAATATATTACAAATACGTATATATATATCAACCTTTTACCTTGGACAACACCCAAACATGTCATCACATAATCAAGTAATAACATACTTCAAGTCTCATGGCATAATGTAAGCACATAGCATGCCCACAATTCACATAATCCAAGAATCACATTGAAACAATTTCATATACCCAATTCTTTTTACCCAAATCGAACAAAAGGGGCAAGAGATACACAACCAATCATCCTACCCATTTCATTAAAACATTCTAGGTTTGGAATGAACCTTAGTAGGAGGAAACCCTACCTCTTGTAGCGTGTAGAATAACCGTAGGAAGCCTCCAAAACCCGATCCTATCCCAAAGCCCTAGCCTCCAAAAATCCCGTCCTTGGATTCTCTCCAAAACCCGACCTCCTTGGTATGGTTTTGTAGCCCTTGGCGAGGAGAACGACTTTTGTTCTTGGCCCGAGTGGATTTGAGCTCTCAATGGGTGTAGATCGTAGAGAGAAGGTGGAGAAGACTTGCTCTTTCCCTCTCTTCCTCTCACGTTAAAACCGGTTGAGCAAATGGGGAGAGAAATCTGATTTTCTCCCCTTTAAATACTCTTTAAATGCTTGGCCCACAATGCGCCACACGGCCCTTATTTCCCGGGTCCGTTTTAACCCCGAAACGATTAAATTTCGCTCCGGTTCAAGTTCAAAATATTTTTATTTTAACTTGCCGTCATTTATTTCCCAAAATTTAAAATTTTAAATCAGAATCTCGTTTTTGGGTCTCCCGAGGCTCGACCGCCTCGTAAAACGCGAAAAATCCGACTAACTCGGAATTTAATGAAATTTGACAGGGTAACTAGTTTTCGCGAGACGAATCCAACGGTGAGGTTCATTTCGTCATCCAATTACTAGAAAATTTCAGGTTTACAACCTGTACCATAGTGGCAATTTACCATTTTGCCTTTTTTCACAACAGTTCAAATTTTCTCGGGTTTTACATTCTTCCCCCCTTAAAAGAATTTCGTCCCCGAAATTCTCACACTCATGCACAACTACCACATGCATATGCCACAGTCATATAACACTAAATGACTATAAGAATATACCTCCATCCTCGAACAAGAAAGGATAATTGGCACGTATTGTGTCCTCTCGCTCCCATGTTGCCTCTTCCACCCCTCTGTGTCGCCACAACACCTTCACAAGCCTCACGGTCTTGCCTCGCAAAACCTGCTCCCGGCTATCCATGACACGCACCGGTCCCTCCTCAAAGGTCCCATCTGCATCAACAACGAGTTCTCCCCAATCCACAACATGCGTCGGATCTGGAGTATACTTCCGGAGCATAGAGACATGGAATACAGCATGAACACCCGATAAACCTGGCGGCAACGCCAACCTATAGGCCACAGTGCCAACTCTCTCAAGTATCTCGAAGGGCCCAATATATCTCGGCGACAGCTTTCCTCGCTTGCCGAATCTGACCACTCCTCTCTTGGGCAACACCTTTAAGAAGACATGATCTCCCACCTCAAACTCCAGAGGTCGCCGCCTTCTATCGGCGTAACTCTTCTGCCGGCTTTGAGCCGTGAGAAGACGTTTCTTTATTAGGTCCACCTTCTCCGAGGTGTCTCTTATTAATTCTGGGCCAGTAGAGGGTCTTTCTCCAACCTCAGTCCAACAAACCGGAGAACGACAAGGCCTCCCATAAAGCGCCTCATAGGGTGCCATCCGTATGCTCGCCTGATAGCTGTTATTATAGGCGAATTCCACTAAGGGTAAATGCTCTTCCCAACTACCCTTGAGGTCTAGGACACATGCTCGTAGCATGTCCTCTAACGTCTGAATGGTCCTCTCTGACTGACCATCTGTCTGGGGATGAAAGGTTGTGCTCATCCTCAACTGAGTCCCCATGGCTCGCTGAAAACTCTCCCAAAAGTGAGCCGTAAACCTGGGATCCCGATCCGATACTATAGATACGGGTACCCCATGCAACCGGACTATCTCCCTTATGTACAACCTGCAGAATTCCTCCAGAGTGAAGGTCATCCGCACCGCCAAAAAGTGTGCCGACTTCGTAAGCCGGTCCACTATCACCCACACCGCATCATGTCCCCGCGATGTCCGTGGCAAGTGGGTCACAAAGTCCATTGTGACGTGCTCCCACTTCCACTCAGCCACTTCCAAGGGCTGGAGCAACCCTGCTGGTCTCTGGTGCTCGGCTTTAATCTGTTGACATGTGAGGCATCTACTGACAAAGTCGCCAATTTGCCTCTTCATTCCGCTCCAATAATACTGGCGACGAAGATCATGATACATCTTCGTGCCGCCTGGGTGCACCGCAAAACGAGAGCAATGGAACTCCCTGAGGATCTCCTCTCTCAGCTCCGCCGACTGGGGAACCACAACCCTTCCCCTAAACCGAAGACTGTCATCCGAGTGAATGGCCCAGCCCTCGTCACCAGTACCCGCCTGCACTCGGTCCTTGATGGATGATAACTCTGAGTCCTGTCTCTGTGACTCAATCACTCTGCTCAGTAGGGAAGGCGTAGCCACCAAACTCCCTAAAACACCCTGAGTCCGACCCCGATAATGCAGCCCAAATTGGCCCACGGCCTCAAGCATCCGCCACTCCCGGGAAGCCACACTAGCTAAGACACCCCGTGACTTCCGACTAAGTGCGTCAGCCACCACATTTGCCTTACCAGGGTGGTAATGCAAAGTGAAGTCATAGTCTTCTAGGTACTCCATCCACCTACGCTGCCTCATGTTGAGGTCCCGCTGAGTGAAGATGTACTTCAGACTTTTGTGGTCCGAAAACACTTCAAATCGTTCACCATACAAATAGTGGCGCCAAGCCTTCAAGGCAAAGACTATGGCCGCCAATTCCATGTCATGCGTGGGGTAATTCTGCTCGTGATTCTTCAACTGTCGAGAACCATAAGCCACCACTCTCCCGGACTGCATCAAGACACAACCCAGTCCGTCTTTGGAGGCATCGCAATATACCGTGTAGTTTTGTCCCCTTTCTGGAACAATCAAGATAGGAGCTGAAGTGAGTCTCCTCTTTAGTTCTTGGAATGCCTTCTCACACGAATCATTCCACTCGAACTTGACCTCCTTCCGGGTCAATCTAGTCATAGGTGCGGCTAGTCGGGAGAAGTCCTCGATGAACCTCCGGTAATACCCTGCCAATCCCAAGAAACTACGTATCTCGAAGACTGACTTTGGCCTCTCCCAACTCATAACTGCCTCAACCTTCTCCGGGTCAACTGACACCCCCGAGGCTGACACCACGTGTCCCAAGAATTTCACCTCCGTGAGCCAAAATTCACACTTGCTGAACTTGGCGTACAATTGATGGTCCCTCAAGGTCTAGAGAACAATCCTCAAGTGACCCTCATGCTCCTCCTCTGTCTTGGAGTAGATCAGGATGTCATCAACAAACACTACGACAAACTGATCTAAATAGGGCTGGAACACCCTATGCATGAGATCCATGAATGCCGCTGGGGCATTCGTCAACCCAAATGGCATCACCGTGAACTCGAAATGCCCGTACCGCGTTTTGAACGCCGTCTTAGGGATATCTGACTCCCTAATCCTCAACTGATGGTAGCCCGTGCGGAGATCTATCTTTGAATAGACCCGCGCTCCCCTCAGCTGATCAAACAGATCATCGATCCTCGGCAAAGGGTACCTATTCTTGATGGTGACCCGGTTTAACTGCCGATAGTCTATACACAATCGAAGGGTCTTATCCTTCTTCTTGGCAAACAGCACCGGAGCGCCCCAAGGTGAGGTACTCGGTCTAATAAAGCCCTTGTCCAATAATTCTTGTAATTGGACCTTGAGTTCTTGCAACTCAGCTGGCGCCATCCTATGTGGAGTCATAGAAATGGGCGAAGTACCCGGATGCAACTCAATGCTAAAGTCCACATCCCTATGGGGAGGTAATCCCGGTAACTCGTTCGGAAAGACGTCCTCATACTCGCACACCACCCGAGGTAGACCCAATTCTTGTCTTGCCTCGTCCTCCAGGGTAAGGCTCGCAAGCCAACCCATCAATTTCCCATGCCATCGCGAATCATACACGACTTGAGGCAAAGCATCATGTTTTTCCCCCTGAAACTTGAAACAAACACCGTCTGGTGTATAGGCGGTGACCCTCTTCCTGTCACAATCAATAACGACCCGATACGCCGCCAACCAGTCCATCCCAAGGATGACATCGAATTCCGACATGTCCATAACCCTAAGGTCCACGGTGAGTAGAATCCCCGAGATCTCTAGCTCACAACCCCGACATATCTGATTCACACACACCCTAGCTCCTAGGGGTGAATTCACATACAACGGCTCTTCCAATGCATCAACCTCTAAGCCCAAATCCCTCACACATGATGCAGAAATGAATGAATGTGATGCACCAGAGTCAAATAATACTTTAGCCCATAAACGAGAAAGTAGAAATGTACCCTGAATGACCGACTGGTCCACTGGCTCAGCCTGAGGTGTAATGGCGTAGACACGCCCCTGGGTCCCCGAAGTCCCGGCCTGCATGCCCTGTCCTCGGCCTCGACCCATGCCTTGGCCCATCTGGCCCGACTGCGGAGTCCCCGCTCGAAAGGTGGTAGGGGCCTGAGTAGTGCCCTGGAACTGATACTGGTTTCCCTGGCCCATGGTGGGGTAGGGAGGAACAAGGTGTGTCTGTGACTGTCCCACTGATGACTGGGACTGAGGTGTCCCATAGCTCTGGGATCCTTGCCTCTGCGGACAATCCCGCTTCATATGCCCCGGTTGGTGGCAATGGAAACATGTCTTCTGGCATGCCTAGTGGGTAGTCCTGTAGTTTCTCCCGCCCTGGGAAAATTGACCTTGGCCTTGGCCTTGATAGCCACGGCCCTGTCCTTGTTGTCCTTGTGGAGTAGAAGTTCTCTGCTTCTTCCCCGAACTAGAAGAAGAGGATTGGCCCTCCTTCTTCTTATCCTTAGCACCCGCCTCACGGATGCTTCGAGCATCGTCAACCTCCCTCTCAATGGCCATAGCTGTCTCGACCATAGAGTCCAAGTCTTGCAGGCGGAGGCCCACAATCTTTCCCCGGATGGATAGCTTCAACCCATCCTCGAACCTTCTTACCTTGGCCATATCCGTGGCCACGTAATCATCAGCAAATCGGGCTAATTCGGTGAACTTAGCCACATACTCCATCACCGTCATTGACCCTTGCTTCAAATCTAGAAAGTCTCGGGCCTTTGCATGTCGAACGGCCGTTGGGAAATATTTACCCATGAAGAGCTCCTTGAACTCTCCCCATGTCATGGCCTCTAGGTTCTTCGAGGCCGTCACCCAATCCCACCACAATTGGGCTTCTCCCTCTAGCTGGAATGCAGCTAGTCTTATCTTAGTAGCGTCTGAGGTGACCTCCATCGCCCCTAAGATCTTGTTGACTTGCCGGAACCAATGGTCGGCCACCATCGGGTCCGCCCCTCCCATGAAGACTGGAGGTTTGTGTGCTTTAAACTGTTGGAGGTTACTCGTGCCTCCATGTCCGGCATTTGCACTAGCTTGTGCAACAGTAGCCGCCATCATGCCCATGGTTTCCGTAAACGCTTGTTGATCGAAGACCGGTGGTGGTTGGTTATTGTTCCGCCCACCGCCTCGACGTCCTCTTCTTCCACTTGCCATCTACACACACGTCAAATGGCAATGGCACACTAACTTAGTATCCCGAAGTAGGGACCAAAGTTAAAACATTTAAATCTTTCTCATTGTCTCACTAGTAGAGCGTATGCCTCCAATAGTGGACCCTTACGCTTTGAACTTTCCCGTTCATTTACTTTCCCACTCCCAAGGTTAAGTTCTCTAACCCTAGTGTGTCCATTTCCATACACATTTTTTTTTTTTTTTTTCTTTACCATGCATATAATATACATATCACATATCACATAACATGTAGCAATTTAAGCAAATAACATGAAATGTACAATGAATGCTATGGTCTAGACCCATGCCCCATCAAGCCCTAGGTAAATCGTATACCTATGCTCTGATACCAAGCTGTGACGCCCCAATCTCCGGGGGTCCTATATTAACCGTTGACCACCCGTCAACCCGCGGAAATAACCATGGATGTCACTCAACCTAACACCACGGTAGTAGCATCCCCTTAACCGGGATCTTAATTCACCATTGTTAACCGGATTCGATTATTCATTTGGGTTCAACCAATATTCGATATACCATGATTTATACTCCATTTACATCATTGGAGGGAAAGGAAACGTAAATTGAAAATAGGGCGAAGCAGTGTGAAAATCTGAAAATTTTGAAGAGAGTACCGGTACCATTCAGTACCGGTACCCGGTACCGGTACTATCAACCCACTGGAAAGGGGGTACCGGTATCCAGTACCGGTACCATTCAGTACCGGTACCCGGTACCGGTACTGTCAACCCACTGGAAAGAGGGTACCGGTGTCCAGTACCGGTACCATTCCGTACCGGTACCCGGTACCGGTACTGTCAACCCACTGGAAAGAGGGTACCGGTGTCCAGTACCGGTACCATTCCGTACCGGTACCCAGTACCGGTACTCTCTGCCCAGTTTTGCCATTTTCAACCATTTTTCCTTTCCAATCCATTCAAAACCCTTCCCAACTCATCAAATACATGTTTGACAAGGATTTGCATATAAAACATGGTTTATACAAGTTCTATTACAATTGATTCCATACATTTACATATCAAAATGGAATTCTTTTCAAAAGCTTTTACAAAACAACAATAAAAGCCACAAGTCGGCTTTCTTCAACCTTGGGGCTCGAAATGGGAGCCGTCCGCCGGTGTGAACCCCGCACCTGAAATGTTTTTCCCACAAAGGGTGAGCCACGCTCAATAGGGTATTTCCTAATGAGGCTACTCCCCAACCTATATGCATATGAAATGTTCACATGCCACAAAACCACAATTCATAACATTCCAAGCAAGGAAATATATTCAATGATGGAAATTTCAATGTCATGCTATGGAATGAGGTGAGACTCACTCATGCATATCAACCGAGCCCTTCCCGGCTCCTCTACACATGCAAGTGCCAATGTGTACTAATCTGTCATTGATGTTGCACATCAAATGATTTTTCATTCTAGGGTCTTTCTTGGGGTGGATATTTATGGACTTACACCAACGGCACCCAACCGACACGGAATTCATGGACTTCCACCAACGGTTCCGCGTACACCGACACACTTTATGGACTCTTATACCAACGGAGTGCGTATCCAATCACCGGGTCTCTCACCCGAGGGATAGTCTAGCCCTTCTTGCTACCCCAACCCTAACAACCATGCAAACCGTGCGACTCGACTAGGTCATCGACCCGTCTTACTCGAGCCCACTTGTCATCCACCAAGCGTGGTGAAGACAACCACCATGCACACACACCCACTAAGTGCAATGCTCCCGTGCATATGAAATGTGATGTCTCATTTCAACAATATTATCATGTTCAATATGCTATGAGTAACACTTGAACATTCTAATCATATTTCACATATTTCATGGCAATTTATATCATAAGCATATAATTCCCATCATTCCCTACAATGTCAATATATTACAAATACGTATATATATATCAACCTTTTACCTTGGACAACACCCAAACATGTCATCACATAATCAAGTAATAACATACTTCAAGTCTCATGGCATAATGTAAGCACATAGCATGCCCACAATTCACATAATCCAAGAATCACATTGGAACAATTTCATATACCCAATTCTTTTTACCCAAATCGAACAAAAGGGGCAAGAGATACACAACCAATCATCCTACCCATTTCATTAAAACATTCTAGGTTTGGAATGAACCTTAGTAGGAGGAAACCCTACCTCTTGTAGCGTGTAGAATAACCGTAGGAAGCCTCCAAAACCCGATCCTATCCCAAAGCCCTAGCCTCCAAAAATCCCGTCCTTGGATTCTCTCCAAAACCCGACCTCCTTGGTATGGTTTTGTAGCCCTTGGCGAGGAGAACGACTTTTGTTCTTGGCCCGAGTGGATTTGAGCTCTCAATGGGTGTAGATCGTAGAGAGAAGGTGGAGAAGACTTGCTCTTTCCCTCTCTTCCTCTCACGTTAAAACCGGTTGAGCAAATGGGGAGAGAAATCTGATTTTCTCCCCTTTAAATACTCTTTAAATGCTTGGCCCACAATGCGCCACACGGCCCTTATTTCCCGGGTCCGTTTTAACCCCGAAACGATTAAATTTCGCTCCGGTTCAAGTTCAAAATATTTTTATTTTAACTTGCCGTCATTTATTTCCCAAAATTTAAAATTTTAAATCAGAATCTCGTTTTTGGGTCTCCCGAGGCTCGACCGCCTCGTAAAACGCGAAAAATCCGACTAACTCGGAATTTAATGAAATTTGACAGGGTAACTAGTTTTCGCGAGACGAATCCAACGGTGAGGTTCATTTCGTCATCCAATTACTAGAAAATTTCAGGTTTACAACCTGTACCATAGTGACAATTTACCATTTTGCCTTTTTTCACAACAGTTCAAATTTTCTCGGGTTTTACAGGATCCTCCACCCACGCAAGAGATCCAACCCCTAAGCTGACCGAAACAACCTATAAAACCAAGACAACATACTTCAAGTATTTTCTGTAATCAAGTACCAACATTGAGAAAGGAGAAGTATGTATTTACATATATTTCAGACAGTTAATATAAGAGGAAGCAGTTAATAAGCCTGGAACTGAGTCCATTAGTGCACTCCAAAAAACAAGAAAACCAAAGCCAATTCAACAATTGAATAACAATGATTATCATTCACGTTCACACCTAGACACATCGTTTTAATGACTATAAAACTTTCAGTGAGGTTATTATTCTATGGGAAACATTCCAGAAGATCATCATTCTACAAGGTCTTGAGACTTGGAAATCTTCACACAAACTTCTAAACAGAGAGAGCCTGGGATCATATCAAAACAGCAAAAGTATTTCATGAAAAGTAATTCAGCACCTTTACTTCTAAGGATTCGGTTTAATCAGAACAACAGATTCCAACAAGATGTCAATGGCAAACCATCAAGCTATTACCCAGCTTGATCCCATTAAATTGAAGTTGGTGGAAATGTTGGGTTGTGTACAGGTCTAGCCTTTGCCATTAGTTGTGAAGAATGCTCGCCCTCTTATTCAAATTTCCAACTTGAAAGTTGTCAGTGTGTGATTTTACCCTCACACCAAGAACTGGCTATTTACAACAAAAACAATGGAAAACGAATCTTTCTGGGTTTCTGATACTACCATGGGGGTCCTAAAATACTGCACAAAGGCTGAAAGAATGTTGAGTTAGGAGCTGCAAATTTGTTGCTGAAACTTAGCTTTCCAAGCCGGCCTTTCTATCTCAAAAATCCCCAAGAAACTTATGCCAGACAAATAATTCAGTTTCTTGAGTCCCACTTCCATGCAATATTCATGAAAACATTATATTCCTTAGGTGACATATCAAAAGAATGCCAAAACAAAATGCATTCAATGTATTGAAGATATAAACATTAACCATCTGGGAGAGCTTCCAAGAACAGCAAAAAAGAGTGAACCCTAAAAGTTACCATACTGGGCTAGTGCAACAAAAGTCCAAGTGTCTTTGAAAGATAAGACAGTCATTAAAACTGCTAATATGCCATACAAGAGATAAGGGAAGTCCAGAAATATATATGAACAATGCCAAAAGAATATCAAACCCCTGACTTCGGCGACATACTTGTGATGCAACAACAACCTGAACAACTCCCAGAAAAGCCGTAAGCACAGACACACACACACACACACACATCAAAAAAGTATCACCTCGAAATCTACCAGTTCAAGACTTGATAAATTATAAGCTACTTGGACATGGTTGTTCAAATCCAAGATTCAATAAAGATTCAAGAAACAGCAAGAAACAGAGACAGGCACTATGGAAACGAAAGTGGATTCCACCAAGTATAACAAATCCTGATGAAACCAAGATAGATCAGTAATAAATAACAAAAAGAAAAAGAATTCATTCTTGAAAATATTCAGATCAGAAGCTTCAGTAACGTCTCGATCAACTTCCGATTCCTCCAAAGAACGCAAAATCAATCCAACACAGATCAAACAACCACCGAGTCTTCCAGTAGCTGCAGCAAAATTCCAATCCAAAACCACAATTCCTCTTTACTTTTCTTCGCCGATACAACAACAACAACAATGAACTTTGATATCTTTGATTCAATGAAGGCAAAAAAATAAAACAAAAACAACAAAGATCAGGCAACAGAATGAGTTTAAATCTTTCAGCAGGCCGATTTTTCGCTGAAAAGTGGAAAAAACGGTCTGGTTTTGGTGAGGAAAGAGATTAAATCATTAAACCCTCTGCTTTATAAAACAAAGCCAAAGCCAAAGCCTCTCCCACGTAGGGGTGTATATGGGTCGGATTAACCATAGTCTCATTATCCAGCCCAAAAAAAAGGTCCAAAATTTAATAGACTCTTGGCCCGACTGAGTTCAATATCCTTAAAAAGAGGATTTGGGTTTTTCATTATCTGGCCTGAAACTCAGCCCATTAACTGCCCGAAAAAAAGGGCAATTTTGAAGCCGATACAATTTTTGCAATTTATTTAGGCAAAAGTACAACTCAAAAACTTATTTAGGGTAAAGTGCATATTTTCAAAAAATACCAAAATTGCCATTATGTAAACAACGTAGAAGTTGGAACCATTTGAATTCCAACGCATATTCATCAGTTAATTGGAGGAAAAAAAGAGGATTTAATTTTCTAACCCCTTGATCTTCAGGATTCCTGATTCTGTGGAAATGGCTGATACAACGTATCTCATCAAACATTGAATACTCAACAAAAAAAAAAAAGGAGTACAACAGTTTCATAGCCGACTGTACATTGCCGCCGAAACTGTGCAGAAGCTGTTCATCTTCTCCTGCAAAAACTTAACAAGAAATTTGTCAGGTTTCATTCTAGATCCGTTTTCTTTTCATTAATTGAATATTAAGTTTTTTTTTTTTTCATAATCATTTGTAAGTTGAATGTGAAAAAAGAAATTGCCCAAATCGTAAAACCCTAATTTCTTGAAATTGTCGAATGATTTTTCAGTTATGTTAAAGCATATGTATTTGAAAAAAACAATTTGGAACTATTTTTTTTGATTAAATACAGTTATGTAACTGTTTTATGTAACTATTTAAGATTCCCATTAGAAACAGTTAATAATCAACATTTAATGGGTGTAACTGTATGCAAAGTAGTTGTCAAATTTATGCTTAAATTATTTGCTAACAATGCCGCAAGTTCATAACATAGAGGATTCTTTTTTGTGATGAAGAGAGTAGAAAGAAGGGTGTCTTAACACTTCAGTACAATAGCATGAGTTTTTTCTTAGGTTGTTTGGAACATAAAAGCTAAAACTTATGTTACAATTTTGTAATTTGAAATCCAGTTGAGTTCTTGGTTTTCTAGATAATTGTCAGTGGAGTGGGTGATAAATGTTATCCTTTACCTCAATGGTATCTTTTGTCTTGTGAAAATTTGCAGTTCTGTTAAAGCATATGATTTTGAAAACAGTTACGTAACTGTGTTAAGTAACTATTTGAGATCCCAATTAGATTTAAAACAGTTACGTAACTGTGTTAAGTAATTATTTGAGATTCCAATTATAAACAGTTAATATTCCACATTTAATGGGTGTAACTGTATACAAAAATTATAAACATTAGCGAATCTACCACTGCCAGCATGTTTGTGGCTTGCAATAATTTATTCTTATTATTATTTTTTTCGTCAATTGTAACCTATTGATACAAGAAAGCCATTTTTTGGAATACGTTATCCACCACACAAGGACATAGAACACACACATCAATTTGATTTTGATCCTTGATTCAAGGTTCCGTTGAACCAAAGACGTTGAATAAGACTCTTGCAGTTGAACACAAACATTCGAAGAATTTTTGAAGAATTTTTGTGATACTGCCCAGACTTTTTGTCTTACTGGTTGGGATGAGTTTAACACAAACATTCTGTCATTTGTTTCCTAAAAAATATTCAGTTATGGACAGATGACTTTTTTTTCTTTATTATCCCACAAAAAATGCTAATTCAAAATTCAAAAATAAAAGATAACAAATATGTAATATTTATACATATTTGTTTCCTCAAATAACTGTCAATGATGGTTGCATAAATTAAGGAAGGGTGTTTAAGCAAAAAAGATTTTAATTCATTTGAATTTTGTATCTAAACACAAAGAATCTTATAAAAAATGTACTTAATAGAAAAAACAACTTATCAATACATTTTTGCCTAAATAAGTCTATAAGATTGTACCCACACCTAAAAAACCCCGAAAAAAACCATAAAAACCCGATCCGAGAGCCTGCCCGCCCACCCTTCATTTGAAAAAAAGTTGTACTTTTAGACCATTAATTTGAAACTTAAAAATAAGTCTTTTAATGTCAAAATTTGAAATTTTAAAAATTTAGAAACTATAAATAATATATTATTTTCTTTTTCATATATTAAACATACAAATTTTAAAGGGTAGAGTAATGCAAATAATAGATAAATGAGTAGGTATCAACCTAGTTAGAATGTATTCATTCTATTAGATGTAGTTCATCCCCTAATCACAAATAAAATTATTCATTATTTTATTTTTATCGATTTTGACTCTATTTTTTATTCAAAAATATAATTTACACAAATATTAAGTTATAAAATAATGAAATATTACACATAAACTCCCTAAAATTGGTACGCACGTAACACTTAGATCCCCTACCGTCAATGTTTGTTAGTAAATTACACTCAGACCCCTTAAAATTTGTAAGCGTGTAATACTTAGAGCATCTCCAAGGGGGAGTGCTATTTTTGGGGTGTCAAATACCATTTTGTAACTTTGAATAGTGTTTTAGCACCTCTAAATTATAAATCTGCTCCAATGGCAGGTGCCAAAATGGGGTGTCATTTGCATATTTTTATTCATCAATCTATATGAATCGTTGGATCTATATTCATCTAACGGATCTATATTCACCAATCCATTTGCAACCTCCCATTTTCTCTCTCCAGAGTTGCCAAATATGCCACCCCAAAGGCCTTGATGCCATTTTCCAACCCCATATGCCACCCCCTTTGGAGTGAACTTTTTTGAATTTGGGGTGGCATATGGGGTATGCCACCCCATATGCCTCCCCCCTTGGAGATGTTCTTAGACTCTTCAAGTTTAAAATATTATATTTAGACAAAAAATACTTCAATTAAAATAAAATATCAAATATTTTAAATTTTAGAATTAAAATTCATGTTCTATTATGATATTTTATTAAAATAAAATTAAAAATAAAAATCTAATTTTTTCTTAAAAAATCATAATTAATATACAATTATACTAACTATTGGAATTTAATTTGGTCGTTTAAACGATCAAATTAAACTACCAAATTACCTTCAATTAAAGTTAGAAGATATTTGTGTCTATTACAATTTGACCCCTTATTTGATTTTTTAGTTTTATTCCAATAGATAATATAATTGTATACTAATTATAAATTTTTAAGAAAAAATAAATTTTTATTTTTGATTTTATTTCAATAAATGACATAATAAAATATGAAATTTGTTTGTAAAATTCATATTCTATTATAAATGACTTAGACCCCTTATTTGATTCTTTTTAATTTTATTTTAATAAATGATACAATTGAACATAAATTTTGGTTGTAAATTTTAAAATATTTGATATTTGATATTTGATTAGAGTATTTTTGGTTTAAATATAATATTTTTAACTTGAGAAGTCTAAGTATTATACGTCTATAAATTTTTAGGGGGTATGAGTGTAATTTACTAACAGATATACTAATAGACATCGACGACAGAGGTCTAAGTGTTACTTGCGTACAAATCTCAGGGGGTCTGTATGTAATATTTTAAATGTCAGGGGTCTAAATAATTAAATGACAAACCTTAAGAGATTTCTTCCTATAATTAATTACTTGCTAATGAAGTATAATGTAACGGTCATTTGTTGAACTTAATTCCGAGATTACCCTTAATTATTATATTTTATTACAAGAAGTGGCAGTTCAGTTGTGAACTTACAGATCAGATCGGCGGACAAAGTCGTCTAGGTCCTAACACTAACACTCCGATCTTTCAAAACGCCAGGCGGTAATCAAAACATAAAATAACAATAGGGTAAATTATATCCACTTCCCCTGGAGTTTGGTCAAATAACAACAAGACCCATTCAGGCATGGAAAACTTTCTGTAGAGAGAGAGAGATAGAAAAAGAAATGAAAATGAAAATTTGTGTGGTTGTGATTGGTGATGTTTGGGGGTGGGGAGGTGAGGTTGGGTGATAGAGAACAAAATTGGAAAATATGACTTTTGACATAGAGATGGAAGGGTATTGTAGTAATTTAATATTTTTTTGTTACAATAATGAGACAAAAGTTACTAACAAGGAAATGCAGTGTTATTTCTCATGTAAGAGGGAATCTCATTCCCATACAAGGAGTGCATTATTGTTGTTAGGTCTAATAACAATAATGTTATTTAGACCTATTTTACGAACATAATTTATTGACTTAATATCGAAACCAACGTTCAAAAGTTGTATTCTTTTCAAGGCCAAGACCATGTTAGGAGAAGTTCTTCAATGCAACGCCAAGACCATGTTAGGAGAAGTTCTTCAATGCAACTGTAATACTACATTATTATCGTCAATATGGTATCACTAATCAATTGAAAACTACCACATAACTCTAGACCCCAACTTAATCTTATAATTACCAATAACCACTACATCTAATTCCATGGTGACTTTTTAATTTGTTAGAGATACCATGCAACGAGGATGAGACTACGTAACTAATGGGTAGGTTTCCAAGTTGGTCCAAAATCACAACAGAGCATGTGTAAACTTTCAAAAGTATAGGGAGGTTCGGTGTTATCAGGACAAACCATAGGGCAGTAATCCATAATTTACCCAAGAACCAACAAAACAAATGGAAATTACTGTCAGGTCGATGCAGCACTGAACCACAAGAAACAAATTGACTAGATATACAACACGTACGGGAGCATCCCAACTTACACCTTTTGTATGGTAATGAATTAAGATCATCAAAATTAGAAGCATCTCTCTTTCATATATAGAAACCGCACCAATCAAACTCCTAAACTACACTGAAAAGACACTCTTTGAATATCAATGGCCCTTCCATACTGTACAATTCAAAAGCACTAAAACGACGCTTCATACCCAGTACCGCCATTCCAACCATACCTTGGGAGCAATCCACCATGTTCACTCATACTCCCCTTTAACCTATAAAAGGCCGGTTTACTCCGAACTGTCCTCAAAGGACCAGATCTATTCCCATGCCCGATGGGCAAAGAAACCCCTCCTCCCCCAAATAAACTTGAAGTTGAAAACGGTCTGTTTTCTAACTCTTCAAGCGGACCTGAACTGTAATCCATTGTTATGAAAGAGGAGGCGTGCCCATAAGTTAACCTTGGGGTAAGAGCGCCAGCATTCCACCAACTACTGTCAGAAGGTACAAGATCGCCTTTGAAGTCTGAATCTCGAGCAGAAGACTCTTTCTGACTACAGCAATCCCCACAAGTCTCGTCTGTATCGTTGTATATGAGCTTTAGGGCCTGCACGACTTCCCCCATGAATGGCCGGTGAGTCACCTCCGGGTGAACACACATGGAAGCAATGGCAGCCACCCTAGCCATGTCATCAAAGTTGTAGCTTCCAGCCAAGGTAGGATCCACCAGCTGTTGCAAACCTTCCCTACTGGTAAGTAGGGGCCGTGCCCAAGTCACAAGGTTTTCTTGTCCTGGAGGTTGAGACATGTCCACGGGTTTTCTCCCAGAGAGAAGTTCTAATAGCACAACCCCATAACTGTAAACATCACTTTTGACAAGTAGATGCCCAGTCATTGCATATTCAGGAGCAACATACCTGTAAATCCACAGTTTAAAATAACTGTCAGAAACAGACTATTGAGAGCAATATCTTGCATACAAAGTCACAATAACAAAACCTGGCAGTTCAATAAAAGCTGTGACATAATAACAAATACAGGAGAGGCAGCCTCCGGCGAAGGACCTGGGGAAGGTTGAGATCGAGAAGTGGTCAGTTCAAAGGGCGAGAAGGAACTGGTAGCAAAGGGGAAGATGAAACCGATGATGTAGAAGAAGGCTTATTTCTTATTCTACATCATCCTATGTTTCAGCTGTGGCAGTATTGTCTGGAGAGATGACAGCTTTAGACAGTGACAAGCTTGGTGACCCGGCAAAGGCGTGATTTCAGTGGGGGGTGTTCTAAGACGCATACGAATTCTCCATTGACACAATTTCAGGTTTACATTGGGCAGAAGATAATGCCCAATATTCAGGGAAATACAAATAAAAAAATCAGGAAGCTGCATGTAACCACCTGGGGGGATGCAATACATTTCCGTGTTGCACTTCATCGTAAAAAGAAAAAAAATCAAATGCTGGTATGAATGCGTCACTGTACTAATTAAAGAAATCTTGTATGCTTTGTAACCCAAAGTTCATAGCAAGTTGAATAGTAAGATGATTGTTCCCAATGAGGAAGTGAATGTGTTGATCATAATTTCATTTGCCTGATGAGAAGCTTGCTATAACTGTATGATTTCTGGAGTATAATTTGTCCTGCATGAACCATACATACCCAAAAGTACCCATAACTCGAGTGGAAATATGATGACTTCCTTCTGTTGCTTCCCTCGCCAACCCAAAATCTGAAACCTTGGGAGTGACGTCATCTTCTAGTAAAACATTACTTGCTTTGAAGTCTCGGTGAATCACACGCGGGTTAGAATCTTCATGAAGATAAGCCAATCCTCTTGCCGCACCAAGAGCAATCTTCAAACGTGCATCCCAGTCAAGCGGCCTCTTTCTCTTGTCCGCACCTGGAACACCGACAAGTGGACTACGTCATACAAATTTGCTCTAAAACTATGTTCCTTTTACTTAAAATGCAAAATAAGATGGAATGCATCAACACAGACGCAGGTGCTTTTATTTAAGGTGGTAAAGATGGCAAGGTATGTCATTTGACTAATGCATAAGTAGGGAACAGGAAAAGTGTTTTGCCCAATCCCCCCCCCCCCTTTTTTCTTTTTTCTGCTGGTGATTTTTCAGGTTTTTTTTTGGTGTGTTCTTCACGGGGTTGGGATGGGGTATGAACAATAGATGATAATTTAAAGGTGTTTTAGCCAACAAATATATACGCAGATGACATCAAATGTATACCATGCAAGTGGGACTCAACGCTGCCATTTGGAACAAGCTCGTAAACCAAGCAGCGTGTGTGTTCTTCAATGCATATACCAATCAGTTTAACAAGGTTACGGTGATGCAAACGGCTTAGCATCTCAATTTCAGCAATAAATTCACGGTCTCCATTTTGATTATCCCTTGTGAGCAATTTCACGGCAACTTCGGATCTATCTTCCAGGACCCCATGATAAACACGTCCAAATCCTCCTTCACCCAAAACTTTTCTTGAGCTAAACTTCTCTGTGGCCTTCTCAAGCTCTGCAAGTGCAAATGTTTTGACAGAGAGAATAGATGCAGGCATGGCAGAAACAAGAGACGCTGATGAGGAGATTGCTGGGCTACTTGATAATGTAGACCCAATTCCTACAACGGAAAGGGAAATTAGTTGTGTTCATAAGATCTCAACAACTGTAGACAACTTAAAATGATCAGATAAAACAACACACTAAACACAATATTAAATTAGCCTAATAATGTGGTTTAAAAAATTCAAGTTTCTCTGGTCAGTACTGCCAGCCAGACAGGGAACAAAATAAAAAGGACAGAACAAGTAGACAAAGAGAGATTCAATCATTTTAAAAATTGGACAGGACAAATAATTTTTTGCAGTATGAATGGGTTGTGAAATTAGACTGAAGGTCACTGGGTTCATCCTAAACATGGTACATGCATCAATAGTAGTGAAATTTCATTTTAAACAGGGAACAAATGCAGTTGATCACTTGCCCTTAAAATCTTATACTTCAAGGAACAACCAGATGGAGAATGATTTTTGATAAATTTACTTGATCACAGAAGCAGGTAAATGTCTTTTTCTTTTTGTGTTTTTTTTTGTTTTTTTTTTTTTTTTGGGTGGGTGGGGGGTGTAAAGCAGGTAAAATTGTCATCTATGAGAAAGCACGATTTGATAATCCCAAAAAATATTAATAAGAATTGAGTAAAAAAAGTCAATGCCATGCATTTGATCAAATCATGCATTGTATGGTCAAACCAACAAAAAAACGGCAGCATATTAAATGCAAGGTAGAGAGATGTTCAGCAAAAAATCGAGAATAAGTCAGCGGACCAGGATTTTTTGCAGGGAAAGTTATGTTTGGCATAGTTTAACAGGCAAATATGCAGATATGTGCCATATAACCATCAATAGAGGAATGCATGTGAGCAGTGGTCCCACAGGGCATCAATGACATACAAAGTCCTAACTAGTCATAGAAAATTTGATGCTATATCCATGCATCATTGCCAACATTTCAGGATAGAAACCAACTCACAGACTTACCAGATCTCTTACTTGCAGGTACTGTATATGCAGGACCAACAGCATTTGAAGGTCTGCCAACCTTCCTGCATTTTAAGAGGATGAAAACTGCCCCACAGCAAACCACCAAGAGCACTACTGCTGACAAAGTGGAGACGAAAATAATTTTAGGCCTCATTTTCTCGCTTTTGTTTACAAATTCTGCAGTGACAGGGAATTGCTGATTTCCAACACTTCCACTTGGACCATTACCAGAGAAATTCCCAGATGGAGGCGAAGAAGGAAGCCCTGATAATAACTCTTTTAGACTCTACAACAGCGCCTTAACATAATCATGTGATAAAGACAATGACAAAACGACTTTTGAGGTTGTACCTGGGTATGTAATGTACGCCACTTCATAGTTACCGAAAAGAGTCTTATTTAGAGGGACCTTATTCTGCCAAAATCTTTCGTAAGTCAGTATAGCAGTGGTATTATCAAACTTCTCCCCCAGAGGAACCAAGTTAATATCCACCACTGTTCTTTCCTGATTTTGACTATCAGCACTGGCGCCAATTATGATCACTTGACTTTGTTTCAGATATATGCCTGCTGCAACCTCAATCTCTAGCTCATTAACCACAGGAAAGATGGCATAAAGAGATACATCTAGAAGAAGTCTAATTTTCATCGGAAACACACAACCACAGGGTGAACCAATGGGAGTTGAAGTAAGCGGCTCCACACAAGTTTGACCACAACCTGCAGATATAAGAATCAAGCTATTATTTTCTTTTTAAAAAAAACATCTCATAATAAGGCGAGGAAAATCAAGTGGGAGGAAGGATACGGGAAAAAAGGGTGGTTGCACGTGAGGTTACTTCAATTGACGCTCTGGAAAAAGATGGTTGTCATCTACATAGGCAAAACCATGTAACAAAAGCAACACGACTCCTCGCTATGGATTGGGCTTTAGAAAGCTTGTCAGATTTACTTTCCTAATGGGACTAACGACTTCCAGTGTACAATATTCTCAAATCCATATTAACCCCTCAAAGTTCAACCAGGGTTGCGTGAACAGAATGAGCATGTTGTGCTACTAAACGAAGGCCACAAGGAGAGCAATATTCGTGAAAGGCTAAATCTCAGCAATTCTATGAGGCCCCAAAGGATGCTTACGGCTCAAATATTACCTGGTACTGTGGACGGAGAAGGGGAGACTGCATGATTTCTCACCCGTTGATGATGGTGGTGATGTCTTGTATGACTGCTAGGACCAGCAACAGGACCTAAAGTAAAGAGTTTTAACATCAGTGGAAAGCTGAAATAATCAAGAGCAAGGAGTTCAGATAATGACTCTTGAGTACCTTGAGGCATTGCAGAAGCAGCAGGTGCACTTGATGGTTCCAATGAAGGCCTAGACTGCCATGCATGGGGAGCAATTGACGGAGCATATGATGGACTCATCCTGATTAACCTCACTGCAAAGAAAAGCAAAACAACCTCTGTGATATCCATTAACTTTTTTGTATATACAGAGCCATCTATGATTATCAGAAGAAGTCAAACTGAGACCTTCATGAACTGGATTGCCATTAAGATGCAAGGAAGAGAAAGAAGAGGCAGCTAAAAAAGCATTAAAATATTGAAGACAGCATTGGACGTACTGATATCAAGCTAAAAGAAATATTGAGAGCAAAAAGTACCTTTACTAAATAAGTACTCTACATTAGAACCGGATGAAAAGTAATAATCAGATGGTGCAATCTTAAATAAGCTGTGAGAATTTACAGCTTCCTTAAACCATGCTCATCCTGACAAGGGCTGGCCCTTAGGCTAGGCAATCGAAGTCGTCACCTAGGATCCTATATTTTTTGGGGCCTCAAATTTTTTTTTTAGATTTAGATTTACCTAATTTTAAATTATTTTTAAAAATTTTAAATTCAAGTTTAATTAAGTCTAGATTTGTTTTCAAGGTCCCAAATAAAATTCTTAGATCAATGTTCAATGAAATCAAATTTTACTTTTACGAGTTTTATACTAATATGAGATTCATTATATTAATCATAATACTATTCATGTCTTGGAACCTACCATCTATAACAAAATTATGTAATTGTTTCTTTCGTATGTTATTTCCAACTTTTTTAATCAACTTGAAAAGTATGTATTTTGATATTTTTTTTTTAGAATTTGATGGTCTTTTGATAAATTAAATATATTATCACAATAACATAATTAATGGGGCCTCATCCAAGAATTTCGCCTAGGGTCTCCGTTTGGCTCGGGCCAGCCCAAATACCAACTATATGTTGAAGACGTCAGAGCCTTTTATGATGTCAATGCATATCAACATATCCATAGTCAAATACAAATTAAGGTGGTCAACTCAAACATAATAATAAGTGAAACCTATTTAAAAAATAGGTCATGGGTTTTGTTGGTTACATATGAGTCACATAAATATATACTCCTAAGCCATGGGTTAGGCAGGTTCCACAATTCATATTCATGTCAAGAGTCATCAGAACTCGTGTCATAAATGGGTTAAGTGTGTTGATACAAATAATAAGGAGAATCGATGATGGCTACGCCCCAAATGCTATAAAGTGCTGAAAAGAGCCATGTATCCTGTTCGGCTGAACAGATCCTTCATGATCCATGGATGCCCAAAATAGTCTTGCATCCTGGCCTTGTCTAATTTATCTATTGAATTGGCTACATCGGACCCCTCTTCTTTTTTTCCCACCAAATTGATTTGCCTATAGTAGACTTGCAATTACCCGATACACACAAACACTCGACTATTTCAGGTTACCCTTGATTTAAACACATTTTATAATCACACACTCAGCTAAAACAAACATTTATAATCTAAAACAGGGCAGACTTCAATAAACTCATTCAACGGTCTCAAATAGACTTAAAATAGACTTATCCAACGGCCACCAACATTCTTCTCAAAATCATTCACATCACATAGTGCCTTCAGGCACGGATTATCCTAGTTAGATTTAAAGAGTAGCATTCGCCGGCATAACACAATATCTGTATAGTCATGTATCATATATTTCGTTTAACCAAATAAAATTTTATACCTTTGATCAACCTTATCTTTGTACTTGGATGTCGCATTCACATGAGTGAGCGAGATCAAATCTCACAGAAACATCCGGCCTATACTATAGTAAAGTCGTCAACGTATCTTTTTGATCTCTTTTCCTTCTATTAATCAGATTTTTTGCTTCAACAATTCAAGGTTAAAATGGTGTTGGCTAAAAAAGGACCAAAGGATCAATCGTTGTAACCTAGATCTATCGAGGTAGGCCTGAATTAAATAGAGAAAGCAATCATTTGTTTTTATTCCTCGCTCTCCCTTGGAAGCGAGAAAGGAGCCTATCTATCTGCCGAGCTTTGGTAGATTTCCCCCAATGCAATCTACATAAATTCCACAAATCTCGTGGTGGATAAGTCCGACAAAGCAGCAACAATGCAGAATTTAGTTTCTTGTCTGGTGGATTTGATCTATAGTTAAGGGGCAATACATAAAAATAGGTCCGAGCTGGTATTAAAGAGCTTGTTGGACGAAAGCAGAACAGACTAGACTAAGTTCCACTTCCATACTCCCTTTGATAAGTCAAAATTTCATATTAATCCATCACTCTAAATATACGTACTGAGTAGATGCTTTAGCAACACTCTAAGCATATCCAAATTCAACACTCTTTCCTACTGTTGCACACCCTTGGCAATTACGTTTGCACTTTCCAATGCATCAAGAGTGTAATAATCACACAAGTCTCTACACAAGAAGTTTTCCAATTGCCAATCCCAAATCAAAATTCATAAACACAAATTTCACTTCGTCCCCCATGTAATTGAAAAGTTATTCAAAATTTCCCTCAACTCAGCAAAAATGTTTATTTAAAATGATCTGATTTTCCTTTTCTGTCACATAAAACAATTTGGTGTCCAACTTTGATTTAAAATACAAATGAGCCACATAAATATCAAAAGAAGCCAAAAGCAAAAAGGTAAGACTACCAGAAAGTGTAAGGACAAAAAATCTGCCACTCTAGAAAACGAAATTATAAATTTTGCACCCTTACCATCCTCCTGTGAGAATTTTTCCACAAAAGATGGTTGGCTTGGCAGTAGAGGAGACAAGCGGATCTGCAATATCGGAATCCCTGAAGAAATAGAAAGTTGTCTATCATGACAAGTTAACAACCACAGATATGATTAATTTGCATCAAAATGTAAGAATGCATTTCTCGTTTACATTTTTTAGATCTTTAAATATAATAGCCCTATCTTGGCTATAAATAAGTTTACCATTATGATCACCGCGCACTAGAGAATTGCAGACTCAGACTATCCTTGAGATGTGCTGAATATTTTGATTTGAACATAATAACAAAGGAATCAAAAAAGTTAAAGGCAAAAATGCTCTCTAAAGTAATACAGGTTTGTCAGCGAGATAACTAGACTTGTTTAACTGAAAGTGCAAACTATGTAGTAAGTAGATTACTGGGGGTTTATCAATGAGATAATTATACCAGTTATTAATTGAATAGCTACAATTTACACAACTGAACATGAAAGGCATCAACAATGTAAAACTAATACTGAGCCGGATAGCATGAGCTATACGACTTGGATTTAAAATCTGCCACAAAACAAGATTGCATTGTGAAGTATTAAGGTCCTCAATTGCGATTTCAGAGAACAAAATCTATGTTGCCAAATGCAGCTCAAGTCTATAGTGCATATTATACCCTTTTATTGCCAAACCTCGGCATTCCAATTACAACCTCTAGAACAATTCTACCATACATATCTCATTCAATGGCGTGAAGAAACAGTTTATAACAATAAAATTAAAAAAAAAAACCCAATGTGGCCCGTTGTTCTCATTCTAACTTACTTTCAGATATATGCTCTTTTAAGAAAAAATAATACGTTCACCAAAACATAGCTTTCACAATTTTGTTTTTCTCTTTTTTAGCCCACTTTCTCATCAACCAATCGTGAGAGAGAGAGAGAGAGAGAGAGAGAGTAAAGCTAAAAAACCCAACCAAAAGCAAAGAAAAATGTAAAGATTAAGTACCAAAACTAGTAGAAACCAGAGTGAGCATAGGGAGAAGAAAAAGAAACATCAGAGTTGGCATCTTCTCTCTCCGGTAGGCCATTCGCACACACCATCATCAGAATCAAAAACCGACGAGCTCCAATGTCTGTCGACGGAAGTTTTTAGGGTTCCGATGACGCAAACAAAATCCTCCATCAGCTCCTTTGCTCAAACAGTAAGATTGCATGTCTTTACACACACTAAAGCGGCCAAACAAGCATGCGGGAAGTAAACCCTATGTAAAATACAACAATGCAGTGGAATTTACAGATCCATGGAATGCAGTGAAGATCTGAGAAAGAGGGAAATGGAGGTTGTGCTGTGGAGTGAGAAAGACTACAGAGTGAAAAATGGAGCACCTGAACAAATGAGAGAGAGAGAGAAATGAGAGAGGAGAAGGAAGATGAGAACAAAGATGGAGATCTTGAAGTGAGAGTTTGACAAGAAGATTTAGCGGCAATAGAAACAAAGGAGAGAGAGAGAGAGAGAGAGAGGTGGGTCGCTTTATTGCCGGTGTTGCTGCAGCACACCTCCTTTCGGCACTTGATGACTGTCTGGTACACGGCCCACTTCAGCGCGTGTAATGCAAAAAGTTTCCTTTTTCAAAAATCCAAACAAAAGAATTTCTTCAAAATCCTTACAACGTTTTTTTTTTCTTTCTAAATTTTTATAAAAAAAATATCTGTCAAGATTATTTTTTTTTTTAAAAAAAGGGATAATTACACTCACACCCCATGAGGTTTGTTACTTAATCACTCAGACTCCCTGACATTTGAAGTATTATACTCAGACCCCCTAAAATTTGTACACGCGTAACACTTATATCTCTGCTATAAATATATCCATTAATAAATTACATTCAGACCCCCTGAAGTCTGTAAACATATATTACTTAGACCCCTTAAGTTTAAAATATTATACTTCGACCAAAAATATTTCAATCAAAAATAGAATATCAAATATTTTAAATTTTGCAATTAAAATTCATGTTCTATTATATCATTTATTGAAATAAAATAAAAAATAAAAATTCAATTTTTTCTTAAAAAATCGTAATTAGTAAACAATTATATTGTCTATTGAAATTTAATTTGGTCGTTTAAACTACTAAATTAAAATACCAAACTATCTCAATTGAAGCTAAAATATATTGTGTTCATTATAATTTGACCGCTTGTTTAATTTTTTAGTTTTATTCTAATAGATATTATAATTGTATACTAACTTTGCTTTTTTTTTTAAAATTAGATTTTTATTTTTGATTTTATTTAAATAAATGACATAATAGAACATGAATTTTGGTTGTAAAATTCATGTTCTATTAAGAATGACTTAGACCCCTTGTTTGATTTTTTAGTTTTATTCCAATAAATGGTATAATTGTATACTAATTACAATTTTTTAAGAAAAAATTGAATTTCAATAAATGATACAATAGAACATGAATTTTGGTTGTAAAATTTAAAATATTTGATATTTTATCTTTGATTGGAGTATTTTTGGTTTAAATATAACATTTTAAATTTAAGAAGTCTAAGTATTATATGCGTACAAACTTCAAGGGGGTCTAAGTGTAATTTATTAACAGATATATTTATAGCAGGGGTCTAAGTGTTACGCGCGTACAAATTTTAGAGGGTTTGTGTGTAATATTTTAAATGTCAGAGAATTTGACTGATTAAGTGACAAACTTCAGGATATCTGAATATAATTCTCCCAAAAAAAAAACCAATTCTCCCAAAATTTAATTGGAGTAAGACATATTAAAAAAAGTGAATAATTATCCAAAATAATCAAAAAATTTAAAAACTATTTCTTGTTTAAATCTCATAATCCCTTTATTTTAGCATATACAAAAATAGTATAAATATATTTATATAATAAAGTAGCTTACAATTCAAATCTCAAAAGATAAACAAAATGATTTTTGTTTTTCGCGGTTCAGATCGCTTTAAATTTTACTTTAAAGTTAATCTAACGGCTAATATTAACACCCTAAATTTAATAAGAAAAATAGGCCCCTAAAGGTGTATTTTGAGTGATTTTTTAAAAGTTTTTTTAGAAATTATTTATCATAAGTACTTTAAAAAAAAAAATAGTGTTTAAAACCGTCCCACCACTATCTCTACCACCACCGCCGCCACCGTCGCCGCCACCACAACCATCACCGTCTACTACCACCACCATCTCTCACCCCCACTACAACCGATGTTTAAATTTATTTATCTCTCTTCTATGTTTTGTAATTTGATTTTGGATATGAATACAAATATGTTTATTATTTATCATTTTTTATTATTTTGTGTCTTCATGCACAGGCAATAACTAGTAATATCTATATAATAAAATAGCTTACAATTCAAATTTTAAAAGATAAACAAAATAACTTTTGATTTTCGTGGTTCAGATTGTTTTAAATTTTACTTTAAAGTTAATCTAACGGCTAATATTAACACCCTAAATTTAATAGTAAAAATAGGCTCCTAAGGGTGTGTTTGGAGTGATTTTTTAAAAATACTTCTAGAAATTATTTCTCATAAATACTTTAAAAAAATAAATAGTGTTTAAAACCATAGTGTTTAAAACCGCCCCACCACTACCTCTACCACCACCACCGCCACCACCACCACTGCCACCGCCACCACCACCAGCGTCACCACCACCACCACCCCCATCACCACCGCCACCACCACTGTTACCACCGTTGTCGCTGTCGTCGCCTCCATTGCCGCCGATGCCATCGCCACTGCCACCACGATCATTGCCACCCACCACAACCATCACCGTCTTCTACCACCACCACATCTCACCCTCACTACAATCGATGCTTAAATTCATTTATCTCTCATCTATGTTTGTGATTTGATTTTATATATGAATACAAATATGTTTATTATTTATCATTTTTTATTACTCTGTGCCTTCAGGCACAGACAATAACTAGTATATATATATATATATTATCAACAACATAAGGACATGTATATAAATTAATAAATTTATTAATTTATAATATTCAAACAAATGATTTTACAAAAATAGTAGAAAGAATTGAGCTATAAAATGACGTTAATATAACAAAGACCTCAAAGTTAGATGCGACTTATGTAAAAATTTGCCGCTAAAACAACTCATTGATGACTAAGGTGTTCAAAGCACGTTATTTCCCTATGGGAACTTATTTGGACGCCCAAATTGGATCGAATCCTAGCTATGTGTGGAGGAGTGTATTGGCGGCAAATGAGCTTATTCGTAAAGGAACTCGATGGAGGATAGGCATGGGCAATCAGGTGAAGGTATGGTCAGACCCTTGGCTTCCAAACGAAGCCAACCCTTATGTTGAATCTGTTTTACCTCAGGGAATGGAAGATGCCACGGTCCAGTCCTTATACTGTGTGGAAGATAGATGTTGGGACTTGGATATTTTGAATGATCTCTTCACAGCACGGGACAAGAGGCTTATTATTGAGATTCCCTTGAGTCGTCGAGCAAGGACAGATTGCTGGTGTTGGTCCAGAGAAAGACGAGGCATTTACACGGTCAAGAGTGGCTATCACACTCTAATGCTTAATAACAGTGGTGCGGCATAGCAGAGTAATTCAAACATGTGGCATAAGTTATGGGCTCTTAAGGTTCCAGCAAAAGTGAAACATTTCCTTTGGCGTGCGTGTACAAACTGCTTACCCAATTTGAGAGACCTGAGGAAGAGATTTGTTGATGTCAATGATATGTGTCCACGGTGCAATAACGGCCCTGAAGATGCGTTGCATGCCTTGGTGTGTTGCTCTTATGCTAGGGCTGTTTGGGGCTTATCTTTGATATGTGATGATAGTGGGTCTGCGGAGAACTTTGGTGAATAGTGGGCTCGTGTGCTCACTGGTCGAAATCGAGCAGAAGCTAGTATGGCAGCGATGGTTGCATGGGGTCTCTGGAATAACAGGAATGATTTGGTTTGGCGTAATCGCAAAGTTTATGAAGGGCAAATGGTTACTATGGCATCTTTGTTGCATGAACAGTGGATGAACGTTCAAGTTGTCATCAGTCATAGTGAGGCATGGGTTGTTGATGCTAACACGACTTGGAGTAAGCCCGTTACAGGTACTTATAAATGCAATGTTGATGCAGCTCTCTTTGGTCACTATAATTGCATTGGCTATGGTAGTGTGATAAGGAATGTTGAAGGGTCTATGTTGGCAGCCTAGAATGGTATAGTTGCTGGTCCATTGGATGCTACGATGGCTGAAGCAATTGGTGTTCGTGAGGCGTTAAGTTGGTTGAAGACTTTGGGACTCAACAACGTGATTTTGGAGTATGATGCACAGGTTGTGATTCAAGCTATTACATGTCCCAAGGTTGATTTTATCTTATTTTGGTTTAATAGTTGATGAGTGTAAACCCCTTGCCAGAGATATTGGTAGTTGTTAGTTTGTGTTTGTGAAAAGATCAGCGAACCAGGTGGCGCATACTCTTGCACGAGCAGCCGGTTCTATGTCTGATCAGGGGGTTTGGGGTCCATCTCCTCCCGCTTTTCTTGTTGATGTTTTGGCATTTGATTTATGTTAATGAAGAATAACCTTTTCAAAAAAAAAAAAAAAAGGTTAACATTTGTCTAATAACCACCATCTTTCCTATTGAATTTTAAGATTGTGGGTAAAACTGATAATCAAGTCGAATTTTATGAATTCAAGTCGAGTATGTATTGTTTAAGTTTGACTCATTTAAAAAACGAGTTAAGCTCAAAACGAACCGAATTGAAATAACTCGACTATTTTACATATAAACGTATCGAATTTTGTGAGTTTGAATAAAAAAATTTAATCTTATTTTTTTACATGAGTATAAAAAATTATTTAAATTCATCTCATTTAAAATAGGAATCGAGCCGAAATAATTTGACTCCATTATCAATCTTATTTGTGGGTTGGCAATTCATCATCCATCGGTAATAGTGCCTAATCAAGAAAATTACCTTTTGATTCGTAATCTAAAATCTTGTTTGTACGCGTGGAAACTAGGATACGCATTAAGCATAAATTATGGGACGACAGAGGACAAAAAATATGGGGTCCGCTAGTAAAGAAATAGATTGAACTTGGTCGGGGCGACTATTCAGATGAATAATAATTATAACTAGGCTGGGTTGGGCAAAATTTTATGGGCCCAAATAAAATATTGGTTGGGCCTGGGCCATTGTCTCTCCTTATCCATATTCAATTTTTTTTTTCGTGTGTGGACAAACTTTACCTCTTTAATTTCATCATGTGTGTTTGATAATATTTTTGTTTTTATATAATTTTTTTTTAAAAAAAGAACTAATTTTTATTTTTTTATGATAAAAATTAAAAATATAAAACATGTTTAATAGTCATTTTATATTTAAAAATTTGTGAAAATAAAAATAAAAATATATTTAGTATTATATCGAAAATCCCCCACCAACAATCACCCAATCCCACTTCAAAACCCCCCACTAATAACTACTGAAACCCACCATCCCACCCCCACTTCAAAACCAAACATCAGCAACTGCTGAAACCCATCACCCAACCCCTGAAAACCTATTAGCCAACAACAAAAAAATCCTATAAATTCCAAAAAAAAAAGAGGCGAGAGATTCAAAATAGCGCATAGAGGGAGACTGGCCCTCTCCAACTCCAACAAGCGTGACTCATTCACAACTCAACTCGAATGTGCCAAAAAAAAAACCCTTTTGTTTGTAGCTAACACAAGTCGAATGTTGGACCTCATTAAAGTATTTCTAACACCTCCGGTGTGTTTTCATTTTGGATGTTTTTAAAAACATTATTTTGAATATTTTCATATTTTGTCCTTATTTTCAAAATAGAGTAGCAAAAAATAAAAACGAAAATATTTACCAACACATATTTTTATTTTTATCTTTTCGAAAAATTGAAAACAAAAATGCCATGTTATCGAATGCAACCTCAGTTACCAACTAAAACAATAAAGTCTTCAAGATTCTATCCATTTTTAATTGTATATTCCATTCAAATCGGTCATCAATTAGTAGATCTTAGGGCAAAGATAATGCTTGTACCACGTATTAGATATAACAATCCGTGTTTATGTTAAGTGTTTGTGGCATGCTCTTGATGATGATAAATTTATAAGTCTGAGCATCCTTTTTAAATCCAAAACCTCCAATGGGCTCTTCAAAGGCAATCCAAGCTGCCCATCTAGATGGCGTTCATCGTATCCGGCTTGGGCCACAACTCAACTCCATGGAAGACCAGGATCGTCCGGCTCGGAACATATGCTAGCCCAACCCCAGCTCGGTGATAAGCATTTGCTCGGGAGTTTGGAGCTCGGCACAAAACGAATCTCAGGTAATCGTATCGTGCCACGTGGACAGGAAACAAGGGACAACACCTGACAACTCTAACGAACAAATATTCATTGACAATAGAGATACCTATTATATACCGTTCCAGACGTAATAGGCACAAAAAACGTCATGTTAGCAAGTTCAGCTACAGGATAAATGAAGATGAGACCACAAAATCAACCAGAAAAAGAAGTACTGTGAAACCCCTAGTAACAAGATGTATAAATAGAAAACGATATTACTGTGTAAGATATAGAAAAATAAGCAAGAAAACAACCGAGAAAGCATTATGAAAAAGGCTCTCAGCCAAATCATCTGTAATTGTAACCTTCTTCCCCAAGTAATATCATCCTCAAGGAGCAAGAGCATCCCCTTACAATGGATGTAACCTTAGTCCTTTAGCTGAGGCGAACCACTCGTATTCTCGTCTTCATTTCCATTTCCACTTCAACTTCTAACTTTTCCTCTGTCTTAAGCACGCACTAAGCCTCACCCCTTAATTGTTCTGTAATTGGGTAAAAAAAATTCGAGCACGATCAGCACCAAATCAAATCGATTATTATTAACCTATCAATCTTTTACGATCTCTTGATGCTTGTGCAATGTACTAGATACACCAATAAATGTTATTTTTAGGTGTATTCGAGCAAATCGAACCGAGTATTGAACTATTTATAGCGGACCTACTCGTTTAAAAAAAATAAATTAAATCATAATAAATTTCAAATATTTTACTTAAACCCAACTTGTTATTTTTTAAACTCGAATTCGGCTCGACTCAATTTAATTTGAAACTAAACTTAAGTCCAACCAAATAAAGCAAATCATTAATCAGCTCCAATTTTTTTTACCAAAAGAATTTTCAAAAACTCAATTTTATTTTACAAATAACCCAACTTGAACGCCATCCACACATTTGCTCTTCGAATTAGGTCATAGATCAAATTTTGATTCGAACTTAAATTCGATTAATTTGATATGAATTAAAATTTTTGTCGATTATTCGAACTCAAATTCGAAATATTATATTTCATGAGTTCGAGTTTGGATATAATTACATCCGATCAGATTACGACTCATTATATATATATATATTAAAAAAAATTTAAATGTAATTTGTTAAAATAAGTTATTTGAATCGAATCGGGTCTTATCAAATTTATATTATTAACGAATTTAAATATAAATTATAAAAATAAAATTTATCGAAATATGGATTCAGATTGAACTTTCGAATTCACATTCGAACTTAAATCAGTTAAAATGAGATTCGTTGACAGGCCTACCTCGAACCCCAGCCGCAACCCGGTAACCCGACCCTAAACACAGCCACAGACTCACACTAGCTGTATATAAACACCAATAAGTGGCTAATTGGCCCCATTTTGTTCACTCCTCACATTCTGCTGTCTCTCTCTCTCTCTCGTGATTTGTGGTTCTGGTATCCATGTCTACCCAAGGTCAGGTCATCACCTGCAAAGGTACTCTCTCTTTCTCTCTCCATATTCTACGTGTGTTAGATGTATTTATCACTTCTGTTCGATTGGATCTCTAAGTTGGATGTGTTTGGGTATACAATTAATTGAAATGGAAAAGCTGCGGTTGCTTGGGAACCGAACAAGCCATTGGTGATTGAAGACGTGCAGGTAGCTCCGCCGCAAGCCGGTGAAGTCAGAGTCAAGATTTTATTCACAGCTCTATGCCACACCGATGCTTATACATGGGGTGGCAAGGTATGTATATACTTAAATTCACTCATTCCTCTTTGGGTTTCCACTATATTCTGGACTAATCCCATGATGCACGTATACATTGACATCAGAATCGTGTTGGTGTTACATAGTTGGCTGAAGTTGCTCTTCCGATTAGATTTATGAAACTATTTGGTTCTTTGGATAATTTCAGGGTTTATGTGGAAGAGAAAATCTCAATTGCTTGAATAAACTGACGTATCTTGTTGCGAGGGTGTCATATTGTGGAGAGGGAATTTAAATTCGTTTGCTTGGATCAGGGGGTTCAATGGGTTAAGAGAGATTATGGAAAACGAAAATTTGTTGCCTTGTGTATGCATTTGCTTCTGGCGCTGATATTGCAGTGCTGCTTACTTGCAAGTTTGGGACAATTTGTGGCGAGGATTTGTAATTGGTTCCAAATTTGGGGTTATTGTGCATATGTTTCATGATATTATGTCCTTTTCAACCTCATAAAAGACATCTTTGTTTGTGTATAGTATTAACCTGTATTTGTAGCATTCATACCCATGTTTTATCAAATCTGGTTCATGTGGTTATCGTTGTTTTTGTTATAATGCAAAATTTGTCGTGTTTTCTTTTGTTTTTTATTGTATTCTAAAAGTTATTTATCTCCCTGAAAGGATCCTGAAGGCCTTTTCCCATGCATTCTTGGTCATGAAGCTGCTGGGTGAGTGCTCTCTTTATTTTGCACAATATGTTTGCAGCTTGTGACATTTACTTAACTCTGGAAGGTTATTATTTATTGATCATTTTTCCTATATAATCGCAGAATAATAGAAAGTGTGGGTGAAGGTGTGACTGAAGTTCAGGCTGGAGACCATGTTATACCCTGTTACCAGGCAGAATGCAGGGAATGCAAATTTTGTAAGTCAGGGAAGACAAATCTATGTGGAAAAATTAGGGCAGCAACTGGAGTTGGAGTTATGATGAATGATCGCCAGAGTCGCTTTTCAATTAATGGAAAACCAATCTATCATTTCATGGGAACTTCTACGTTTAGCCAGTACACTGTTGTCCATGATGTTAGTGTTGCAAAGATTGACCCGATAGCTCCTCTGGAGAAAGTCTGCCTACTTGGGTGTGGTGTTCCAACTGGTGAGCAACTCTTTTACTCCCTTTTTGATTTGATGGACTTGGCATCGTAGTGGCCAAACTTCTTTGCAGCTGATTTGTTGTATTGAGTATCATCTCCTCAAATTCATTGTTTCAATTCTGATTTGGGAGTTCCTTAGTCACTTTTTAAGTTTGATATATATGCTTTTTGCGCATGCTGTCATGTTTCGTACCTTCTGACTTGTACAAGACTATTTTATTTTTCTGGGGTTTGTGCTTCATAACTTGGAAATGACATGGAACTAGTTGTGACGTTAACTTTTCCCCGCATGAAGACTAAAACTTGTTCAGTTTGTTTTACGTTCTTCAAAACATATGATGATGTTCATGCAAAAATTGGGAAATCAAGCGAGACCCTAGGAGGCATGCTGTCATTGCAGTGCTAGTTGGAGGCTTTCTTGTAAATATCATATACTGAAATTTTTTATGGTTCTCTCAAGTTTTTTCACCAAAATTCCCAGTTGGTCTACAATACAGTTCTTGATCAATTAATTAGATGCCTTTTGGCGTTGTATACTTTGTTGATATCCTCTTCTCCCTTGATGTCCATTTCCTTTTGCTCTGATTTCGTCAGGGTGAATTCTGATGATTGTCCTAGAGTTATTTTTCATTTTGTCATTTTTGAGGTGTGTTTATTGTTATACCCTTTCAGATGTCTCTTGATTTTCATGATGGTTTTTGCTTTTGTTTTCTCAATTTAAATGTTATTCACCTAGTCACTTCCTTATTTATATACATATTTACCCTATTATACAATAAATTTGCTGTCTTATAGGCCTTGGTGCAGTCTGGAACACCGCAAAAGTGGAACCTGGTTCCATCGTTTGTATTTTTGGCCTTGGCACTGTTGGCCTTGCAGTAAGTTTTTGATTGGACCATCTAGTCTTATTCATGTGTCGGGAATCTCAGGATTGTCAGTAATTTGAGGATTACTTGATAGGTGGCAGAGGGTGCAAAAGCAGCTGGTGCTTCACGAATAATTGGCATAGATATTGACAGCAAAAAGTTTGATAGAGGTACGGCGTCACCTATCCCGTCCCCACATGGTTTGATGGCATCTGTTTATGCAACGATCCATAATAGCTCCTCAATTTTTTATAGATGAATTACTTTGTTGTTCTTTACTAGAATCACATCATCTTGTCTAGTGCATCAGCATTTGATTATGTCGATTGATTGTTGAGGCTTTGAGAGATCTATTACTAAGGCATTGGCATCTGAGCATTGCTACATGAAAAAATGTTTTGAACATTTAAAGAATTCAATATCCTATACATTTCATTTGATATAATTATGGGCAGTTAACTAAGACATCTAAAATTTGCCTAAATTGTTATATCAGTGACATACAAATCAGACTCACCAGGAGTGTAAATCAGCCAAAGAGATTACTTTATTTGTAGAACCCCCTAGAAATAAAGAATTAACCTCTTAAATTTTGCAAGGTTCTTTAACCATATAGGGGAGATAAAAAAGGGAGAAAAACGCCAGGTGAGTTCCTGTGTTTCCTTGCCCAAGTTAGCTTAGTGTGGATTGTTTGTTAACATCGATTTGCCATTCTCTTACTCAGCTGTATTTACAGTCTGGCGAATCTTAAGGTCTTAAACTTGGTTCTATCTCCCATAATTTTGTTTCTTTCTTCTTAAAACACCTCTTCTTTTAGCAGTGATTTTTTTTTCTGCCAAATTTTTATTCATATTATTTCTTTTACTAGACGAAATTCAGCCCACTATTTTCACATATGATTCTTTGAATGATTGGTTGAACATCTTTTTATTCTTTTTTGTTCTTGATATGGTTGAGTGATTATCTTAGATTTTCTGATTTTGCAAGTTTTTTGTGTGTTACTACCATACAAGGGGTTGAGTAAACTAGAATCCATCTTATACGTGTATTCACCAGTATTCCATACTAGTTATGAGCACAAAGTACTAACTATCAAAACCACCCTGACTATATAAGAGAGCTTAGTCTACCTACTTTCATTACGGCAGAGATCTAAATTAGTGTTCTAGAAACCAACTTAGCAAATTCCAAGGGAGGAGTTATGCCAATGAATGTTTGTTTAGCTTTTATTTATTTATCTATTCACAGAGCTAGCAATCAAAGTAACCCTCATTTTTATGGATTTTGCTGACAAATTGTAATATGCAGCAAAGAATTTTGGTGTCACTGAATTTATCAATCCAAAAGACCATGAGAAACCAATCCAGCAGGTTATTGTTGATCTTACGGACGGTGGTGTTGACTATAGTTTCGAGTGCATTGGAAATGTATCAATAATGAGGGCTGCTTTGGAGTGCTGTCATAAGGTAAGTTGTCAAAATTGGTGTCTCAAATTGTGGATGCTTTTCCTGTGGCATGAGAAAAAAAAATATCTGATCTTTTTGACAAATTGGCAGGGCTGGGGAACATCAGTTATTGTGGGTGTTGCGGCATCTGGTCAAGAGATATCCACTCGTCCTTTTATGTTGGTAACTGGTCGTGTCTGGAAAGGAACAGCTTTTGGTGGTTTCAAGAGCCGTTCACAAGTACCTTGGCTTGTGGAAAAGTATATGAAGAAGGTAAATTCTTAGATACCAGTTGCCGTGTTCCTCTAGTGAACTTTGTTTCATTACTGAAGCCACCCTTTTTACTTGTCTGACAGGAAATCAAGGTTGATGAATATATCACCCACACTATGACTCTAGCGGAGATCAACAAGGCTTTTGATCTGATGCATGATGGAGGTTGCCTCCGTTGTGTGCTTAGTATGGATGCTTGATCACTTCAACGCTATCTTAGGGCTTTATCATGGACTTCGGCACACCACCATTTTCTTTCATTCCCTTTCATGGGTATGGAACAAAATTTGTAGTGGATGCTTTTTTGTGAACAAACTTGGGATGGTTGTATGTTACAAACCCTGGTATACTCGTGTTGGAGAAGGATCTTGTGCTGTTTATTGTGACAATAAAGTGCCTGCGTGTGATGCTAAAATGTTTCATCAATTGTGCCAATTGTAGACTGTTCCACAATTCCACCCGTCAGGCTGGCTTCATTGTTGAAGGCCATGGTTCTCAAAGATGCCTACACCATAATCCCCGAACGTGTGGTTGCAGTATGTAATCGTGAGGGTGCAGCCTTATCTTTACGTGCAGATCTATAACTGGTTAGCCCGTTAGGGAAACGGAAAATTTTTCTCACCACCAGCTGAGAAAAAGGGCAGGGAAGAAAGGCTAAGTGGATCATTTATAAGGGTGATAATTTCAGCACGAAAATACAGCTCAAATTCGATATGAAATTAGCAGATTAGGGTTAATCATTTCTCAACACGAACCCGTAAATGACATGATTCGTTAATACGAATAATAAATGATTTAGTTAATGTCAAACATGAATAACACGAAATTGATATGATTAACATGTTTAATAAATACTATAGAAATAAAAGATAATTATTTGTTATTATTCATTAAGTATTAACATAATTATTATACAAAAAAGACAATTTTACTCATTATTATTGTTATTTTTATTAAGTTAATTTTTAATTTATAAACAAAATATGAGCATGAATTCAATTAATTGATAGTAAAATCTTAAATTTAAATTTTAACGTTAAGTTCTTTATTCGAAATTTATATAATTGAACACGAACATAAACCCAATAAAAAAATAAACAGGTCAATCAACACGATTAGATAAATAAGTTGAATTAAAATAGACTAATACTCACGAACCCCTAATGACCCGACACTACTGCCACCCCTAATCATTTAGTTGACCCGTTGCCATATTCATTCGGTAAATAATGTGTACAGGTTCGAGTTCGTTCATCTGGAAAAACCAAACTACACAGCCAGTTAATAGAGTAAGGGCATCAAGCTAAACAGCCACTGAATAGAGTGAGAGCTGTGCCGGTCTGCTCCTCCTTGGTCATCGTGAACCCATTTCTTAGGGTCTAACTATGTTATGGTAAGCATGTTCAAGAACCAAAAAAATGAAATAGCAGGCTAGTGTCACTTAGTGTCACTTTTTTTTATTCAAAAAAAGAAATAAATAAAAGAAACTAGGATTCGTGAAATAAATTTACAAAAGCCACTAGCCTCTGTATAAAATCCTTCAGCACAGGGCAGTCTCTGCTTACCTGATGTATGAAACTGCTATCTCAAACTACAAATCTCCCTATGATGAATGTAAACCCACAAATCCTCTTATCATCCACGGCATGTGTGTCTCTCTTATCGTTCTTCCTTAAGCAAAAAGCCGGGAATCTGAGCCACACATAGCTATACAATTTTAATTTCAGAAGGTTTAAAAATCAAAGAAACCACCTGCATCTAAAGGGGCAGATTCAGGAGAGAGCACATTGAACCCAGGAGGCACCGAAACATCCAGAGGCCCTGAAACTTGCTCATTTTCCGAAATCCAACTTTCAAAATCAAACTCTAATGAGCCAGAATTTGTGCTTCCACCAAACAGTGGATCAAATTCTGTCTCAAGTGAGAGATGATCTATTGATGTTACACTTTGGAGTTGGGAATTTTCTTCCAGATGTTGGTTTCTTAGGCTGGTAGGGGTAACCCAACCTAAGTTGGTATTTGTGAAGCCTGGATCCACAGCACTTGGAGTTTGATTTTCTTGTGGGAAAGCATTTTGGCTAACGTGTGATCCAGAATCAGGCTGAATATATATCTGATGTTGAGATGGCATTGCATTTGGATAGCTGCCCACAATTGATTGGGAGGATACTTGGAGTTGAGAAGACACTGAAATTGCATGGGCGCAGCCTACATTGGGTTGGGAGGATAATTGGGCTTGAGAAGACACTGAATTGGCATGGTTGTGGGATACATTTGATTGTAAGGATACTTGGGAATGAGGAGAGACTAAATTTATATAGTTGCTCCCTGAATTTGATTGAGAGGATACTTGGGCTTGAGAAGACATTGACTTTGGAAAGATGGCGCTCGCATAAGGCTGAGATGATACTTGGGGTCGAGAAGGCACTGAATTTGCAAACATATTTCCCGTGTTTAGCTGAGAGGATAACGTGGATTGAGAAGGCACAGTGATCGCAGCAATGCTGCCTATGTTTGGCTGTGAGGAGCTCTGATATCTATTTGACCCTGGAGTCATGAAGCTATGAAAATCTTGGCACCTAACGGGATTTTGGTCACTTAATGTTGTCATGGAAGAGGGATTCCTGGGGTATTGAGATCCATAATTGTTGTTAGCTGAACTGTAACCAGACCGATTAGCAAGCCCAACTGATCCTGTCCTCTTCAACACTGCACGTGGGGAGATAAACTGAGGGCTAAACTTATCAAAATTGTGCCTTCTGTCCCTTGGATTACCATTGTTTGATGTTCTGCGCAACTGTTCGGAGACCAAATATGGATGAAACTTATCTCTGGGGGCACCATATCCTGTTCGCTGGCTCCTACCTTGACTTATGGTATTGGGGGTGTAAAAGTTGGTTGAAGTAGAGCAAGGACGGACGAAGGTTGGCCTGCAAATCTCAATCTGGGGCACAGGGTTGGGATCAAGTGGAGTCAACGGTGTAACTTGGTTCATGTGAGGTATTCCTGTCGAGAGAGAAGCATCAGGAACTCCAGAAATTGGTGGGAGAGCTTTATCGCCATTCTTCAAACTTTTCCTCTGAACTTTCCAGAGCTCCTCTTTATCAGTGGCATGGCAATGGTCGATACTGGAAACACCGGTGCCCCAATGGATACATGGAGCAAGTGAGTCACAAACATAACAGTGGCACTGAAATTAAGGAAGATAGATATCAAAACAGTAGAAAGTGTAGAGAATTAAAACGTGTCAACGTCTAGTAAGATGGTAAATTAAAAAGGCTGATCTAACCTGGTCGCAATGCCTGTCATGTGGAGTGGAAGTAAAGGGAAACTTAACACAAAGGTGTCGTGGATGGGGATAGTCTCTACATGCAACCTGCAATGAAAAAGAAAAATAGAGAATGGAAGTTAATCTCAGAGCTGCTGCCTCCATAACAACAGCCAAGACAAAAATTACAAGATATGAAAAAAGTCAAATGGGATAACGACATCAAGAGGTGCTCAAAAGGTAAAGAGAGGAATAACGTCTGATGTGATATAATGCAGCAAACAATGTCAAATATTGGGCTCACACTCATTTATGAATTTTACTGTAATTGAAAAGTTAAATCCAAAGACGAAAACAAACAAAAGAGCGTTTACAATTTACTCTACGATTGGCCCAATCTAATCATTGGTATTTGGATAAGCATTTGAAAGATCAATTGATATTGCATCTAAACCATCCAAATGGTCGATTGTCCATGAATTGATCGCAAAAATGATCCGGCATGGATCATGAACATCCTTCGGGCAATTTTAGACAAGCTCCCACGCCTTGACGAGATTGAACATCCTTCAGGCAATTTTAGACAAGCTCCCACACCTTGACGAGATTGTGATACGGCAATAGAAAAAAGTCGAATCATATCAAAGATAAGATTTTTGATAATATAATGAGGAGAACAATTTGACAGCCAGGGAGAAATCATAAAATGTTCACGCTCACATTGAATTTCAGCTTTCATCTCCTGTATTTTATCAACCTCAGATCACACTGAGATGCAACAGCAATCACTGCCATTGGAATAAGTCCTCCCTTGCAACTCTCGTAAGAGACATCCGTTGCACCCCAATTCTCTCTAGCGATCTCCCTGCCATTGTTCTTAGCAAACCTTAATTTATCTCCTCAAGACATCACACATCTCAGTTTTATTTTCTCTATTGACACTGTTGAAAGCGTCGTTCCCCATATTGACATTGCTCACTGATATCATTGGCCATATTATATGAGGGTACACTTCATTCCCATTAGCAGTTCCTAAAATTGTATCAGACTTGGTGATGGACCCTAACAAAAATAGAAACATCATTTTTGCTGCTTCAAGAAAAACAAAACAATTAACTGTGGAGTGGCAACCCCTCTTTTTCCTTTTGTTTAGTAAGAGCTGCATTAATCCTATTTCAGTAAATCTCAACAAACAATTGCACATTCAAACAGAACATAATTACCTGTAACAAGAGTAAAAATCTTGACACAGATTAAAAACCTTATATATGTTTATGGTTCACAGTATCATCTGATAGTACCTGAGCCTAACAAAATGAATAGCAATGACTGATTCACTTATCTACTTACTTCCTCGAGCAGATATTATCTCCGATGTAGAAATCACTTGTATTTTCGTTCAACATCAGTTAGGTGAGAGTGAGCACCAATCAAGTTCTCCTCCAACTAGCAATTGCCTCGATAGTGTGGCTTTGTGGATCTGGGCTTTGAGATCAATTTTACCTCCTCTCTACCTACGCCTGATTTTTATTTATCTCCTTAAGCAAAAAACTAACTATTTACGTACAATAGTTTACATACATGAGTAAGGCAGAAAAGAGTTTTAGTCTCCCACTGAAAAGTTAAGTTCTATGAGCACAGACATTCAACTATCGACTACTGGAAGCGCAACATTTTTGAGTTCTATCAAATCCCAATCTTCTGCACTCAATGCCGTGAAGTATAAGACGAAGAATCCATCACTCCATGTTCGACCTCTTAATTTGGTATATACTAAGATTGAAAATCAGTTTATTCAGAAATTCTGAAAATACAATAACATTTTCTTGGTTTGGTAATTATATCAGAGTATGTGTGGAACTAAACAAACCCATATGTCTGGGTGATGATGGAAGAAAACAATCAAACTTAAACCAAGCGTGTATCAAGGTACCAAACAAACCAAACTGATATAATGCCAAACATAAATCTGCATACCTACGAAACTGAACTCGATAAAAACAATTACACAAAAGCATATGAATTTCCAACAATACCTGACCCTTCTCACTAACAACGAGCAAATCATCCGAATCAGCCCCCGAATCGTTCTCTATTGCCACTGGTTTATCAGGATCACCATCCAAAACCACACAGTCATCGTCCTCATCTTTGGCTATAGACCCCGCAACAACACCCGAAGACTTCAATCTCTGCTTTGGGTTCAGCACCATCTCACCCACCACCACCACATCATCAGAGTCCTCAGTTTTTTTGTCAACTCCATCAAGAAGTTCTGATATCCAATCATAGTCATCATCACCAGCACAATCACAACCCCCTCTAGTCTCACCCCAACCCACCTCTTCATCCGAGCTTATATCGAACACCACGGTCTTTGGATCATCCATCATCAATCGAAAACTATGATTTTCAAGAAACTTCGCAAGAAATTTCTTGCGTTTTTCATCAAATTGGGCTTTCTCACTCTGACAATCTTTCCAAAAAATTGACAACCATAAGAAAAAAAAAATACAATTCTGAAAAAATCCAACCCAAAAAGCAAAAGAGTTTAAAGGAAGATTACAAGTTATGGGCTTGCAAGTTATATCGAAAAGAGAATTCTCCCATGGCTTGTCGCTCTGACACGATTTCCCTCCGAAAATTGTCGAGTAAACGATGACCTTTCTACTTGATTTCGATTATATGGGAATTCTGGGACTTTGGGATGATGAAGAGCGAATGATTGCTGCTGTAGATTGTGGTTGTGCATGCTAGGCTCGGTAAGGATATGAGAGAGAATGACTGCAAGTAGTGAAATTGGAGAGACAGAGAGAGAGGGGTAGGGAGATCGGGATTGGCGGTGGTTGAGAGCGAAACCAAGTTCCTGAAATGGAAGGAAGCTATAGCACTGAGTCTGGGTCTCTGTGAAGCAAAAACTTCTCATATATGAAAAATTAGGTCATGTCTTATGTAACTCGCTCGCGAGTTGCACTGTGACGGACTCTCCACGCTGTTGTGAAGGATGGGTTGAGTCTTCTAAAACTTTAAGTCGGCTTGGTTAAAAAGTCTTCCGTCTGAATTGAATTCAGTTTGTACTCGAGTTGAAGTTTTGGATTTACGGGTTTAATTTGAATCCGACCCGATTTTATACAATTGAGTTTAATTTAAACTCATAAAATATATTTATTATTTATTTAAATATTGAAAAATATTTTTATAAAAGGGTCACACAATAAAATTATATGTGTTACATTAGGGGTGTCAATTTTATCCATTAATACGAACCCGATCCAACACAAAACTCGAAATTAACACGATTAGTTGACACGAATAATAAATGAGTCAAATTAAGGTTCGACATGAATAACACGATTAATGGGTACTGTAGATAAAAAATAATTATTTAACGAATATTATAGACAAAAAATAAGAATTTTATAATTTTTTAAATAGTATTATATGAGTTGTTGTCAAATTAAATAATTTTTTACTAACACGAATATTAACACGAACCCGATACGTACTGAAAGTGACACGACATGAAAATGACACGACATGATTGACACCCTTATATTACGTACACCCGTTGAGAAAATTTTATAGCACCGTGCTCCCTTATTGAACCGATTTGGGATGGTGTATCAAAGTAAAAGAAGACGTGCACGTTAAAATTTCATATCAGTTGAAAACAAGTAGAGTCTCTTCCTACCCTTATATACAAAGAAGACAATCTCAAAGAGGTTAGTGTCATTAATGAGCTTGATTTTCCATTAGGTCTATGTGAGTTCAATAGAAGAGTTAAAGGTGTTAACATTTAAAAAATAAATTTAATTTGAATTTTAAATCTGATTTAATAATTCGAGTTTGACTTGAATTTAGATGTGTAATACTCGAGTTGAAGTATTTTGGGTTAAGGTTGGGCTTGGGTTGTGGTTAGATTGAGAGTTTTGATCATGTTTGGTTTTGCGTCTCAAAAAACATTATTTTTAGGAAGAGTTTTAGAAAACTGTTTTTAGTATTTTTTTGTATCGCAAAACTTGTTTGTTATATGATTCTAAAAACAGTTATACGAAATAGAAAATATTAAAACTTGTTTGGATAATAATCCAAAAAATAATGAAAAAAAAAATGTGGTAATAGACGTGGTGGTGATGGTGAAAGTGTGGATGTGGCGTGGTGGACGTAGTGTTGGTGGTGGAAATATGGTGGACGTGGGGGTGGTAGAAATATGGTGGTAGTAGTGGTGGAAATATTTTCTAAATTTTGGAAATGTTGTTTTTAAAAACACACAAAAACAGTTCTAACTTGTTCTCTAAATCTACTCAATTTTTATTCTCAGTTTTCAAAAAATGAAAAAATAATTGGTCAAGTCAAACAACTTTTCTTCCAAAAACTGTTTTCGAAAATAAAAAACAGTTTAAGAGATACAAACCAAACAAACCCTTTAATTTTTGGGTTGGACTTGAATTGAACTCTTAACCCGACCAACTTGCCCAAACCGCACCCCTATTAGAGTCCTGATCAACCTTGCAAGCCCACAGAAATTTAAGGTTTTTATGGGAGGTTAAATGCACTCATTAAAAAGAAAGTTATGTGTGATTAGAATGCTAAAATCCACCATCTCCATTTTTTAAGAGAAATACTACGTAACTCAAATTTGCATCTCAAATGAAGGGGGATTATTGGATGAGTGGGTCCCATCAATTTTTTTAAATGAGACCCACTGATCCAATGGTCTCCCTTAATTTGAGATGCAAATTTGAGTTACATAGCATTGCTCATTTTTTAATAACTGGTCTCCCTGCTTGGGTTTGAGATTAGAGGGGAGTGAGAGAGACATGAGAGTTATTAAGAGATAAATTATGAGTATTATATATAATTATGAGTAGTTAAGATAAAAAAAAAGAAGAAGGATATTATAGGTATTTTAAACATGGACACCAAACTCCCATCCTCACATTTCATTAATACTAGTTGGCACACACGTACATTACAACTGGACTATTATGAGCTGCAATTTCGGTTTGCATTTTTTAATTTTATTTTGTATGTTTATTTGTTCAAAATCAAAAGGCTTTAGTATGTGTATGTAAATGTATTCTTGCTGTATGGCGCACCGGAGACAAACAACAAATTGGTCAAACTTCAAGCATCCAAAAAGTTGAAGGAAGTAAGAAAAAAAAAAAAGCTTGCTTTGTAAGCAATCGATTTTCTAGCAAATTACCATTTGACAGTCCATTTCAAATCTTATGGACAAGGACAACCATTGAAACAAAGAATTATTGAAGCAAAACTTCAACCTCCACATATTCACAAGCAATACAACGAAATTTACCATGTGAACAAAGGTATCAATTGAGTCCAAGCATTTTGGGGCTGTTTGGTATGTGAGTTTGGGGGGTTTTGGAACATGGATTTGGGACTAAACCTCCTTAAACCCATGTTTGGTAAGTAGGCATGTATTCCCGGGTTTGAAATCCGGCCCGGTCATGAAACTCATGTTTATGGGTTTCATATGTGGGTTGGGGGGTTTCATATTAAAATGACATTTATACCCCTCATATATTCATACCTATGTTTAGATTAAATTAGTTAAAGGGCACAATAGTCATTTACATACAAATATATTATCATAATAGTCATAAATCCCTGCGCATACCAAACATGGGTATGGACAACATTAAATGTTGAATCTCATCTTTGAATCCCATCTTTGAGTCAAACCCGGGTTTGGACAATTCAATCCAAACCCCTCCCAAAAAACATACCAAACATGCCCTTTGTGTTTTATAATATTAGCAATATCCCGTGATTAAAGTTATTGTACACTGAATTATGATATTGTACATGCATTAGAATGTGTGTGTATATATGTACAGCTGTGTGTTGTAGAGTATGTGTTTTGAGTTTTTGAATTTTAGGGGGAAAAGTGTGTGTTAAGTGTGTGAAATTTGGGAGAAAATATATCTTCCATAAGTTCAAACACTCTATTATATAAATTTTTATGTAAATTCAAACAAAGTACAAACATGAAGTGGCATGCTATTTCGTGACTCAGGAGTCAGGATTGCCCGACCACTAGGCCAATAAAGTAAGGTTTAAAATTTTATTTTAAAGAAGATCTCATAATTTTTAGGTATGTAATAATAGTCTAAACAAAAAATTTAAATTCATAATAAATAAGCTCCACAAAAAACTTAGATTTAAACTCAAACCAAATATTTCAACTTGAGTGGATTGATCCTTTTTAATTTAACCTATGAAATTAAGAGGCCCTAAAATTCAATTTTTTGAAAATAAAAAGAAAAAAACTACTAAAAATAAAGTCTTAACCCCCCAAAAAAATCAAATTTATCATCATAATTTTTTAATCATTCTCCCTCTCCCCTCTCTCTCGTACCATTAAGTTCAACCATAATAACAAAAGTTTGAATATAAAATTTTAATTAATATTTTTATATTTCAAAAAAAAAAAATAAAAAAAAAATAAATTTATTATTAATATTAAAAAAAACTTCATGTATTATTTCTACTTTAGGGCCCAAAATGTCTTTTGCCCCCACTTTCGTGTTCAAGCTAATATAAGAATTAGCTATGGATACTTGGCAATAAGTCCAAGTATATCAAAACAAAACTATTATCCAGAAACTTCTAGCCAACCAGCAATTCATTGCCACTAGGGCTAGGGCTGTTAATCAAGCCAAGCTTGAACATTTTTTTAAGCTCGTTTATGTGTAAATAGTCAAATGAGCCAGCTCGTTTATGTGTAAATTAGGCTTGAATTAGGCTCGAATTCAGCTCGATTAACACCCCTAATTGCCACCTATTCCATTCAGTTTATATTAATGCTCTGTTTGGTATGAGAGATGAAAAGTAAGAGGAATACATTTTTTATCTTTTAAGGAAAGAAAATAAGAATGATACACTTTATTTCTTTTGTGCTTTATTATTGTATTTATATATAAAATTAAAGTATACATAATATATGTATATATCAAATGATATATAGACAAATAAGATATATATCAACACAAATAATTAACTTTTCATCAACTTTCTTTTCAATTTTGAAGAAATTAATTTTAATGAGTTGGAAGGAAATCTCAACCATCTACTTTTCCATAATTATTATTTTCCTTCTTTACTAAATATGATATTTTATGTATTCTTCTAATTTTTCATTCTTTTAATTTTTTATTTTTTTATCGTACTAAACAAATAATTAATATTTATTACTTATCTTGCCAAACAAGGAAATTGCATAACATAGACCGACAGGACTATGGAAGAATTGCGAACAGACAACCTTGGCATAATATCTTAGTAGTAATCAACAAGTCGTCTACTAGGCAATGATCGAGAAAAGACACGTGAACGGACTTTTCAAAGAAAGAGACCTACTATGTTAATTGGCATCAGTCAAGCTATCCAAAAATACCATCCCAACGGATGATCTATTGATAAATCATACCAATTTCAGATTATTTTTGATTTTTATGTGGTAATTAAACAGAATTTAGGTCACGAGAGTAATATGATTTACTATTTGACTTTGATAGTATTGTGGTAACGAACTGTCTTTTCGAGTCAATAGCTATATCTCAAACCGGACATTCCACTGGAGGACAGGACACTCATGATCATACCCTGAGAGATTACTACCTCCTGATAGCCCCTCCCCCCAATAATGTTATGCTTACCAAGTTTTTTATCAAATTTTTTATTCCAAGTGATATGACACAATTTCGATAATTGAATATTAATAAAATTCACTTATTTGTTAGTGAAAACTATGTTAAATTACTTGGGATAAAAAAATTTGGTCAGCATGATAGTGTTGCCCCTCCCCCTTTCTCACTTTTTTTTTTTTTATCAGCCCCTTTCCCAGTTTAAAAAAAAAAAAAAAAGCTATCCAAAAATCATTTGCTGAACACATGTAATTTTACGGTATCGTGATACTTTGAGCGCAGGTGTAAAAGTGCAACACCAAGTTCTTCAAGTTGATACACTATCTGCAAGGGGGAAATAAAAAGAACCATTACGATTAATACCAAGAAGCAGCAATTCCACACAAGCAAATACATACAAGAAAAAAATTGTAGCACTGAATAGCCAAAGTAGGCACTCGCATATTTTCAGATTATTTTTCTTCATCTTCTGAATCCGACTTGGCAAAAACTGTTTCAGGCTGTGTTTGAGCATATGCTGGAGCAATGAACTTTGGATCTTTTGAAGCAACATCAGCATACTTCAGAATAGCTTCTCTTGGATCTTCATCCCTCCATGTCTCCTTGATCAAGCCACCTTGCTGTAATACCACACAAAATATAAGTCTCTTCTGCCAGCTTTACCTCTATGGTATGCTAAAAAGAGGTAATGGACATTACCTTAAGAAGGTACTGGGTCAACAAGCTTCCTTTTGTTGTACCCACTCTTCCACCATGGCCTGGCCCTGTTATGGGAACTTCAGGCTTGTGAGACTTGAGCGGGTCCTTCAATATTTTATCGCGCTGACGCTTACGGCTTGGCTGATCTCTAAATAACGGGAGTGCATGAGGGTTGTGAATCAAAGGTTCTGCCTGGAAATCATCAACAGATCTTTTCCTCGGTGCACGTGCAACACAAACAAGAGCTCCTCTCTCGCTGAGGGTTGGGTCATATAGTACGTGAGTTCCTCCTTGGGTTTTATTCCCTACGGTGGCAAAGACCTATCAAAGCCAGGAAAGACATGTTTAGTAAGGGTACTCTCTGGCTTCAAATACTTGCATATGGATGAAGTGCAATAGGCCAATAGAAGCAAAAACAAAATGTCCAGTATTTTCAAGTTTATTACACCTATTTTAATGTTGTCCAAGAAACCTAAGAACAAGACATTTCTGACTAAAACCAGAATTGTCTTTATTGGCTCATTGGACACAGAAAATGGATGCAAGCCAAGACAACATTTGGTATAACCTGATTCAGCTTTGGATGCCAAGCACACTGCACAACGCTACAAGTAGGAGATATTCCGATTCTTGATACGAGTTCAAGTTTCACTCGATCATAAATGCATAGCAAACCCCCAATTGTGCTATCCTTTTCAACAGATGTTCCCGTCAAGAAGAGTTGCTCATCGGGACTAAACGCAATGTTTGTTTGAGCATAATTGGTTGGAAGATCCTCAAATACTTTAAGAGGCTCCTTCATTTGGCGCAAATCCCAGACCTATCAAACTTTCATTAAGTAACCAGAAGTAAAGAATGTGACAACCACCATAACAGATACGCGTGTATGAAGATAGTAGACAACAGGCTGCATTAAACTGCACTATTACCTTCAGTGAACCATCAAAGCTTCTTGAAAGTAAAATCCGTCCATCAGCGGAAAACTTAAGAGCAGTGATGTCCTCCGAGTGAGCTTTGGCAACATGAATATCAGGCATGCTTCCCCATCCAGGCTTAAGATTCCATATCTGTAAAATTCAAAATAGCAATTAAGCATGTCAACTCGAGAAGTAAGTACAGGAAAATGAAGTTGCAAAACCAACATCAAAATTAGGTAATGTGATAAAGACATCACGAACAGTACCTGTATAGATCCATCTCCAATACCACCTGCAATACTTTTTCCTTCACGATCCCAAGCACATGTAGTAACAGGAACTCTTCCGGGCCTCATGAGTTTTGGTTTGATAACCTGTAAATAGAATAATAGTGTCAAATAGCCTAAAGTATTCACTTCCCTAACCACAACTCGTGCTACTGTTGTGCACCTCTGCAATTTCTATATTGTTAGCTGTCTGAATGAGCATTAAACTTAATCTTTTACTGATAAAAGGGAAAAGAAGGCTAAAGCCATCATATGAATTAATGAATCAATTAGCCCTCATTCAGAGCATCATCAAATTCCTCAAAAATAAAGAGCTCCCATTTAGGGCCTTATCATGCATCACATTTCTAAGAATGCAAGACTCTATGCAACAATGTCAGATGTATGTAAAACACAAACCTGCTTTTGACTTTTAAAGTCATTTACATCCCATAGACGCAGAGAACCATCCTCGGACGACGTTAAAATTGTCTCCTTCGTTTTAGGGTGCCACTCTCCACAAGTCAAGCCAGATATGTGGCCCTTGGTATTCTTAAGATCACGGATGTACATGTCCCCTTTCACAAACTCTCCCAAAGTAAGTCCATCACGGTCATAAATCTGATTTGCCGAAAAAAAGAAGCAGCAAAAGTGAGTTTAATGAAAATATACTATAGCCTCTAAGAAAAACAACACAAAAATCGGTATGCAAGAGCACCTTAGCTTGGGCTGAGCCAGTCACACACAGAAATCGGTCTGAGGTAGGACTCCAACTTAGACTGCGAACTTGGTGACCTTCAGATGGTTCAAGCTGTCTAAAGGACTGCAAACGAGCATTCATCCCTTGAAAGTCATACATACGGACTGTGTAGTCATAGCTACCAGAAAGAACTCTAGAACCTGAATGATCGATTGCAAGGGCAGAAACAACCTGCCAAAAGCATAACAACAAAAGTTCAATAACAATGAGTGATTAAATATGGGTTGTTGGCATTCTCTGAACACGTTCCAAAGAATCCTTCTGCAAATATTATGTCTACCAGTACCACCTATTTGTTTTGAAGCTAATCTTAGCAAAAACAATAAATGATCTTTAATCCTATTTAAGATGGATATTGCCTGAACAGTAAGCACTCTATGAGAATATGGTCAATTCTACGGTAAAAACCATAGCTTCCCTCCGTCAAGAAAGTAATAAATCCGGAAGATAGTAAATTACCTACTCTGAATTTACAGAAACAACTTCACACTCACGAAATATCAAGAAAGGCTAAGAAAGGAAACTTCATTTACCTGTAGTATTTCTGCTGAGTGAATGTAATTTAACTAAAACGCAAAACATGATGACAACAGAGAGATGCCAAGAAAAGTGTTACCTTAGTGTGCCCCTTTAACGCAATCTCATTACTGAGAGGTATCCGATACTGATCCTCTTCTTCCTCATCTAAATCCTCTTCCGAATCCGACCCAACAGCACCAGGTGGCAGCCGAGGCGGCCCAATCATTCGCTCGTCGTCGTCGTCGTCATCATCATCATCTTCCTCTTCCCCATTAACAGTCGTGGGCGGAGGCGGACCAATCATCGCATCCTCGGGCGAATTCGACTCCGGTAGCGGACGGGCTGGTCCAATTAACACGCCAATATTGCTATCAGAGTTACTAGAATTTTGGGGATTGCGAGAACTAGGGTTAGGGTTTTTGAAGGAATCTAGCCAGGATTTTGAGGAGGAAGAGAGAGAAGGGAAGTCTTTGTCTTTCTCGACATTCCTGGAGTGGGAAGATGATTCAGTCTGACGGTCAGCGACTGTCCGTGCGGTGGCGGTGGTGGTGGTGGTGCGACGAGTGGCATTGTGAATGACTTCGAGAGGGGTTTGGGATTTTGATTGCTTACCGAAAGCTATAGGGAACTGAGCTCTGATTCCATCATATATCTCTGCATCGTCTTCCATATCTCTCTCCCTCTCTCTTCCAACGGACTCTGAATTCGAGCTTGGGAATAATTTATAGGGTTTGCTCTGCCGCCATTCTAGTTACCATCGAGCCCTTCCGAGAGAGAGAGAGAGAGAGAGAATTCGGAATTTAAGCGGGTCAGATCAGGCCCGATGGATCATTCTATTTGGGATAAATTGCACCAATGGTCCGTAAAGTTTACAATTAATTGAACTTTAATCCCTAAAATTTTAATTTCATCAATTTAGTCTTCAAAGTTACACATTGCATCAAGTTGGTCCTTAACACTAACCGCCGTTGAAATAATAGATTGAAAATATTATGTGTGTTGGCACATGAAAGGTATTAAGGGGCAATTTTGGTATTTTAGAGACCAAAGTTAAACTAATGGTAAACCTTATTCGATATTTTATATTAGTGGTTTAATAACTTTTTAATATAATATTTTTTAGACTAATAGACATGTAACATGTATAATTGTTTATTAGAGCAATAGTGTTAGGATCTAATTTATTTACTTAATTTGTTGACCTAATTCACTATGATATTTAAATTGACTGTATGTCTCATCTATACATATATGTAAAATATAATTATCTGTTTATTGTCATTTATATAAAATCATTGTTTTAACCCACATATTTTAATGTAGAAAGGTTATTTGCAAAATATTTTTTAAATAAAAAATCTTAAAAACATGTTTTTTGCATTAGAAAATTTAGATTCAATCCATGTTTTTATATAAAAAATAATAAATTTTAAAATAAGTTCTAAACACACAATGAACTAAAGTTATAAAACAAGTGGTAAAACTAAAAAAGTCAAAAACTGGCAATAGAATGATGGAAAGTTGAAAGGATATATAAAATATCATATTTAGTATGAAATGATGGAAAAGTTGATAGATAAATTTTCCTTCTAATGCACCAAAGTTAATCCCTCCAAAATTAAAAAAAAAAAAGTAGATGAAAAGTTAATTATTTGTATTGAAATGTATCTTATTTGTCTATAAATCATTTGATATATACATATATTATATTTATCAATTATGTATATATTAATTTCATATATAAATACAATGGTAAAAAAATATTTATACTTTTTTTTACAAAAATTTAAAAAATAAAAAAAAAATTTAAATATATATATATATATATTTCATCTTACCGAGCACAAAGAAAAAATTAATAATTTTTATTTTTCATCCATTTAACCAAACACAAATAAAATAAAATGTATCATTCCTACTTTCATTCCTTAGAAAATAGAAAATATATCTCTCTTACTTTTCATTCCTCATAACTCTCATCATTCCAAATGGAATATAATTTTTTGACTTTTGAGTAGACTACACAAATGACCTCTAAATTATGTCATTTATGTCCATTTAACTTCTAAACTATTTCGTGTATCAATTTAGTCCTTCAAGTTTGCAATATGACTTAATGTGACGCTTTAATTCAAAATTTTTGTTAATTTTGAAGAAAATCTTCACCCGCACATCACGCGAGTCAAGGATTAGCATAATCATATACGTGGTATGCGTGTAAGGGGGTCCGTTAAAGTTAAACACTGAATTTGGATAGAAGGACAAAAATGAGAGGTTAAATTGACATAAAAAATTAGTTCAAGCGTTTAATCGATATAGATGATATAATTTAGGTGTTATTTATGTAGTTTTTTTTTAATTTATTTTTTTCTTGTTGGCCCCAAGTTTTTATAAAATGTCCTTTTGAAGTTTAGGTCACATTCAATCAACTCTCCCTAGTTTTAGTTTCAACAATTTGAGTTAATTGAATAGTGTACAAACTTTGAGGGGGTTGTTTGTTAAAATTAAAATGAGAAGGAGTTGATTGTAATTTGATCTAAATTTGAAGGGGCATTTTGTAATTAACCCTTATTTGTTTTTTTTACTATTTTGCAATCAAAACTTAGGCACTCGTAGTCTCGGAGAGACCCAAATCCTTCTCACAATCTCCACCTGCACAATTGTTCCCAAATCGACGGCAGCTTTCTGTATCTACTCCGACGGAGACGCATTATGCAGGCTGTTTCGAGGCGAGTAGGGCACCAATTTTCGAAGCCTTCACCTGCGATTTTCTCTCACCAATCCATCTATCCACTCTGCGATCAATGTAATCCGTCTCATCCTCTTATGTTTCTGGGGCTACAGATCATATATGTGTTTATATAGATTTCAATTTTAGAGGGTTTTCAAATATTTTGAATTTTTCTATTGAATTTTGGGTTTTTGTGCCTGTAATTGATGAATGCAGGCTATGGTGCTGATCGTCCGAGGTATACATCTACCCTTACCACTAAAGGTGTGGGACATCTAGTTCGCAAGGGCACTGGTGGAAGATCGTCTGTTAGGTAAGCAACATTTTTCAACCCTAATCATGTGTTTTTTCGGGTGCATGTTGATCTTAGGTTTAGTTTTGGATTTGTGCTCAGTAATGGATTTACTGTAACTGTAATGATAATATGACCTGAGCTGTTAGTTTTGCTCACACTAATTTAGGTGCCTTGCACTTCTTGGCTGTGCTCTGATTGTTTGATGTGCATCTCTTGCAATTATCTTTGTAGTCTTTTGTTGAGGTCACGCTTTTAGTTTACATTTGATTTCCTCAGTTTTCCATTTTTCTGAATCGTTGGTCAGCTTAACCTGAACTGTGTTTGCTATACCCAACCGACAAAGCTTTGTCCCAACTTGTTGGGGCTGGCTACATGGATCTTGTTCATATTTTTGTCGAATTGTGAATACTATATAAGTTGAATTTGTCTGGCAGTGGCATTGTTGCTGCAGTATTTGGAGCTACCGGGTTTCTTGGACGTTATCTTGTGCAACGGCTTGGTGAGTCGAATGTTTACGTTTTAGTTTAGTTGGTAATTTGCATCATTGTCCTGAGCAGAATATAACCGATTATGTTTAATCCTATGTGGTTGCCTCTGGATTGATAAATTTGAAATGATGAGGACTTGGAATTGGTTCCAACTTCCACATCCCAAATCTATTGCTGTAGGGTTTCCCAATATGTATTCAAATAAATCTAAGATTTGACATCCACTTCATGTGGATTACAAATAACTAATTGAAGGATGTTTTTAAATCCTTCCGACTAAGAACTTCTGCAGCAGTAGGAATCTATTGGATGTATTCACCACCTCCTATCCCCCCCCCACCCACCCAAAAAAAGAACTCGGAATCCACAGATTCACAAAATTAAAATGAAATCACTTCGTTTCAAGCTATTCCAGATGTGACATCATGAAGCACCTTGTTTCTCCCGTTCTTGAGAAACTTCTTGATTCAGTGCAAAAGAAATTTGTTACTTTAAAGTTCTTTCTTCTGTCGAGAGGTCTGTTTTGTAAGCCATATATGTGTACTTATGTTTTTCTTTTGCAGCTAAAATGGGATCTCAAGTGTTGGTTCCCTTCCGAGGTTCTGAGGATTCTCAGCGTCATCTCAAATTGATGGGTGATTTAGGGCAGGTGAGATGCTGATGACTTTTTAATTATTTTATTTGATGGAATGGATGGATCTGCAATGTTGGTCATAATATTTGTAAATTCCTCTTTTCCTATTTCCTTCATGTAGATTGTTCCAATGAAATACAACCCAAGAGACGAGAATTCAATCAAGGCGGTGATGGCAAAGGCTAATGTTGTTATCAATCTTATTGGTATGTGTTCTTCAGTTGTCACTCTTAAGTAGGAAAACTTTGTAAGTATTGGTGGCATTGAAATGTGGTGTACATATGAACTACCCCGCTGGCAGGAAGGGAGTACGAGACTAGAAATTATAGCTTTGAAGAAGTGAACCATTATATGGCTGAACAGCTTGCAATGGTAAGTTCCCGAGATTATATTTTCTTTGTTCCTTGACTCTTATTTTCCTGGAACTCCTCTTCCACTGTATAGAATTTTTGCAAACATCATATTTGAGCAGTAAAATCATGCATAAAACCTCAGCAGAGGTGCATAGTCTTAAGTCTTAGAAGGATGTAGGCCATGCAGTAATCTTACGATACAGTTGCACTCCTCTTGCAATAGGAGTAGGAAGTAGAGCATGTGCACACTCCTAGCTAATCCCGTCCTGATGGCACCCTAACCAAGCTTGAGACAGATTTCAGTTTCAGGTGACTCAAAATTACTATATAAAATAGAGTGATCAATTTGAGAGATGAAATTGACTCATAACATTATTACTTTATTCCTGGAATATAAGGATTATCTCATGTTTTTTTTAGTCATGGCACATGCGATGTTTAGGTTTTCAAATTTCTTTATTTTTTTTTTGTTCAAGAAATTAAAATTATACCAAATTACCTAAATAAAAGAGAAAATAATTTCTTTTTTCATGAACTTTGCAGGTTTCTAGTTTTAATTTCTAATTTTGATGTTGAAACAGGAAGCAACATTTGAGGAGAGAGACGGTTTTGTTTGGGGGGGGGGGTGGATGAGAGTTTTCTCTTTTTGTGAGAGAGAGAGTGGAGAAAAACTTGCTAATGGCAGTTGAGAGGGAAACCAAGTGGGGACAAACCCTTACTCTCCCTTAATGATAGTAACAAAGATGAATCTGTATCATTTTGTTAGAAGAATTCTTTTTACATCAGTTTGTTGTGCTAGAGATATAGGGATACCATACGATCGGACAAATATGCCAATTATTCATTTTCATTGAGTGAAATATTAATGCATCATATTGACCAAATGTCCAATCTTTCAAGCTTTTCTAGTTGGTTGTAAGGTTCCAAATAAAAAGGGGAGTGGAAAATGGGTCTTCATTGCAAACTCTGCCTTGCTTGAATGCACCTGTTCATGCTTCCTGCTTCTTGGTGTTTCTTGGTTTGGTAGAAACACTTCAATCACGAGGAATATATCAAAGAAAGTATTGAAAAGGTAGAACTTATTGATCCTGAACCCTACTCTGAGGGAAACTTAATTGTCTGATTAATTGACTTCTCTCTCACTCTAGTCAGTGAAAGTCCATGAAGTACAAAATTTAATTCCTTTACAACTTCATATCTCAATATGGTTGGAAGATGTAAGAGTGTGCCAAAATATGGTCAATCCATAGGACACAAAGCTTCTACATGCTATATTTAGTGATCTTCCCTAGAAGACCCAAAGCTTCTTCATGCCAATCAGAAGAAGATTGTCAATATGGTGCTAAAGATGTGCAGAATCAAGAGCATAATATAAGACTCATTGACCCCTCTAAAATCATTGTATAAGGGGATGTTACACTGGTTATCCTGAGTATAAACTGTTGGACAACAGTAAAGGAGGGTTAAACCTCTGATGTTAATTGGTTCACCGTTAAGATTCAAGGACGTGGATTACACAGAGAAAAAAAGCAAGTTTGGATTAACAATGACAAAATACACTTTCTAAATTGTTTATGTGCTGGCAGAATGGATAGAGAAAATATTTTTTCCCCTATGAAAAGAACCCTTGTCAATCTGACAATCACCGTTATTGTCTTCTCAAATTTGCAAACATATTACTGCTAGCAGCCAAAAATCTGCATCATTTATTATCATCCCATCATAAGTTACTGGCTCCTTTTTCTTTTGTTCTCTTGTTAACTTCATTTAAACTGGTTCAATGTAGTTGATAATTCTTCCACGTTACATGTCCAGATTTCGAAAGAACATGGTGGTATCATGAGATTTATACAACTTTCTTGCTTGGGGGCATCATCATCATCTCCATCCAAAATGCTTAGATCGAAAGCTGCTGCTGAAGAAGCTGTTTTACGAGAACTGCCCGAGGTGAGTCACACTTTTCTATTTAAACTAATTTTGTCTCCTGATGTTGATTTTGAAGATCGTGATTTTGCTGTCTTATCATAATAAATTTTGCTTCCTTTGTATACTTTGCTTAACTTTGTATTGATCTCCCTTTTTGCCAGTTTTAGTAGTTTTTAACTTACACACATGAAAATTTTGATAGTAAATTTGAAAGAATGGAGCTATGCACTGTTTTGTTATCCTAAAAATAAAAAGATAAAAAGCATAAAATGATGTAATATATTTATTTGGAGCATGGTGTCCAGCACAATTCATTTTTCTAATGTTTTTTACTTACAAAGCCATTGTCTTCAAGTGCCTGAAGAGCATATCTACCGAAACAAATACGATTACCTCAATAATATATTTCCTTCATTATTCCTCTATGTTGTTTACGGAATCTTATTCTTTTGGGGTTATATTTGATTTTAGTTTTTCAATTCCATCTCTACTATTGAACCAGACACGAGTTTGGGGTGCAAATTTTGCCAATTTTGTGCTTTTGTTCTTTCACGTAGAAGTACATGTCCTACTAGCCACAGGATTGTCGTGATTTATTTTATCATGATATTTTTTTAAGTAAAATTAAAGATAAAGGAGAACATTCCTGTTTGGATGATATTGGGGATGAATAGTTCAAAAATTGTGTTGACTCTTCAATGACACAGAGAATGTGATTTCGGTCACTTTGAATCTAAAGCTTGAATCCTTGTGGTTTAAGGTTTTGGCATGTGTTAAGTAGTTTTTCATGCATTTTAAACGTTAATTGCTATTGCTTATGCTCGAATGATTTAAAATACAATGCCTTCACTTTTTTTCTCTCATTGTTGGAAGCTACATTGGTGTTTCAAAAGGGAGTTATTGACGTATACATCCATCTTCAGGCAACAATTATGAAACCTGCAGTGATGATTGGCACGGAGGATCGGATTTTAAATCCATGGGCACATTTTGCGAAAAAATATGGGTTTCTTCCTCTTGTTGGGGATGGATCTACGAAGTATGGTTGCAATCTATTAGCTGAAATTTTGTTGATTTCTATCTGATATTGGACGTATAGAAAACATGGCCTGTTTCTCTGATTAATTGTTTTTCTGAACCTTTAGAGGATATCTTTCTGACAACAGTTTCTTTGCAGAATCCAACCTGTATATGTTGTTGATGTTGCTTCTGCGGTTGTGGCGGCATTGAAAGATGATGGCACTAGCATGGGGAAAGTTTATGAACTTGGTGGACCAGAGATATTTACTATGCATCAGTTGGTGATTTCTCTGCCCTTTCCTCTTTCTTTTCTAACCTACCAAGTTGTTGCAGTTTGTTGGAGTTGTTCTTTTTCACTGAACTCTAAGTGCACTGCAGGCTGAGCTTATGTACGACATGATCCGTGAATGGCCTCGCTATGTGAAAATTCCTTTGCCTATTGCTAAGGTAAGTAAATAAACTATTGCACTCAGGACTGCTTAGTGCTGTGTGAACTCTAGTGTAGGTTTATGTGGATGTTTTCTTAGCTAAAATCTGCAAAACCACATGATTTCATTCCCAACTACCTGGAGCCTGCTACTTTAATTTTCTCTCTGCCAATCTATCTGTTTGGGTGGCATATCCTCTGTTATAATATGCTTCTTTTGGGGGTTTCCAGATCAAAGAATTCCCTAGCCGTAGATTTTGAACTTTTTAAGTATTGAAATTGACAACCCTCGTTTGGTGAAACTTCAATTGCGTGATCCTTACAGAAAAGAAAATAAAATTTTATCACCTTTATCAAAAATGAAAAGCAAATACTAACCCACCTTAAATTGTTGCAATCATAGATTTTTATCGTACTCTAGTAGTGAAAGAATCTATCCTGATTTCAAGTGTATCAACAGTCACTATTAGACAGCCATCTTTCAGCTGCTAAGCAAAATTTTCAATAATTCACACTTCTATTAGTAATGCAAAGCTATATAAATTTGATTCTGGTAACAAATTAACGTTCTTTAATATATCATCACCCTAATGTGTGATATAGCCATGTTAATTCCAATGGCCACTTTTCTTTCTTACAAATGACATGAGTTGATTAAAAATTCAGTCATGGAAAGATAAAAGAATATCTCTATCCAAACTCATAAAAAAAAAACAAAACAAAAAGAAACAAAATTTTGTATTTCCAATAGAATGTTTTTTTTTTGCTACACTAACAACAAAAAGGTTCTCATTCACAACATGCTGGAGCCACCCCAATCCAGATTGCACATCTCCTGTTGTCTTATTGCTTGTGTGCAATTAAAGGATTATAGTACACCAACGAGGACAACCATAGTTTTGGTTGTCTCATCTTTCTTGCTTTTGGCGTTTACATGTTGTTTACGAGCATCAAATCAAAAACTGGCAGGTGACTGAGTTTAAGGGTTGAGTCGCTTCATAATTGTGTCTCCATGTGTATGATTTCAGGCAATTGCAATGCCTAGAGAAATATTGCTAAAAAAAGTTCCCTTTCCAATGCCCACTCCGACAATATTCAATTTGGATTTTATCGAAGCCTTTTCCACAGATACGGTGATGTCAAAAGATGGTATGTGAAACAAGTTCAAGGATTAAGACATATTTTCCTATGATGATTTTTGTCATTACTCTTGCACAGTTGCTGCTGTTTTGATATGTATTTCAACTTTCAATTTTCTGTTGGTTTTTGCAGCTTTGACTTTTGATGACCTTGGGATTGTACCGCATAAGCTGAAGGGATATCCGGTCGAATTTCTTATTCAATATCGCAAAGGTGGGCCACAATATGGTTCTACGGTCAGTGAGAGAGTATCTCCAGAGTCGTGGCCATGAGATTCTTTGAATCTTTAATCTTGTACTTTTTGTCTTCCAATCGAAAACTTTGGAAACAGGTATGTGTTCCCTTCATATTTCGATGTACTACAAAGACCTGAAGTACCCAAACTTTTTTTACTCTGTATTCCTAAGAGAACCCATTATCATCTGGAAACTGGGGTGCATTGATGTTTTAGATCTGATGTTAAGTTGATGTAATAGTTGTAATTATTGCACTAATCAGTTTGGCATTCAAAAATAGGTTTTGGAAGAGGCCTTTTTTCCGCTGAGACTAACTTGGAAGGAATAACGAGTGAAGCATTCTTCAATGATTTCGTGTTTGTATAATTCTGACAAATATTTGGGGCACCTGATCTTAAAAATAAGCAGTTGGTTTCTTTTGCCTGGTTATCGGGCCTTGGGTTTATTACATTGTGGAGGAACAATTTGTATTTGTTCTATGGCTTTTCTCTCATTTGCATATTCACTAATGGAATAGTTAATCGCTTTAGTGGCTGTGCCTCCCATCAGTTGGTCGTTAACGCTGCTTGTGGTTTTGTATTTGGAATTTAACTGAAATTATGTTGAATTATCTCTTTCCACTTTCTGAGTATATTAATTTTTTTCCCAAAAGAAAGAAAGAAGAAAAGTTTGAAGTACAGTTACTAGAATCTGTGTGCCCATATGGGTTAATGGGCAAAGTCATTCCAAGGGAATATCAGCTTTGCTTCTTGTTGCAGTAAAGTACTTGCAAGCTCTTTTTATAAGTAAAGAATCTATCCATGGAGATTTGAAAGGCAGGCACCATGAAAAACTTCTCCCACTACAAGGAACCAGACACTGCAAGTGTCGACATACCAGCATTGATCAATCGCTATATGACCGGACAACACAGCCATGCCTCTTTCGAACACCTCAAGTTGGAAGGAGAGAATGTCGGGGCAGCAATGATCGTACGACACCGTGGCACTTCTGATGTGTCGCCCGATGGTTGTAGTGTAAACATTTATGTTAACAACAACATTCAAGGGGTGAACAACTCCATCCTGGTCGGTAGCGAGGTCAAGATGGGAGAACCTGGAGTTAGCTTGTCGCTGAAAGATCTGAAGCTCCATAGAGGATTTTTGGGTGCAAAAAGAAGCAAATCAGAGTTAGGGTTGTGTTTGATGATATTATTATTGGCATTTGTTGTTCTTCTATTCTCATTATTATCTGCCACTTGATGATGTGTTGATTTACATCATATCATGGCTGTGGCTAAATCGAGTCAAGGCGGTACAATTTTCTCTTCTTTCCGTTGATCAAAGTACTTTCAACTATGTACCATTGAGTACATCTGTTTTTTGTTTTTTTGATAAGGAGAATCGTTTCAACTACGTGCTTTTGCAGCACTCAGAGTTGTAACGCGACACACAGTCATGGTTAAATTCAGGATTTATAGATTTGTGCCTATTTTCTTGTTCTACTGTTGAAACAATCAATGCCGGTTGGATCGGTTTGTCTGGATAAAAAGGTTCCTGTTGCCGACTCTCTGTCTCTCTCTAAATTCCACCTTATGAAATTATTTGGGCAATATCATATATATAATTCCACTCTCCTGGTCCACGTTCAGATCAATCAGAAAGAGTTAAGGAGTTAAGGTCCTACAATGTGGTGTGTTTAGCCTTTCTTTGTCCTTATTTACAATGTACGATGCCCAACCCTTGGGCACAAAAATGCCCCAAGTCCATGTGCCCAGTTCCATGTGTAGTCTCTATCCCTTTTTTAATTAAAAATGACTATGATGTTGAGTTAAGCCTCGAATAATATTTATTTCCGTGATTGATTTTAAGTCTTTTTTTGAATAAATCTGATCTAATTTATTAATCTAATTAACATTAAGTTATAATATTTAATAACATTAAAATTAATTTAAAAATTATAATAAATTAAATCACCATAGCATTTTTGGATATTATAAAAAAACCTCAAATCAGACTACGTGATTTCAGGAGGGTGACGCCATCACGATGTCCACCTGGCACAAAATCCAGCCGCTACCGACATCACGAGTCAAAACGACAGTAATACCCCTAAATTTTCGCCCAAAAATAATATAATAAAATAACAAAAGGAGAAACCAGTCCAAGTCCAACCAACGCTTTCTCTCTCGAATCTCTCAAGTCTCAACATTAAAAACGCTCATTAGCCAATCACTCTAAAGCGTTGTCTCTCTTCTGTTCTGTACTTCTTCAATTGTATGATTGTAAGTTCTTATTTCATCAGTAAGATCGTGCTCAAATATTCATTAAACATTTATAAATTAAATCTCTTGGAGTTGTAGTTCTGTTTACTTTGATTCCTGAAAATCAGCAACTGATCGAACAGTATTCGGCTTTTGTTTCTCGTGATTTGTGCGAGTTCAGTCTCTATTCACACAGCTCATGCAAATGCAACTCGGTATTATTTTTCGTTCAGATTGGATTCGATATATATTCTCTTTGCTGTTTTGGTAATTCTCATCTGAATTGTATGTAAGTTGTTCTGATCATTGCTGAACTTCTTCCGTTTTCAGAATTTGAAACTAGGGTTAGGGTTTTTGAGACTGGATGATGCTAAATCTTTGATTTAAGTGTTTGAAGCGTTGAATCTATGACCTGGGTTGTAAATGTTGCTCTGATGAGTTTTTTTTATACTCCATCCAGCTGAATTATCTATTTGAAATCTGATGAGACGCCGCCCGCCGGCGATGCCTTCATTGGATCATATGGACAAGAGGGCTGGGAAGAATCAACAGTCCCGTCTTTGTTTATTAGCTTCAATAGCTGCGTTTTTCTGGTTCTTGTTATTGTATTTCCATTTTGTTGTCCTCAGAGGTAGTAATGCCGATGATTTTTCACCGTTGCACCCCATCTCTGTTACTACTAAGTCAATCAATAGGCATCGTACAGATTCCCTACTAACACCTGTTAGTCGTCCCACTACCACCAGTCGTCCAGCAACTAACTCTCATAATGCACCAAAAGTTTCTGTCAATGCCAATACCCACATTGCTGAAGCAGACCCAGTGACTACTAGTCGTCCAAGTAGTAGTGGCCATGATGAATCGGAGGATTACCCATTTATGAGGGCATTGAGAACCAGAGAGAACAAGAATGATCCATGTGGAGGGAAGTATATATATGTTCATGACCTTCCTCCTAGGTTTAATGATGATATGCTCAAGGAATGCAGAAGTCTTAGCCTTTGGACCAACATGTGTAAGTTCACTCGTAATTCTGGGCTTGGTCCCCCATTGGAGAATGTTGAAGGAGTCTTCTCAAACACTGGATGGTATGCGACGAATCAGTTTGCTGTTGATGTGATCTTTAGTAATCGAATGAAGCAGTACAAGTGCTTGACAAATGATTCTTCTCTTGCCGCTGCCATTTTTGTGCCCTTCTATGCGGGGTTTGATATAGCTCGGTATCTGTGGGGGTACAACATATCAACGAGGGATGCTGCATCTCTCGATTTGGTTGATTGGCTCATGAAGAGGCCAGAATGGAGCATAATGGGAGGGAAGGATCATTTTCTTGTTGCGGGTAGGATAACATGGGATTTTAGGAGACTATCTGATGCAGAATCAGACTGGGGCAACAAGCTTCTGTTCTTACCGGCTGCAAAAAATATGTCAATGCTTGTGGTAGAATCAAGCCCCTGGAATGCAAATGATTTTGCCATCCCATATCCCACATACTTCCATCCAGCAAAGGATGCTGATGTTTTCATTTGGCAGGACCGGATGAGGAAATTGGAGAGAAAATGGCTTTTCTGTTTTGCTGGCGCACCACGTCCAGGAAACCCCAAATCAATTAGGGGACAGATCATTGATCAATGCAAGGACTCCAGGGCCTGCAAACTATTGGAGTGTGATTTTGGGGAGAGTAAATGTCATTCTCCAAGCAGTATAATGCAGATGTTTCAGAGCTCCCTTTTCTGCCTACAGCCTCAAGGTGATTCATACACAAGAAGATCGGCTTTCGACTCAATGTTGGCAGGTTGCATACCTGTCTTCTTCCATCCTGGTTCAGCGTACACACAGTATACTTGGCATCTTCCAAAGAATTATTCAAAGTACTCGGTATTCATTCCGGAGGATGATATTCGTAAGAAGAATGTTAGCATAGAGCAGAGGCTCAGTCAAATTTCTCCTGAGCAGGTTAAGATAATGAGGGAGGAAGTTATAAATCTTATCCCCAGGCTGATATATGCTGATCCTCGCTCTAAATTGGAGACTCTTAATGATGCCTTTGACGTAGCTGTGCAGGCTGTTATAGACAAAGTTACAAAGTTGAGAAGGGACCTTGTTGAGGGCCATCATGATGACAATTTCATTGAGGAGTTAAGTTGGAAATATGCTTTGTTAGACAAAGAGGAGCGTGAGGTCGGGCCTCATGAATGGGATCCTTTCTTTTCCAAACCAAAAAGTGGTAATGCAGATTCTAATGGTTCAGCAGCAGAAGTAGCCAAAAATTCTTGGAAGAATGAGCAAAGAGAACAGTCATGACTGGGACTCAATGAATTCAGCAGAAGTTCAAGTGATGCCCAACGCATACTTGCTGGAGCTTAAAACAAGACCTTGCTGAGTCTTACCGGTGAGATGGAGGTATGAAAACAAGCCGTTTCAAGGAAACAGTTTTAGAGTTCACCATCTAGTTTGTCAACCGCATAATATTTGCATAAAGTCAAAAGACAAGAAATATATTTCTGCTTTTTCGTGATATAGGTTTTTCATGTTCTCTATTTTGTAATTCAACCTGAATTTATTAGGAGGTAACAAAAAAGATGTTATTTACTAGGATTGGTGGTTCAGAATTCTAGTGATAATTACCTTGGGTTTTTTTTCTGAATTTCATTAATGGCAGGACAAGTCCACCTTTATCATCCCGATCGGACTTACCGGACTGACTCGGGTTTACTGGGCAGCATACCTAACAGCGGTTCTTTGCAATTTCTGAAACCTACTGGAAATATTGTATTTGCGTTGAACCTTGAGAGGGTGTTGTTCCCCCCCCCCCCCCCCCCCCCCCCCCCCCCCATCTCCCAAAAAAAAAAAAAAAAAAAATTTAGAAAGAATGTTTTATTTGTGTCATACTTGGATATCGAAAGTATACCAAAAAAATGCATAAATTGACCACTGGTCAAAATTGATCATTACTATTGATCAAAATTGGTCCCTACCCCACAACGCCCTCCCAACCACCACCTTCTCCCCCCCGGCTACCCTTCCTTCCCCTCACCGCAAAAGCCCTGTCACTGTTATTTTGACAAAACTATGAGGTCATAGTAGTACAATCTATATCTATAATATAAAATATGATGGACTTTAATAAATTCATTCGACGGTCTTAAATAGACTTATCCAATGGTCACTAACATTTCTCTTAAAACTATTCATATTGCACCATGCCTTCAAACACGAATTACCCTTAGTTTACTATAAATAACAACATTAGTATCAACACACACAGTCTTCTCTCTTCATGTAGAATACATTGAACTTGTGGGTCTTAACTGGTGGAATCTAAATAAAACTATAGATGATTAAACTTGATTTAATTACCAATGAGCTGGTGGTCTAGTGGTAAGTCAAACCTATTTAAGGTCGTCATTAACTTCTATGGAGTTATCAAACAAGGTTTGATTCATGAGAATAACTTGATTTGTTGCTTGATTTTGGTTGTGCTGTGGTGACGAGTTGCCCTTCCGAGTTAGTAGCTATAATTCAAACTGGACATTCTACGGTGAAAAAACTCTCTATAGGAAAAAACTCTCATAGTCACGCCTAAGGAGTTCCTATGGTCACTCCCTTTTCTCCGATAAAAAAAAAAAAAAAACTTGATATTGAGGGATTTAGATATAATACAGATTCTGAACATCAGAAATAATTCGATTCAGTTGGTCTAAAGCCCATGCATATAGACACTTGGCCTATAAACAGACTGATGCCAACTCAATTAGTTCTTCCAACTTCCAAGTTCGTGGGCTTCCGCTTTGGGAACGCCTCAAAGATCCACACCACAGCAAGACACCTTCCTGAATTTTGGATTCCGGTATATATTTAGTTTTACAGTATCCCAGCAATTAATGTCTATTAAAAATTTGACAAAAAATTATTTTCACTTTAAACCCGAACTATATAATTTTGTTTCGCTTTGCCTTGACTCGTTGACACTTCCATCCAAAAATAAACGAATGTTTGTGTTTTGTGTAATGTGAAATCAATTCACATAGTTGAGGTAATATAATAAATTCAATAGTTATGAGAAGAAACGTGACATAAACTTCATAATTTGTCGGGAAAAGGTGTGAAGGAATAATGTACATAAACTCAATAGTTGAGGGACAAACTGATACAAATCTCATAGTTTGAGATAAAAAGTGTAACATATTGAAGGGGGGCACAGTGACACAAACCTCATAGATTGAGGAGACAAAGTATACAAATCTCCTAGTTTAAGAGAAAAAAAAAAGGTGCAGTTGACCCTTTTATCTTCATTTTCTTGTTTTTAGTGGATACCTACCCAAGTTTAAGTGAGAGCCAATACATAAGTGAATCACACACTAATTAAGGGTGAATGATAAGCAAAGAAAAAAAAATGAAAGAAAAAATATTGCAGATAATTTAAATTTTATTATAGTGAATTCTTTATTAAGGCTTGTTGAATGATATATGATGATGTTCTTAACACGATTGAGCAGTAATGTGAATATAAAGTGTACTGAACAGTTAGATATAGTCCAGTTTGAGCTCCAAAGCTCTAGGAAACAGGATTTGAGCATAAGTGGGTGATTTCACAGAGTGTTTATAGTGATTCACCAGTTCGGGAGTTCGACTAATCCACTTTCAATGGAATTTCTTGCTCCTAAGTATATTGATCACTGTATAAGGTTTACAAAAAATGTTTTTGTAAGACTACGATAACGATCCCTTACTTACGAGGGCTTTACCTCCTATTTATAGTTATTTATGGGTCTTGCTTGATCTGAGGTGAGATCCTCGCTCATCCCTTGTAACGGTCGCCCTTATTGCGCAACAAGACTTGCGCTTGCTGAGTGATTGATGCTACAATAAAAGGGGGACTCGGTGGGATCCAACTGCCCTTTGCACAGCCTTCCTCGAGATGTGGACACAGAGAGTTGAGGCCTGAATTGATCTTTCGACCTGAGTAGCATGGCCTGGGTTACCGAGCTCATCCTTTAAGTATTTTTGTGGTACCATCAATATATTATTAAAGAAAATAGAGAGAAAATATACTAATTTGAGAGGTGAATCTGAGCAATTAGATGACAGTATGATAATGGTGAGAAATGAAAACATGCAGGGACGGTCCCAAATAAGGAAGAGCCTACAAATAAATGCACTTGCAAATAACTCACTCAGCCTTTCATGAATATGAATGCATTTAATTCAGTATGTACCCTACCCTTTCTAAAAGTTTCTCACTCACTCACTGAACTTCAGTACCAACGGAGGAAAAAACAGCCCATGGTAGAAACAGAGATTCATGGAGGATTTTCATTCTAACGGCTACATATCTTTTGAAAACTACTGTGTAATAAACCTTACGAAAACATCTCGTGAAAACTAAAATGCTGCACTTAAGCTCCTCAAGAAACCCAAGCTCTCTCTCTCTCTCACACACACACACTTGACAAAGGATCCTCGTGATGAAGAGCTCTTAAATTTCACGAGTTTCCTCTTCTATTTCAGAGAGCTTCAGACATGCCTCCTAAATCTTGTTTTTGAATTCTCTTCGGCACCTTCAAATACCCTCCCAGTTCGTTCCAAGAAACATGCATCAGAATTATCCAAGCATCTCCCACTCGATACTTCCATGGAGGCCAAAACCCAACTCTTTTTTTCCACCCTCTTGCTCCACTTTGTTTCCCTCCATGCTCAGAGTCTCCAGACTTACATAATTCAACTCCACCCTCAAGCCATAACCAGCTCTTCCTTTTCCTCTAAGCTTCAATGGCACCTCTCATTTCTTGAAAAAACTATTTCCCCTGAAGATGATCCGTCTTCTCGCCTGTTATACTCATACCTTTCAGCTATGGAAGGTTTTGCAGCTCAGCTATCTGAAACTGAGCTTGAAGTTCTACAAAAGTCACGAGATGTGATAGCAATAAGGCCTGACCGGAAGCTCGAAATTCACACTACATACTCTTACAAGTTCTTGGGACTGACCACTGCTGTAAAGGGTGCTTGGTTCAAGTCCGGGTTTGGTCGAGGAGCAATAATTGGGGTACTTGACACAGGAGTTTGGCCAGAGAGTCCAAGCTTTGATGATCATGGGATGCCTCCGGTGCCCCAGAAATGGAGAGGGATTTGTGAAGAAGGGCAAGGCTTCAATTCTTCAAATTGTAACAGGAAAGTCATTGGTGCCAGGTTCTTCAGCAAAGGCCATCACGTGGCTTCAATGTCAACATCATTGGGTACTGTTGAGGAATATGTGTCGCCACGGGATTCCACCGGACATGGGACCCATACCGCCTCGACTGCTGCTGGTGTTCCAGTTCCAATGGCCAGTGTGTTTAGTAATGGAGCTGGTGAGGCTCGGGGGATGGCGCCTCATGCCCACATTGCCATTTACAAGGTTTGTTGGTTCAATGGTTGCTACAGCTCTGATATTCTGGCTGCAATGGATGTTGCCATCAGAGATGGAGTTGATGTCCTCTCATTGTCTCTAGGTGGCTTCCCAATACCACTTTACGAGGACAGCATTGCCATTGGTAGTTTTCGAGCAATGGAGCAGGGAATATCAGTCATATGTGCTGCTGGAAACAATGGTCCAATTCCAAGCTCGGTTGCCAATCAGGCTCCTTGGATTGCAACGGTTGGTGCTAGCACACTTGATCGAAGATTTCCTGCAATAGTACAACTGGGAAATGGAAAATACCTTTATGGAGAATCCTTGTATCCAGGAAACCATGTTTCTGGTGCAGTGAAAGAGCTTGAGCTGGTTTATCTAACTGGAGGGGATAGGGGAAGTGAATACTGTCTCAGAGGGTCTCTTCCACGGGCAAAAGTTCGTGGAAGAATGATAGTTTGTGACCGAGGTGTCAATGGGAGGGCAGAAAAAGGCCAGGCTGTGAAGGAAGCCGGTGGTGCTGCAATGATTCTAGCAAATACATTTATAAATTTGGAGGAAGATTCTGTTGATGCTCATGTCCTGCCAGCAACATTGGTTGGCTTCAAGGAATCAATTCAACTGAAGAGTTATATAAATTCTACAGTGAGGCCTAGAGCCAGAATCTTATTCGGGGGAACTGTAATTGGGAAATCCAGAGCCCCAACAGTTGCTCAGTTTTCATCAAGGGGACCAAGTTTCATTGATCCTTCAATTCTCAAGCCAGACGTGATTGCTCCGGGGGTCAACATCATCGCCGCTTGGCCTCAAAACTTGGGACCAACCGGCCTACCAGAAGATCATAGGAGGGTGAACTTCACTGTCATGTCTGGAACTTCCATGGCTTGTCCCCATGTTGGTGGGATTGCTGCACTGATCCGCTCGGCTCATCCGAAATGGACCCCAGCTGCTATCAAATCTGCACTTATGACAACCGCAGATATGACTGATCATTCAGGAAAACCAATAATGGATGGAAACAAACCTGCTGGACTTTTTGCTATTGGAGCTGGACATGTAAATCCAGAAAGAGCCATGAATCCAGGACTGATATATGATATCAGGGAAGAGGAATACATCACTCATTTATGCACTCTTGGATACACAAGATCACAAATTTTCACCATTACTCACAGGAACGTGAGCTGCCATGATACCATGCAGAAGAACATGGGCTTTAGCCTCAATTACCCCTCCATTTCTGTGACTCTGAGGCCCAGGATGATGAGTAAGATGATTAAGAGGCGACTGACAAATGTAGGGATCGCTAATTCCACTTACTCAGTGGAAGTGGTTGCACCTCAGGGAGTCAAAGTAAGAGTTATGCCACGGCGACTGATATTCAAACACACTAATCAAATTTTGAGTTACAGAATTTGGTTTATATCGAGGAAGAGAACAGGGGCAGAGAAGGTGAACTTTTCTCAAGGGCACGTGACATGGGTGAACTCTGGCAATAGATTCTGCAGGGTTAGGAGTCCTATCTCAGTGACATGGGCATCAAAGAAGTAGTAGAACTCAAACTAGTATCAGCTTTAATTCCTTAATTCTTCTTCATGATGATAAGAGGATGAATTTGTAATTTTAATTTCAACAGGAGGTTGCAGCATGTCGCGGAAATTAAGGGTCTTTATCAATTGATAGATATTTGAAGTGTGGGTTTAAAGACATAATTTTCAAGCTTTAAATTCTTATTCTACTGCTTTTCTCACAGCAATAATCCTTGCCTACAACCCTCTTTCTTGCATTCAATCATAACATATGTAAAGACACACACACCAAAACACGCACATACCCAATAACTAATAGAGCAGTAGAACTTTTGCACGGAAGCATTGGGCAATGAGCAGTTGAGCACCATCACTTCAATAAAATCTAATTGAATTTGTAGGAAGATGGAATGAAAAGTTCAATACTACCAGGACCTCCTCATGCTTAAATTTCGGAAAACGGACATAGGAAGAGCAACAACATAAATTCTCAGTAAATGCTTTGCCAGTACTTCAAAGTACAGTAGAAGCTAGCTCAATCTTTCAATGTGCATTAACTAGTGAGCTATGTGCTACTCGCCATGCTTTTTTGTTTTGTTTACCCCTTACATAGAATATTCTATATATATATGCAGCAGTACAACAGAACAGATTGATAGACAAGTCCATCAATCACAAGCAAGCTGTACAGAACTGCCTATTAAAGGAAAGTGATTTGAATATCACCAAAACCAAAGTGTATTTAAATGAGAGGGAACATAGATAGTACTACTTTGACCTAGGAATCAATGTAGTTATTCAACTTTAAAGTTCCATTTATCTTAGAAAAGAATGGTGTCGGCAGAAAAAAATGGAGGGGTGAACGATATACATTGCTTCATTTTTGGAACTGCAAGCCATGTCCATGAATCTCAGGAACCTGTCCCAAAGTAAAGTAAAGTACCTTGCACCTGTGAATGACTGCACTCGAGTAGGACCCCTTCATGAAAATGAGTTGTCTGTGCTCCCTTGGAGACCTCGTGACATACTTTGCTTCAGTCCCTGCAGGCTTTCCATTGATGAACTTGGCATTAACAACAACTGATGGAAGAATCCATTCCTCATCAATCATGTAGAAGCCATATTGCCAACTTCGCTAAATGAATTCGAAAACAGAGGGTTGATCAAACCTGAATATAGCCATACCACTAGTGTCGTCCCTAGATTTGGTTAGCCTCACGCCTGGTATTATCTGTTCATCAGTGCCTATGAACTGAATTGTTGACCATGATTATGCTGAGTCTAGACATCAGAGAACTTCGGTTTTGAGAAGTCCAACTTGAATGGGGTATGGACAGAGGCTGGCCACTGAATTGGAAGTGTGCACTCTGACGAACTATGCTAGATGGCGTGCCTACATGGCGTGAACCTGTATTACTGGTACTAAATTTAACTTATAACCACTAACCAATTTCTCATTGTTACACCCTTCAATCTGTTATACAAGTTTCAAACTCTAAGGTGTAAGGTCCTCATGGGAGAAGGTAAAGAATGGAAATGCACCTAAAATTTTATAACGGGGATATTCTTAGCTTGTCAAAATTGCAATGTGTTTTATTCTGGATAAACATAGTATCACTGTCTCAAATCAGTCTGTGAATTTGATAGATGTGTGCTTCATCCCCTCTCATGGTGGAAGCCTGGTATATAATAACTTTGCCCACAGAAACAATCATCTGCATCACAAACTTTAATTTGTCTTTTTGTTACTTCTTCCCTAATGATGGCTACAATTCCATCATTTCTTTGTAGAAGCAGAAAAACAGCATGAGTCGCACTTAATTTCTATATTGCAGATACCCAAAAGAGAAAAACCAAAACCTCATTGATGAAAGAAATCACGCAACTTAGTGCCACAAAGATTGTTCTTGGGAACTGAAGCACCATATTGATAATTCACCTCATCTTCTAACATTGGCATATCCTCCGACTTGATTTTGTTTGAATTGCAGAATGATAGAGCCTATGAGGAAAGTCCAGATAAAAGAAATCTTTGATTTCATGTCAGTGGGATCATCCACATATGGAACTGCACCAACAAGCTAGAAACACATTGGTATGTATACTACTATAAAAGACAGCATTAAATACTATGAAGCGGGTTTGGCTCCTTTCCAATGCTAAATTCTCTCCAAGTGTTTCCAATCCAATCATCCACCAGGTATTGGAGACAGGTCACACCTAAACTTGTGGTGGATGATTTTTAACAAGAAGTGGAAGGGAATTGAAATTGGGAGAAGACCTTTGCCCAGTTGAAGCAATTTAAATGTGATAATTAGCCCCCACTTCATCTAACACTTATGCTACAATCCCAATAACATGAAATAATGTGATCTCCATGAGAGGGGAAGCTTGTTGGCTAGGCTAAAACAATGTACGGATATTCTAGTGATTTTACTTGGCATGCTCTAATGTTTCACAAGTATCTGACTTTTACCATATGATATAATTCCTAAGCTGAATACTACACCCCATTACATCAACCTAGTCAGTTATTTGCAGTAACACCTTGCGAATGCAGCTTTCCCCAGTTAGTTCTGCAAATGCTTCAAATTTCGTATATTGCTCATAAATGAACCCACTACAATGTGGGCTGGGAAGATGAGGGAACACGTAATGTTAGGACTTTGAGGCCTTAAAGGAGGTAGCATGTGGCCAACTCCTACAGATTACGGGCGAAAGGCTAGTTGAATGAGCCTCCCTCAAGGTATTATATTCACCAAATTTTCTTGAAAAACAGCAGTAACTCCCAACATATTGCATTTTCCATCTAGAACACCAGGAGATAAAAGCACCGAAATAATAATATACTTTCTGAAAACAAGGGTTGGTACATATAATTGTAGCACTAAATTATCATAGACCAACTGCCTATTCGTAGCTGACGGTAGTCAATTAACCCTTCCCATGATTCTTCTCAAATCTTGTTAAACAACCATCCACTCCAAACGCTTACCTCGTTGGAGTAACTTAAATATTTATACAGTCCCAAAAAATCAAAATGGAAGAAAGAAAAAATATAAACTAAAACAATTTAGAATTGAGCTTTCATCAACCATATGCCACTGATTGTTGAAGTTCCTTTCGCAACATTTGTGTTCTTCAGTTTCAAGAAAATTCAAAAAAAAAAAAACAAAGAAAAGGCAAATCAAGTATCATTATCTGACTAGAAAGTAGAAACCCAAGATTGAATTTGAAAAAGCAGAGACACTGGCAGATGATAGAAAGAAGAGTACCTGGAAGAAGGCGAGGTTGCTGTGAACAGTGAGAGCCTGGGGGACAGAATGCAACAGACTGCAGAGTCGCCATTGTATAGTGAGTGTGTGTGTGTGTGAGAGAGAGAGAGAGAGAGAGAGAGCTTGATGAAAGATTTCAAAGTGGTTTGTCTGGCACAAAGACCCGCCAAATCTCTTTGGCTGGACACGTGGCAATCTGAGAAAAGTTGGGCTGACACTAGATGGGCTCGATCTGGCTGGCCCATTTTTCACTGGGCTGGGGAGCAAAAGGAACTCAAATGGATGGGTGATCCTACACGTTTCGGTCCAGTTTCTGGGCCCAAGAGGATTGGATTGGGCCATGACACAACCATACTTGTGTGCTTCAATTAGACATATCAAAATGCGACATAATACGACTATCTGATATGAATTGACATGAAATTAACGGGTTTAAATTTAATCTTAACGAGTTTTGGGTGTTAAATAGGTAAAACTGTCAAACCCGCTTCTTGAACAAGTTGTATCCAAATAAGTTATCTCAATCCGTGTATCACCCATTTATCCAATTAAATTAAATAGGGTTACATATTAATTAGGCCTTAAACCTGTTCAATTTTAATTTTATAAACCCATATGTTCTAGCCCATGTACTCCTTGTTGCCCTAGCTGAAATTGACCCAAAACAACTCATTTATTTGACGGGTAACCCACCAAATAAATGGGTCATATTTGGGTTTTTGATTTTCAGCTGTTTAATAAATGAATTATATACGAATTGAGTGATTTTTTACACAAACTCGAGAAGACCCGACTCTAAGCCATTTTATGCAACACATTTTACAGGCCTACGTTCAATTCCCACCACATTCTACCCAGGACAAGCTTGAGAATATAAAATTGTTATTAGGAAACTACCCCTTGAGGTTGAGAACCTCTTTAGGTACAACCGTACAAGACAGCACAACCGGTTTATAACCTTTTAGAACCTCAATGCTTTTATTTTTATATGAAAACAAACTGATGAAAGATTTAGTCGTCGAATAAATTATAAGGCGTAAATTCAACACTTATGAGTTTAAGTACTTCATCCGTTTCTAAATATCTGTCGTTTTTTCTATTTTTGTTTATTCCATAATATCTGTCGTTTCATGATATCAAAGCATAATTGATAATACCTAAAATAAACCCTAGGTACGAGCTTAGAAAGTGAGCTCAGCTCAGGAGCTCAGGTAAAATAAGCAGAGCTCATCCAGCCATGGTCTGAGCTCATCCAACCGGGTACTAGGGCTCCCAGCTGAAGACACGAGCTGAGAAATGACAAAAGGGCAGCGAGATGACAACAGATACCTTCATAAGGGGAATTAAGCCGATCCAAGGCATGAAACCCGTAACCAACCAGGATCCTCTCCTAAAACCAAGGAGAGGATCCCATGATAAAAGGCAAAGATCTCGCCGTTTGAAGCCAACCATAGGAAGTTTATGTAATTCGGAGTTTACAGATGAAAGAAGATCCCTTCATTATAGGAAGCAAATCCGGATTAGAGGTAAACAAGAGGCTATAAAGAAGGGGGGGAGGGGAGCCACAAAGGAAGGGTATCCAAAAAAACTCTCATCCTTTCACTGCTATAATACATTCAACTTGATCAATAAGAAAGAGAGGAGCCAGAGACTCCATTACAGAGTGGACTAGCTGAGCTCAGGCCGGTGAACCACTATAATCTTGTCTTGTTATTACACCCCTTTCCCAAATCCCCTGAGCATCATATTGCATTGTCAAGCACGAGCCTTGCAGCTCAGACACCGTACTCAACTCCACCCAAATTGTTCATACGAGTTAATCTTGCTCAGTAGCTCATTCGTGTAGATTTACACCATCAGTTTGGCGCCGTCTGTGGGAACGACTGTTCCTATTTACAAATAAGCTGATCTCTCAGTGACTGATGGTAACAACTCGAAATATGAGCAGAAGTCAAACAAACCTACCACGAATGCAAGATCAGCAGGAAGCTACCAACGTCAGACAACCCGGGAACGTTCAAGAGGCTAATTCCCCCACTAATAACGAGATGGAGGCTCTTCGCCTCGTCAATCAACGTTTACTAAGGGAAAATGCAGAGCTAGCAAAGCTCATACAGCGCCCGCAGGAGGCACGACCGGCCCAAGAAGGCCAGAATAATCCCCCTCATAGGGAACAGCGACACTGGGACCCCCTTAGAGAGGTTAACGAAGGAGGAGAAAACAGCCAGACCAGGGGGCATGTTCCTTACCTACCCCCTAGGAATGTCCACAACGAGGAAGTGCAAAGTCAGAACGATGGGGGTGAGAGGGACGATTTTCTCCCTTACCCGCAAGACAGGAGAGAACAACATTGGGAGCAACGCTTCAAAGACATCCAGCAAGAGCTCAGCCACATGAAGGAGGCTGTAAAGAGCAAGACTCCGGTTACAATGGATGTCCTAGTACAACAAACCGAGTCCCCATTCACCACCGGGGTACTACACTTTCCTCTCCCACCAAAGTTCAGGATGCCACAAATAGAGGTCTTTGACGGAACGAAAGATCCCGTAGATCATCTCAACACTTATAAAAACCAGATGGAGCTACATGGATACCAGGATCATGTACGTTGCAGAGCTTTTGCCATCACATTGAAAGGCTCCACCCTAGCCTGGTTTTACAGGCTCCCCCCAGCCTCGATCTCATCCTTCAAAGAGCTCTCCATAGCTTTCGTATCTCACTTTATAGGAGCCAGGATATACAGAAAGCCGAGCTACCACCTGCTGAATGTGAAACAGGGGCCCCAAGAAAACCTGAGGTCTTATGTCCAAAGGTTCAACTCGGAAACACTAAAAGTAGACGTTCCAGACGAAAAATTCGCCATAACCGCCTTTATTGCAGGGTTGGGAGTGCAATCAAAGGATCTAATGTTCTCCATATCGAAGAACCCTCAGGCAAGCATGACTGAGGTGTTAGCCAAGGCAGAGAAGTATATAAATGGTGAAGAGGCACTCCTTTCCAAAGTAGGGGGTACATCCTCACGAAAGGAGAAGGAAAAAGAAGAAAAGAGAAGGGACAGGAGTCCCAGGAAGGAGAAAGGGCGAGAGAGGTCTCCAAGAAGGGATAGGGACCGCTCACCAAAGAGAAGAGGAAATGTTAGAGATCGTCTGGGCCCCATGCAGCCTGAGCTGCAGCCCAGATACGGACCTCAGCGATTCACCCCACTCACTACCGCTGTGTCACAAGTTCTGTATGAGGTCCAAAACGAGAAGTTCTTAAGATGACCACCTCAGATGAAGGCATATCCAGCTAAGAGAGACCCCACAAAGTACTGCGATTACCACAGAGATCATGGTCACCACACTGATGACTGCATTCAACTGAAAAAGGAGATCGAGTTCTTGATCCAGCGAGGTCAGTTGCGTCGCTTCGTAGCCCATGACAACCAGAACCGAGCTCTTCCACCTCCACCACCTCAACAACAGGCACCTGCACCACATCAGCAGCCTCTAGGTGAGATCAGAGTAATATCTGGAGGGTTCGCGGGAGGCGGAGAATCCAGCTCAGCCAGGAAAGCATACCTCCGACGGATCAGAGCCGAAGAAGCTCTCGAAGTACACGCTGTATCCAAAGCACCACGCTTAGATACAACTATCACTTTTTTAGATGCTGATTTGGAGGGATGTCAGTACCCTCATGATGATCCATTGGTGGTGCGAGCTGTGGTGGCTAATAGAACCGTTCATCGGGTCCTAATCGATAACGGGAGCTCAACGGATATCATTTTCGCACCGGCATTCGACAAGATGGACATAGGAAGAGAGAGACTTGAACCTGTAAACACTCACTTGCTGGGATTCTCCGGGGAAAGGGTGCTCCCCTTGGGCTCGATCCAACTCGTGCTCACCCTAGGGGACCTACCTTGCCAAGTCACCACTACAGTAAAATTCCTAGTAGTCAATGCACCCTCTGCATACAACATCTTGCTTGGAAGGCCATCCCTTAATTCCATGAAGGCAATCCCATCTGCATATCACTTGGTCGTCAAATTCCCCACAGAAAATGGAATTGGAGCAGTCCGAGGAGACCAGCGTGTAGCAAGAGAATGCTACATGGCTTCTGTAAAAGGAAGGAGGTTGAGAACATCAAATTGGATGAACTCGACATGAGAGATGAAATGGAGACAAGACCAATGCCCTCAGAAGAGCTGGAACCAATTCAGCTCGATGGGAAGCCAGAACGCCTCGTTTATGTGGGTTCCAGACTGAACGCTGAGCTCAAAGGTCCCCTCATCCAGTTCCTAAAGGAGAATATAGGAGTGTTTGCTTGGAAGCAGGAAGACATGGAAGGAATTGACCCTTCGGTTATTACCCATAAGCTAAGCGTGAACCCAACTTGCAAGCCCGTCAAACAGAAGAGGAGGAGCTTTGCCTCTGAAAGGCAAAGTGCAATTAATGAGGAGGTCATCAAACTCCTCCATGCCAAGGCCATCAGGGAAGTTGACTACCCTACCTGGTTGGCGAATGTGGTTCTCGTCAAAAAAACCAATGGCAAATGGCGACTGTGCATCGACTTCACTGATCTCAACCGAGCATGCCCCAAAGATAGTTTTCCCTTACCTCGGATCGACCTAATAGTGGATGCCACAGTCGGACACGAGCTGCTTAGCTTCATGGACGCCTTCTCAGGTTACAACCAGATTAGGATGGATCCCAATGACCAAGAGAAGACCTCCTTTGTAACTGAACAAGGAATTTATTGCTATCAGGTCATGCCTTTTGGATTAAAGAACGCTGGAGCCACTTACCAGCGATTGGTGAATAGGATGTTCCAAAAACAAATAGGAGCATCCATGGAGGTCTACATCGATGACATGTTGGTAAAGTCACTAAAGGCAGAGCTCCACATCGCGCACCTAGCCGAGTCATTCCAGATCCTGAAGGAGTACAAAATGAAGCTCAACCCTGCAAAATGCGCATTTGGGGTCTCGGCAGGAAAATTTCTGGGTTTTATAGTTAGCAGCCGAGGAATTGAAGCTAACCCGGAGAAGGTTAGGGCAATGGTGGAGATGCAATCACCATCCAACACAAGAGAGGTACAACGCTTGACAGGCAGGATAGCTGCCTTGAGCCGTTTTGTGTCTAGATCAAATGATAAATGCCATCCATTCTTTCAGATATTAAAAAAGGCGTTCCAGTGGGATGCCAAGTGCGAAGAAGCATTTAAAGCCCTGAAAAATTATATGAGCTCTCCTCCTGTTTTGGTGAGCCCATTAGAAGGGGAAGTCCTCACTCTCTACCTAGCAGTTTCAGATTTTTCAACAAGCGCGACGCTGGTTAGGGAGAGCTCAGCAACCAGTCTACTACTGTAGCAGAGCTCTGAGGGGGGCAGATGAGAGATATCCAAAGATGGAAAAACTCGTTTTAGCGTTGGTGACAACAGCCAGAAGACTCAGGCCCTATTTTCAAGCTCATACTATCGAGGTTCCAACAGACCAGCCGATGAAGCAAGTGCTACATAAGCCAGAGTCCTCGGGGAGGTTGGTTAAATGGGCCATAGAGCTCAGTGAGTTTGATATCAGATATAAGCCAAGAACTGCCGTCAAAGGGCAAATTTTGGCGGATTTCATTGCAGAGTTCACAACAGTAGCACCTATGGAGACCACATATTTGATACCAGACCTCCCCGTATGGAGGCTTTCAGTAGATGGAGTTGCCAATGCTCAGGGAAGCGGTGCAGGAATGATCTTGACCTCCCCAGAAGGAATAGATGTCGAGTATGCCCTTAGATTTGGGTTCAAGGCTTCAAATAACGAAGCAGAATATGAAGCTGTCATCGCTGGGCTCAATCTTGCTTATTCTATGGAAGCAGAGCAGCTGGAGATCTGCAGTGACTCTCAACTGGTGGTAAAGCAGATAGAGGAGTCCTACGAAGCGAGAGGCGAAAAGATGGTTCTTTATCTCAGAAAGGTACGAGAATTAATAAAGAAATTTGTGCAGGTTAAGATCAGACATGTGCCTAGAGCAGAGAATGCACGAGCAGATGCATTGGCGAGGTTAACAACTGCCTCACAAGAAGATTTGGATAGGCTAATACCAGTAGAGCACCTTCCAGAGCCTTCAGTAAGTATCGAAGAAGAAGACATACTATCAATCGGAGCTCAGCCGAGCTGGATGGACCCCATCATTGGGTACCTGCAGAGTGGGACTCTGCCAAGCAATGCCAAGGAGGCTTCCAAGCTGAGGACCAGGTCAGCCAGATTTTCCTTGCTGCAAGGAAATCTGTACAAACAGGGGTTCTCAACGCCTCTCCTTAAGTGCGTGGGAGATGAAGATGCCAACTATATACTCAGAGAAGTACATGAAGGGATATGTGGCAATCACTTAGGAGCTCGGGCCTTGGCAGGAAAAGTACTGAGACAAGGATATTATTGGCCAACCATGCTCAAAGATGCCACCAATTTAGTAAAAAAATGCAAGGTTTGCCAGGAACACGCCAATGTTTCCCACTGTCCACCCGAACTGCTAACCTCGGTGGTAAGCCCATAGCCCTTCCAACAGTGGGGTTTGGATATTCTTGGACCCCTTCCCACCGGTGTGGGACAATGCAAGTTTGCTATTATAGGGGTGGATTACTTCACCAAGTGGGCGGAGGTCGAACCTTTGGCAACAATCACCGAACAAAAAGTCCAAAACTTCGTTTGGAAGTCGATAGTCTGCAGATTTGGGGTTCCCAGAGCAGTCGTGTCTGACAATGGGAAGCAGTTTGACAACTCAAAGTTTAAGAGCTTTTGTGCTGAGCTTGGGATAAAGAACTATTTCTCAGCTCCTGCACATCCTCAATCCAATGGGCAAGCAGAGGTCACAATCAGAACCATAAAGACAGCTCTGAAGACTAAATTAGAAAACCTAAAAGGAAAGTGGGTGGAGTACATCCCTGAGGTATTGTGGGCCTACAGGACCACCGTCAGGTCAGCAACTCAGGAAACCCCCTTCGCTTTGGCCTTTGGAACCGAAGCAGTAGCCCCTGTTGAGGTGGGGCTCCAGTCACCAAGGGTGGAATTTGCAGATGCCGAACACAATGATGAGTCTCTCTTATTAAACCTCGATCTCCTGGATGAAAAGAGAGAAAGAGCTCTGCATCGTGTCCGAATTTACCAAAGGAAAACTGCAAGATACTACGACAGGAAGGTAAGGCACAGAAGTTTCAAGGCTGGAGACTTGGTACTTAGGAGGCTTCTGCTGGCAAGGAAGGATCCCACGCATGGGAAGTTGGGACCCAACTGGGAAGGACCCTATATCGTATCAAGGGTAATCAGACCAGGGAACTATGAGTTGCAAACAGAGGAGGGGAAGGTCCTACCACACTCTTGGAATGCCGAACACCTTAAGAAGTTCTTTCAGTAAGTGTTACTTGTAGTAGAGCTGTTTTAATAAGAATAAGCGAGTCTTTTATTCACCCTTATATGGTTTCCAAAGTAAAGGAATGTGCAATAAGTTCTACAGCTAATGATAAGCTTCTAAGCTTATAAAATACAAGATGGGCTCTTCAGCTCATAAATAAACGATAAGCTTCTAAGCTTATAAAGTACAAGATGAGCTCTTCAGCTCATAAATAAACGATAAGCTTCTAAGCTTATAAAATACAAGATGAGCTCTTCAGCTCATAAATAAACGATAAGCTTCTAAGCTTATAAAATACAAGATGAGCTCTTCAGCTCATAAATAAACGATAAGCTTCTAAGCTTATAAAATACAAGATGAGCTCTTCAGCTCATAAATAAACGATAAGCTTCTCAGCTTATAAAGAACAAGACGAGCTCTTCACAAGCAACTAAGCTCATAGAATTCAAAGCTGGTCTCTTCTTGGAGACACCAACAGTCTTTCCCCCACGACTAGTAGTCCTTGTGCACTGCCTACGTACTCGAAGACCCCAATATGTTTGATACAGCAGGGATCAGCTACGAAATCAGTAGGGAATTGAGGTCAGTGCAAACATGATCTTCTGTTTTTCATCCACGTTCGTGTTCTGAACACGAAGAGCGTGCTAAAATAATCTTACAGAGTTCAGAATGAGCCCCTCAGCTCATAAAGAATTGCACATTCAAAAATAAAAGATCTGGTATTCAGAGTATCCAACAGTACAAATGTTCAGAAAAATATAAGAAAAGTCATAGTTTGGCATCGCTCAAGAAAAGAAGGAAGTACAAGGGGGAAGAGCTCCTAGTGCTTCTTAAGCTGGGACTTCAGCTCAACCACTTCCTCCTTCAGACGAGCATTCTCTTCCTTCAACTCGTCTCTCTCTTGCTCAGCCTTATGGAGTGACTCAAGAAGTTTCTGACCTGCTGGAGTGAGGAAAATAGTGGACAGAGATTCAGGAGAAAAGGAGCCATCCCTCTTACGTTTCTTAGAACTCGCCCCAGAGTCCCCATCCTCATCAGAATCTCCCTCTTCATCAGAACCAGAGAAAGAGGTTCAGGAAGAATAGGGAAGGGAGGAAAATTCATATTCAGTGGCCTCAGCCCCAAGCAGATAAAGGTTTGCACTCGTCATCAACTTAGAATAAGACCTAGGCTCGACGAGCAGCAACTTATCAATGTTCATCATCTCTGGCACATCCAGATCAGGGGGACCTGAGCAACAAGAGTATAATAAGAATATGTCTTTAAGAAAAACGTATAGACAAGAGAGCTCTGATTCAGGTCTAATATTTACATTTGTCAGAGGTAATATTAATCATTTTATTGTGAAAGTGAGATATTTATGATGATTTAATTGAAGATTAAGGCTAGGAGAATAAAAGATGAGTTGTGTTGTTTTGCAGGTTAATAGTGCACAATTGGAGTGAAGCTATGAGAAGGAAGGAAGCATAGCTCAGGAAGGATTACACTGGAACACGCGTCCGGACGGAGGAAGTATACGCGTCCGGACGCGGTTGGCAGAAAGTTGACAAACGAAGCAAGAACCATTCTGGAAGGCGCGTCCGGACGGTTGAGAGAGTCGCGTCCGGACGCGTGTCAAACCTCTGCTGCCGAGCTTTGAGTCCTAGTGGGATGCAATCTCTGGGGAATGTAATTTATAAATACAAACCTAGGACTTTGTAAGGGGGATCTATCTTTTTACTCTCTTTGTTTTAGTCTATTTTCTGAATCTTTTACCATGTCTGGCTAGAAGGCTAAGCTAGGGCTAGGGGAAAACCTCTCGACGGAGTACGGTATTTTTATTGACTCTTGTACTTAAGGATTTATGAAACTGTGTTAATTGAATTCCTAATATTTTAGCAAAGTGTTTATGCTGTATAAATTCTTGAGTTGTTGTGCCACGTACATCGATTGCTTGAGTTTCCCTGCGTGTAAATCACTGGTTATTCCACGCTGGAAGGATTAACATTATTTCATAAAATAATATGATTGAATGATTATTCAGGTTCCTGGTAGTCTTTTGATTATAACCTTTGGATTTATCACTTGATTTGTTAATCGGATTAACTGACATTTAATTCCTGTTTCAAGTCAAGCTTTGAGTCTTTAACTATTATTGTATGAAGTTGAGAGAGAGTACCTGATGCTCTAGTATTTATTTTATTACTGTTTTAATTACAAAAATCACTTTTCTCCAATCAACAACTTTCCAAGCAAATCTTTTTTCCTTTCAAATTACTTTTATTGTTCGTGTGATTGTTTCTTGTTTTCATAATTCCCTGTGGTTCGACCTCGGATTCCCGAGAAATTTATTACTTCGCACAACCTGCACTTGGGTGATCAATTCTAAAGTTGTAGCAAGTTTTTGGCGCCGTTGCCGGGGAATTGTTTGAAGGCAAAGAACACATCGCCATCTATTGAGGTTTGCTTGATTTGAGATTCGTCACAGATCCGGTAATCTCGTCCTTTTTTTTTATTATTATTTATTTGTTAATTATTTGTTTTATTTTTCCTCAGGTTAGATATTTCATAATTTTTATTTTTATATTTCTTTTAATGTGGTGTGAAGATTTTTCCTGATGGATGAACTATGTGTGTTTTGTGATGTGTATGGGCATCCCATTGAGGTTTGCCCTTTAATTCCAACTGCTCGAAAAATTTTGAGGAATGGGACAATTGTCTTACCTAATTCGTCTCAACCTTACCCCGACCATTGTTTTGAAACTTTTTATCCCAATTTTGGTTGGGGGAATGAACATTATCAGTTACCTATATATGTCACATCTCCACAAGACCCTCCCCAATATCCACCCTACCATGACCTACAAGAAGAGAATTTGGAGAATATTCTTAACGAATTTATGCAAAGCCAACTAGCTTTCAATGCCCAAACAAGTCAAGATATTAAAGAGATACAAGATATACTCAATATATTGATACAAAAACAAGAGGTTAAAAATAGTCAATATGAGAGTGATTCTTTTCCTGAACTACAAACTGAGGATGAATCCATTAATACTCTTGATAGTGAAGAATTTAGTGACATTATTATTCCACAAGAGGCTAATGAGCCCAAAGACCTTTCATTATCAACAAGTAGTAATGACATTCACATATCTAATCTTAGTGAGGGTATGAAAGTTGAGTTGTGTGTTGTAATTGATAAAAATCTATTTTCTATCTCAATGTTAGATTTGCATAAAAATGTATATATCTCCCTTTTCTTGCATACTCTAATAATATCTTGGGTATATGAGTGGATAGTTCGATTAAAAGAGTTGCTTCGACACCACATTTTTAATCCAATAAAATTGAATGGTCGCATATTCAAATATGACTTTAAGCCAGATTGAGTGTGAGCTTTTATTTTTATTTGTACATAGTAGTTAGATTTTATTTTATTTTATTTTTAATTTTAGTTTTGTTTCTATTTGATTTAATTTATAGTTTTGTCAAGTCTTTTATTTTTAGGTTTTTGAGTTGTTGCAGCACCAGGTATTCCTATCTCTTTGATCTTTATTCATTATTTTTACTGAGCAATAAGATATTTATTTTTACATTGAGGACAATGTTGGATTTAGGTTGGGGGGTATGAGTATGCCTTGTGTTGTGAAAATTCCTAGTTTATTTTTTTTTAGTTTATTTACTTTGCTAAAAAAAAAAAATATAAAAAAAAATTGTTGGTTATTAAATATTTAAATAACATTTTTATGCATAATTTGATACCACAATATAGAAATAATTTGCTTAACTTTAAATTTGTAACTGTTTAAGCATTATATATAACTTTATTCTATATTTTTGTATTTCATATCATGTTCTTATAAAAACTCAAAATTTGTGCACTTTAGACTTTACCAAGTTGAAAATTTATTAGGTATTTTACCTTGAGAACTTGAAACATATAGTGGAGATGCATAAAAACCCTAGTGAGTTTTGATCCAATCTTTCTTGAAGGGTTATTTACATTTACTCAATAAAAAATATTTTTATTCAGCTATTCTCCTTCAATAGTCTCATTATTTTTGTTTTGGTTAACACCAATATTGTGAATGATTGCTTGACTTTGAATTATTTGCATGGGAAGTGTGTTATCAAAAGCTCTTGAGATATGATTTTAGGCCATCTTTGATTATTTGAGCCTAAACCTTATTCTTTGAATATTATTATCCCTAGAAGCCATGATTGAGCCTTTGAAGCAAAAATTTATTTCTTATACCCAACATATAATAACCAAGCCAATGAAAAAAAATAATATCTTTTACCCTTGGTTATCCTGAGATTGAATTTTTATTGTTTATGTAATTTGGGAGATGTTGGTTAAGAAAAGAAAAAAAAAAAAAGAGTTTTACATACTTGTGAATATTTGCATTAGATGTCTTGCTGAAAAAAAAGAAGAAAAGAAAAAAAAAAAAAGTTGAAAAAAAAAAGAAAGACAATAGCAGTGAAAAAAACAGATTGAAAAAAAAAAAAGAGAAAAAATAGCAAGCATGTGTTTGAAAAGAAAAAAAATATGAGCAAGTGATGTAAATTGTGCTTCTAAAGGATGGAGAGTGAAAGACTATGGAAAGAAATTTGGTTGTGCAATGTACATGTTCTCTCGGGATAGTCTTTTGAATTCCTGAATATCCTTCGTTTCAAAACCCTAATCCCAAGGTCCCATTACAACCTTAAATAAAGACCTATTTGATCTCAAGAGTGTATTGATGGATGCATGACTTGTGTGAATAAGGAAGAGAATTGTGATTATTTGTTTATTGTGTGTTGAGTTCCTTTCATGAGATTATGTCAAATCTTTTTCTTTTGGATTACGTTTTTTTTAATAGACATGTGAGCATTATTTTGTTTTGACTTAAATATCTTCTTCTCACATGTGATATTTGAGGGAATAGTCACTATAATCTGAGAGAATCTTTTATGAGTGAATTATCTAGTGAGATTTGGCATTGAGACGAATAGTTGATAGTTGTAGAGGTGATTACCAGATAAATTACTGACTTGGTATAATTAATTCACACTACACACGAGTTTATATGAGAATATGATAAGTGCATACAATTATATACCGCATAGTTCTATATGTTGTTTTGCATGTGCTTATAAAAAGTTTTGTATCTAAAAATTTCAATAGTGCGGTAGCAATTTATATTATACAGTTGTTATTCAGATATTTGATCAAAGGGCGATGTTTGTGGGTATCATCTCTGGAAACCCTCACGAGACTATACTCGTCCACTAGGGGAAACCTAGGGGTTTAAAGGCTTGTTGCATATGCTAAATGCAATCGTAAATCCTACGAAAGTGGTTTTGTTTTGTTTATAGTATTACATGTTAGTTGTCTGCCTTACTAGGGACTAGCAAGGTCTAAGTGGGGGGGTGTGATTCAGGTCTAATATTTACATTTGTCAGAGGTAATATTAATCATTTTATTGTGAAAGTGAGATATTTATGATGATTTAATTGAAGATTAAGGCTAGGAGAATAAAAGATGAGTTGTGTTGTTTTGCAGGTTAATAGTGCACAATTGGAGTGAAGCTATGAGAAGGAAGGAAGCATAGCTCAGGAAGGATTACACTGGAACACGCGTCCGGACGGAGGAAGTATACGCGTCCGGACGCGGTTGGCAGAAAGTTGACAAACGAAGCAAGGACCATTCTGGAAGGCGCGTCCGGACGGTTGAGAGAGTCGCGTCCGGACGCGTGTCAAACCTCTGCTGCCGAGCTTTGAGTCCTAGTGGGATGCAATCTCTGGGGAATGTAATTTATAAATACAAACCTAGGACTTTGTAAGGGGGATCTATCTTTTTACTCTCTTTATTTTAGTCTATTTTCTGAATCCTTTACCATGTCTGGCTAGAAGGCTAAGCTAGGGCTAGGGGAAAACCTCTCGACGGAGTACGATATTTTTATTGACTCTTGTACTTAAGGATTTATGAAACTGTGTTAATTGAATTCCTAATATTTTAGCAAAGTGTTTATGCTGTATAAATTCTTGAGTTGTTGTGCCACGTACATCGATTGCTTGAGTTTCCCTGCGTGTAAATCACTGGTTATTCCACGCTGGAAGGATTAACATTATTTCATAAAATAATATGATTGAATGATTATTCAGGTTCCTGGTAGTCTTTTGATTATAACCTTTGGATTTATCACTTGATTTGTTAATCGGATTAACTGACATTTAATTCCTGTTTCAAGTCAAGCTTTGAGTCTTTAACTATTATTGTATGAAGTTGAGAGAGAGTACCTGATGCTCTAGTATTTATTTTATTACTGTTTTAATTACAAAAATCACTTTTCTCCAATCAACAACTTTCCAAGCAAATCTTTTTTCCTTTCAAATTACTTTTATTGTTCGTGTGATTGTTTCTTGTTTTCATAATTCCCTGTGGTTCGACCTCGGATTCCCGAGAAATTTATTACTTCGCACAACCTGCACTTGGGTGATCAATTCTAAAGTTGTAGCAAGCTCAGCTAGAGCTTACTAATGCGAGAGAAGCTCTTCCAGGACCGAGGAATCCTAGCCTCACGACAACGATCCTCAGGAGACCGCCAGGACTCCCCAGAAGCTAAAAAGAAGCGGCTAGACCATCCTTCAGGATTGGGGGGAAAGTCGAGAACCAAAGGCCGTAATTTAAAATTCCTCCAACGGAAGAAGCTGAAGCAGGGGACGTCGTCTTCTTCGATCTCGAAGAAGTATAGAAACTCAGAGACAAAAGGGAACTTGCCGAGACCATGTAGGCGGCAGAACAAGAAGAAGCTTACCATGGCGGCCCATCCTCGTGGGGAAAGGCGAGAAGGGCATAGGCCATAATAGGTCAGAACTCGCCCTATGGTTGGATGAACGGGAAGGCGAAGTCCCATATCCATGGCGCCTTCAAAAAAGCAAACTTCCCCTCGAGGGAGGTAGCTGCAGGGCTCATCAGGAGTAGGAACCCTAAGAGAAAGGTCAAGATCAGGAAAAAATCGCCTCTTAATGGCAACCAAATCAGAAAGTTCCATGGTCGAAGGAGTTAAGTATCGACGTTGCCACTTCCATTCAATTCCGAAGGAAGTACGATCCTGGAAAAGGGAAGAAGCAGAGGCAGCCATTGAAGGTTAGGGTAAAGACAGAGAATGGTCACAAGGAGCCAAGAAGAGACTCAAGAAAATTTTCTGCAAGGAGAGGAAAAGAAACTTAGCAGAAGATAGGAGACTTAAAGGAATCAGTAAGTATCTAGGAAACCAAGGGCCACGCGAAAGGGAGTCGGCTGCCTTTTTGGTTTCTTAATTAATAAAGGTGGTTACGGTTATGGAAAACGGTTGAGAAAAAGGCGGGAAAAGGAATCAGCGCAAGATTAACCCTCCTATTGTACTCAAAGCGACCGAAGAGAGGTTTAACCCCATCAGAGTATTCCTCATATTGGAGCTCAGCCCGGTTGGCAACACTGCACCTCAGCACGATCTCTCAGACCTGCAGCTCCAAGAGTTTTGCTCACATCAAAACGGTAAAGTTCCTGATGGGTTCCCCAGTTCATCAAAAGAACTTAGCAGCTCATGAAGTCCATAATTCTGCTTGAAGAAGGACTGAAACACTTCTCAAAACAAGGGGAGATAAGGGAAGGATAAGAGAGCTCACAAGAAAGTTCAGAAGAATAAAACAATGAAATTTTTTTATTTCAGAAAGGGTCTATTAAAAGAGCCATGAAGCTTAGAAAGAGCTTTTGAGCTCGCAAAAATAGCTATATAGCTCAGAAGAAACTCGCCAGTTCACGATAACAAGCTATGTGGCTCAGAATAAAGGAGAAAAGGGAAGGGATACCTAAGATACCAATTACCGAGCTCAACAGCTCAAGAGAAGCCATCTGAGCATAACACCAAGTCTTCTATACTCTTCAAATCTAGTAATTTTGCTTCAAGAAGTGCACAACACCCCTCAAAGCAAAGGGGGAAGGGGAGTATATAAAGCAAAAAAAGTAAGTGTGTAGTTCGAAATCGAAATTCAAAGGTATATATGTGCTAAGCCAGCAAAGGAAAAACAGATGAAGATCGCAAAATAGCACAAAATCCTAGCCCAAGGCAAAGTTACATATGATATATCTTTTACAAGGAAAAGAGATCACAAAAAAAAAAAAATAAATAAATAAAATCCTAAGTTTCTGGAGGAGGAGTGGACAGAAGACCCTGCAGCTCGGCGAATGCAGCCTCAACAGGAGAGGCAGAGCCCAGGAGCTCAGAGGGCAAGGATCCCGAAGCTGGAGGAGTTGAATTTTTAGGAACGCTGACCCCAGGAGCCTCTGCCCTATCTGATAATGATCCTTGTTCAAGAGTTTCGGTCACCAGGTCAGCAGAGAAGGACGCAGCACGAACAATTGTGGGAGGAGCAGGTACATCCTGGAGCGGGGCTTCAGGAGGAAGAGCTGAGGTATCTTCCTCACCATCAGAGTCAATTTCTTCCAATTCCCCTTCTGTTGGGATAGGAAAATTGAAATCTAGGTCAGGAAAATTCTTGCAAGCCTTACGCTGAAAAGCAATCCATCCAGAGGCCCATTGGGTGGTAGCTTCATCAGTCAGCTCAGCTATTAAATCACTCTTCTCCTTGAGCTCCTGGTGGAGAATCCCATTGGCCTCGCAAATGGTGTCATATTCTCTCTTTGTGAATTCAAGAGAGTTGCAGGCGTCGAAAGCATCCTGGTTAGCCTTAGCCCAGAGCTCAGTTTTGTGCTTCAGCTCATCCCCCACAATCCTTAGCTCGTCGCGAGCCTTCTTCTCTCCCTCCTCAGCCTTGAGCTTGGCCGCTTGAAAGCCCTTGAGATCAGAGGATTGCTTCTCCAACTGTTCGGTTAGGTCCTTTACTCGGTTTCGGAGATCCTCATTCTCAAAAGCCTGCTCCGCAACCTTGAGCTCATACGCCTTCAGAGCTTTAACAGAAGACTCGGAAGACCGAACTCTCCTCAACAGGCCCTTTACGTGGATAGCCATCTAAAAAGACAAAGGTAAATAAAGCAAGCGGCAAACAACTATGGCGTAAGAAAAAGCGGGTGACTGAGAATATCAAGACTTACAAAGGCTGCTCCCTGAAGAGCTGAGGCGATGGACTCTTCAAGCTCCATAGTGGCAGCCCTCTTGATGTCAGACTCAGGGAGAATAGAGGAAACAGCCCCTGCGGCGAGCTCCATGTTTTCAAAAAAAGAATCCTCATCTTCCTTCACGTCGGGTAGCGTCCCCTTCTTGCTCTCAGGACCCACCAGTGGTGTCTTAATAATCTTCCCTGAAGAGCTATACTTGAAACTACCAGGTCGGATATGCGGGATCACATTCAAAGTCTTCTCAATCTCTGACGAGGAAGGAGAGGTCTGTCCTCCCGCTGTGATAGGCTGGGTTCTTGGAGAAGGGGGTGTCTTCACAATCTCAGAAGAGCTAGGAGGAGGAGCCAGATCTTCGACAGCGGAAGAAGAAGTTGGTTCCCCCACTTTTTGAACTTTGGCCTGAGGAGCAGAGCTACTCCCAGAACCAACCTGGGCCTTTCGTTTGCTGCCCCTGCCACTCTTTGACAATTTATTCACCTTGGCCTGGATCTCCTCAGGGTTAAGCTTCATAGTGGAGGATCCTGGAAGATCTGAGTTAGAACAGTTAGATAAAGAGAAATAGAAAGTAAGATAAAGGAACCCTTAGAAAGGGGAGGTTACTAGCAGTTCCTTCAGGTCTGACCACAGAAATTGGAAGCGGAGCCTCAATCTCTACCTCAGGGAGGCTGAACCCTCTGTCCACCAAAACCCAAGGCAGAATGAGCTCGGAATACCTTCTTGGGGCGCACTTTGCCAATATCTCCCTCGCCTCTTGTTCCTCAGTACTGAGCTTGAGACGAGTACCTAAAAAAAAAACACAAAGGCAGATCAGAGTTAGGAGCTCATGTCCCTCGAAACGAGAAACGCAACTAACCTAATTTAAGGACTCACCCAAGTTCTCCGGAGGAGTCCAGGCCTTGGGAATACCAAGAGTATCCGACCTGTCAGCAGGATTGTATTCCCAGTTGGTGCCCCCGACAAAAAAGAAATGTTCCTTCCAGTGTTTGTGGGAGGTCGGAATGTTAGAAATAAGCTGCCTAACATTGGCGCGTTTGGAGGCATACAAGAAGCCTTCGGAGGTCGGTTTAACATTGAAGAACTCTAGGAACAAAGGAAGGGTAGGGACCCCTAGGTCTAAATCTTTGAAAATAACCAGAAGACCCGCTAAGACACCCCAGAAATTAGGAGAAAGTTGAGAGGGGCACACGTGGAAGTACTGCAGAATGGTCTTGAAAAAGGGATGTATAGGAAAACGGAGGCCATTATCGAAGGCGGCCTCAAAAAAACAGACCCTCTTGTTAACCTGGGCGACGTAGGGAGTAAAACTGTCTGGGCTCAAGAGCTCAACGCCTTCAGGGAACCTATAGCGAGTACGCAAAACGTTTAACAAGAAGAGGTTGAGCTTGCTAGGGCCCACCTGCTCAGCTAGCTTATAGGCAGCTCCTAAATACGTTGAGACATCAGAAATCCCAACTCCACTGACCTTGCCTTTGCCTTTGTCAGACTTAGGGGGTAGGGGAGAAGATGTTAAGGGAAGCTCCTCGGTGTTGACCCCAGAATCAACGACATCTACCCCGGGGAAATTGTCTATCTCGTCGCCTACTTCCCCTAATTCAGTATCTTCTTCAGCTGACCTATTCCCTAAGAGTGAAACAGAGGAACGAGTGGCTCCAGAAGAGGCTGACATGGTAGGAAGAGAAAAAAGAAGATTAAAAGAACGATAAAGGGAAGGGACACTGGTCAAGCACTCTCTAATGACCCTAGGGTCAACACAGTAACTCCCAACGACAAGGATGTGAACTATAGAACCCCAATCTACGAAGTGGGGAAGTGGGGCTAGGCAGTGGTCACGATTCCAAAAGTAAAAGAACCGAAAAGCCCAAAAATGAAGCAACCACCTCGAATTCGAGGGATCCAGAGCAAAGGAGAGAGTGAAAGGAGCAAAGGACGTACCTAACTCAAGAATAGCGGCGAACAGAAGCCTGGAGCAATATCGAAGGGAGGAGGCGCTGCGAGTCGTCAAGACGAGAACTAGGAATTCGGCTCCAAACAAGAAATCAGAGAAGTTCGAGAAAGGTGGTCTGAAATCGCAAGAAGAATGGAGACGAAAAGCAATGGAGAAGATGAATAGTGTAAAGAAATGGTTCAGGTAGCCGTTTTGGGTATTTAAAGCTTGAAGGACGTGGGCTGAAACGTGCGCGGGAATCGAGGGGAGTCATGATTGCTGCGAACCGTCAAAAATCGTCAGCCACGTGAGAAGCCAAGGGAGACCACGTGTAGATCTAGCTCGGGTTGAGAAACAGTTCAGCCCTTACCTAAGCTAACTTAGAGCAAGAGCTGGGGGGCAACTGATAATACCTAAAATAAACCCTAGGTACGAGCTTAGAAAGTGAGCTCAGCTCAGGAGCTCAGGTAAAATAAGCAGAGCTCATCCAGCCATGGTCTGAGATCAATTAACAGATGATGTTTAATGCATATAAAAATGCATATTATCGGGACAACTCAACGAGCCTAAACTCCTATCACACGAAAAACGGCCAAACTTCCCTTACGCCCCACAGAATCATAGGAAGCACACCAAGAACAATCATCATAATAAAATTAGACTAACCATAGAAACACACAGAGTTATCATTATAATAAAATTAAAGTAACAATTTCATAGTAACAGTAGTTTAACAGAATTAAATCACAATTACATAAGCAACAAGAATTAGTAATAGATCTGAATATAAATCAACAGAGTATACTTAAGCTACCATTACTTCTTGGCTCTGATACCAACAAGGGGGAAGGATCGAAATATATACAAAATATGTACAAAAGCAAGGAAAGCTTTTATTTAATGCAAAAGTATATACAAGAATGCACTTACAGTAGTAGTGTGGAAGGTGGAAGATGGAAGTTTTATACAAGAGGGAGGGGTTCAGAGAGGATGCAAGAAAGGATGGAAAGAGAGAGAAGTGGGGTAAGAGAGAAGGTGTGGTGCTGAGATGTGGTCAAGATGCGGTTGAGATGCGGTGCTCCACAGGTCGGGCCTGCATCTCTTTATATAGAGCCGGACATGAAATCCGGATTTCAAAACTATCCTATACTATTCACAATTTTTTACTGTACAAAACTTTAATAATTTACATTGACGTCAGTGCATACGTCAGAAATACTGTACAAGCACTGTTTGTGATGTCACTGCTTCCGTCACTTTATTCCAATAGTTTTTTGGTGAAGTCATGGCGTTCGTCACTTCTCCCGGGTCGGATTTATCCGAGAACTCAGCTTTATCTGGTCATTTCCTGTAAAGTAAATTATACAGCATATTGTCGTCATTATCATCATGAAGATTTATCTCCATATCATCATTTAACAATTCTTCATTAATAGAAATGTCACCTTTAAGAGGGATATATCCCTGGGAATTCATAAAGTCGTCATCAGAGTCAATAGGAGTAGGGTTTTTCTATAGTCCTCATCAACTTTATCTTTCCCTTTGCCTTTTATGGCAACTGTGGGAGTATTGGCAAAATCCATCTTTTCGATTTTGCCCATTCTGAAAGTAGACATAACCTGAAAACGCCACTCCTCCATAGCTGCTGTTTTAAGCTGCTCATTATTTAAATGTGGTTTTTCTTTTTTAATTTTTTTTTTAAGAACTTCAACAGGATTAAAATTAGTTCCAGTGTTTATACTGGTAGTGGGAATTATAGAGTTTGAGGCGGAAGGTTGCTCTCCCTCTGTTCCCATGTCTTTAAGACAGGCTTCAATAATCTGACATTTAGTGTCAGTGGGATAATTATTCCAGTTATGAAATATTTTTCCCATCTCTTCAAAATTTATCCAGTAATTATTTAAAAAGGTATTTATACCGATCATAAAATTATTCTCCTTATATGGAGATAAAATGAAAGTATCAGGATTAGTTAAAAGAGATTTATCTCTTGAACTATGTTCATGAAAAGATAGCTCATTATGGTCATTTTTATGTGACGTGCAGTCTTCACCAAAGGTGTTATCATTTTGTGATGAAGAATCTTTATCACCTTTATGTGATATAATATCCTTAAGGGGTAACCTACAAGAATATGGCAAGGGTGGATAATATGCATTTTTATATGCATTAAAATAATTAGTATCCTTATAAGGATCAAAATAATATGCACTTTTATATGCATAATAAGCAGTTTTATATTCATCAAAATAATATGCTCTTTTATAAGCATAAAATTGGGTTCGTACCATTATTCCTCCAATTTTTATCAATATCTTGTAACAGAATTCCTCTGGAGCAAGATTCTCCATCCACTGTTTATAGTGGTAATCATAGTACCAGTCATTTATCTCAAGTATAAAACGGAATTCAGGGAAATTTTTAATAGCTCGGGCTATTCTTAGCAGAAAAATAGAAACATCATCTGTTAATTGATCTTCCATAGCATGGTAATAAAGACTCCACAGAGATATTTTGCAATGATTAATTTTCCATGTGGAGACGAAGCTAAATATATCTTCACCTGCATGGTCACAAATACAGTAAATAAGTTCTGGAGATTTTTTAATGGGATCAAGAGAAATTGAATCGTGGCTAGGATTCATTTCTGGAACTTCTTGTTTTCCTGCAAAATTAATACTCCAAAAAGAGTTAGGAATAATTGAATCAAAATGATTCTTTTTTGTAACACCCCAAAACACCCCCTGAACGGCATTACATTCTAAGACCATTCACAACATGAGAGCACTAATATAATTCCATCAATAAGAAAAATTTTCCATTCATCATCCATAAAATTTACAATATCCTCCCAAAAGAATAAGCCAAGCTATGGCATTTACATCTCAAAGGATCAAACGTAACTTAGCAGCGGAATAACAAAAGAAAACTAAACTTCACATGATTTCAAAATAAATTCTCAAGTCTATTACAAAGGAAGCTATGTCTCTATATGTCCACCTCGGGATCTAGATTTCCCTCGAATGGGGCCTCCCAATACCCCTGCTCGTCAACTCCGAGGTTCTCCTCTAGCACCGTATCTGAAAAATGTTAGCGGTAGGGGGTGAGCACTAAGCTCCGTAGCAACATTCATCCCAAACTCGAACAAGGTTTATAAAAACGTATAAAATGGCCGGTCTCAATTTTACAAATAGCATACATAATCTTTGAAGTAAAACAGAGACATTTTAAAATGGATCTCAAGTTTAAGTAGCGACAGTAATTTAAATGAACAGTAAAAGAAACCAAGATCCAATACATATCCATTTTCCGAAATATAAACCATTTTCCCACAAGACCTTGTGGAATCCCATACTCCCACAAGTACTTGTAGGAAACCATTTTCCACAATAATACAATAATCCATAACTTGAATATTCCACAACCATATGTATGTGTATCTCAAACATGATGTAAGGCAAACCCCATGAATCAACACATTGAGTAATATCTAACCCACACACACCCACACAAATCTTATCAAAGATATCCATCCTTTAGGAAGGGCGTATGCCACACCAATGGCAGTGACGTATCCAACCCAGGTATTAGTATACTAACCCTCTTACACGGCACCCGTGAGCAATAGCGGTTTAGTCTTACCAAAGCACTAACCCCACTACGAGTGGTAGGAGAAATGCCAACCCCCACGGAGCAAGCAACACGTCTACCCACTCTACGATATCTCGTCAAAGGCCACCCATGGTCCTCCCACACTCATAAGAGATACAATACCAAACCCAATTTCACAATTTACAAGAATATCTTAAAAATCCCCAATTTAAGCATGTGACATTTTCAATAACCAACAAAGAAAATGCAAGAGATCACATCAATATCATTTTATTACTCAACACAAAACACTATGATTTTGAAATCAAGAATAAAGGAAGAGTTCAAGAGAAAAACCCATCACTCTTGAAAACTAGGGTTTTTCAAACAAAAGAGGGATTTCATGGGTATACCACCCTAACTTTGTGTAAAACATGTAATCTTTGTCAAAAAGCCCAAGAGAGGATGATTACATAGCATATATATACCATTGATAGCCAAAACATACATATATAAATACCCTAACCTCAATGTAAGAGAAAGAGAAGAAATCTAGGGCTTGGATCTTGAATCACCCTTAAATTCCTTGTTTTTCACCTTTGATCTTGTGTATTTCTCTTCCCCTCTTTCTCTCTAATGTTTTCTAGGGTTTTAAGGTGTGTAATGAAGGCTAAGGGGATGGCAAGAAGTATTTATAGTGGGGGAAAAACCGGCTGTTCGCGAACTAAAATTGTCTGATTTTTACAGTGACTACCGGTAGTTAAACTATGACTACCGGTAGTTCGACTATTCTGGGCACTCGACTACCTGTTGACTACCGGTAGTCCGAGTACACTGGGCACTTGACTACCTGTTGACTACCGGTAGTCCGAGTACACTGGGCACTTGACTATCGGTAGTTACTACCGGTAGTTGATCCCAGATTTGCCTACTTCCTTTATTTTTCATTTCTAATCCATTCCAATCTCTTCCAAAACCATCCCAAACCTCTCCAACATATATTTCTACCTCAAACCTATTTAGTACAAGTTCTAGGACATAAAATTTCATATTTTCACATACTAAAACTAAATTTCAAATATTATTTCCTCGAGTTATACTATATCAACATTTTTACAACTATTATTTAGTATATATCTATATACATATATAAACGAAAATGCGGGGTGTTACATTTTTATAAATCAAATTTTCTTTTAATTGATTTATCATCTTTATTTGAGGTGGAGTTATAAACTCAAATAATATCTGCTGACCATTTATGGTAGTCAAAATTCTTTTAGAATCTATTCTTTCTATATGTTCAATCATAGATAAAAATGGTGTTCCCAAAATTACCAATTGATTTAAATTATCAATAAACATAAAAGTGGTAGGAATACAAATTTCTTCATTGCATATATAAACATTTGAAAGTTTAAAGTTTATATTTAATTTTGAACCATCAGCAGTGCTTACTGACTGAGTAGTTTTCTCAAAATATTTTGTGGGAATTAATCCTGTTTTTATGCAGTTCATATCTGCTCCGCTATCAATTAAAGCAATTGTTTCAACCATAAAATCTTGATTTATCACAAGAATAATTTTAACATACCATTTTTGATAAGTTATTTTTTCTAAAACATTTAAGTACGTATTATCAAGAGAAGTAGAGACTTTTATGTCACTATCATCCTTTATGTCACTTTCTTTTCCAATGCTAAGAGTCTAGCCTTTATGACTTTTATGTCATATTTGACATAATGAATCTCTTGGTTCAAATCTTGGCTCGTAGAAGGGGAGACTTCTTTTAATTGGAGATTTTCAATTGGTATATTTTATGTCCTATTAAGGACTTCCTTAAGTGAATATGATTGAGACATTGATGGTCTCTTTTCTTCTGGATTTATCTGCAAATATTGTTCAATAGCTTTTTCTTTTAGAATCTGGATCTTGAATTTTATCGATAAGATCAAGAATTAGTGTTTGTGACTTAGTCAAAGTATTTATACTTAATTCATTCATTGCCAAAATAGCTTTATAATAATTAGTTTCAGTTTGACAATGAGAAGAACAAGCTTTATCTAGTTCTGACTTTTCTTTATCTGAAGAAGAATTACTTATTTCATTAATATTATAATATTCTTCTTCAGAAGAAGATATATCGTTAGTAGAGACTTCACTTTCTGAATTTAAAACAATTTTTAAATTTTTTTCTTTAAGATCTTCATCGTTTATTAATTCATTAATTTGTTGCTTAGTTGAGCACTTAGAGGCAATGTGATATTCTTTGCCACATTTAAAACATTTTATAATAGGCTTTTTTATCATTTTCTTTATACTTTTTAGTGGCTTTATCAACTTTCTCTTTTCCATAATTCTTTTTATAGAATTTTCTACCCTTTTTATAAGGCTTAATATAAGGTTTTCTTTTACTAGAAACTTTATCTTTGGAAATATCCAAATTATATGCAAACTGATTACAAAATTCTCCAAGCTCTTTTCGACTAGTTAATCTTTGTCGCTTAAGTTGAGCTTCAAGATTTAAATCATTACAGAGAGCTAAACCTTCTGAAATACATTCGGAAATTAGTTCTCCATAAATATAATTTTCATATGGGATTTTAAATCCTCCATGCCTTTGTTTTAAACGAATTCTTATCTTTTCAGCAAATAGACTAGGCAAACCTGATATAAATTTTTTTTTCCAGAATTCATTATTAGCATCTGGTCTTAGTAAAACTTTAGCCAAAAACACATCTTTATACCATCGAAAATGAGTTAAAGCGGGACATCTTAAATTTATTAAGAGTTCCTTACTTTTATCTGTACTTTAGAAACTTGTTCCAACAAAGTGTTTTAATATGGTTTGGATTAATGTATAAACATCATCTTCTTGAGTATTTATACTGCCATCTGCTGCTGTGATAATTTTTATTGCATTTAAGATTTCATTTTGTTGGGTTGAACTTAAATAATTATCCCACCAGCCTCTCAATTGACCAGTGAATCCAGCAGTTATAAATTTAGCAGTAGTATGATTAGAATTACGATTTGCTCGACATATCGATGCATACATTAAAATTATATAAAACTTGGTAAATTAAATATTCAGACATACCATCAATATTCCATTCATAAATTGAAGAGGCATCATAACCACTTTGGTCAAGAAACCATCTTTCTTCATACATAATATCTTGAGGAGTTGCCCTCGGATAATAAGCCCTTAACGGAGGTGCTTGTTGATATGTATTAGTTTTTGGTTTAGAATAACCAATTTTATTAACTTCTTCTTTCTGCATATTAAATAATATTTCTTCAAAATTTTTAATTTCAGTCTCATATTCCTCTGTTTGAGAAAGTACATTTAAAGATAAACTTTTTAATTTATCTTTGAGTGCATTTATGAACTCAATTTCTTCAATTTTATTATGAAGATTAAAAGAGGAAGTATCCACTGGGGGTTTGATATTAACTTGTTCAAGTCCATTAAATTCTTCAAGAGAAGACTTAGAAGACGAGACTTTAATCTGATCTTTTATCAAGTTTTCAATTTTAGTCAAATGTTGACTTATAGTTTGTAAACAAACATTGGTATAATTATTTTGTCTGATAGCAATATTCATTCCTGAATAACAGACATTCATAACAATTTCTTCAGAATCTTTAACATTTAATTTTATAGCTTCAGTGGTTGGTGGATAAAAACTGTTTATAGTTTTACCATCTAATGTTTCCCATTTATGTTGGAAATTTTCAATTACATTTAAATGATCCATAGTGGGTGGAGCATAATAGGTTAAAAACCAATTGACAAACGGAATTATCCTTTTTTCCCTTTCTATATAAAGGTAAAACATTTTTTTATAATTTTTGAGGTCTTCTTGACTCATAGTTTTAAAATACCAATCTCTAAATTCTTTATATTTAGGAAGATTAAACTCAGCATTAATTTCTTTTATGTTAACAACAAATTCTTTTTGGTGTATATCCATGAAAATTATATTTGGAATCTGATTTCGGACGGAGTTGGATCAATATAATCTTCTTCTTGAGAAGATTCATTAAAAATTTCTTTATCTTGTCTGTAAATTCCTGGGGAATTTGATTACGAGAGGTTTTTATACTTTTAATTATGGGTTCTTTATCTTTTCTTCGATTTAAGACCGAAGAAGTAGATCTTCTAATAGGAGTGTAATATTGTGAAGAAGTTTCTGATTTATCAGAGATTTTTAAACTAGAGAAATTATTTCTAGCAAATTTTATCAAAACATCACCCTGAGATGATTGAGTAATTTGAGTTATTTCTTCATTAATTTCTGATTTTTTAAGAACCACTGATTCCAATTGCCAGGTTTCTGGAAACTGGATTTCTGACCATTTAATGGTTTTAGGAATTTTAATTTTATTTTTAATTGCATTAGTTTCAATCAAAGTTGTTTGTCCTTTATGATTAAGAAGCTTGGCTTCTGGACACAAAGTATTCATAACCTTGTAATAAACTCTATAAGTAAAAATCATTATATCTGTTTCATCTTTATAATTGTAACCAAAGGTTTTAATATTGCATGTTAAAACATCAAAAATATTGTTATCAGTTAAAGATACAGAAAGATCTGAAAAACAGTTAAAATAAACTGGACTAGTACTTAAACTTGATTGTATAACACCCATTAAAAATTGATTAAAATCAAGACATCTAGCATCTTTTAATGTTAACATAAAAGAGGCATTACACCCTTTAAGAGTTAATGGTTTTAAAGCAACTTGGACTAATCCGATATGCAAAAATTTATAATTTTCTTGAGCTTTTAAGATCTCTCGTTCAGTTAACAGTTGTAAAATATCTCCATTCTGATCAAAAAGAACAGTCATTTCAATCGTTTTAATTGTTAAACTCGATTTAAAATCAAAAGTACCAATATTATAGATTTTCTTAGTGGGGTACTGGGATATATCTCAGTTCTGCAATTTATTTTCAATATCAGAGAATTCTATCTCTTCCATATTTTTAACATAATCTTCTTTATGATTATTTTTAAATTTAAATAGTCTTAACGTCATATAGGTATCTCAAAAGTTGTTCTGTTGACTTATATGTTTCTCTATTACCCTATTCTAGTTGCTATTGTAATTCGTTTTTTAATTCTATTACAGTACTATTACCGTGACTATTGTTACAATAATTCTATTATAATGACTTCTCAACAAACCATAGTTGACTTCATCTTGCTATAATGATTTTCTCACCTCCTATTCTTACTATCAACGTTTCTATCGGGACATTTCAACGGGCCTAAACTCCTATCACACGGAAAACGGCCAAACATCCTATTTTTATAGCAGAAAGAACCAATCCATTTTGTTTAACAATATGAATGAATTTATTCAAATGTTTAAAATGCTGATCAATAGAATCAGAAAAGATGAGTATATCATCAATATAAACAATGCAAAATGCATAAAAAAGATTAAATATATCATTCATAATATTATGAAATTCAGATGGAGCATTTTTAAGACCAAACGGCATAACATTCCACTCATAATGTCCAAAAGGTACTATGAAAGTAGTCTTATACATGTCTTCTTCAGCAATTTGGATCTGCCAATAACCTGACTTTAAGTCAAACTTAGAAAAGATCTTAGTATTATATAATCGAGATAACAAATTCTTTTTATTGGGGATAGGATATCTAATCCATTGTAATACCTTATTTAAAGGTTTGTAATTTATAACCAATCGAGAAACTCCTCGCTCCTTTTCTGCAGCGTTGTTAACATAAAAAACTGCACAACTCCATGGTGAATAACTTTTTCTAATTAATAACTTTTCCATTAAGGAATCAATTTCCCGTTTACATAATTCCAAGTAGTCTTTATTCATTTGAGTTGGTCTAGCTTTAGTAGGAATATCTTTTTCATTAAATTCCTTAATATAAGGAAGAGTTATAATATGTTTTTTCCTATTCCAGAATGTTGTAGGAATGGTATCACATATTTCTGTCGTTATTTTATTTTCAATTACTTTTATTCTGTGTTTATTTTCAGGAGAGTTAAGTTTATTAGATAAACTTAGGATTTTTATATCATCTTTTAAGAAATTTAATTGATTTTCTTTATAAATCAAATTTTCTTTTATGTGATTTATCATCTTTATTTGAGGTGGAGTTATAAACTCAAATAATAGTTGTTGACCATTTATGGTAGTCAAAATTCATTTAGAATCAATTCTTTCAATAGGTTCAATCATAGATAAAAATGGTGTTTCCAAAATTACCAATTGATTTAAATTATCAATAAGCAGAAAAAGTGGTAGGAAACAAATTCCTTCATTGCATATATAAACATTGGAAAGTTTAAAGTTTATATTTAATTTTGAACTATCAGCAGTGCTTACTGACTGAGTAGTTTTCTCAAAATATTTTGTGGGAATTAATCCTACTTTTATGCAGTTCATATCAGCTCCACTATCAATTAAAGCAATTGTTTCAACCATACGCTGGGTTGTTATGGAGATGATGTCAGTATAGTGGTGGCGGTGGTGTGAAGTAAAAAGGAGCTATCGGAGTGGAACTTGAATGAGATTTTGTGTGGTGGTGAGCGTTGTTGTGAAGGTGATGACAACGTGATAGTTGACGTTGCTCGGAAGGTGACGATTGTGACGCCCCCAAATCTGGGTGTCCGTAATTACCCCGTTGATCACCCATCAACCCGCGGAATACCAGTGGATACCGTGTAATTCGATACCACACCATTATGCCCCATTTACGAGGGTCCATAACTTAATAAAATTTGGGCAGAGTCTCATTTGTACTGGGAGCTCTACCAAAAAACACAACATGTGCAATCATATAACATTGACCACACCAGGTCCATTCATCCATACTCAATTTCCTAGTATCGGATTCTACCATAATCATTATCACTACGTACATTCATTCATAAAAGAATAAATGTCTCAAAAGAGTCTCATATACATGCCTTTTTAATATAAAATAAGTTTTTTGTTTACAAAAATTATACAAGGCCAAAAGTAACCATATACAAGGGACTGCAAAGTCAAAATAAGAGCCACAGACCGGCTTTGTCGTTAAAGCGGGCCCATGGCCTCGCCTTCGGTGGACGCCTGGGCGATACCTGAAAAATGTTCCCATAAAGGGTGAGCCAACGCTCAATAGAGTAACTCCTATAGAGAATACCTCTCAACCTAAATGCATATGAAATGTCACATGCAACAATCATTTCATGCATTCATTCAAATATGTATATTATGAACAAATGTCATAAATCATGTCATGTCATGAGATGAGACTCATGCAAGCAATACCAACACCGAGCCCCATCCTGAGCTCCTACAACACATGTAATGTCATGCGCATGTATCCGGGCATTTCAAGCCACCGTCATTGGTGTTATGTACACTCAATGACTAATTAATTCATTTTCTTGTGTCTTTGTGGGGAGATGATTTATGGTATTACACCAATGAGACACCAACCATCAACGGATTTTCAGGACATCCCTCATGCGGCTCCGTTTCCGTCGTTACACTTTTCTGGAATTGTACCGCCGGAAAGTGTATAAACCAAGTAAGCAGGTCTTGCACCCGAGGGAGAATCTAGCATTTCTTGCTATCCCCGACACATTTATCCATTTACTTTCCCGTGCGACTCAGCCGGACCTTGGTGAGACTTTCCCGAGCCCACGATCAACCACCTATGTGGTGATTGATTTCATACCATGAACACACTCCCACCCATGTCAATGCCTATGATGTAGTGCAACTCATGCATAATGCAATATAATGTGCAATTGCCTTTGGTACCATTTACAATGTTCATTACATACTGAATGCAATATAATGACATTTTCAACACAATCTCAAACATGTTATATAAGATAATCAACTCAACTAACATACTTGTATTCACTTAGGCATTTAAACAAACACCTAGAGGCACATCAATTTACACAAATAGAATGTTTATTACTTTCAACATGACAACATGTTTATTAATTCTATAAACATAAGCACAAGTCCACCACAATAATCATATGCTAAATAATCACTTAACATACATATTATTTTATAATCACATAACAAGCTAATAATTTTATTAAACTTGATATGCCATTAAAATATCAAGTCATGCTAATATACAATTAACATACTTTAAACCACTAACATTAATTTACACCAAGTTAATTGCAATAGAATTTTACTAATTACAAGGTTAATTATAAATTCTATATTTGACCCACTAGTTACACTAGTCAAGACCTAACATGTGATATACACCCTTAGCCTGCCCATTTCATATGCTATATTTTAGGTTGAAATTACATCTAAATAGGGGAAACCCTACCTCTCGTAGCGTAAGCCCACGTAGTAGACTCCAAGGAAAATCCAAATTTAGTTTCCCAAGCTTTAGGCTTAGATTTTCGTATTTGATATTTTTTGGAGAAAAATACGATCTTTGGTGTGGTTGCGTAACTCTCGTTTCATAGAACAACTTTAATTCTTGACCCGAAGCGATTAGACGGTTAAATCTTCGTAGATCTGAGGAAAAAGATCAAGAGGTCTAACTTTTTTTTTTTTTTTCTTTTTTCTCTCTCTCTTTTCTATCTCTCTGTCTCGCCACCTCTCCAGAAGAAAACCAATATATATATATAGTCTAAATTTTTTTTAAAAAAATTTACGTTTTTGATCCGTACTTTAACAATTAATTATTATTTTACCCCATTTAATTTAGATTTTATTAATTAATTTTTTTTTTCGGGTTTTACAACGATGGTGCGACGGTGACAGTATTATGGCGAGGAAAGTGATAGCCGAATATATATATATATATATATATATATATATATATATATATATATATATACCTAACTTATATATTCAAATTCATGTTACTATTTTTTTTTATTATGTTACTGTTCATGTTACTATTATTTTGAGTATGTTATTGTTTTTGTTGAGCATGTTACTACTATTATTTTACTAAATATTAATATTCAATGTTACTATTTTTTGCGTTTGAATTTGAGAGAAATAATTATTGTTAAGTATGTTACAGTTTTTGTTAAGCATGTTACTATTTTTGTTGAACATGTTACTATTGTTATTTTTTAAAAATATTAATATTGAATGTTTCAATTTTTTTTATGTTTAAATGTTACTATTTTTTTGTGTTTAAATGTATTATTTTTTGTGTCAAAATGATAATTTTTTTTTGTATTTGAATGTTACTATTTTTTATTTTTAATGTTACTATATATATATACCTAACCTATATATGGATATAGATAAATAAGAGAGAGGAAAAATTTAAATGTTAGTCAAACTCTTAACATATATATATGGTTATAGATAGATATGAGAAATAAAAGATTTTAATGTTAGCAAAACTTCTAAAATTTAGGAGTTTTTAATTTTTAATTTTATTTCACTTTTAAAGGGAATGGATAGTATGGTAAAATTGACAAAAAACGGACTTCATAACAAATAAGTTTCCTTAACGGACTTAAATCCAAACAAGTCCATAGGGGGGACCGGCCTCCAAATTTCCCAAAAAATAAAAAGGGTTGAGGGTAGGAGCCCAGGTAAAACTAGCATCAAAGCCTGTCCCAACTCTTAACAGTCCAATGGCCCACGATAGTAGCAACACGGCCCAGGCCGGCCCATTTTGTCGTAACTCCATTGGGGCCGAAATCAAGTGTTGTCTACTTAAGTTTCGTCAACAAATTAAGGTGGGGCCCAATAAATGTGGGTCCCATGATGCATTGCACATGCCACATGTGCAATCACAAGCATTTGATTCCCCCCTCCGTCCCAAATCTCAATCATGCAATATAATTCTGGGTTTCTCTCTCTCTCTCTCTCTCTCTCCATCCACAATCATGCAATACAACTCTGGGTTTGGTGTGTCTCTCTGCATAGACCCATGTGGAGGCACGTACTGCTCCATTCCCTCTCTTCCCATGTTTATCGATATAAAAATTCATACAGTGATGTGTATATATATGTATAATATACATGAATTATTTCATAATAATTTTGATATATTTCTCTCTCCTCTGTAATAATGGTGGAGGAGGAGAGGGAACCTTCCCAAGGAAGCTGCGGTTTCACATGGCCTCCATCAACTTCAGCAGCAGGTATTGACACAGCACTCCATTTTTTAAATTAAGCCCATGCCCACATGTTTGCATGTGAAATTGGGCAGTTTATTCTGTTAAAAATTGCGTTTTGATGCTTTGAGGAATGGCGGTTGGTGTCCTAACACCATGATTGAACATGTCCGTGACAACCCTTCCCATTTCCTCCTGTTTCCCTCTGTTCAATTATTTATTTGGAAAATTACAGTCACACCCCTTTTGATTTATTGAAATTATGTATCATAAACTTTTGCATTAGTTTAGTAGTCAATAAAAGAATAAGTCGTAAACCTACATGTCCAGAATTCGAGTATTTTAACCCTAAACTAACTCAGGTGGTAATAGGGACGATCTGTAAATCCAGACGTCTTCGGTTGGAATCTTGGCAATATCTTAACCCAAGTCATGAGGAATTTATCCTTTTGAATACACTAGTCCCGGTCTCGGTGTGAGTGGTCTGCTTTTTACCGGAATAGAGAGTGGAGTAATCGAGGTGCGCGTAAGTTACCCAACCTGACCGTTGAACCCAAAATATATATATATATTGATTGAAACTAAGGTCCATGGTAGCTATATGTATATTGTAGGAAACCAATAAAACTAGAAATATAGTTCTACTTCTACCTAGAATCAACAACACTTATTTACCCCCCCCCCCAAAAAAAAAGAATGGATACTCTAACCACCAAAAATAGGGGAAAAGAATTACACATGTAACCAAGGCATTTTTATTTTATAGTAAATTTAGTTTAGAAATAGTTTAAATGAGTAACACTTCATTACAAGGGACTTCTTGTGGATGAATCAGTTTGTTTCAATAAAAGTGGAAAACTTGAGTCATCTTGTTTGTTTTCTTTGTCTTGTTTGCCTGCAACAGGGAAGATTCTCTCTGGTTCCCACTGAATTATCTTAGAATAGTAAGGACAATTTCTTGATTTGTGCGTGTCATCCTTGGGAGTCATTTTTCTGTATCGTTCCAATTTTATTGGATGAACCTCGAAGGGACATCTTAGAATAGTAAGGCCTTGATGAATAACTAACCTTTCCTTGGTTTGAAGATAATTAGCTAGCAAACATGAAAAAACAAAAAGACTAAGCGCCTGTTTGGTTTGTGTTTGAGTCTTGGCTTCAACTATTTTTATACAGAGACAGTGCAGACCTCTGGATCAACCTGTATTGCAATTTCCTTCTTCAGGTTCTATTTTTCTAGGGAAAAGGGTGAACTTGAGAGGGAAAATACTAATATTGTTTTGATTTGACTACCTCTGATTAACTTTGTTGTTTGGGGGGGGGGGGGGGGGGGGGGGGGTGGATGATTACATTGTGTATGCATGATTGTTTGGTTGTGGGTCCTTAAAAATAACCTCAAGTAGTCTTGACTCATAATTCATGAATCTTTGTCATGCTTGGAAGTTACTTTTCCCTTGAAGAAAACTTGAAAAATTTAAGATTTGTTTTTTTGGGTCTAAAGGAAAATTTAGGATAAAATGTAGATCTAACTCATGTGATTATTCAACTTTGTGGGTGTTCCACAGCCATGTACAGTGCCTAAAGGAGCTTTTAACAATAAAGTATTGAATCAACTAGGTAAGGTGCTAGGGTATGACCTTAAGAGAAATTACATGATGCATCCCAAAAGTATAGGTATTTATAGACTTCACCATCATTATATTCTCTTAAATTCATTGCTCAGCATTTTAACAGCCCTCTTAACTAGTATATCACTCCTCTTGTAGATGGTGAAATCAAAAGCATAACAGCAATAGGCTTCCAATTCTGCATCTATCTTTACATCACCCCCCATCAATCAACCAGTCCTTATTCCAATTACTTTTAGTCAAAACTTCATAATACCTAATTAATGGAATTTCTAACAGAATTCAAATTCTCATCTTTACATCAAAGCAGCATGAAAATGGATAGATTTCTGATAATCAGTAGAAGAGTAAAGGCAAATGATTCTCATCTGGAGGTCACAAGTTTGGGTCGCGAAAGCAGTCTATCTGTTTGCAGGGGTAAGACTGGGTACATGTAACTCTCCCTAGACCCCACAGTGGCGGGAGCCTCGTGCACTGGGTACGCCCTTAGTAAAGGCGAATGATTCTTAAGGAGTTTCTGGAACCACATAAAAAATGAAATAAAAAACAAATAAAAAAGAACTTGATCATTATTAATCACTTAAGTTGACTATCAGTAACATGAGAAGAAGAAGAAGAAACAATGTATCAGTAGTAAGAACACATTCTCTCCATGTTTAATGTCGGAGACACTACTAATAAGTCCAAAGTTCACAGGCATTACTTGCATATTAACAGCTGTTGCAGAACCCAAGATCTCACGAGTCCTCCCAAAATAACTAATCCCTGCATGATATAATATTTGTTTTATATTAGTACAAACTAATCAACCAATCTTCTCTCCACTACTTTTCATATAACTCACACTATCCCCTACCCTACCCTACCTGACCCACCTTCTCTCTTGCTGTTTCTGAGAGCGGAAAATGGTGGAAAACTGAGATTAGCCAAGAACAATGAAGAAGATCAGCAATATGAAATTTCTGTTGTTGTTGTTGTTCTTCTTCTACTGTTCCATTGGTTGTTACTCCTTGGTGTTGAATGATGAAGTATTGATTTTACTATCGATAAAAGAAAAACTCATCGACCCATTGGATCGGCTCGGAGATTGGAAAGTGCCAAACAACGGAGTAGTGAACAGTTCAGTTCACTGTAGTTGGACTGGAGTACAGTGCAACTCCAATGGTGCTGTGGAGAAACTTGATCTCTCCCACATGAATCTCAGTGGCAGTGTATCGAATGACGTCCAATTGCTACAAAGCCTTTCTTCTCTCAACTTGTGCTGCAATGAGTTTTCATCACCATTGCCAAATTCTATATCCAATCTCACTGCATTGAAGAGCATTGATGTGAGCCAGAATTTCTTTGTCAATGGCTTTCCACTAGGTCTTGGAAGTGTGGCTGGTTTGACAACATTGAACGCTTCGAGCAATAACTTCTCAGGTTCTCTTCCTGAGGACCTTGGAAATGCAACATTTCTGGAAAGCCTAGATCTCAGGGGAAACTTTTTTGAAGGTTCGATCCCATTGTCTTTCAAGAACTTGGGAAAATTGAAGTTTCTTGGCCTTTCAGGAAACAACCTCACAGGCCATATACCACACGAGCTAGGCGAACTTTCATCATTGGAGACTATAGTCCTTGGGTACAATGAATTCGAAGGTCAAATTCCAGCTGAGATTGGAAATCTCACCAATCTCAAGTATCTTGACTTGGCAGTTGGAAATCTTGGTGGCTCAATTCCAGCAGAACTGGGGAGGTTACGGTTACTGAATACAGTCTTCTTATACAAGAACAATTTTGAAGGCAAGATCCCACCAGAAATTGGCAACATAACTTCATTACAGCTGCTTGATCTCTCAGATAACATGTTATCAGGAGAGATTCCAGCTGAGATAGCTGACCTGAAGAATTTGCAGTTATTGAATCTAATGTGCAATCAATTGTCAGGTTCAGTTCCTTCTGGACTTGGAGGGTTGACTCAATTAGGCGTCCTTGAGCTATGGAACAATACCTTGTCAGGCCCTTTGCCAAGTGACCTTGGTCATAATTCACCACTACAGTGGTTGGACATATCGACTAATTCATTCTCTGGTCCAATTCCAGCAAACTTGTGCAATGGTGGTAACCTCACTAAGCTCATTCTTTTCAATAATGCTTTCTCTGGTCCGATTCCTACTGCTTTAACGACATGTATGTCCCTAGTTCGTGTCCGCATGCAAAATAATCTTCTTTCTGGGACAATCCCCGTTGGCTTTAGCAAACCTGTGAAGCTTCAAAGGTTGGAACTGGCTAACAATAATCTGACCGGCCAAATCCCAAATGACATTGCTCTTTCTACATCTCTTTCTTTCATTGATTTCTCACAAAACCACCTTCAATCTTCTCTCCCTTCCTCCATTCTTTCCATTCCAAATCTTCAAAACTTCATGGCCTCAAATAATAACTTGGTAGGAGAGATCCCGGACCAATTCCAGGACTGTCCTTCACTTTCCGTCCTTGATCTCTCCTCAAACCATTTTACTGGAAGCATTCCAGCAAGTATCGCTTCATGTGAGAAATTGGTGAATTTGAATCTCCGAAGCAACCAATTAACTGGACCAATTCCAAGAGCGATTGCAATGATGCCCACATTAGCAATTCTTGATCTGTCGAATAATTCTCTCACTGGAGGGATCCCTGAGAATTTTGGGAACTCACCAGCCTTAGAAATGTTCAATGTTTCTTACAATAGGCTCGAGGGTCCTGTGCCTGAAAATGGCATGCTCAGAACAATTAACCCAGATGATCTGATGGGCAATGCCGGTCTCTGTGGTGGGGTGCTACCTCCATGCTCCCAAAATTCAGCATACACATCGAAGCAGAGGAGTGTGCATGCGAAACACATTATTGCCGGATGGATCATTGGAGTTTCGACGCTTCTAGCTCTTGTAATAGCTGTGTTTGGGGCTCAATCTCTATACAAAAGGTGGTATGCAAATGGAAGTTGCTTTGAGGAAAGGTTCGAAATGAGCAGTGGAGAGTGGCCTTGGAGATTAATGGCATTCCAGAGGCTTGGTTTCACTAGCAATGACATTTTGGCTTGCACCAAGGAATCAAATGTGATTGGAATGGGAGCAACAGGGATTGTGTATAAGGCCGAGATGGAACGGTTAAATACAGTTGTGGCAGTAAAGAAACTCTGGAGATCAGGAACTGAAATTGAAATGGGAAGCAATGATGATCTTGTAGGGGAGGTGAATCTCCTGGGGAGGTTGAGGCATCGAAACATTGTAAGGCTGATTGGATTTCTTCACAATGACACCAATGCAATGATAATTTATGAGTATATGCAGAATGGCAGCCTAGGGGAAGCTTTACATGGCAAACAAGCAGGGAGGTTGCTTGTGGACTGGGTTTCGCGATACAACATTGCAGTTGGAGTGGCGCAAGGACTCGCTTACCTCCACCATGACTGTCGCCCACCTGTGATACACCGGGATGTCAAGTCAAATAACATACTGCTCGATGCAAATCTCGAAGCAAGGATTGCTGATTTTGGGTTGGCCAGGATGATGATTAAGAAGAATGAGACAGTTTCGATGGTTGCTGGATCTTATGGATACATAGCCCCTGGTGAGTTTTTAGTTTTAATCTACAATCTGCAACAGATACAGAGAAATTGGTTTATTAAATCAGTACTTATTCTCTGATCATTCAATTACATAGTGCCATTAATTCAATTCAAGAATGATCTCTATGATATTGATTTACATCTAACAATCATGTATCTGAATGGTCTCTTTGCAGAATACGGGTACACATTGAAAGTTGATGAGAAGAGTGATATTTACAGCTACGGGGTCGTTCTCATGGAACTTCTAACCGGAAAACGGCCACTGGATCCTGAATTTGGAGAATTAGTTGACATCGTTGAATGGATTCGAATGAAGATTAGAGACAACAAAGCTTTAGAAGAAGCATTAGACCCGAGTGTCGGAGGTACCAAACATGTCCAAGAGGAGATGCTTTTGGTCCTTCGGATAGCACTTCTTTGTACAGCCAAGCTCCCTAAGGACAGACCTTCCATGAGGGATGTCATAACGATGCTTGGAGAAGCCAAGCCTCGGAGAAAAAGCAGCAGCAGCAGCAACAATGGTGGGACTCCCACCAACAAAGATAAGCCAGTATTTAGCACATCACCTGTAAATGGCCTTCTGTGAAAACAAAATTGTGTTCTTCTTGTGCCATCATTTTGCTTCATTCTTGTTTTGTATCTAAAAGTTTCCTTGTTATAATTTGTTTAGTTAAAGTTGGTTGTGTCTAGACTTTAGGGGTCTATGGGTTCTTTTTGCAAATAATGTTCCATTTTAAAAAAAAAAAAATGATATAAGCATTCTCAATCAAGAACACAACTCCATTGTACTCAGTAGTGGAAGAGTAGAGATGTCTTTCAAATCTTGTCTCATGATTCCCATTCTTTCTGATTCAATACATCAGCAATTCAATTCAATCGTACACATTACATGAACGAGTCTCCTGTCACTATGGAGTCTCATAAGGATATAAATGTATGTAGAGTAGCATTACTCATGTATGAAATCTTAGAGTAACTTCAACCAGCATTTCAAACGACACCTGGAGCTCTCTGCGACAACATTTGGCAGTTGCTTCCTTTCCGACAGGCATCTAAAATGTCTAATTAGCAAAATTGAATTTGGTATTATGTCAAATTTGACAAATCAATTTCTCCGTGAAAAAGATCGATTTTCTATTCCCAAGACCGATCTTTTATTCCCAATAAAAACAAGCCAGGATAACTGAAAAGTCATCTCATCAAAAATAGAAGCATCAATGTTTCACAAGCATTGGTTCCCACACTCCAGAAGCCAGGTTGATGTGATTTGAACAATCTCCAATCTATTGATACTAGAGTGGCATCATACCATTAAGTTTTCCATGGTTTCCTGCATATCCAACTCCAAATGAACACTGACTTCCAACATCATTAAAATGATCATATTTAGGTGGTTGCTTTAAAATCATATGGTCCAGCCCTGCTATTTCTGTGATATTGAATTTTATATTGACATTTTTCTAACAAAGTGAATAATCTACAGTCCAAAGTGAATTTTATATTGACTTTTCTTTCTTAGGGCCCGTTTGCGGCGCACTTCTATTCTCTCAACAAAGCTTCTTTAAGCCCTTTCTATCCCGCTTCCTCAAACATGGACTTGCATATCTATCTCTTACTCTAACAAAGCAAGCTATTACTAGAGCAAGGCCACTAAAAAGAAATAAGAATAGCGCTCTCGATGTCCTCTGTTACATTTTGCTTCCTTGCTTTTATGGCGAGCTTCCCATTACTCATCTATAGGGCACGACACGACAAAAAAGATTCATTACTAACCATAGAGAGAGGGAAGGTTCTTTACCAACACCACTCTAGCGAAACAACGACACTTTCCGTACCTCAGTTATTTGAAAAAAGAAAATCATTCAAGAATGTAGTGCACATCACATCGCGGGGCATATCATCTGAGTTACCTTACAATTTTCAACATTTCACGCGCCTCCCCTATACAAAAATTAAATAGATAAGCACATTAGGTAATTACTTGGCAATGCGATAAAAGGGTCAGAATCGAGAAAAACTAAAACTAGGTATATGAAGCCCCACCAAGCTCAACAAGTAGGTATATCAGATATTCTCACAAATAATATTGAAATATGAAGAGGAGGAAAACATCAGCATGTAACAGCACTGTAATGGACAGTTTCATACATAGAAACCAGACAAACTTTTTTCCTTTTGACGGATTGAAAAAAAAAATCCACTGAGGTATACAGCAAACTTAAAACCCTACGCACTCCTATACTCACAATACCAGTGAAGTATGCATGGGTATATGACAGATATAACTAGGACACTTGTGGCTTCCAGACAAGAGGACTCTCATGGAAAGCGGGTATACAACACGTGAGAAAATAAAGAAAGATATAGAGATGACAAAAAAAAACCAGTGAGCCACTTCAGACCTATCATTACTTCAACAAAAAGCTTTGACCATCCAGTATCTCCTGTTGTATATCATGCTTCAACTGAGGGTATGTTTTCATCTTCTACAAGGGCTTAAGATTTAAGTCTTTGTCTCCCCTTCCTTTCTTGAAGTCTTGGAGCTACAATGCAAAAAAAAAAAAAAATTTGATGTAACAAAGTGTATATGTTGGTCCTTAAGTGTAAAAACATTGTGAGGTGGACATATAATTATATATACCAAATCCATTAGCTTCAGATGTCCTCATGATTCTGAGCCGCTTCACGGAGCAAAGAAACATCCTGCATACAAAATATAAAAGCAATGTTGCTGTCAGAACACCACTTCAAACTCACATTTTTTACCTCACAGAATCTGATTCTAAGATTACATAGCACAAGAGAACAGGTACTTTTTCCTACCACTGAAAGAAGGGTAGGGACAAAGACCATGAATTTGATAAATATCTGAAAGAATCATCCCTAAGGTTGTTAAGTGGTTTTTAAACACTATGAATGATATTAAGTAATAAACTACATCTAACCCTCACCCTGTAAACTTATCATGGAGAGCAATTCTCAGTCATATCCAAATTATCAATTCCTATAATCATTGCACATAACATACAACCATGAACTATTTAATGAGGGTGATCAGACAGAAATTCTTTCAGCTGGTGCACAAGATAATAAGCATATACAGACGTCGTTCAAAATTTTCATTCGTTATTTTGCTACTTTCATTTAAAATTAATATGAAGAGTTTAAATTCCAGTGCATTTCAAAGAAGAATTACAACATAGTAGCTTAGGTGACACTTCTCCCAGGGAGGAAAAATGCCTAGAATTTAGCTCAACATCCTAGAAAGATTACCGAACATTTGGAATTACACACGAGTTGCATGTTCTTCTAAATAGAGAGAGTCAGAACTAACACTAACAGTATCTACTTAAGAAATATACGCTTTCTTTTTAAACAAGAATCTACAATACATTATTAACATGAATTTAGGATTTTTATCCATATAATTCAGCTGTAGTCCTCCACAGGGAGGAAACCTCTTGAATATAATGCTACCAAAGCATGAGGGTCATCGGGTCTAAAACCATCCGACCATTCCAATCTTTCATTGGTTCAAGCAAGAAACACCAGTGTGCGTCATGTGTCCAAGTCTAGGGATAAAGACTATGTGCCTCTGTTTGCGACTAGAAAGGAAAATCCACTCAAAAATAAAGTTATGTGATTGACAGCATAGTGAAAAGGGTACCAGTGGTAGATTCTCCGTCGAAATAAATAGGGAAAGTTTGTTTATTGTAATTAATGGAAGAGACATACCCCCAAGGAACATCACCAACAAGCATCCAATCTCCATCCTTGTCTTCATAAGTAAGCACAAACTCAGATGATCCATCCAACAATTTTGCAGGGCCTGTTGCTTCTTTCATTATGTCATGCTCCTCTACGTTTGATCCTGACCATATGGTTGACATCACCATCAGTCATCAAACAAAGTAACACCGATATCAAAGGCTGGCTAAAAGAAATTTTCTATCATGTTATTTAAATCAAGAAAGTGAATTTCAAATGAACCTTCAAAAACTTTCACATTAACAATTCAATAATGCCACACCCTAATGTTTTGATCATTTGCCTGCTATCTTACAAATCCATCAATGTGTTAACAATTTTCAAAATAAATCTGCAATCATATGCAACATACAAGAAAGCTGAACAGGTGTTTCTTCTGGTTAGTGCTTTAGAATATAACCTTACAACAAAAGGAAAACAAATGAGCCAGCTTTTATAATTAGCAAAGCTGGCTATATGCTAAAACCATAAGAAGGGTAAAAGACAAATTCAGAGTCAAATAGAACATGGAAAAAATCACATTTTAAAAAGCATGTCCAACTTACGTCTTGACCCAACAGAAGTGGTGGGTTTACAGAACATGTCATGCAACGTTTGTGCTAAGGTCTCGTAGCAGCTATGAGCATTCAGATCCACCTTCCTTCCAATCGGAATTCCATCCATATTCACCTTCACAAACAGGGAAGTCTTGGGATGCCCCCTCCCTTCAGCATTGTCATTGTTTGTGTTGCTTACATTGTTAGTTTTCTCCACCACAATATTCTGACTTTTATTTTTATCAGCTGTTGAGTTAAATTCTTCAAAAGTTGGTGATTTTGCCTGATTAACCAAGCTATTCATTCGATAAGCTCTTATAGGCGGCCACCCCACAACCTGACTGCTTCAAGAAAATTACATGATAATGGAAAAACGTCAATTTTATTGGATAACAAACACAGACATTATTAAGTACCTAAAAATATAGTTGCATCAACCAAAAAAATGTTCACGAAATACCCCCAAAATCAACACCTGCATAAAACACATACCATAACTTATTTTTTAGGGAAGTAGTATTGAGAAAGGCACATTGACGAAGAGCATCCAGATAATTAGTTGGTAACCAGGCTATGATGCCAAGAAACAAAAAGGATTTCAAAAAAGATGCCAACACCGAAGGATATAGATCCACAAACTATCAATCACCAAAATTAAGATGCTACAATAGCCAACACCATTAGCTGAGCCAACAAGGTCAAGCAGCCAAGCCAATGATTCCACGTCACGTCATCCCCAAATGAGGGAACAGAAGGCCGTGCCATACCAACATTTTTGCTACCTCAAAATATCAGAAATAGTACCTTAGATAAAGCAATATCAAAGAATCCCTACCATCAACAACCAATAATGCGACACTACTATGGCAGGGGGGAAAATTTTTCGAACAAGTGTCGTATCATTGTTATAATTGTCTTAACAAATGGAGTTATATAATTGCACACAGCACCATTTTGTGCCATGCCCATCAAAGCCCTCATTCTTAATAATATCATACATCAATCAGATGGTTCCCTAGCCAGAGTTAAAGAACCACGATTCTAAACAATTGGAGAAAATAAATGCGTAATCCTTAGAGCTTCCTTTGGATTTACCAGGTTGCTGAATTATCAGAAAAAAAATGTTCCAGTCTTCTTTCGTCTTTCCTCTTTCTGGCCATCTTATATCTAGATCAATTCATTACAAGTCTCCAAGAAATCCATATCGCGTGCCATACTTTTGCCTTCATACAAAACTAAAGGGTTTTTATTTTAGTTATTTCGTGTAAATCTTGGTTTTGTGGCTGTTCACTTTTTGTAGATTCCACCACATATAAGATGGGAACTAAACAGAGAATAAAGAAAAGAAACCCACAAAAGGCAACAAAAAACATTTCATCTCAAGTATCAGATTCCTCAAAAATCAAGAACTGAATGATAGAAAAGATACAAAAGCAGGGAGGTTCTGATCAGAGTAAAAATTATAGGCTTGGCCAAAAACATTGGAAAATCAAACAAATATGTGGAAACCCATCCAATTTTTTTTTCACATTGGTCAGATAAACACATCATGATCATGTATAATTATTGCAGGAAAAGAAATTATCACTGAAAATCAGAGAGCAAAGCCACTCACTTAATACCCATACATGAATTCAAACAAGGGTTAAGGGGTAATAAGAAAAAGAAAACCTGAAAACACAAGAATGAAAGTGAAAAAGGTGGTTACCTGGAACCATTACGAGGCGGCGAAAAAGAATCAGCGGTTCTCTTGGTACCAGCGGAAGAAGCATTAGCTTTGGTCACAGATGAGGACGATGATGAAGATGGTGGTGAAGACTTGGAGACCATAGAAGGAAAATCTCTGGCCGTCAAGATCCTAGCATATTGACCCCTTGTAGCTGCTTTGCACTTCGCAGTACCACCAAGACTCAACCCAAGACCCAACTCAAGCTCAGACTCATCTGGGTATGAGGAAGAAACCTCACAGGACAAGACCAAGTTCTCTTCTTTAGACACCGTAGACATCGACCCATTAGCTGAGCCACCAGAAGACACTATTCCACCACCGCCACCGCCACCAGAACCCAATAAACCCAGAGGACCTTCCATGACAAATTGGAAAACAAGTTGGATTCAAAAGAATTAGGACAAAGAAGACAAAGGGATAGCAACAAAACAGATGGGTGATATGAAAGTGAAGGTTTAGTGGGTTTGGGGGAAGATTAACAGGAGAACCAAAGGTTGGTATGGTGTTGGTGGTGGAGGTAACGATGATGGTGGGGGACCCACCTGTCTGCTATTTGCCCCTCACTCCATCATCGATTTCTCCTACCCCGTCCCCCACAACATCATTCCCTTTGATAATTTGGTTTTCTCGGCTCATGATACTGTCTTGAATAAACGGCCTAGTAGTCCAAAATGCAAATTCTCTCTCTTCCAAATTTAGCTCAACATGTTTTGTCTTTGGAAGTTAGATGACAAGGTTAGAGTATAGTATCAAAAAATATATCTCAAGATAATATAATAATAGTTTTTAATTATAGATATTGTTTCGATTTTGTTGTTTATACAAAATATTTTACACTTATTACATTTTGATTAATAGAGATAAGTTAATATGATATCGAATAATAATTTTTTGATATTATAGTTGTACGCTTACCTAAAATATTTTAGGGAGAATTACATCCAGACCCTTTAAAATTTGTCACTTAATCACTCAGACCTCCTAACATTTGAAATATTACACACAAACCCTTTGAGATTTATACGCGTGTAACACTTAGACCTCTTCTATAAATATATTCGTTAATAAATTATACATAGACCCCCTAAAATTTGTAGGTATATAATACTTAGATCCTTTAAGTTTAAAATATTATACTTAGACCAAAAATACTGTAATCAAATATAGAATATCAAATATTTTAAATTTTACAGTCAAAATTCATGTTCTATTTTATTATTTATTGAAATAAAAATAAAATTTTAATTTTAATTTTTTCTTAAAAAATTATAATTAGTATACAATTATACTATCTATTGAAATAAAACTAAAAAAATCAAATAAGGAGTCTAAGTCATTCATAATAGACACATGAATTTTACATCAAAAAATCATGTTCTATTATGTCATTTATTGAAATAGACTATAATTGTATACTAATTACGATTTTTTAAGAAAAAAATGAATTTTTATTTTTGATTTTATTTCAATAAATGATACAATAAAACATAAATTTTAATTGTAAAATTTAAAATATTTGATATTTTATCTTTGATTGAAGTATTTTTGGTCTAAGTATAACATTTTAAACTTAAGGAGTCTAAGTAATATATGTAACGCCCCAAATACCACCCTGGACGGCATTACACTATGAAACCATTCATGTCATGAGAGCAACTAAATATATATCCATCAAATAAGAAACATTCTTAATTTTAACAAAATTTGGGCAGAGTCTCCTTCGTACGGGAAGCTCTCCCAAAACTCACAACCTGTACATGTATAATACATTGACCACACCGGGTCTATCTAACCATCAAATCCAAAATATTTCATTCACCATATATACTATCCACAACAATCATCCCAAAAGAATAAGCCAAACTAAGGCCATTACAACCCAAAAGGATTACATGAATATATTGCAGTGGAATTTCAAAAGAAACTAGACTTTACAATGTTTGTACATATTGGTTCCTAGTCTAGTACAAAAATAAAAGGGCATCTCTAAATGTCCCACTCGGGATCCAGGTACCCCTCTAATGAGGCTTCCCCAAGGCCCGGCTCATTAGCGCCAAGCTCCTCCTCTATAGCATAATCTGAAAAATGTTAATTGTAGGGGATGAGCACGAAGCTCTGTAGCAAAATCTTCCCAAACTCAAACAAGGTTTAGGAAAGCATATAAAACGGTTAGTCTCATTTTCACAAATAGCATATATAACATTTTGAAGGAAAAGTAGGACATTTTTAATAGATCTCAAGTTTAAATGTTCGCAATAATTTAAATGAACCGTAAAGCTCAGTCACAATTATCACCATAACCATTTCCAACAGGTCCTTGTGGAGTCTCATACCTCCACAAGCACTTGTTGGAAACCATTCCGTAACAATAATAATAATCTCATGTTCTCATGTATATTGATTGCTTCCCATGAATCTACCCAACGACTTATACCTAGTTCACCAATCACCATCACAATCACAAGTACTTTAGGAAGAGGCGTCTACCATCTCAATGGCAGTGACGAGTCCCTTCCCAGGAAAGGTATACCACCCCTCGTTCGAACTCCAGTGAACAATAGTGGTGGTTATTACCAAATAACCACCCACTACAAGTGTTAGGCAACCATCTCACCCCCACCGGGATAGACTAACCTCTAACACTCTACGGCAATGCTCGAAGGCAATCCAAGTCCATCACAACAATCATACAAGAGAGATCATTACAAACATTTCTCAATTCACAAGAAATCCCTAATTTTCACCATTTGTACCATAGCATAATTGAAGAAAAAGAGCAAGAGATCACCATAAACATCATTTGGTTGTACAATATCAAGCACTAAGGTTTTGATGGTGAGAACAAAGGAAATGTAAAGAAGAAAATTCATTTTTCTTAAAACTAGGGTTTGAGAATGAAAAAGGGACCTTTAATGGTTACCCAACTACCACAATGTTTAAAACATGGCAATAAATGCAAGAGGATCAAGAATCAAGTAAATAATAGCAAGTATATATGATTTTGAACCAAAAGAATACATATAATTTAATCCTAGCCTCAATGTAAGAGAATAGGAAGAAATCCCCTACCTTAATGTTCTTGGAAAAATTAGGGCTTTGATCTTGAATCAACCCTTCAATCTCTTGTTTTCTCTTGATCTTGTGTTTCTCTCTTTCTCTCTTCCTCTCTTATGTTTTCTAGGGTTTGGAGTGGTGTAATGAAGGCTAAGGAGGTGACAAAAATGTATTTATAGTGGAGGAAAAATAGGCTTGTTCGCGACTTAAAATCTCAGATTTTTACAGTGACTACCGGTAGCTGATTTTGACTACCGGTAGCTCGGGTACACTGGACACTCGACTACCTGTTGACTACCGGTAGCTCGGACACACTGGACCATTGACTACCGGTAGCTGATAGTGACTACCGGTAGTCACTATCCAGATTTTTCTACTTCCACTTCCAGTGCATTTTTGACCCATTTAGAGGTCGAATTGGAAAATTTTCGTGAGATACACTTTTGTAGCCCTAGATGTCTACTATATACTGTCAAAATTTCAGGTCATTTGGAATTAAGAATAAAAAGTTATGTCCAAAATACTAAGAAGTATTTAATACCCATATTTACCCAAATTCTCGTTAAAGTGTATTTTAACTCCGGGACACTTCCTAATTTCCAATACATCCATATTACCACTCCCAATATTTTTCAACCTTCCGGATTCAATGAAATCATTATTTTGACCTACAAACTTTTAGAAACTTGTCTAATCACCCTTTCCAAGTTTAAACATCTTCGACACGTAACTTCCCAATCAAATTGTCTTCATAGCATTTATTCCTACGGTTTATTATTATGTCACTACATATATCTACATCTTTACAAATATTATTTACTATATATATATATCTCTATAACTATATAAAAGAAAATTCGGGGTGTTACAATATATGTTTATAAACTTCAGAAGGTTTAGGTGTAATTTATTAACAGATATATTTAAAGCAGAGTCTAAGTGTTGCGTGTGTACAAACTTCAAAGCTCTGTGTGTAATATTTCAAATGTCAGAGAGTCTGAGTGATTAAGTGACAAATTTCAGGAGATCTGGGTATAATTCTCTCAATATTTTATTTGCACAACCCTTATAAGCATGTCTAAATAATGTTGTGTAGGTTTTGTGTCATGGACTTGACTACGGTATCGAGAAAAATAATTAGTACTGTATTTTTAAAATTTATTACTTTAATGAGTATGTTTATAATTTTTATGAGTCGTTATAACCAAAAAATTTATCATTTTTTTGGGTGTGTGTTTACCACTTTTGGATTAATTATTTTTATCACTCTCTTTAATAAAAAAAATTATCACTTTTTATAGATAATTTATAACATTTGTTGTTTTTATCACTGTTGTGGTAACAATTTTTATTATTTTTTCTTCAGTACCAAACCAGTGATAAAAACCCACACAACAATAATAAAAATATCCACAAATATGAAAAATATCAGTACGATACCCAAAATATTTTTCAGTACCGTAGACTATTTCTTGTGTCATATTTGTATTAGAATTGATTTGATTGATGCACAATTTACTTGTACTAATACATAGCAAGGTTTAAATTTAACTTTTGTTGGGGTCATTTCACCCCATTTATTTCAAAAAACTCAAAATAAGATGTGTAGCTCTAATATCGTCACACACAAATGATTAGTGTTATTTGAATTTAATTTATTAATTTAATAAATCATTGCTATTGAATTGACAGTGAAATCCAATACTAGTCAGAACCCACAATTAATTCAATGAATGTGATGCATTAAGTCAAACAAATAAGTTTCACAAATTAAATTAAAATAATATTTTCGCATAAAAATATGCCATTAGCAAGAATCTTAAGACTGGGCCTCAGCTGGACCCAGGGTTTATGTTAGCCCAGCCCGATCCAAAGCCCAACCTAAAAGGTCCTAGCGATAATATAAAATTTATCACGAGAAATTAACACGATGTATGAGACACGAGACGAGAGGGCAGGGACAAAGAACGCTTTGGTCCAAACGACAAGCCGACAAGATGTGGGGACCATCAAAAAGGCCTCACAGGGCTCAATACCGCCGTTGAAAGTAGGGCCACGTGGAACGCGGGAAAGCTAAGCAATGGAGGTTCGCTAAAGTTACATCTTGTCTGGGACAGCTCAGAACCCTCCCCCCCCCTACGAAAATCAAATTATCTTTTGGAAACCTCGGTGACCATTAATCAGCTAGACTAACAAACAGTAATTTCTAAAGAAAAGTCTGTGTTTTATTATTTTTTATAAATAAAATTATAATTTTGAAATGAAAAATTACAATTTCTTAAAGGAATATCATGATTGATCACAGACATTCATAATTGATCATAAATTCTCAGTATCGATTTCAACCTTCTATAATTAATCATAACCTTTAAAATTGTAATTAATATCTCAAAAAAATTATAACTTAATATTAAAAAATTATATGTTTTAGTACGATAGTATCATAGCCTTTCCCATTTCTAAAATTAGAAGGATGAAGTATAATAATAATAAGTATAAACATAAAAGGAAGTTTATGTAAAATAATAATTTTCATTAAAAAATTATTTTAAAATTTTGTTAGATATATTTCTCTCACCAACAAAATCATGTCTCCACCCAACTAATGAATTAAATAATTTAAAAATTAAAGAACTTCTAAAGAAAAACTCAATTTTAAATTTTTTTATTTTTTCAATCTATTACAGCTAAATAGACTAATACTTTAATATCACAAATATTTTTTTCTAAGTTTGTAGAGAGGGGCCTACTAAGGATACTGACTCACTTATCTTCAAATAAATGACTTGGAAGTTGGAACAAGTCATACATTGGAATCATCAAATAGATACATTGTAGGGACAAAAAATGTGATTTTAGATCTAATATAGGGACGTAATTTAATATAATAATTGAGATTGAAATGATTTTTTTTTTAATAGTCAGTAATATTCGGACCAATTTACGTACATTTTGATTAATCTCTTCTTTTGTCGAGTCAAAGACAAACCATCAACACCAGAACTAAGATATTCATGAATAATAAATCTCTCTTGATCTGGCCCCCAAGAGGTTTTCAAGACTTCATCTGATATTGTAACTCACAATTAATTCAATGATTTCATTGAATCAAGTCTCTCTGATAGTCTCCAAATTAAGTCTCTATAAGATTGCTCTTATACGAATTCACATCTCCTCTTAAGTATTTTATCTTTAATTCTTTTCTTGATGATCATCTACCATTACTGAGTAAGAGATTCTCTTATAAATAATAAGTCTTACTTAAATACATGATAAGTGAGCCCTCAAAACAAAAATTAGAGAGTAAATGTATTACAAGATATTTCACCCCGACCTACCTTTTCCAACGAGACTCGGGCATGATGTGTAGACCGCCAGTGCTTTAGTGGAATATAGGGCTTCTTCTCTCACCCAAGGAAGAATGATATTCATCTAACGCCTGACTCTCAGCAGTTAAGCTTCTATTCACCTAATAATAGACATCTTAGTAAATTGAGTAATATAGTTTGACATGAATTCATAGACCCCACCTACCAAACATAGAATTGAATTGAGTTTATAATTGAATCCCACGTAAAAATCTCTTGGTTGGATTTGAAGGGATTTCTTAAAACCAATCCAATCCCACCTCAAGATCATCCAAACTTGACCAATAAGCATTCAAAAACCTCCAACAAAATTTATTCACAGTGAGAAAAGCAAATTTGGAGCTCATCCGACTTACTATGCAATGGTTTTGAGGATTGAACACTTGTATGAAACGACCAAAATAAACTAAAATTCTCAGGTACTAACTAGCTTGAGATTCATTTTTCTTCTCTGATTCCTCTGCTTTCGGTGACCGGTGATCAATGCATGTCTTGCAGGCTGGATCAGGGAGGTCGTCTGCGAGACTAATTCGAAATGTTTGCTGCTTCTCTTCATTTCCAGGAACATGGAGGAGAGCTTCCATTATAAGGATATCCCAGTCACGGGGCCGCAAAAATGAAAACCAAGTGTCACCTGTTCACAACATCGATGCAGGTTATGAATGCAGAATCAATTTTTTAAGAGAAAGGGGTGCAATTTATAACTTCTTTTTGTTGTTCGTTTCCCGTTTCTTTCTCTGGGTTCAATGAAGATCGTGATAACATTCATCTCACCAAAATTATCTCTCCTGGACTCTTAGACTTCCCAACAAACCAAATCCAGACAGCCTAGTGGATCTAAGGACCATTTAGGCAGAAATCAATATTGTTTGTTTGCTTATCGTGCTGAAGTTTTGGGCATATAATCATGAGTGGTTGTAGGTATGAAAGAACTTAAGGAGGAAGAAAAAAAAGAGAAATCCACACAAAGCTACTCAAAAATGGTACAAACCTCCATTACGAACTGCCCTCAACTGAAAGATTCCAGTGCCTTGCGGTCCAGAAACAGGAAATGTGCAAGATACAGAATGCCTCTTGTGAGCTACTGCAAGTGATGCATTGTACCAAGGACCTCTAACAATAGGCTCCCCAATAGCATCTATCATTGCCTTGTTCTTGCTGGCTTTCTCAATGGCTTTGCTGCAAGAACAGTAACAACGACAAGAATAAAATTAAAACGTGCATGCAACTCACTGATATCAGTTTCAACTTCCACGGTTACTGCCACTAAAATTAAGCTGTCAGACATAGAATAGGATTACATCTTCTTCATGTTCTCCCAAGCTTTCTCTATCGAAAGATGGGATACATCAGATTAGAAAAAATCTTTGAGCAGCTTCCTCCAATCTCTTACACACACAAACCCCATAGCTTAATCTTCTATTTGTTCGCACAAATGACAAAGATTGATACTAATTATTAAACTCTTTAAAATAGAGGTGCGTAATAAAGGTGTAAAATCTAACCTTTGCCTAAATTAGAAAATAAAAATAAAAAAACAGAAAGAAAGAAATATGAATGAAGGTTGCCTCATGTAGATAGAGAGGCACACCAAGGCAAGACAAAAACTTTGATATTTCCACTATGGCCACCAAAAGTCATGGTTGAAATGGCATTGATTGATTGTTATATATATAGCACAGGCAAATTGAGTACCACATCCCATTTTACACAAAGTTACATGTAAGGTTTAGGAGCCTCTCCATCCATAAATAACAATTTTGAGTTGGACACATCAAACATAGTACCAGAACAAGGTCTTGGGTGGTCAATGAGCCAAGTCATTCATCCATTTAGATGAATTCTTGGTTTGCATCTTCTCTGTCTGTTTGGTACTGTGTGTCCATCCGTACATGTACACGTGATCCCAATCCGCATGCGAGATAGGGCATAGAAGGATGCAGACAGAAGAATTGTACCCCATATCCCTTTTCTCGGGCCTCTCAAGTATACATGTAGGATTAGGGTCTCCAACCAAGCTTTTTGGTTGGAACCAGCGAATAAAACAATATCTCATATAGTTTGTCCGAATGAGGTCTCTATTTTCTTCAAGCAGTTAGAATTTAGATGAGCGGCTCAAACACAAAGAAAGATAACCAAAAATATGAATTCTAGCACAGACAGAATCAATGAGATATGATAGAACAACACTACGGCCTCATAGACACTACAGAACTTCTTATGTTCAATACCATTTTCATATATAAAAGAGCAGAAAACGTATGTGAAGCCCAAATATGAATCTGATAGCTTAAATCATTTGCAGGGACCAAATAGCACTTAAATTGAATAAAATAGCAAACTAGATTATTAACCCAAGTTGTTCATTATTGTTGCAAATTCGTCATCATGAATTCCATCATCCTATCAAACAACTACACCAATTTCATTGACAAATAGGCATGGCTGTCAAATATAATTGTAAATTTACCTGCTACAGCCATGATAAATGGCAAGGTCATCGAGAGCACTCAAAGCGACACCACCCATTAGACAAATCAAGGCGCCCGAGACCAACTTACGACCACCCCATGATCTGGTAGTCCCTTCCTCCACCGACTTCGCCGAACTGCTTAACCAATAAGCCGATTTCATTTTCAAGTAATCGGGCATGTGAGTTCGAGATCATTTACAATTATAATTCAGTAAACACCATAAATGTACAATATATCAATGTCTGTGCCTCAAATGTCATTATTTCAACAATTTATAGTAGAGAGAGAGTGAATTTGATGGAGAGCAGCGAAAGGGGTTACCTCGATACTGGGGATGCTGGGCTCCTCTTCAGGAAGGAGATTAACCTACTCATTCTTTGCTTCTCTCTCTCTTCCCGGGAAGTGGAACCCTAGAAAGGGCACAAATGGTTTCGACCTGTTTGGGTGACTGTAATCAATGGCGGCACCGTTTGGGACTCAACGATTCAACCCGATAACCCGAACTTTGGTAGTTAACAAGCAAAAAAAGGAAAGGGAAAATTACACTGACACCCTTTACTGTTTCTGACATTTTCACTACACCTCCTGTTATTTACACAATTACACTGACATCCCTTGTCATATTAGTTTCACTTCATTGCTTCAACCAAAAAATTTCTCCATTAATCCCTTTAACTAGAGTTGGTGTTGACCAACTCCAACCTTATTCTAGTCGAGTTCAACCTACTTGACCCGAGCACATGATACTTAAATTCAACTAGTTTACAATGAGTTTAGAAATTTAATCACATTTGGTTCATCTTATGATTTAAAAAACCCTGAATTACAATTGAACCGAACCCAACGAAGCTCATATTGTTTGGATCATTTAACAAGCCTATATGTAAATGCATCTCACAAGATTACCAACTTGGGTTAAAGGTCCCTGTAGGGGGACTGGGGCTTCCCACATCGGGGAAGTCTTGGGGTGTGTGTGTGTATATTAGTGTCAACCAACTCTTCCCTTTATAAGGGGTTGAGTTGGTTTGACTGTTAGGTTTTATCGTTTCTTGTCCAAAAAAAAAAAAAGATTACCAACTTGGGTATTTTAGACAAATCATATTATGGGCTCTCCGCAATTGACTTTTTAGTTGGCTAGTAAGTATTATGTGTAATGGTAACATCACGTCATCATTGACACGTGGTGTCACAGTTCAATAATAAACTTATAAATCGGTAAGATGAACTCCACTTGAGTGGTTATTAAATGACATAGTAGAGTGGTTACTATAATATGTGAAATTTATCTGCTTATTTGTCGTGTTTTTATTAGATGGTGACACCACATAGTAATGATTATGTAATGTCACCATTACGCCCAATATTTTTTTCCCTAGTTGGGCAAATACACACATTTAGAAATGAATCCGGATGCTCAAACGTAAGTTTTTGTCACCTTTTCTTCCCCTCTTCCTTGCATGGCAGTTAGTTTGTTCCAATTTGCAGGGGGAATATCATCTCCCCAACCCCTACTATGTACTAGTGGCTCTGGTGCAGAAAGGCCTCTCGAGTCTTACTTGCTCTAGTGGCTGGCAAAGGCCAAGCAAGAGGGAAGAACGAATGGCTAAGGAATTGATTACATATAGAGAAACAGATAAAGAACAACCATCCCAGAAAGAAGGTGAAGTACATGATCAACCTAACATCTTTCATCCCCCACCCAGTTGTTCTTCTCCTTTGGCCCAGTAGGGCCATCCTCTGCATACAGCTCCACAGGAAACTTATCAAAAAATTTCTTCACTGAATGTCGAAGCATCCGAGGCAAACAACTGATGATTTTATTCAATTCAGTTCTCGAATCATACACAATAGGTGGACCCCACTTTCTCATATATTGCAACCAACATGGCTCACTGACGATTCCATCTCCAAGATACTCAGCCGCAACAATTTCATATTGGATGCTTGAATTCACATAATAATTACTATGAGCAGCATCATTCCTCACTCCAAACCCAAGCTTTGACGACCCCTGAATGAAACTTCCAGGATGAGGAAAGCTTGCATGACCACTTTTTGATGCATAAACAATAGCTTTATTTCCATCTGTGAATTCCAAATCAAAAGTATCCACCCATTGACCACCACTGTGCTGTGAAAAATATATACTCCAAAGCTTTCCTGAGAAGTTGTCGACTCGAAGCGTAAAATGCTCCCAGTCACAAACATGCTGCCCAATCTTGCTAAGAGCAATATTTGTTACACCAGCCTTGAGTTTGGCTGGCCCATTGAAGGGACAAAAAATCCACATCACAATATCAGTGAATGTCCCACCTAAGGCTGGCTTGACATGAACATAAACTTTTGCACTTTCCAAGTTTCCATGCTTGACCCTCTCCCTCCGATCATCACTTGGCAAATCTATCCAGTACTCACCATCATTTGTCCCGCCACAAGGCAAATTTGAGCCCGAAGCATCAATGGTCTCACCAACTGATGCACCACTTCTGTACAACAGTGCTCCGTTCTTGAAAAACCATGAAACAGAGGATGGCAAAAAGACCTCACGCGGATGGAAAAATACAGTAGGACCATAGTGCCTGATGAGTGCATGAATCTGACCGAGATTGGGCATCGCATGTAGAGTGGGATTTAAGTTCTTCAAGCAAGCAATATGTAGCTCTTCCCGGGAGGTCCAGTTGCTACTGCAAAAAAATGTCCCCACTGGCACTGAGACACCTTTCCCATGCATTCCCCGATCCTGGGGTCTTGTTTTCCAGACTCCAAATGGTAACTGTGGAGATTTAGAACTGGTATTGAGTATCAAACAGTATGCTTCACATTGATCCGTCATATTGGCTCGAACACATCTAACTTCCTCCAACTCAGGCTTCTCAGGCTTCTTGGTGACAACAAAGCCCAAAGCTTTATAACCTTCGGGAGGTTGAGGCAACCAGAAATAACCACATTCGCCATGATTTTCTTCACTCCCATCATCTGGACTCCAAATTAAGGCATAATCCAGGGGCTTGAGAAGGGCTGGGGAGTAATCTGGCTTAGGTGACACCACTTCCCGGGCCCCAAGTACAAACCCTTTTAGAGGCTTCTCATTAGATTGGCAATAGTGACCAAGACTGAAATATCCTTCTGGTACTCCTATTGGCTTATAAAAGCTAACACCTTTTTTCTTGTCCTTCGACAGATTGCATCCCCAAACAAACTCAAACTTGGTGATTAGGAGAACCTCTATTTCTCCTAAATTAATTGTTCCAGAAGCAAATCCTTGACCTTAACAAATAGAAGTGATTGGTTAAAAGATAACATATATGAAGGGGATATAAAATGAAACCAAATGAGCTAAATAATGCACATTGCATTTGAGGAGCCTAAAATATCGGAATTTCATACTATAAACTCAAAGGTCCTGATCAAAGTTTTACAAGACACAATGGAGATAATAATATCAACTCCCTTCCCTCAGCTCCAAAAGAGGAAAAGGCGGGCAATGGGGGAGGGGGGGAATAAAATAATTCTTAAAATAAAAATGGTGCGGAGGAAAGGCCCCATTATGTAAAGTTTCATACTCCACCCCATCAACTGGAGGCTGAGTCCAAAGTAAATGGAAGGATTTGTAAGGGCAAGCTAATTCTAACACAAGATTGGAGTATTGGCCTAGTGGGACATTCCAACAACAGAGACCTTTCAGAATTATCAAACATATTTAGTAATAATGATCAGAAAATGTACGACAATTCTTCCTTTAATATGAGAGATTATCAAGTAGAGGTACGGAAAATATGGTCAGGATTACAAATCACAAATGATGAAGTAAAAAGTCTAGAAATAACCAAAAAAATCATTAAAATGAACCAGGAAAGAGAACGACTCTCTATAACAGATCAAGTAAAGCAGCTAATTTTTTAAGTTTAACCCTTCTGTACCAGCTTTAATTACTCTAAAACTACTTTTCACAGAAACTATAGAAAAGCACACATAGATATATAATATGCACACACTAAAGAATATGAAGATAAACAAATATACACAAGTCAATCATCAGGTGAAAAAGAAAAATAATTTTTTTCTTCAAATCACCTTCCATATATGATCAGTCTCCACAGGAAACCTGGATTGTCAGAAACAACTCAATCCGAAAAGTAAAATCTGATAAAACCCTATTGATCAGAACACTCTTTTCAAACAGAACTCAGGTGAACCCAAAAATTCAAAATTTCCCAAAGAAGAATGATCAAACCCCACATATTGCTCACAGTCAATGTTGGGTATACATTGAGAATTTCACCCCTTAGAAGAATGAGTCAGAGCTAGAAAAAGCAAAAAGGAAAAAGGAAAAAAGGAAAAAGTGAAAGTGACCTTATAGTAGAATATAGGGAAAATTTCAATCACACCTTTTCTAGTTTACTATATTTTCAAGAACACCCCTCTATTATCAAAAATATCACTAACACCCCTTCTAGTTTATATTTAAACATCACTAACACCCCCTTCCATTAAACTACCATTTCTAACAAAAAACATTAATCTAAAATACCAAAAATGCCCCTACATAAACCTTAAGTAAATTTTCTACATAAAATTTTATTAAAATTCGAGTTGATTAAAATTTATTTTTCTATATATTAAAATTTGAACCAATTAAAATTCAATTAAAGCTGAATAAATTTTATTTTTTTTAACGTATTAAAATTCGAGCCTATTAAAATTTATTTTTTACATATTAAAAATTGAGTCGATTTGAACTCTACCCGAGTTGTTAGCGCCGATTAAAATTCGCTTTCAAGTCAATTAAATTTATATTTTTTTACTTATTAAAATTCGTGTCAATTAAAATTCGATTTATTAAAATTTATATTTTTCAAGTATTAAAATTTGGGTTGATTAAAATTCAATACGAGTTGATTAAAATTTGATTTGAGTCGATTAAAAATAATTTTTAATTGGCTCAAATAGAATTTTAATTAGGCCAAATTTTCATACTTAAAAAAATATAATTTTTAATTAGTTTAAATTTTAATATGTAAAAAAATAAATTTTAATTAGTTTGAATCGAATTTTAATTCACTCGAATTTTAATACGTAAAAAAAAATAGAAAATAGAGGGGGTCTCATTGAAGATATGCTTATCTAGAGGGGGTCTCATTGAAGATATACTTACCTAGAGGGGGTGTGGATGAAATTTGTCCTCAAATATATCATGGGAATTTAATAAAATTACATTCTAATTAATATTTTTAATCTGACAGGGGTGTCACTGAAGATTCATAAAATAGAGGGGGTGTCCTTGAAGATATGATAAACTATGAGGGGTGTGGTTGAAATTTTCCCTAGAATATATATGTGAGAATGAGAAGGGGAAGTACACCCATTACATATAAACCTGTTTAGGACTTGGGAGGGTATGAATTTCAAATATCCATATATCTTACAGCATTCACTATAAAGAGGGATAAAAGAAACCTTGAGCAAACAATTTTTCACATACCTTCAGGCCATTGGGGAATCGGAGTGGGGAGAGAGAAAGTTTGTGGCTGGGGCTGAGAGAAATTCACCACACTGCTCCAATGAAAACACTTGCACCCGGACATTATGGTGCAAAAATTATCTCCCTGTAAATATATATGAGATATGATCAAATCAAACAAAACCAATTAAGTAGTTTGGGACATTGTTTGCGAGATCAATTATAACCCGGGTCTAAGCATGAGCCAATTCGCCGAAGTATCTGGGATTGAATGGCCATTGAGGTTGAGGGGTATCCATGAACAGTGACCTTTAATATTGAAACTTGAAACCGTTCCTCTGCCTCTCCTGTTGGCTGTTGCGCTCCCTGTCTCCTGAGTAAATATTGTGGTAAGCTTTGCAGAGAAAAAGAACATACTGAGAGACAGAGAGAGAGAGGGGGGAGAGAGAGATGTACCTTTCTTTATTTAAGGGTTAAGGAATACTTACAAAAAGACAAGTTTGTGTTTGTGTGTGTGTGTCGTGGGTTGGGTTGTTTGGGGGTTTTTAGTTGGTGGTAAGCTACGACAAAAAGACAAGGTTAAGGGAGAGGAGTGCTATGGAAATATATATATATATATATATATATATATATATATATATATATATATATATATATTTTTTTTTTTTTTTTTGATATCATAATTTTAATTTTTAATTAATAAAAATGCATCGTGTGTATAAATTTTTATTCTTTTTTCATGTAATAATTTTAAAACATCCAATTTAAAATTAATGAAGAGATTGATGGAGGTGCAATGTCAACTTCGATACAATAATTAGGTCTATCAATCATGTCGAGTGACGCAGGTTCGTGTCAAAAAATAGTCTACTTATACCCAATTTATTTGTTAATTCGAGTCTAACGAGCTGTGTTATATCAGATTCGTATCGTAAATCCAGAATTTATATCTTGGCCTATAAGTAGCTCGGTGTATTAAACCCACATACATGAGGTTGGATAAACTTAGGGGATGAGTTTCATATATACTAGCATAGGTTAACTATATCAAATGACCCTTCTATCCCTAATAAAATATCTTATCTATCAAATCACATCTCAACATTCCCTCCTAATTACTCTTCTATGTAATTAAACAAACAAGAGTATGGATTGAATTGGACAATAGGTATATAGTCATTTAAAAAATAAATATGTGTTGATAATTGTGATAAATTTGTAAGTCCCACATGTATATATATTATTTACTAAACACGGATATGAATAGAATTCATATATGAATCTTATGTACACAAAACCATCCTCCAAACATGCCCAATGAGGGATGACGTGAAGATGAAGGGCAGGAATAACCTTTTCTTTTGTGTAAAGTCTTTGGGTACAATTATGCGACCGAAATATCATTTTTTGGTACGTTATTTTTATTTTTTATTAAATAAAAACATGATAATAGATTATAATATTTAGTAGAACTCACAATTAATTTAGTAATTGTGATAGATTAAATTAACAGATCATATCAACAAATTATATCTAAATAGTATTACGGACAAATATCACCGACATAAATTGGCCACCCACTAGCTTTTGTTAAAAGGTTAAGGTCTAACTTTAATGAGTAGCTCAAATAATAATAGAGACAAGCTGTAAGTTTAGACGTCCTGAATTTGAATCTTGAAAATTCCTTGAAGTTAAGCATGAGAGATTTATCTCTCATGAATGGGTCTCGAAGTGGATAGTCTTGTTAGTAGTATGCTCTAAGACCAATCATATAAATGATATTTTGGGGGTTATACTGGTAACATTCATTATTGAATTAAATAAAATGGTAAGTTTATTTATCATCTTTCTGTTTTATTTCATTTTAATATATATGATATAATCCATAAAGTATAAGTTAAGAATATGGTTTCTCAAGGAGTTGAGGAGATGAGACATATACTTCTTAGTACTTAACTCTTAATTGTTTCAGTCATAATAACATTACTATGTGGGTACTATGTAATCTGGATAGATTAACATATACTATGGTTACTCATATTTGATATGAGGTGACTCGTCAAAGTCACTAGTGTAAAAACAATGAATCAGGTGTGTAAGTACTTATTAGAGAACAAGTACACTGAATGTGACCATTGATTAACGTATGATTTTTCATATGAAGTTTTACATACTTGTCAATGTTAAATCTTAAAGTTACAGTTATACAATTAATTCTTAGACTTGAGACACTATAGTTGTTTTGTGCATGAATTTCTATATTTTAACTACACATCATATTCATATACTAACCATCTAATTTAGATATGTATTGTTGGATATAGTTAGGCATGCATGAAAATTTATGAGTGGACGGATCATATACAGATAGGTAAAAAGACCTATCAGCTCTTATGAATTATTAAACCCTATAAATGATAGTTTGATATATCATGAAAATTCTTTGAAAGGCAAGAATCCAATAATTTTATGTAGAGCAAAATATCTCTAATTTTTCCCTCAAGTAAATTCTTCTTTTTGGTTTCGGGGAGAATGTTGTTATGTTATCTTGAATGATGCATGGCATATATGCTCTTCTAGGATATGATTCAAGGAGTCATTGGCCAAGGCAGAATGACAATTAGAAAATAGTTTTTAATTGATCATTAGGAGTAATAATCTTAAAATCGAACACATAAGATTGAATTAGGGATTTGACAGTAATTTCATACCCTAATAATTCAATTTGGATATTATATGGTAGAAAAATTGAATTACATAGTAATTATAGACTGAATGAATTTTTTTTTTTTTTATCTATTTTGTGCTATCCGAAGATTGATTATGATATACTGCTAGGTATCATTTATAATTAGTAGAAGTCTGAAGAATGAAATTAATATAAATATATTAATTGTTCTTCATAAAGAGATAATTAAAAGAATTTTAATTTGATATGCTACTTGTAGTTAGTATTATGCATGACATTCGAAGAGTTATAAGGTCACACACAATAGAATTGATTGAAAACTAAATGATAAAGGAGAAAAAACCAATTAAGAGTAAATTAAGGTGAAAACTTAATTAAAAGTTAATTAGAAACTTTATAATAATTAATGATTAATAAAAAGGGTTATATATAATTATGATATAATTGCAACTATACCCTATTCTAAGGCTCTATAAATACCTTCATATAAGAGGTGAATAGATGAGATAACAACTCTATCTTGCTAGCACAAGAAAATTTACTCATCATTCTCTCTCTATTAGTTTATTATTAGTTTATCAAAGGTTGAGATTGATACTTCAAGTTTATCAATTCATGTGATATCGATAGATCGTAATTGTGAGGCTTGAGGTAAAGATCAAATTCAGATTTGAAGATTCAAATTTTTTGAGAAAGCTTGACAATTGTTAAAAGAACACTTCAAGAGGTAACTCTTAATCTTTTTTATAGATCTAGAGTTTCGATTTATATTAAACATGAATAAATCTTGGAATGAGAAATCAATATTTATTTTTTAAATTTTCTTGTGTTTATTATATGATTCCTTTTTAAAAAAAAATCGATCAAACAAAAAAGAGAATTAATCAAAAATATTATAGTCTCGACGTAAATAATTTGTATTTGATCAGACCAAAAGGGACCTAATCGTTGAAAAAAAAACGAAAAAAAGAAAAGTCTCATAATCACAGGAGTGTGGTCCAACCGACAACTATCTGATGCGTGTACAGAGGTAAGGTTTTTTCCCAATGGAAAAGCAAGTTGATGGACCGAGAACCACGTTCGTCATTAATTAAAGAGCAATATTATTAAGATTTAATTTATTGACTTAATTTATTGATCTAATTTATTATTATTATTATTTTTTTTGGGGGGAGGGGGAGATTCATCAAACATTAGAATTTGATGATGATCCAATGGTTCTATTGAAGTTACATCATTATGTCAGTAAATTAGATTAAATTTTTAAATCTAAATAGCATTACTCTTAATTAAAACGTGATATTTTACGTATCTAGGATGGTATTTGCAAAAAAAAAAAAGTTATAAAAAAAAAAAAGGAGTTTTGATGGTCAATACCAACCTTCTCTAATATATTTTCTTTTAAAATTAATTTATTGGTGAACCATCCATCAATGATAAGTGAAAAATACATTATTATATAATAAGTCTCACTTAAATCATAATGGGTAATTTGAGTGTTAGAATTTGACTCAAACTCTTTAATTGTCACGAATAAGAGTTTGTTGAATAATCAATGTGAGAATCCTGAATAGAATAAGAAACATGTTAAACTTGTAATAAAACATGGATAGTTTTATTAGTGATTTGATAGGAAATATAGAGATTTGACATTATCTAAATTATATTGGGTTACGGTATTTTATCTCTATAAATAAGATTGAGTATTATGTAATTAATTATCAAATGATCAAATTTCAATGAATAATAGATCTATGTTCTTGGTTCGTGAATGTAGGTACGACATACCAAGGTGGGTACGTTATATTGAATCACGTTATATCTTTGTGTCATATTTTTATTATTTTTTATATATTTAAATTCTTGTTTTAATCAATATTATTTGTGTTAATTACAATACCAACATGGTTAAAACGAATTGGAGAAGGAATGTAATACAGGAGATCTCGGTTTGAGAAAGATGGTTTCTACCACATCGAGATTTTTTCGCATTTGTAATGCATGTAGTGTTAACAATTATTTAATATATATTCCTTTTAATTAATGTTATAATTTGAAATTTTAATAAATTGTCATTATTAAATTAATAGTCAATTTAAATACAATAATACGATAATATTATTGGTATATTCGTGGATAGGCTAGTTAATCTATTCATTTGTGGAATGGATTTCACTATTCCAACTACCTACAACTCATACAATTTCAAATCAATTTCGCATTTAGTTGATAAATAGCGACAAGAATGGTGGGTGAAACTCTAAAGAATATCTCACATGATAATAAAGACGAATTGTAAATTCATATATCTTGATATATGAATTTTGACAATTTCTTGAGGTCAGGTCATAATAGATTTAACCCTCATAAATATCATAGCTCCGGCTTGAATGACCTATTTTTGATCAAACTGGAGAGAAAATTAATCGAAGTACATGTAAGCTGATCCAGAATACTCCTAACCGATGAACTAAAAAAAATGGTGGGTGGAAAATAAGTTTTCTGAACCTTACAAAACAAAAGATGAACAACTGGAGTCTGCATTCAATTTGGTTTTGTCTTAGCATCCAACGAACCATATGCCTCCATGTGAAGAGGAGGGTTTGACCCTGCCTCCCAAAAGAAAAAGAACATTCTGATATTTCTCACAATAATCTCATTGGTGCACCCTCCACCATACAAAATGATTTATGTTTGGGACGAAAAATCACGCTCTGCATCAGAGAAATTGCCTTTCTCTTTCTTTCCCTCTCTCTCTTTCTTCTCTCTCTTATAAAAGGGGGGGTCTCTCTGTCGGTGCCTTTAGTTCAATGTTCATTAGTTTTGTGGCCACATAGCATAGCACATTACCCTCTTCTCCATTTTCTGTTGAAAGTTTTTCTTTCTTGTTCTTGAAAGTCATCTGGGACCATCACTTGCACCTTAGAAGAGAAGAGGTAAGTTTGTTTCTTCAAAATGTCATAGTTGGAATGCATTTCTTCAAGGAGGCCTCTCTCTCTCTCTCAACTTGGGTTATTATTTGGGTTTATAAAACTTGGGTTGAAAGGGGGATGATAATCGAATTGAGATACTCAGATTTGGTTCGAGTTTAGCTCATCTTGAGCTTAGTTCTGATACACTTCGTGTTCTAAACGAACCGAGTTTGAATAATTTTTTAAATTCATTTAAAAAAACGAGTTTCGCTCGATTATTAACCCTAACTGAAAAATCAGATTCAATTATTAGATTGAATCCAGACTTAATTTGGGTTTAATTCTCGAATAACACAATTCCATGTGAAACTTGAGTACGATTCCAGTTGAATCCAAATTCAATTATTTAAGTTGGGTTCATATTCGGTCTAAAAAACGTAAATTCTAACTCGGTCACTATCAAAATTAAAATTTGTTTTTTTTTCCTAAACCCAATCTAAGTAGAGAAAATCTCAGCTCTAATTAAAGGGATTTTATACTTGATTCCAATTTTCGCCCAATCAAAATGCACTTCGTATCCAAAGCAAATTTTACTACCCCTTTCATTGATTCTATATTCGTTCTATATTCACCCTTTTGTCTTCTCCACAGAAACTTTGTATCCAAAGCAACAGAACAAAGCCATTCAAGCTAGAAAATATCTGAGAGAAGAAAATGATGCTGAGGAGCTCTTCAACACCAGTTCTTGGATCCCTCCTCTCACCCTTCTCAGACACTCCCAACAACATTCACCATCAGCCTGAAGTACCCCACACCACCGCCAAACACCCACCAACCACTACTCATCAAAACTACAACAAACTCTGTTTTCACCTAGCTGGATCTCAAAATTTCTCTACATTTTCCTCTCCTATCTCTCCCTCCGTCGACGAATTCGCGGGTACTGGCCGATGTTCCCCTATTGGTCTTAGTAGAGCTCAGTCTGAAGGGAACTTGGAAGGATTAGCCAATGCCGCCTCAGGCATCATTGATGAATTCAGTTTTTCAAACCCATCGAAGAAGTGTTCACGCAGAGCTACTAGCTCATTTTTAGAGCCAATCCCATCTTTTTCATTTCACAAATCTCTTAGGAGATATGAAGAAGAAGACGGTGATGAGGAGGACGACGAAGAAGAAGAGAGGGAACAACAATTGGAGGAAAATGGTGAATTGTTTGGTAAACTATGTCTAATGAAGAAGAACATTAAATTGAATGAGGAAATGGGATATGGAAATGTGGGTCTTGAAGAGAGAGAAGAGGTCAGTCCACATATGTATCTTGCAAGAGGGCTTGGGGTCACTGGTGTTGATATTGGTTTTGGTAGTAACGGTGGATTTAACGGCGGTGGCGGAGGTGGGGATTTTACATCAGTAGACTTCGGCAGGGACGGTGGCGACAGCAGCGGCATCGAGGACCATTTAAAGCGGATGGTGGTGGAGAATCCTGGCAACCCTTTGTTCTTGAGGAATTATGCTCAATTTCTGCATCAAGTGAGTACCCTAATTTATCCTATACTCTATGCTTCTCTTTCAAAGTCATATGCCCCCATCCTCATAACGAGTGGCTGTGCTCTTAATTTTGAAGCATTAACAAAACATTTACTTTTATTAATTCATGGTTATAACATAGTAAGTATGCAAAATCACCAGCAAATCAAGCATATTGGCCAGACCAAGATTCTACTTTCGATAGTACTCTGTTTTTAAACAATGGAAACCCGTCCCAACCATGGATTCTATGAATTCGTGGTTATATCATAGTGTAAGTATGCGAAATCACCAGCAAATCAGGCATATTGGACAGAGACCAAGACTCTCTTACCCTTTCACGTTTAAACTACCTAGCATGTAACTGTTCTTTTTTTGGCAGTCAAAAGGAAATCTTGAAGGAGCCGAGGAATACTATACCCGGGCTATTCTAGCAGACCCTGGAGATGGTGAAATTCTGTCACAATATGCTAAACTAGTGTGGGAGCTTCATCGGGATAGAGATAGAGCAACAAGCTACTTTGAACGAGCAGTTCAAGCTGCTTCTGAGGACAGGTCTGTCTTCCCGCTAATGCATCTTACTAGTCATTGTGGAAAATCTTTTATCCTTTTCTTTTTTCGTGGGTGTCTATAACAAAATTCAACTAATTGAGTTTTGGTTTCGTGTTCTTCCAGCCATGTGCAGGCAGCATATGCCAGTTTCCTCTGGGAAGCAGAAGAAGATGAGGATGAAGATGATGCACTTAACGATCCCCATGCGCCACCCCTTTTCCAAAAGGCAGGCATGGCTTCTGTTACTGCTTAACTTTCGCAAGCTTTGCTAGATGTTACAGGGAAAGATTTTAGTAGATCATTTAAATGGTTGAAAGCACAATCCATATGTCTTTGTATTGGGCGTGCGTGCGTGTGTGTGAGAGAGGGTGTTAGTATGTAGTTTGACAGGTACAGGAATTCAAGGATAAATATGTAAATTACTTATATTTTACATTCATTATATGAAAACCAGGATTACAAGCAAAATATAAAAAATACTGTTTTTTTGTCCAAACAAACAAGCATTCAAGCATTCCTTATGTAAATTACTTAATGTTATGTACCTTGGTTTAACATTTTCTTTAATAGTAACATCTTTGCTCGAGCTGGAAGCAATAGCAGATGAATAGGAATGGGGACTGCGAGTCTGTGACTGTTCATCTGCAACACAAAGTAGTTAGATTTTGAAAGCCAATCTTGCAAAGAAACTACAATTTTGAAACTGTATGAAACAGAGACATAAGCAAAACCTTAAAGGTATGAAATGCAAGACAAACTAAGCATCAAAATCAAAGGGCTCCATATTACACCAGAAACCAGCTTAGTCATGAGATTTGCCCCAAACAGAAGCTCCAAGGTACAAAAGTATTCCCCTCTTGATTGCAAGTTAAAAAACAATCGAGGGGAAGAATAAGCGTATGTGCCACAAACAGGAGAAATGGTACGATGAAATCTCTCAACATGCATCAAACAGCACTACAACCAATATTTGTTTTCGTAACATCACAAGGAAAATGTGTCCCTTCTGGAAACTGATGACCTATAGCACTTATCTGCCTCGTTCAAGAGAAAACAGAAAAAAAAAAAAAAGATTGGGGCTCAAGTAGTAGTAGTTATGCCCAGTTGCTTATACTCGGTGTGTCATGACCCTTTGGGTCATTACGAACCCTAGAATCCATTGCCTCTCTGTTTGCTGTTGTCATCGCCATCTTGCTTGCTTCCCCTGTCAAAAGTATGTGCACCATATCACCCTTGCAGTGGCTCATTTTAATACCTTCCTCTGCCTCTTCCCCTTCCTGACCAAACAATTCAAAAGGCAGCAGTATGTTAACACAACAAAGTTCTAGAAGCACAAATCACACAAATTGTGCTTCGCTTCAAACTGCAAGAATCACTAAAACCCTATACCACTGTCATTAATATCATCACAACATCCCAATGCACCACAATTAGGCATAAATGGCACCCCCACTGCCACCACCACCAATCCCCATGTTGTCTGCTCTCACCACTACCATCCCTGTCAACACCGCCACCCCACATCACCGAAACAGAATTGTGATACCCCCAATCCCGTTTTTAGTCACTATCAACTCAACTCCCGCTTTTACATTTTGTTTCCTAGGAACAAAGAGCATGCATGTATCTTCTTGAGACTAGCTACACATTCCACATGTTAAAGAGAGCTCAAGTGCTCAACCTTACATGGGAGAGAACAAGTGCATTATGGGACCATTCGCTGTGTAATAACCTCTCAATCATGATGGGTATATGAAGATGCATTCTCACTTGGACATTAAAGCCAGTGCTTATTTTCTAAAACCCAAAGCACATTTACATTCTATATGAGCAGATGGAAAAAAGACACATCTGAGACCCAAATTCAAAGACAATCCAATAGTAGCCATTCAGATTTCCTTCAACTGCCAGTGTCTGTACAAGTCCACCTTATATAAGTTTAAGTCCAGTACCACCTCAATATAAGAATAACTTGTCCATCAATGATACTATATGGCATGTCAAAACCAAGAGAACAGTTTGTATTTATAAATTCTGGTAAAGAACCAGTTGGTGGCAGAATTAAAGATTCCAAAGAGTTCATACAAATACATCATGTTTCCCACAAGTAAGAATCATAAGATAAAATAGCAAATCAAAAGGCGAATTATTATTCCCAAGAAAGAGTAGTTTGAGGCACATACTCCCTCCACGAGAACTGCTACTGCTGCGGTTTGCTCTCCTCACCTCAACATAGACTCGTCTTCCAGCCAATTGTAATGGAGATGCCTACAAAAAAAACCAACAAAATGAGAAAAAAAAAAAAAAAAGGGGGAGGGGAAGATACGTGGGGCTGTTTTTTTTTTTATATATAATAAAAGGCATTGCCCAGTTTGGTCCATATTAATAGGGGATATTGGATTGGGTGCACTGGACAAAGACCTAAACGTTGGCATTATTAGCACAAAGTGGCTACCATCACATTCAAACCACAAACTCATGGTAGTTGAATCACTCCACTTAACATGTTTATGGCGATGTACTGGAGCTTCGAGCTTCAGAGATATTAATTACAACAGTAACACAAAGATGAATCTTCAACGGTTTATTTCTTTTTGGTAAGACTAGAACAGCAGATTGGGTGATCAAACAACCCTATCATGATAACCATGCTACAGTTAGAACTTAAACTACCTGACCGCACGTTTCATGATCATTCAGTAGGAAGGAAGCTGCTCATTTTGCACAAAAGCCACTACTGTCCATAGGTGGGGTGCATAGGTCGCATTCATCTCATAAAATAAACATACCTCATTTACATGGCATACCAGCATTACAAGCATGATGATGGACCTCATGCCAAAAGATAGACATTTTACCTCTTTTCAAAGTGCATTTATAGTTAAAACAAAATAAGCTCTAAAAACTAATTTTTTAATAAGAAACAAACTTCCAAATGCCAGTAAGCTTCTCATTTTCAAATTTCTACACTAAAAATAACGACGCAAACATGCTTCAGCAACTACATTATAGACAAATGAAAAGCTAACAACACTGGCACGAAAAGCAACAAATTTACGATCAGTAAATCCACAAGACATGCACATAGACAAAAATAAAACTGCTAATTTCCTGTTGAGGCAGCACAAGCTGCGCTAAAATGACTGCCCTCAAACACTCTGGCCATTCACTAGAATAATAGAATGTCAGAACAAAGGATTAACTCATTTAGACAGTCATAGTTCAAACCTTGATTGCATTTTGTGCACTCTGGACATTTTCAAACTCAACAAAGGCAAAGCAAACCCCAATTTCCTGTAGATCATTGCAATTTTAGATACCTCCAAGTCCAAGGTATATGTCAAGGCATATCATTAAAAGTACAAAGAATGAATTTCACCTTGTGGTTCCTTAAAAACACCCCATCAGGCTTTATTCTCCCAAAGTTACTAAACTCGTGCAGAATATCAAGGGTACGAATGGTAGAAGGCAGGTTCTTTACACAAACAGACGTTGATAATTCCACTGGATAAATGATTGATCAAAATCAACTTCATGTCCCTAAATTGATAATCATCAACTAGAAAAATCTAAGAGTGCAAGATAGTTATCAAGAATATTAAAAGGAGATAAAAGGAATACAAAGCTGAAGACAACCTCAAAAAGGCTGTAAGTCAGTAACAATCTGTCAAAGTCTTATGTACATTTCAGAATTAAATCTCCATCATGGAGATGACCTCATACATGGTTCACCTACACACGCACATGGATCATGTCTTGAGCCCCCAAAAGCCCACCCTAAGAGATCCCCCACCCCAGCAAAATAAAATAAAACCGTTTCCATCAAACAACTTTTCAACATCTAGTTCAAAATATAATTCTGCATGTCCTTTTTATGTGTCCAAAGTAAACAAGTTCATGATCAAGTTTCCTATCAAAGAGAACTTCACTGTTCTAAATATGCTCATATTATCTATATCCTCCCACAAACAAAACTTTAGTTTACACAAGAATGAAACATACAGAGGTCACCTTCTTCTTCTCGTGATAAACCTTTCCCTGCCACGTCCATGTTCTTAGTAAAAGATGGCTGAGCAGGGACTGATCGCACAGATTTTCCTTTAGGAGCTCTCACCTTTCAAGTTTTCCAATATTCAAATGCCAAGAGGAAAAGACAGATAGATCAGTCCAACATGAACCCACAGACAATCATGTACCTTTGTAAACAAGGTAAAAATTGATAATTCATCAACGGCTCTCTCTGATCTAATATGACAATCCTACACAAAACCCTCCTGTCACATACTCAAGCGGGGACTTGATGCAATGTCAATGTAACATGGCATGAGTATCAGATATTGCATGCATCAGTGTCACATACAGTGCATTCTCAATCCTCAAAACAGAAACAGAGTTAGAGTGCCAAACTCTCAAACTTCCTCCTCCATGTGAAAAAGGGAACATTTCTTGTGGAATACTAGACAAATCAATAGATGTTGCCATACTTTTTCTTAAAAAAATGCACGCCAGCCATATTCCACGCCCGTGCCAAGTTTATGTGGTGCATGCACTAGTACTTTCAACCAATTTGAAATGTGCATGTTGCATGGGCAGATATAACTGTCCATCCAACACAGACGAATTTCTCAAGCTATTGTTGCAATAGGGTGTAATGAGTAGAATTTATTTCCTCACCATATAGTCCCACCGATACAGTAATGCTTTAAACAATGCAGAGCAAGCAAATGCACATGCATGGGTACATTTGTATGCACTAGCACCAAGGGAAGAGGTGCATACTATAGAGGCATAAGTAATTGCTGGAGGCTCTCCAATAGATTCCTCCACAGAAGGAAGGGATTCTTGCACAGTCACCAGAGTGTTTTGAAGCAAAGCAGATGGCTCTTCCACAATAGTTTCCTCCTCATATTCTCTGGCCTCCACCTCCAATGCACGGTTGAAATCTGCCGAAAATACGTCACGTTGCCCAACAGTTACTTAAAAACTCAATAGTTGTCTCTTTACATAGAATCATACTTCTTTTGGAAAAACCTTAAAGGATGTCAAAAAAAATACTCTCTTTTGAGACTAAGAACTGGTTTTGAGTTCTCACCCAACTTTGTGTGGCATTTTTTTTTTTGGGGGAGGGGGACTTGAACCCTTGACCTCAAGAAGACAAAGCCTTTACAAGACAAAGAGTACCATTGGACCAAATACCCATTGGTTTGTGTGGCATTGTCTGGCTTAATGAGTCTAAGAAAAGAACAAAAAGATCTGTGATATTTGATAAGGTTGTACAATCCAGATCAAGTCACAATACCTGGTGTCTCTGGAAGAAGACTAGAAGTATTTGCTTGGGGTTCAACTTTGTTTTCCGATACTATGCTCACAGGATGTTGATACATCACCTCCTCAGTAACAAAGTGAAAGATATCGTTAATAACAAAGTAACCTTCCTTCTGAGGAGCAAGAAAAAAAGTCTGCACAAATATCCTCAAGCCATTGAAATCCTGAGATTTGACAGAACCGGAAACCACCACAACGATGCCTCTATTCCAAGATTCCAGAGAATTTATCGTCTTGATCACAATACGGGTAAATTTTCTAGACATCATAAGTGTATGAATTGGCTGCAGAAGGAGAGGAAAATATATATTAAAAAACTTCATTTATTCCAACCTAGAAGCTACACATTGTGGTAATCAAACAAAATAAGTTAAATGAAGAAAACCAAGAAGCACACAAAGTCATAAACGTGGAGGCTTACATAACTACAACAAATAAATCACGGAATTAAGACAAAATAAGCAGTTCCATCTGCTGAAACTTGCTTAGTGTTCATAATCAACAGCTTTACATGAAAAACATCAATTACTGAGAGTAGCATCAACTTATATGGTCCCCTTGTTGGACATCAACAGCTAGTCCCACCTCATATGGTACTACACTACTACCACTATTATACATCAATACGCAGCACAGTCATGGAACAATACAAGAATGAAGACATGTCTCGTACCTTTACAAACAAACATTCTAGTCAGAAATAAATGCTTCTTGAAGATTTTCGAGAGATTACATGCTCTATCCCCACTGCCCCCAAAGATTAGTTTTGGAGCACTTACTCTTTCTCCTTAAGGAGATGCCTTCTTTAGACTAGTATAATATTTATCTACTCAGTGGAACACTTGAAAATGAATTCACAAATGCAACAGTTAACTTCTGAAACAGCCACAACAGAAACACCATCTTGTGGAATAGAAGAGTCCAAGAGATTGAAGCGGCAAATGATATGGACTGCTTAAGGATTGTGATCTCTGATAATATCCCGCCGTGACCTTCTTGATATCTACATGACCAAAATCACAAACAGGACATTATGCACCAAGCCCTAGCTTTGACTAGCTACAGCAGAACTGCTTTTAAACAGTCCATTTGGCGGACCGCAAGTAATTAATTATAAGTACAGTTTAGCAGCTACTAGGAGTTTTCAACTCATTTCTATTACAAATAGCTTTTTCCAATATAGCATATAATGCATGAAAGTAATAAATTCAAAATGTTCATGGACTACGACAGTCCATTGTTTAGATCAGTGCACGTGTCCCAACAATTCCTCACAATCCTATTTTGTAAACCCTTCTTAGTTCTACATAACTCCTTAGTCCTTAGTTCTTCCACCACCCTTTTCAAGACAACTAGATATCCTTAAGGTTACCAATATCCCTGCATCACCCATATATGCTCACAAGAACTAAATCCTTATGCAAAACAGATCCAACATCTGCTAGTGCAACTGCCCTACTTGATTAGAGCAATATTAATCCCTGACGAAGATTTAGACTTAAAACGCTAAAATTTTGGTAATATAATGCTAAGACCAGTAAAGCTAAAAAGCATGTGGACTAAAGCAAAATAATTGAACTTTAGTTTTGATATATGTTGTATCTCCTTAAAATATAGGTACTTCCTTAATAGTTGGAACATATGTATTGATCCTTGCAATGAAATTCTTTTGGGGCCGGTTTGGAGCCGCCTAAAGCTCTTCTCTAAGGAAAGACTTTTGTCAAACAGAGGATGAATTTGTTTACTCATTTGCAATTGGAGTCAAAGCATTACCAGCATTGCCGAAGCAGACTCGCTAGAATTCCCATTGACCCGAACCATAGAACTATCATTGGTGTAAAAACGATGAACTAAATCAGGTCGTTGACAAAGAACCTGATAGTACTGTTGAACAAAGTAGCAACCAACCTGAAACACAAACACCAAAGATTGGAACACCCTAAAAAGATTGCATCAACACACCACAAAGACATATTCAATACTGTCTTGATGACGCAATTGAATCACCTGAAAAGCGGTGACAGAGGCACGGTAGGGACTCGCCATTACTCTCGCTCTCTCCCCTACAAGAGCGTTTAGCGAGAAAAGATAGTATCTTGAATTGATCAGATCCACCAAGAAGTACAATCTTTGAAACTCCAAATCAAGAACTCTAGAGCATACAATAGAAATGATGAATTTGAAACATTATATGTTTATTTTTCTTTATAGACCGATATAGAGCGCGCTTAAACAGAGAAAATAGTGAACAATGATACTGTGAGGACTGAGGAGAGAGAGAGAGAACAGAGGGAGTCAATGGAAGAATCAATAGAGTGAGAGAGAGAAAGAACTGTGTTGAGTTTTACTGGCTTTTATTAAGTTGCTCCTTCTTGCCGCCATTATATGCCAGGGTGGATGAGGACCGTTAATAAGTGGGACCCACGAAAGATGAGTCAATCTGTGAAGTTTTTTTTTTGTTCAAAAAAATATATATACTAGTTATTTCCCGTGCTTGAAGGCACGGAGTAATAAAAAAAATGATCAATAATAAGTCTATTTGTATTCACATTCAAAATCAAATTACAAAAATAGAGGAGGAGAAAGAAATTTAAGCACAGGTTATAGTGAGGGCAAGGGGTGGTAATGGTGGTGGGTGACAGTAGTGGTAATGGTGGTGGGTGACAGTGGTGGTGGTGGAAGACGGTGATGGTTGTGATGAGTGACGACGATCGATTGTGATGATAGCAACCTTGGGTGGCAATCGTGATGGTGGTGATGGGGCGATAGGGGGTGGTGGTGATAGGGGTGATGGTGGGACAGTGGTGGTAGTGGTAAGGTGGTGGCAGTGGTGATAGTGGGGATGATGGTGGTGGGGTGGCAGCAGTGATGGGCGTGGTGGGGCAATGAGGGTGGTGGTGGTGGTAGGGTGGCGACAGTGGTGGGACGATGGGATGATGGTGGTGATTGTTGTGGCTGAGGTGATGGTGCGGTGGCGGCAACGGTAGTGGTGGTGGTGGTGGTGGTTGGGGTAATGGTGGTGGTGATGGTGGTTGGTCGGTTCCAAACATTATTTTTTTTTTAAAAAAATACTTATGAGAAGTTATAAATTCTAGAAACATTTTTAAAAAATCACCTCAAACACACATTTAGAGTCTTGTTTTCCCTATTAAATTTGGGGTGTTAATATTAGCCGTTGGATTAACTTTAAAGTAAAATTTAAAGAGATCTCAACCACGAAAAGTAAAAGTCATTTTGTTTATCTTTTGAAATTTGAATTGTATTGTACTTTATTATATATATATATACTAGTTATTTCTCGTGTCTGAAGGCACGGAGTAATAAAAAAAAATGGTCAACATATTTGTATTCACACTCAAAATTAAATCACAAAAATAAATGAGAGATAAAGAAATTTAAGCACCGATTGTAGTGAGGGTGAGCGGTGGTAGTGGTGGTGGGCGACAGTGGTGATGGTGGGAGACGGTGATGGTTGTGGTGGGTAAGGCGATGACTGTGATGGTGGTAGCAGTCGTGGGTGGCAATGGTGATGGTGGTGGTGGTGGGTTTTGAGTGACGATGATGGTAGTGATGGTGGCGGCGACAGTGATGGTGGTGGTGGTGGTGTTGGCGGTGGTGGCGATGGCAGTAGTGGTGGTGGTGGCGATGGTGGCGAGGGTAGTGGTGGTGGTGGGGGCGACGGCGATGGTGGTGGTGGGGGTTGTGGCGGTGGTGGTGGTAGTGGTGGTGGCGATGATGGCGGTGGTTGTGGCGACGGCGGCAATGGCGGCGGTGGTGGTGGTGGCGGCGACGGCGGTGGCGGTGGCGGTGGCGGTGGCGGTGGCGATGATGGTGATGGTGGAGGTGGTGGTGGTGGTGGTGGCAGTGGTAGAAGTAGTGGTGGTAGAGGTAGTGGTGGGGTGGGGTGGTTTCAAACACTATTTTTTTTTTTTTTTTAAAGTACTTATGAGAAATAATTTTTAGAAGTACTTTTAAAAAGTCACTCCAAACACACCCTTAGGGGCCTTTTTTTCTTATTAAATTTAGGGTATTAATATTAGCCGTTAGATTAACTTTAAAGTAAAATTTAAAGCGATCTGAACTGCGAAAAGCAAAAGTCATTTTGTTTATTTTTTAAGATTTGAATTGTAAGCTACTTTATTATATATATATATACCAGTTATTGTCTGTGCCTGAAGGCACAGAGTAATAAAAAATGATAAACAATAAACATATTTGTATTCATATCCAAAATCAAATCACAAACATAAATGATAGATAAATGAATTTAAGCATCGGTTATAGTGGGGGTGAGAGGTGGTGATGGTAGGAGACGGTGATAGTTGTGGTGGGTGGCAATGACCGTGGTGGCGGTGGTGGTGGCGGCGGCGATGGCATCGGTGGCGGCGGTGGGGGCGACGGTGGTGGTGGTGGGGGCGACTGCGACGGTGGTGGCGGTGTGTGTGTGTGTGTGTGTGAAGTTTTAAGGGCAAATTATATTTTATATCCCAGAAAATTTTAAAAATTAAATTTTGTACCCTAAAATATTAAATTTCTAACATTACACTTCAATATATTAAATGTATCTCAATATAACTCTTTTATTCTGTCAAAGTAAACGAAATGATTTTTAACCAAATAAGCAATTAATTGAAGGATTATATTATAATATTTTTAATATATTAATAGTGTAACATAAGAAATTAAATCTTTAAAGATATAAATTTATTTATTCAAGTTTTGTATTTTAAAATTTATCTATTAAATTATAGTTGTTTTAAAAATATATTTAAAAAGCCACAATAATTTAATAAATAAAATATATTTTATTCAAATATATTTTAAAAAAAAATTAGTAAATAAATTTAAAACTACAAGACTTGAATAAATAAATTTTAAAACATCAATAGATAAATAATTAATTCTTATTTTCTACGAGTTTATGTTGTGATTGTGCATCTAAAGTGTAATTGACAGCCAAATATGATACTTCTGATCTAAATTCAGATACTGTACAATATTTTAAATATTGTTAAGTAATTTTTTCAAGTTTCACAAAATTACTTTTGGCATATATTAGGAAAAGTCTATAATTAAGTGTAGTCGATTAGTTTAACTCCATCTTTTAGGCAAGAAAAAGATGGAGAAAAGCGCGGTTCAAAAACTCGAGTTAGCTCATTTTGAACCGCCTTCTACTTTTGAACCAATTCTTGATTCCAAATGTAGCGACCCAAAGAAAAGCACATTGGCAGCTCATAGTCGCGGCAAGCGCAATGTGGACGAATATGGATCCAACATTACAATTGCAAAATAAAATCAAACTTGACTGCAACTAAATAACAAACCATTTGTACCATATGGACTCGTTTGGTTGCCGTATAATAAATAAAATAATTGTATTAATTAATACAAATTAATTCTATATAGACAATCCAATGTTTAGTAAAACACTGAATAAGGGTAACATAATAAAATCTTAATTACATATCGACTAAAATACCATCAATGTTATTTAGTTATTAATATTTTTTATTTGTTCGGTAAAATAATAAATTCATAACTTAATATGCTTACACTAAACTATAACACCACCTCCATAATTGATTCAATAGTACAAATACAATATATATAATACGACTATGAGATTATTCTCATACCCTAAATATAAAATGTCATTGTCAGGCTATCATAAACCAGAAGAAAAACAAAATGATTTATTGCTCAAAACGTCATCCACTTTAGTATATGAATAGGGCTACATGCACACATAGTTACCACCAAAAAAACAAAAAAGATTGTTCTAATGACTCAAAACTCAAACCTGAGACATCAGAATTACAACACCACACATGCATGCCATCTCCAACAACAAAAAAGAAAAAATGAGACAGTTGCCACTCCTCATATAAAACAATTCAATCTCAAGAAGATTCAACTGAAATGCTGTTAAAATTTTGATTATGAAGCATTCGGCACCAAGATGACAATGGTCCACGGATACATCATAAACAGCCAAAACCACATCTAGCTAATAATCTAACCTATTGAAAGAAACGATCTATTACATCGAACCCACGAAGCCATTTTTCAGTATCTGTCCTCAGGCTTCAGGTGGCTCCTCGGAGCATGCTGGCAGCCCATCACCAAAACAGAAATTTTACTGAAGAAATGAGATTCCCGCCTCAACACAACAAGTGGCATATCCTCCAGAATACACGAAAATGGAAAAACAAAAAAATAAAAATAAAAATACAATAGCATGCTCGCTTTCCTATCCCGAGTGCTTGTCAACTTCCTCCGCAACCATGTCCAAAAACCCATGGTATGGCTCAATTTGTTACAGCCAACAAAGTTGGTTGAAACTTCAAGTGGCAAAACAGTGGTAGAATAATCTTTTGCCAGCTCAGTAATAACTGCCATAATAAGCCTGAGGAGGAGCTGAAGTAGGTTGCTGCGCTGTAGTCAAGGTTGTGGCTGTGGCTGATGGAGCGTAACTTTGCTGAGGGAAAGCCAGTGAAATTGCAAAAAAATAAAGATAAAATGATACATGCAGATAATAGAGGCAGATTTAACAGAAAATTTCTTCTCGGATAAAAAGATAGCTTTATACCAAAGAATAAGCCAACAACAAAAAAAAAAGGAGAGAAATAATTGATCAAAATTATCAAATAGACTGGAAAACTTTCAACTGCATGACCAAAGAAACCATAAAAATCCATATCTACGAAATTATACAGATTGATATGCAACAAAATTTGAGTTACCTGGGCCACATATGTAGGAGGATAAGCACCATAAGCAGCAGTCTGGGCCACAGATGATGGTGTTTGTGGATGTACATAGCTGCTCCCATAGCTACCATATGCACTGTATGCAGCCTAAAGTTTCACAATAAATTCAAAACTATATTATGTTGCCAAATCAGGATTAACCATAAAACAAGCTTTTGGTTAATGAATACAAGCAAGGTCTCCAAACCAGAATCGGTGTTTGTGGTTGTGTATATTCAGAAATTTGTCTCACTAATCAGAATAGAACTAAGGAGAAGAGTTGTGAGCATTATATCCACGATCTTACAGGAAATCATAGACTAAGGCCATTGTTTAAACTTCAAAAGGAGGACCTAGTAAACAACAAATTAGTTGAAAATCAAAAAGATAATAAATAAGCCTAGAAAAGAATGGGCACTCACTTCAGGTAAAGGTAACTGATGTAGGACAGCAGTGGACCCAAAAATTCAGCACTGTTCTAGTGTTGTGAACAGTAAATTTGGGGTTAAATGTGCAATTTTACGGGTTATGGTTTAATGGATTGTTTGGAATACGGGTAGGGTTTTGTAGACTGCTTTTAATGGTAGAACAAAATTCCATATCTCACTATGGGGTTATAATAGAAGAAAGAAAAGAAGAAAAAAACTAAGAATCACCCCTAGGGTTCCTTAGGCATCACACGTGTTTGGTGAATTGCATCACACAATCCCATAACATATAATTGTTTAAAATTTTAGGTACATATTTCTCTCACTTTTTACTAAAAATATCACTAACTATATTGAGAGTTTTAAGTACTCATAATCCTAAAAATATAAAAAATACACATAAATTACTAAATACTAGCAAACTAACTTGAGATAATTAAAAATAAAAGACAGATAAAACTATGCAATGTTCCATATAAGTCTTTGCTTTGATGGCAATCCAAATTTCATAGTTCTTCATGTCTTTGAATTTGTCTCTTCTTGAGGACCTTATGGATTGCATCATTCTCTCCTGGTAGGAGAAAACTTGACCTCAATTTTTAAAAGTGTTGCAATATAAGAGTCCACAAGTTTTGAACTTGCAACCTCCTTTTCTTCATGAACTGATGAAAGCAACCCTTATGTCCCAATCATTTGGGATCTGCTATATGAGTCCGTCTTCGCCATTCATTTTGATCATGATGCTATACGCTCATTAAGTTAAATATTTTCATATCTTTTCTTAATATTTCGTTCAATATTAATTTAGGTCTACCCCTAATTCTAGTAGCATTAAGAGAAATTTCATCACTTTTTCGAATCGGTGTCTCTATCGACTGTCGTTGAACTTCTCTAGAATCACAAAATCAATTGGTGGAGCAAAGTGAATAGAAAGAACATCCTTAAATTGACATTGAACATTAGGACTTGTAGTGTGCCTTTCAATTGAAGTCTTTTCCTTATTCATTGAAGTCTTCCACTTATTCATGGTGACATCTTCTTTTGTTATAACTTGAACTTCTCTTTGTTAAATCATATTTGTAATTGGCTAATTTCGTGGAATCCATTATAAAATCTCAACATATTCCATGATCATGATGCTATCAAGTTCAAGATCCGAAAGTGTCATTGAATGGAAGAGATCAAGCGTCAAAACAATATCATTCAACCTCCGTATGCACCTTCATGCTTAGAACAAAATAATGGCCTAGACACCTACTATGAACCCTTAGTTACTTTAACTTAAGTTAATTAGGATGAAAATAGAATTGGAAACAATCCGATTATGACTCCTGAGTGATTTTAAAAGAAAAAAATTTCTAAACCAATTATGAGTTTTGAAAACATAATTTGAGTCAAAATCAAACCCCTCTTTGAGCAACACCTTTTAGTGCTCAAGAGAACAAGTTTTTGCATGATTTTATGCTTAAAAACCTCGTTAAAACGGTCTCTTTATGAATTAGGAAAGGAAATGAGAAAAGCCTACGGAAGGCCACACCATGGTTACCACAATTCACTAAACCCTTAACGACCCACGATCTAAGTACATTGATCTCAAACTGTAATACTAACCCTAAATCAAAATGGATGACCCCAAATTGTAATACTGACCGCAAATTGTAATACTAACTCTAAATCAATTCACTTTAGAACACGTAGCACAAATATAAAATACATATTAATTGATTACATATATATAAATTTATAATTATATATTATTTTAAATAATAGAAAATCAAGCACAACTATAAGATACCACTAATGCTATTGGGACATAATTTGAGGACTTAATGCATTATGACCATTAGATTGATAGTGTTAGAACTCAGTGATGATTTAATGTTGGAACTCACTGACAATCTAATGACCACAATCATTAAGTCCCCAAATTATATCCTCAAATTATGTCCCAATAGCATTGCTCATAAGATAAACGGTAACTAACTTAGTGTTCATAAATGTTTCTGTAATATATAATGTTGTATAGTAGGAAAAACGATATATATAAGTTTCAAAACGAATTACAACCCAAAATACCGTATTAGCTAAATCTACTTTCATCGTACCGCGTACCTAAGAAAGTGTCGAACCATGTACCTGTATCACGTACCAAAGCGACCCATGATCCAAGTAACATTGGGACACACAGCCCTGCCAGCGAGCGGCTATTTTTTAAATATTCTTAGGCTCTATGACATAGTTATTTTCGAATTCTCGTTTTTTGGACAAATAATTAAGGAACTAACCTGAGATTGTGTAGACTCATCTACATGACCTCCTCCGCCCACAATTATTAGATCACTTGTTGCTTTGGGCTACTTTTGACAACCCTTCTCTGACTACACATTAGGATGCAAACTTTGAATTTTAGCCCGATTGAAAGAAGAAACCCTTGACATATTTCCTCGATTAAGAAAATTGAGGTGCATCTCCGAACAAAGTGCTAGTTGGAATGCATGGTCCACGTTAAATAGCGGTTGCCAAAGCAATTCTTATATCAACCCTTAAACCAACTTTAAATCGAGCAATAGTTTGCCAAGGGTCTTCTACGATTCGATTTTTTAACATTAAGTCTTCAAATCTTTGAATATACTTCATGACAGATAGGTTACTTTGTTGTAGAATAAGTTGTTTGCACAACTTGCTACGATAGTTTGAGAGCATATACTTTCGTTGAAGATTAACTTTCAGCTCTTGCCATGTGTTGATCGATGACAATCCCAATCTTTTTAAATCTCCTTCAACACCAAACCATCAAATTTTTACAATGCCTACAAATTTCAAGTTAAATTATGTCAAACCTCATTCTCAGCTTGTCCAAGAAATTATACTTAAAAAATTAGTCCTCAATAAAAGTAAGGCAAAAAGAGAATATTGTAGGATCATCTCTTCTATCAAAATCGTGGATATCCATCCTCATTTATCAATATTTAATCCACATAATATAAGAATTTTCAGCACTGAATACCAAAACTGATGTAGGTTAGTAGTGGACCCAAAAATTCAGCAGTGGACCCAAAAATTCAGCACTGTTATAGGGTTGTGAAATTGTCGTGAACAACAAATTTGGGGTTAAATGTGCAGCTTTATGGGTTATGGTTTGATGGATTGTTTGGAATAGGAGTAGGGTTTTGTAGACTACTTTTAAGTTTTAATGATAGAAAGAACAAAATTCTAGATCTGATTATGGGGTTATAATTGCAAAAAAATAGAAAGAAAAAAAAACAAAGAATCACTCCTAAGGTTCCTTAGACATCACACCTAGGGTTTGATGAATTGCATCACCCAATCCCATAGCATATAATTGTTGAAAATTTTTGGTAAATATTTCTATCTCTTTTATTGAAAATATCATTAACTATCTATAGAGTTCTAAATACTCTTAATCCTAAAAAATTAGGATTCCAAAAATATCATTGACCCTAAAAATAGAAAACAGTCACATAAATTACTAAATACGAGCAAATTAACTTGAGGTAATTAAAAATAAGTCACAAATAAAACTATACAAAGTTTCATACAAGTCTGTCTTTGTGGCAAACCAAATTTCATAGTCTTTCATGTCTTTGAATTTGTCTCTTCTTGAGCATCTTATGGATTGCATCAGTAACTCACACTACGAAAAAGCTAAGAAATAATTTCAACAGATGTTCCACAACTCCGTCTCATACCATTAATCTATAAATAGCATTGGATACCTCTAACTCATGTTTGAATTCCAAACTCTGAAACATATACTCGTGTGTATATTTAACATATTAAGCAGCACTTGCACATGAGCTAGAGTTTGGAAACAGAAAAAGTACATGATGCCCCCCTGGATATGAACTTTTAAATGACTCAGACATACGATAAACAACGTCGAGAATGGGAGAGGGGGAGATTCTATCTTTTCCAACTCTCGCCAACAAATTCTTTTATTTTCTTTTTTTTGAACCAGGCGCAACAAATTCTCAAACATGCTATTAACGGAACACAAAATACCTGCTGTTGGGTATAGCTGGGATTCCATTGCTGTCCTTGGGCTTGTGTACCTTGGGGCCAAGCTTGAGATTGTAAACCATAACCTGCTGGCCATTGGTTTGGTGCATTTGGATACGCACCCATCACTGATGGGGCAGATGACGCATCAACAGATTTAGGTAACTTAGAATTGTCTGAGGCTAAAAAATCCTCCGCGTGACGCTTCTTTGACTCTGATGTGCTCTTGTGGTGTAAGAAGAGCTTGGTATGCCGATCACCGGCCTTCTTAATGGATTGTGCATCCCCAAAGAGGTCCAAAAACTGCAAAACCAATTGTCGGCACTATAATTCAGAACCACAACCAAAACAATCAAGTGCTCAGAAAGCAGAAGGGAAAAAACTCTGCACCATTAGAAACACCTCACAGGAGCAACATCAAAATATTCACAAGCATCAAATATAAAAAGGGAAAATAACCCAGGCAGTAAGCAAGAATGGGAAATAAGTAACATGCATATAAGATCAAGACTGCCAAGTTCAAATCCAACCCAAGTGTTAGAAAGATTTAAACCACAAAATTAGTTCCACAGAAAAAAAGAAAGAGGAGAGGGATATCCTCACCTCCAAAAAAATGCTAGATAGATCTTCTTTTTCAGTGATACTTGCAGCATTTGGGTAATCAATATTAGGAACAATGAACCTCTCAACCAGTGTATCTATATAATCAATTCGTTTTGGAAGTGACTGAATTGATTCTAAATGGATCAATGCCTGCAGACAAATGCAACTAATAAGGGCAAATTGGTAAAGGTAAAATCAGAGGAGACTAATGCATGTATGTGTATGTGCAAGTGTGTGTGTGTGTGTGTGCATGTGTGTGTGTATTGTGTGTGTGTGTGTGTGAGAGAGAGAGAGAGAGAACCTCCAGAAGTGGTTTTGACAATTGAACAATCTCAAGCGCCTGATCAAGAATTTCCCTAGCTTTCTCCACCTTCCCAGAACCCTACCAACAAAAGACATGTGACAAGATGCATATAGTCACCAACAAAATAAATCAAACTAATTATGCACCCACAAGGTGTCTATCATGGAAGGCATGCAGAAATCCCGATGCTTCTTGAATGAACATAAGAATATGTTTGTAAGGGTCGGATTAGAAAAATCATAACAAGCATTCATGGATCCAAAAAGAGTGTACATTTTGCCATACTATAACTAATACTGATTGTAAACGGATTGGATAGACATAAAATTGAAGATTAGACTTAATTTATTATTGGGTTAAATGCACAAAAAAAAACCTGTACTTAGGGTCATTTACACATTACCCCCTCGTAGTTTTAACTATTGAACTAAACCCCCCTCAACTTAAAAATAAAATGAAAAATTGGATGGACGTTACTAATTTAACGGAGCGTGTGATACACGTGCTAAAAAATGCAAGTGAAGATAAAATGTATAAAAATTATAATATATAATTCCTAAAATACCCTCAAGCCCCTACCTCCCCAACCCAACGTCTTCCTTTCTCTCTTCTCTACGCCTCCAAAGACTGGCATCTCTCTCACACACACACACAGCCTCTTCAAACTCTCTCTCCCTTCCCCTCCAAAACCCACCACCTGCAACACCCCTTCCCCGGCCTAAACTCCCCAAGCCGAGCCCACCCCCACCAGAACTCCCACCTCGCTGAAACTCTCTCAGCTTTGTAAACCAACACGAACAAAATCCCAAACAAAAAATCGCTACCCCACATGAACTAAAGATTTCAACCAGAACCAAATCAAGGGACAAAAACCCAAAAACAAAAAATCCCAATGAGGCCAATAGAGAACCAGAATTTAAGAAACAACATATACCAAATTGTGAAAAGCAAAATTCCACATTCAGATCAACAATACCGAGAACCCAACAAGAATCATACAATTGAAGAACAAAAGCATAGCCAGATAATGTTTTCGGCTACAATCCACCACATGATTTTTCATCTTCCAAACACAACACAAATCAACAAATTCCAACATGTCCCAGTACCTATAACACACCCATAGAACGATCGGACCAACAAACCATAATCCAATCGACAAAACCATAGAACCCGAAAAGAAAATTACATCATTAGAAATGAGGAAGTAAACATACCCAGATGATTCTTTCAAAATCTAATCTTTGACTAATTCTTTGTTGATCTTACCAAATAAAATCCAATAAATTAGGATTTAGCAATCATGAATGTGAGGTAGGGGAGTTTCAGTGGGTGAGTTTCGATGAGGAAGGGAGAGAGGGTTTGTAGAGAGAGAAAAGGAAAAGTATAAAGATAGAATGACTTGAGGTAGAAGAAGGGTATTGGAATGAAAATTAAACAGCTAAATGAGGGTATTTTTGTTTTTTTTACAAATTATGTAACGTCCATCCAATGTGGCACTTTATTTTTAAGTTGAGGAGAGCCTTAATACAACAGTTAAAACTATGAGGAGGTTACATGTAAATGACCCCAAGTACAGGATTTTTTGTTTGCATTTAACCCTTTATTATTAGATTATAGATTATTTGGTTAGCTAATAATCATCTCATTAGTAGATTTAGATAGAGCTTTAGCTAGAGAGTACTTTTTATTTGGGTATGACACTTGTCCTATAAATAATAGTGTAATCCCAATTTGAATTAGATTTATAAATATGAATTAATTAGTTTCTCTGGGAAGATTTGTATTTCTTGACTGATTCCTTGCGAGGATGAGATTTACCTCTCCTTCTCTTCTTTTTCTATTCTCTGATTTATATTCTTCCCCTCTCTGCATCAATTGGTATTAGAGCCTAACTTGATCCCCATCGCTGCTTCTCATCGCGCTCAACTGAACAATAATTTTTATCATTGTTCATTGGCTTTCCCTTCGTTTCATTAAAGTTATCGGAGTTTCGTGGCCACTTCGCCAAGCCATCACAGTTTCATCCTACTTCGTTGACTTGTCACTAAAGCCATCATCTAACTCATTCTTTGGTTATGACTAAAATTAAAGAGCTAAGGTTTGTTGTGCGAACCAACCATAATGAAGGAGACTACTTTTTATGGAAGACCTTGTTGCTGGTTTTCAAGGAATGGACCCCACTTTGATTTTTAAAGTCAGTCTCATTAATAAACTTGATTCCAATGCTTAAAAGGATTGGACTCCAGTCTTTTAAGATCTTGGCCCAATCTCTTTATCTTTGACCCAGACCTAACCAAAAATCAGCTCAATCCCTTATTAACCTAGCCCAATCGTACCTAACCCTGGAAAAACTTCAGATCCACCCCCTAACACCTCTAAAATTACAATTCAGCCCCTAAAAGTTTATGAAATTACACTTCAACCCCAAAAGTTTCAAAAAAATTATAGTTTAGCTCCAAAAGTTTTTGAAATATAGTTTTATCCCAGAAGTTTCTAAAATTACAAAGTGACCCCAGAATATTTAGAAATTCCTCAAAATTCTCTTCCATCAAGATGGTCTCCAATACCGAGTTAAATACCAAAGTACTAACTTTATTCCAAGAACGTGTTAATGCGCAAGAAGCGTTGAATAATAGGCTAGATACAATTCAGGCATCCATCGATTCACTAAGAGAACTTGTGCTAGTTGCAGTCCGTGGAACTAAAACAAGTGAAGATTTTAAGTTTGTCTCTTCAACTGTCAATCAACAAGTGGTTGAACATAGCCCTCAAATTCTACCACAAGCTCCACCACTACAAGTTTCAGTCCGACTAAATGATGACGACATTCTTATAGATGAATTAAACAAATTCCAAAAAGTGTCACTGTAGATGGAGTTGCTACTTTGTCTCCATCGGTTTATATGTCTCCTTCACCTAAATTAGTGTATGTAGACAAGACCATAGAGAATGCAAAGCATCAAGGCATTGTTTTCTAGACTATTTTGTTGGAATGCAAGCTTATTCAGATCTCTTGGAGTTTTTCTACCTTTACAACTCTTCGGAGAAAAGTTTGTTTCAACCGGGGAGAATTGATAGAGATCGTAAAGAGATTAGATAGACATAAAATTGAAGATTAGATTCAATTTATCATTAGATTATTTGGTTAGCTAATAATCATCTCATTAGGAGATTTAGATAGAATTTTAGCTACAGAGTACTTTTTATTTGGGTAGAACACTTGTCCTATAAATAATGGTGCAATCTAAATTATTTGAATTACATTTATGAATATGAATTGATTAATATATTTGCGGAGATTTGTGTTTCTTAATTGATTCCTTGCGAGAATGAGGTAAACCTCCCCTTCTTCTCTTCTTTTTCTATTCTCGGATTTCTATTCCTCCCTTCTTTGCATCAATAACCTATGAAGCAAAAAATTGTTGTGTAGAGCTACAAAGTGTTTTTAACAAGCCACTAATAAAATATAGGATCAATAACAAAGAGATTTCACTTAAATAAAAAGCAGCACACCAATACATCTCAAAATAAAAAATAATGGTATCACTCACAAGAAGGCGAGGCAACACGGTCATTGTGGCATTAACTTGACTAAGCAAGTATAGCACATAATCATACGAATGACAAGGGCAGTCCTAAACTTGTTTCAAAGTGAAACCCGTCCTAGCAAAGACCAATAGCAAATAGATAACAAGAGATGTAACCAGTTCCCAAAAGAATAAAGATAAAGCCCAATGCATTATTAAAAATAGTTAGCAGATCATTTTGTAATTCTAATGAACTCTTAGGGTTTGCCAGAGGCTATAAACAAGTCTCAAGGGTGACACGCCTGAGGAGGCCGAAAATGTGAAATCTTTTGAGTCCTTGCCAGAGGGCTTTGGCACCAAATGAGTCTGCTATTTCCCTCTATCTAAGGGGTTTCTCCCCCTTTTTTTTTTCCTCTCCTCTACTCTCCTTGAGGATCCAAAGCTCCAATTGGTCTCTAGGATTTCCCCCACTTCTTCCTTGTCTTGCGGCCTCTCAATTTCTTATCAAATTTATCCAATAAAACATCTTATATGACCAGTTGAAATTACTTTTTTTAGCTGACTTCTATTTTTTTGAATTTTGGGATGAAAACTAATGCTGTCATGCACAGATTCATTAGTACAATGTAGCCTCTGGAAAAGCTAACATAAATATCCAAGAACAACAAAGTGAAATGAGAAGAAAAAAGAAAATATTCTTGACATTTTACAGATTTAGAAAAAGAGATAATCCTAACATCCAAATGAAAAAATATATCTACATGCTTCGACAAAGTTGATTGAAATGTTTCAAATAAATGCTAACCATAATGGCATTGCTCAAACTGCCAGCAGCATAAATTATCAAGGCAGATTTGCCAAGCCAAACCATAACTTTTTCTCCATTACCACGTAGCAAATGGCAGGGAAACAATTACAGCTGTACTTTGACATTACCAAAAGAAAGGCTACCATAAGTCTGAAAGCCTTTCAAAATATATTTCCAAATCTTGATTGATAATAATTTAGTTCATGAAGCTAACACCGACCAAATATGATTGGGGCTTGCCTTTACTAGGGCAGATTATAGATTGTATCCACAAATTTACAGACCCTTTAGGTCTCAATTTCCGAGGGAAAAGCAAATTTTTATTTTTCACTTTAATTGGCAGGTAAACTTTATCTTTTGAAAGTCGTGGGATAGTCAAAAAAGTTGAGCCGCTGAACCCAAACGTGGACAAAATCAAACACCTGCATACCACGCCCAAAAGGAGCATATATCACAAAAGGGAAATTAAAAATCAAGAGCAACACATACCAAGTATAAAAACCTAGAATATTGAGCAAACAACAGTGGCAAGGTTGGTGAATATTCTTTTCCTTTCTCAATTGCAATGGCCTGTTCGTATAAAAAACAAGCATCTTCCAGATTTCCCTGTGAAATCAGTAGAAAACCACCAATCAAAACAAGCAATACTAGCATCAAAGGCAATCAACAATAGAGCTTGAATAGTCTTACCAGCCGATGTTCCATGTTTCCATGCTTAATAATTGCTTCTAAAAGACCAGGTGAAATTTCAGTATGCACAAGTTGATAGGCAGCTCGAGCTCCCGGAATGTCCCCATGCTGGTCTCTAAATCGAGCAGCAAAAAGGTGAATCTCTGGTGATTTCTGTGCACATGACAACGATTCAGACCGAAGTATATAACACCAAAAGTTAACTTGATCCACCAACTGACCAAAGGAATCCATGCTCCGACTTTAAACAAACTCACAATGCATAAAGATTAACAAAACTATTCTAATGGACTTTAGAGCAAATGTAAGCAAATAATTAGTGTTATTGCAGCATTAACTTTTTCCGGTATAAGCAACTCATCTCACGTGCACATGCACAGGTATTAATGAAGAAAAGCACCACAATATTTTTTCTGATACCACCACATTTTTTTGTAAGCAAACAAGTAATCACCACAGAAAAATACTAATCTTCCAGCAGAGTGCACAAGGTCAATCAATAGAGAAAGAAATGCATATTGTAACCATATAGGAACAAAGTCATCTACGTGGATATCTGTTCAGATCAAACAAGATGAAATCATTTCCAGCAAAATGCAAATCTTGATGTGCTGAACAGTAGACACCTGTGCACAAGACGGCACACATCCATACATACAACAAAGTGAAAAAGATAGGCCCCACTAAAATCTCCTTTATAGTGATACATTTTCCATTGCTACTTCCAAAGCACATTAGAGAGAACTCCATCAAAAGGAAAACTTGTCACAAATACACGGGGATTTCCATTCCACACTCCCTAGTTTTGCAGCATCTGCAAATTTTTTTTAACCGAAATAGAAAAGTTGCTGAAAATGTAAGAAACTGTGGAATTTCTCTGCATCTTTGTTAGCACCATCATCGCTCAATAAAAAAGTTAAACGACAACTTGATATTACTTTGCCAAAACAAGGTTGGTTATGCTCTGACAAAACTAATATTTTTCTGGATTTTGGAAATATTCCAGCAAGAAATGGTGCTATACAACACTCTGGATATACAGTTGTATTACATTGATCAATGGCTAACTTGCACAGTTAATTGAATAACAGAAGATCAATTACCCTTTGAGAATTATTAAAAAGTCAAAACCATATTATAAAAGCAGAATCCCATACCTTGACAAATACTTGAGTAGCACGAGCAAGTGCATTGTCTGCAAGGTCCATACTACCACTAGCTTCCATGCATAATATGTATCGTATCCAGTATTCAGGATAATTGGCACAAGCAATTAGGCATCTTTCATATAGCTTGACAACCTGGTGCATGCAAATAACATCAAGGATTACTAAATTCTAGTAACATGTCACATGGACTGAAAAACAATTGAACAAAAATCACTAGGAGAAACGCATAAGAAATACTCCATTGGTGGAACACGGAGGCCCCCCTCAAAAACGAAAGGAGGGACCCTCCTTGCGTGACAGACAGAGGGTTAGGAAGATAACACACCTGCATACATAACATCGGAACTTCAAACGAATATTTTGCCATACAACACATCATGAACCCAGAATGTCGACTCAAAATGAGGGTTTGAAGTACTTAGCCTTACAGAAAGCAAATCGAAGGCCCATGCTTTAGTCCAAGTTCAATATCCCGTTTTAAAAGATGCTTCATCCAACGGATTAGCCAATAAAGCATATGATGCGGCAGGTATTACTTAACTGTAAGTCAACATATAACAAGGACCACTAAAACTACAAACCAAGCGAAATTCAAATGTGGGTAGAATTAATAAACGCAGATACCTTATTGAAATCACCTTCTCCCTCAATGAAATCAAGATAGTTATGCCAATTTTCAAGCTCGGCGACATTGAGGGGCCGCACATGAAAGTACGGCCTCCTGATAGCTGTTTCAAAACCAATGATCTTAGAATTGAACTCTGTAGCTTTCGTATACAACTCTTCTCTAACGGCGATATACTTCTCCAACTCCTCGGCTTCTTTTAAGCTGTCACTTACAGGTTTAGGAGATTGCTCAGCAGCATTAGGATGAACCTCTCCCTCAATTTCTGGCCCCCCAGCTTCTGAATTTTCCGCAGCCTCAGCAGCAGGTTCCTCAACAGTCCTCAACTCTGATAGAGGCCGACTAGCAACAAGTTCTTTAAAACTGCAGCACAGTTGGCACCAAATTGAAAATTAAAATAAAATAACATTCCTAGTTAGTAAGAACAAATACACTACAGAAGTTAAACCAGGCCAAAGGGTGTCCACAGTATCTGAAATAAAACATTTAAAGCAAAAAGCAGGGCGGGAAAATAACAAGGGCTAGAATGGAGGAACTGTGCATTTAGACAAAAATCTTATCACCTCTACAAACCCAAATTCATTCGGCATAGCAAAAAAATACATATAGGCCCAAATACATAAACTTCTACTAGTTTATTCTGCTAGAAATATTCTTACTTCAGCCAGTTCAGAAATAACAGAGGTACTGATAAAAATTCATCAGCATTGATTTCAAAAGTGCAACTTGATCGAAGAAAAACTAGAGCCAAACTTGCTTCCAAGCCTAATGTGGCACTGGCTGTATTCTCATGTGGTCTTGCTCTAGGCTTTGTTCTTTCTTTCTTCTCCTCTTTCGATGTTCTGATTATTTCTTCTTCCTGTTCTGCATCAGCAGCCGTACAAGGACAGCCATTCACCATGCCATACCTTGACAAAGGGGCTTCAAGGAGGTAGTACTTTGGGGTGGGGCAATGGGAAAAGTGACAGCTAGGAGATGATGCAGACATATGCCAGCACTACAACTGCTCAATATCAATTATATCACAGCCACCATTGGTGTTCCATGACAGCTTTAGACCGCATAGGCGCCAAATTCTATCTATTGGGTCCATAGACATGAGGCCGAGACTACATGTGTGGTGTCATCTATAAATACCCCCACACACTTTAAGCAAGGGTTCTTCTCTCTACACCCACCATGTGGCATGAGAATACGCACTACCACCATCCGTCCTTTCATTCCTCTCTTCTATCAACTGCTCTAAACAGGTCCCTCAAGTGTGGCTCATACAGACTCACATACCCACACCTAGAGCACCCACAACAACAAATGACCCATGAGTCATCTTTTTACCTCAGTAAGTATTCACAAGTCATCAATAACTTAAAATAAACGACACAACAAGCAATCAGTTCAAAAAAAACACCAAAGAACTCGTCCCAGCAGACAAGATAAGAAATACCAGCCTCTGCTGCTTATAATGTTTCCAGCTGCTGGAAACATGTTGTTATGCATCCAAAACAGATAACTACTACCATGTCTAAGCAGGCCTAACCTGGCAAACCTCAAAGCACACAAAATAATATTTTTCAGTCATGTGGAAGCAAATCTTTCAATTCTGAGAGCTAATATTTTACAGATTAAGCAAAACACTTTATACGATAGATATAGATATACAATATAGACATATATAGGTAGCTTTTGGCACAGCTTTTACAGTGCGTCATGAATTTTTGCCCAAGAACCTTTCAATGATAGAAGATAATAGCTGGTAACAGAACTCATATCAACTAAAGCCTACAGGGAGAACTGGACCTTTGACATCAACTTGTTGCAAAATAACTTCAGTCACAAATCTTTCAATCCAAGATAAAATATTTTAGTTAGCATTAAAATACATAGAACATATATATGTATATATCTACACACACTGTGTGTGTCTTTGCGTATCTATAGGTAGGTAGCTTTTGCTTTTGGCACTGTTTTCACAACCTGTCAGATGCATTTTTGCCTCAAAACTATACCATGCCAGAAGATACTAACTTGTAACCGAAGTTGCATCAACTCCAAAGACAACTGGACCAACTTATTTACAAGAGACAGCCATGAATTGAGTGTGAACAAATGCAAATCTCCACATAAACTAAAGTGCCCAACATCCCTCCAACAAAAAGTTTCTTAATGACCACCAAAATCCCCACTGCGGTGTGTTATAGATAAAAGAAACCAATTCCAGTCCAAAAGAAGACAAAACACACCCTTTATATTCGATAAATTTAATACGAAGGACTTCCTCAGGCAAAGGTGCACAGACTAGCATGGTTGGCAGCTGTCAGGACACATACTGATGCACGAGGATGCAACCATTTTTATCATTTCCTTTTTATCTGGATAAATAAGGATCCAACCCAACCCCCCCCCCCCCCCTTTTTCTTTTTTTTTACTTATATAATATCCTAGGGACACTTGCTTGAAGAAAGTCATCCTCCCATCAACTTTAAAGTATACATTAAGAAGTTAAGGGTAGTGACATCGGCTATTGGCCTTTGTGAAAGTTTCTCCTCAATATGTTTGATCCCTTTCCAAGCCTTCCTCTTCGTCAATGATTGTGGGTTGCTCCTGTCTTGTACTACTCCAAGACCAGTTGCCTATACAACATAGTGAATTTAAGTCGGCTTTGGTTATCACTATATGCTCTCTAGTCTCTAGACAAAAAAATTGATTCCAGCCACTCCATTACTAGTACAATTGTACCCTACGTTAATAATCGCATAGGCACCCCAGAACCCTACTCAATAAAGACCCAAAAAAGAATGTGGATAATGATATTCATTAATGTGGCGTCCTCAAAACTGTAAACATGCCACATATGTTAAGAAGTTGCACCATACCAATCGCAATTTATAAACCCATGTTCAAAATCAGACAGAAGTTGAGGGGAATAAATTTCAAAGCCAGACAGGATTTTAACCACCTAACAAGTCCAGTCTCCTCTAACACGGAGATCCTCTTCAACACAGTACCATAGATGTGCATGAGGGTTATTTTCAGAGTAAATATCAAAGAAAGAAGAAGCAAAGCTGAAAGTCCCAGACCAAAAGGTAAACGAATGAATAAATGGGCATTCAAGATAGGAGAATCACCCTTCAAAATATCGATCCAGTTGTTGGCTGGGGTTCTCCAATATCCGTGTATAGATCATGGCAACACGGGACCACTCCTGCTGCATGCACTCATATTCAATATATTTGTCCCAAAGTGGGAAAGATAGGAAGTCTGTTCCAACATAAGCCAACCCTCTTTCAAATAGCCTGAAACACGCGCAAATAAAATATAACATTAGTAGAAACATAGGCTTAACCATTGCAAGCATATCCATAAATGCTCTACAGTAGCACTCATGTCGAAGGGGAACTAATAACTCACTCGCAGAGCACATGAAACTTCAAACTGAGGCATAAACACACACTGCTTACCTTCCTGGAAAAATTCATACAATGTCCACAAAAGGGAGCAGTAATAGAGGCCACCTTAGCCTTTCTGGCCAAGATATTCTCAGCAGCAATTGGTATATTGAGGCAACTCAATTTGTCATAGTCCAAAACAGTAAAAATTCATGGAGAACTACATGCACTATGACACAGCCCTAAGCAGAAAAGTGAAAGGGAAGGGGGATGGTGAGGCCATAAAACAGAATCAAACCCGAAAGAAACTCAAACAGCTCCCAATACAGTAGCTATAAAATCAGTGCTTGCACATCAATAAAACTGTTTTTCTGAAGTGCATCCCCAAAAAGCTTTTATACCATCCATTTGGCTAATAGCGGTTGCACACATACTGAAATCAGGTTGGGAAGCAATAAAGATCACGAGCCCTGTGACAATGAGAAAATCATGCAATGACGATCTTCCCAAGAACCACTATGATAATCGAATCAATAAGCAGATGTTACCTTCTGATAGTGTCAGGATCTTGGTATGTGCTAATGGAAAATATGCAGTAGTGGAGCCACATATCCACAGAATAGGTCACCCCTTGAATCGCTCGCTCATAGACCTCTACAACATTCTCAATGGACCCCAGATGTGCCTCATGATCTGCATACTTCTTCCAATAACCATAACACAACGGAAATTCCGCCAAAAAAGCATCATAAACTTTCCGTATCTTCAAAATGTTGTCCTGTGAATGACCCAAAGAGGAGGGAAAAAAGAAAAAGAAAAGGTTATGATGCCATTTCTAGTGGGGCCCACAGATCACCAACAAAAACAAAAAAAAAATAAGAAGACATCACTCTCTCAAAGGAGGGAGTTGACTCAAGCAAGAAAGACAGCCCCTTGAATGGCCAATGAATAAAAAAAAGGAAATTAAACAGAAACTTTAGGACATATAAATAACAAGTGACTTCAAAACCCCGCACTGGAAATATTTCTGATACTAGTCTTTGATGAGATGCACAACCGAGACCACACCCCCAAAACAGCATAGCTACAGAAACTAGAAGCTGCTAATACTCATTCATCCAGAATGATAGAAACAGATTATACAGACTTTGATAAAACTTGTAAACAAGAAGCAACAGCAACCAATAAGGGAGCAAACTGACCACTCATAAAACGCTCAAATTTATATATCATGTCTACATAAGGGAATTCTTTCGCTTCATTCCTTATTACAGTTTTGGACTTGGAGCCATACTCAGCATCGAGAAAATTCAACATTAAAATTGAGAAAGATTTATCCAACTAGCCTTCGTAACATATCCATGCCGTTTTCTGACATCAACATGGATATATCATCAATATAGTGCAGAATGCAGATTATTGCATTACATAACACTGTGACTCAAACTTCTCTCTAAGTACGCATCTAAAAAGAAATAATATGCATCCTGAAAATTTTATATTTAACCACGTGGTCGACAGAACAGAAGACTGATGAACAAAGACAATTTTCCATTCAACATTAGAAATTCTCTATGACAATACCTCTGCAATCCTCTCTGTCTCTTCTATTAAGGCAGTCCATGCATTAAAATCTAGAGAATTTATTCTCACAATGCTCCACAACCGCTCCTCTTCAGCAGACAATGCTGTCAAAAAAGTGTTGGAAGAAAATGTCACAAACAAAAATCATAATAAATTTACGTAAAACAAATATGTGGCTGAATTTTTTAGCAGACAAAACAAATTCAAAAGTGAATGTCCACTGGTTTGCCTAAACTATTTAATTAAGTAAAGTGATTGAGAGAAAGATAAGAAACCTACAGCTCACAGGCACTCACAACGACACTCATGAACTATCAAGTATAATATGATGGCAAAACTTAATGAAGGCATTGCTGGATTCAACCACGGCAGATTTCCTTAAACACTCGAGTAATTTAGTTTGTATTTCTTAAATAGAGTTTATAGAACACGTTTATGGCCATAAGCTTTGTATGATACATTTATATGACTTGCTTTTTCCCAAATTGATTAATTTAATTGCAGTTACCATGTTGGAGGAGGAAAAAATAGAAATCACAATAACTGAATAACATATCCGTGCACAAACATGTGATAGAGAAGAGAGGGATATACCAGCACCCTCCACCAGTTGGTGCATCGAAGCAGATCCATGCACACTATTTGAATTAATCGCGTTCTCATTTATACCAGCTGACACTATATTTTTTGCTTCGTTAACATTATTACCATTTACAGAAGAGTCATAAGCAGTGCCTTGAGATGAATCCGCAGATGCATTTGCAATCCCCATAAGATTCTCGTTGGCGTCATATGTAGTCATAGTAGGAGCATCATGTTTGGAAGAATTTGGATCTGTATGGCATTCATTTCCATCACCTGCATCAGAAACATAAGCCCCAGCATCAGCTGCATCCATAGTACCCAAGTCTGCAGTTGCAGTTGCAGTTGCAGTTGCATTTGGAGCAGCAGAAGCAGCAAGATATCCATCCAATCCAACAGTAGAAGCATCAGGAGCGGCAGTTGTGCTGATACCACCATAATCAGTGGAAGAATAGCCAGCAGGTGTATAATCCATGACAACAGATGTCTGGGCAATCATTGCTTCACTATCGCCCATCCTACTGGAAGAAACTGTGTGAGGAACACTCAAAAAGCTGTAAGATTATAGAGAGTTTGTTACTGAGATGTGAAACCACAAAGAAACCATGGTAATAGATGAGAGCGCAATCCTGAAACTGCAATTTTTTTCCCTTTTTTAGATAACTGATCATGAAGTTGTAAAATTAGACAAATGAACAGTTCAAATTAAATAAGTTTTGATCGCTACCATTGCAGATTCGAGTGTTCGAAGGGTCAATGTTGCATTCATGAACAGAAGAGTATGAATATCAGTCAACCCAAGTCAACACTCACTAAAACAATATTCCAGAGTTATTTAATGGAAAAGCTAGTGAAAACAGTTATTCAAGCTTATTTTAATGCTTATTCAGGTCATCAGGCATAAAATGGGGCAGGTGGATTCATTAGTGGTTTTTTATAGGACTATCAGTGTATTTGATTGCGTTTATTTCTCATGATTTATCATAGCATTTCTAGATGATCACCTCTACTGTTGAACGGTGAGGAAAGCATGCACCAGCATTCATGAGGCAGAGTGTTATTGTAGGGTCAACAAAAGAAGCAATTACTAATCCCATTTTCTTGATGCTTATTACATTCTAAATAACACAACATGCCAAGATAAAGTTTCCATCCTTTAAGGAGTTCCAAGCCAGAGGGAATACCCGTAGGTAATTATATGACGACAAACTTAGTTGGCTTACACCTTATACCAAAAATCTCAAAATTTTGTTCAACATGGTTTGACAAGATTCAGTACCCATGTCCTCACAAAATTGACATTAAAGAGAAGGGGGAGGAGAAGTTAGAAGCAACAAAGAACTAAAATGCCAAATGAAACTTCCATTTATGGCATGCCTTTTCCCCAAGGGTTGATTATCTGTTCTGCTTAGGCTTTTACTGCCAGCACACCAGCCCCTACTGTTTATAAAGTTAAAGTACGAAGCAAAGAGAGTTATTTGGCAATTCTACTCGAAATGGAATGGTATATTAGTTTTCATTAACTTTTAAATCCATCTGTACTGGTTTTTGCAGTTTCTATGTACTTTAGAAAATATAATCATGGGCCGAAGCATGGGCTGCCACAGTGAGCTTTTTGTCTAGGTTATATGAGAACTTGATCAGCACTGCAAGCTTCAAGAAGGTGGAAGAGACAAATATCTGATGAGATACAGTTGAAACAATAAGAAGAACCTAGGTGCTGTGAAAGACAGAAAATATGTGAAGCATGGGGTTGACAAATAGCAGACGAGTGGAAAAATCCGCACAAAGTTCCCATATAGAGTCAAGGTTAGTATACGAAAATCAATCAGACTTCCCATGCTATAACAGTCGCACATAGAATAAAGGCCCAACAAACCCCATCGTAAAGACACGAAGGATCCAACAACTGAACTAAAACAATGATGACGCAACACACAGCAATGAACTAGGGCTTCGGACATTAAACCCTGGTGCAACAGATTAATGAAAAGAAGACAAAGAAAAAAGGTATTGCAAATTAAACATAGAATTGAAATACTTCAACATGAGTGTCTCTATACACACGTATTCATATCGAGAACTCGATCGGCGAAATATACCTGAACTGAGAGAGAAGGCAGCAAGAGATCGCCGAAAGATTCGAGAGCCTTCGTAGTGAAAAAAGCTCTGGAGGGTTTTGTTTTGAGTTTTTAGGGGGCTTCTAGCCGTTTGATTGAAGCGCAGAGAGAGAGAATGTGGGGGAGTGAGAGCAGTGAATTGGTGCTGTTTATATAGGCGGTGAAACGGGTATTTAGGCCTGGGCCACTCTAAAAAGGCCTTAACCTGAATCGGTGTATAATGGCGATCGGGTACGGTATTATTTGGGCTCTTTTCAAATCCGTTCTGTTCAAACGGTGCGGATCTGAACCTCCTCACAAGGGTAAATATTGAGGGCAACAATTACATCACGTTAATATTGACACGTGATATAATTATTAATATTAAATAAATAAGTGAATAAGATAATCCTAATTTTTTACATGGGGTGTTTACTATCTTACAACCCTTTGTTTGGTTTTTTATTTTTATTCCAACAGATAGTATACTAATTATGATTTTTTTAAGAAAAAATTACATTTTTATTTTTAATTTTATTTCAATAAATGATATAATATAACATGAATTTTAATTGTAAAATTTAAAATATTTGATATTCTATATTGATTGGAGTATTTTTTTGTCTAAATATAATATTTTTAACTTGAAGAATCTAAATATTATATACATCAAAACTTTAGATGGTCCGAGTATAATTTATTAACGGAACACATTGGTGACAGAGGTCTAAGTGTTACGCGCGTACAAATCTCAAAGGGTTTGTGTATAATATTTCAAATATCATGGATCTAAATAATTAAGTGACAAATCTCAAAAAATCTGGGTGTAAATCTCCCAATTTGTAATTGACAAATTGGAATCTGATTAACACATCTTTAATTAATATGATATGATGTGCATGGTTTGTAGATGAATCACATACATCCTTTTTTTTTTTATCAAAACCACACAAAGAAACGCTTCATTAAGTAGGAAAATTGAGGTTACAATCGGACAAAAGTAAAGTCTTAAGCTTGGGGGGGGGGGAGCCTAACCAATTCGTTTGAAACGAATTGCTTAGAAAAGAGGCTGCAACCCAATGACCAGTCTTTGTATAGGCTCTAGGCTTGTGTAGGAAACTAAGATTGTATAATCTAGCATAAACTATAATGTCTTCAACAATGGCACTAATTTCCCATAGGGGAACATCTTCATTGGAACTGAGCTTGATTATATTAAGGCAGTCACTTATGATGGAGGCGTTTGTGATCAAGTGGACTTCAGCAAGAAGGCAGGCTTGCCTCACCACCTCTACTTCAGAGCAAAGACTGGACCGCAAAGACTGGACCTAGCTGGAAAAGACTTAGCACAGCCCAGTTCAAGGATCCCACTCTCCTTGCAGACCACCACTCCATAAGCACCCTTAACAGAAGCAGACCTGAAGGCACCGCCACAGAAAATGCGAAGATCAGAAGTAGATGCTGGCTGGTTTTCAAAACTCAACGTTGGGGAGTCATTTTGTTCCTTCGGTGAAGCAGCAATATCGACACCAAGCTGGTCCTTCCACAGAGCTTGTGCGCGAATGACAGTGACAAAGGCGTTAACCTCTTCCTTGTTGAAAACAAACTGGTTTCTAGCTTTCCAAATAACCCACGCCACATAGGCCATTTTCCCCAGCAAACCAAGTATATTCTGCACCACATTCACCATCTGAATAAGCATTGAGGATATTTGGGCCACCGACATAAAGGAAGATTGTTCCCCTTGGAGATTGAGATCCATGCCAAACCAGACTCTTTTTGTCCATTCACACTCGAACATAATGTGCTCAATTGATTCCGGAGCCAGCAAGCAAATCTGACAAAGGGGAGATGGGGCACACTTTCTTCTAAAGAGGTTCTCCCTTGAGGCAAGGATATTGAGGCAGGCTTTCCACCATAAAAGTTTGATTTTTGGAACCACTCTCATACTCCAAATAGACTGCCACAATTTTGGATGAGGGGAAAATGAGGAGCTGTCTTGGATTTGTTGCAGAGCCAAATTGTTTCCCAATATATATCCAGACTTAACTGTGTAGACACCTTTGCTATTAGGCCACCAAACCCTCTTGTCTCTCCCTCCCCTGGATGCTAGTGGGATTGTTTGAATAGTTATTGCCTCTTCCATTGAGATCATACTATGCAAAGTGGGGGAGTTCCACCCTTTCGGGTTTTCCATGACGAAATTAGCAACCTTAGTGAACTAGCAATCCTGTGGTTTGGGGGAATTAATCATCATATTAGGGAGAGAAGGAACTCATTTATCTTCCCAAAAGCTTATGTCTCTGCCATCACCAACGTGCCACATTAGTCCTTTCTCAAGCAACTATCTGCCATGGAGTAAGCTACTCCAGACCCAAGATGGTCTGGTTCCTCGTTTCGCCATCATAAATTCATCCTTAGGGAAGTAAATTGCTTTCATAAACTTAGCCCAGAAGGAGTCAGGTTGGTGGATCAACCTCCAACATTGTTTTGCCAGTAGAGCTTGGTTAAGTAATTTGAAGTCCTTGAACCCCATTCCTCCAATGTTTTTAGCTTCCACCATTTTATCCCATCTTCTCCAACAGATTCCCCTTCTATCCTCACTCCCTTGCCAGCAAAAATTCCTTACATAGCAATTTAGCTTATCACAAAAAAATTTTGGAAATTCCACAACCGACATGGCGTAATTAGGAATAGCTTGGATCACTGCCTTGATTAGTACCTTTTTGCCTGCCTGCGAGAGGCAATACCATTTCCAGCCTTGGAGTTTTTTTGCAACTCTTTCAAGAAGGTATCCAAAGACTTCCTTCTTAGATCTCCCCCAAGCAGTAAGGATTCCAAGGTATTTCGCACAATGGGGAAAAACCTGCATTCCCATTAGTTGACAATAGTTAGATCTTTGCTCCTCTGTAGTGTTGCTAGAAAAAACAATGCTAGATTTTTTATGGTTTGCACATTGCCCAGAAGCCTCGCAATAGCTATGAAGAATCCTTAACAGCTCCACGACACCATCCTCCATTGCTTTGATAAAAAACAGGGAGTCATCCGCGAAGAAAATGTGGGAAATGGCAGGACTCATCCTCTTAATTTTAATTCCCATCAATCTCCTCTCTTCAATTCCCTTGTGAATCATAGCCGAAAGCACATATGCGATCATGATGAATAGATAGGGGGACAATGGGTTTCCTTGTCTGATTCCTCTCTGTGGTCTTACTTCCCCAATTCTTTCCCCATTCAAGACGAACTTAAATGAAACAGTGCTTACACACTGCATAATAAGATGAACCTAGTGGCTACTGAAATCCAATTTGACTAATGTAGCTTCAAGGAAATCCCACTCAACTCTATCGTAGGCTTTACTGATATCCATTTTAAATGCCATTTCAGGGATTCTACATCTCTTCTTTCTCTTTAGATGGTGGAAGACTTCATTTGCGATGGCAATACAATCTTGGATCTGTCGGTTTGGAACGAAAGCAGCCTGATTTGGGGAAACTATGGATCCAATCATCCCCGTCATTCGGTTGATCATGACCTTTGAGATGATCTTGTATTAAAACAGGGAGTCATCCGCGAAGAAAATGTGGGAAATGGCAGGACTCCTCCTCTTAATTTTAATTCCCATCAATCTCCTCTCTTCAATTCCCTTGTGAATCATAGCCGAAAGCACATATGCGATCATGATGAATAGATAGGGGGACAGTGGGTTTCCTTGTCTGATTCCTCTTTGTGGTCTTACTTCCCCAATTCTTTCCCCATTCAAGACAAACTTAAATGAAACAGTGCTTACACACTACATAATAAGATGAACCTAGTGGCTACTGAAATCCAATTTGACTAATGTAGCTTCAAGGAAATCTCACTCAACTCTATCGTAGGCTTTACTGATATCCATTTTAAATGCCATTTCAGGGATTCTACAACTCTTCTTTCTCTTTAGATGGTGGAAGACTTCATTTGCGATGGCAATACAATCTTGGATCTGTCGGTTTGGAACGAAAGCAGCCTGATTTGGGGAAACTATGGATCCAATCATCCCCGTCATTCGGTTGATCATGACCTTTGAGATGATCTTGTATAAAAAGTTGCACAATGCAATGGGTCTGAATTGTGTAATGGATTCAGGAGCAGCTTCTTTAAGGATGAGAACAACATCTGTGAGATTAAGTTCCCTACTCATCTGACCCTCCTCAAATAAACTCTTGACCAGCTGAAAGACATCAGGTCCCACGATGTGCCAGAATTTATGAAAGAAGATTCCTGGGAAGCCATCAGGACCTGGTGCCTTGAGGAGGGCTCCCAGGTCTTGCACCGCACTCTGCACCTTTGTCTCCGTAATGGGTCTTAGTAATTCACAATTCATTTCCTCAGTAACCCTTCTCTGCACCACACTCAAAGCTTCCTGCCAGTCTCTTTCCCCAACAGTTTTAAATAGATTCTGGAAATACTCAATGATGTGGGAGTTGATCTCCTCATCCCCTTCAATCCACTCAGCCTCCTCATTCTTTAGTTTTCGGATCTGGTTTCGGTTTCATCTTTGGATGGTGGTCAGATGAAAGAATCTTGTATTCTGGTCCCCCTCTTTCAGCCACTTGATCCTAGAGCGCTGCAGCCAGTACTTATCTTCTCTGCTCCAAAGGGCGTCAATTTGGGAACACAGCTCCGCCTCCAAAATTAGATTTTCCTCTGAGGGCTCCAGCATCTGTATATGGACTAGGTCTTTCCCCATATCTTGAATCATTAATCTATTGTTACCAAACTTACGTTTGCTCCACTCATGCAGACTGCTTGAACATAGATTTAGGTTAGAGAGGGCTTTCTAAAAAGCAGAGTCAGGGTTAGTCTTGTTCCAACTGGTTTTAACCACCTCTTCACATTCAGCATCCTCCAATCACAGGATTCAAACCTGAAAGAATAAGGAACTTTATTTCTTCTTAGGCCAAGATCAATCACTAATGGGCAATGATGCGACCCCACTCTAGCTTCATGAGTCACTTGTGTAAAGGGGAAGGAGACACTCCATTCAGGGCTGACCAAGACTCTGTCTAAACGCTCTTGGACATTAGCTTGACCTGGTCTGTTATTCGACCAAGTGTACTTAGGTCCATTGAATCCCATCTCCATCAGGCAGCAATCAGAGATGAGTTGTTGCAGTTTCTCGCACATACATCCTGAATTTATCTACAATGTACACTTAATTCAAATAAACTTGATTGGATGAAGCATTTAATCGAATAGAACACCAAGCCAACTTCCACTTGTGTCTCTTGGGTTGGAGTAAATATTGGGTGTAACCATTATACCATGTCAACAATATGATGTAAAAAGATAAAATATGATTCACTTTTTTACCATATAGGTGCTTATGTATTACATTACTGAGTGGTTATGAGTTTTAGTAAGGTCTATTTGATGACTTGTTTATTTATTAGTGGACGATTGCACAATGTGACACTAATAATGTGGTGTGACGGTTATACTCAATATTTTTTCATTGGGTTGGTTGACCTTTTACCATGCATTGAAGGGAATCAACTCATTTGAAGTCCCATAAAATTATTAATTCCTTAATTTTTGTCATGAGTGATAATAAAGGTCGAGAAGAAGCCAGTGTGCCCAATTAGGCTTGCAAGTCAATGGTCCATGTTTATTCTTGAGCCGGTATCCGAGAGTCAAATCCTAAGAGTGATTATCATTCTACCTAATTGGGTGCCCCTAATGAGGGGTGTCAATTCTGACCTGTTAATACAAATTCGACACAAATCCAACATGAACGATTATAAAATTGACACGATTATTAAATACGCATAATAAATACTTTAGACTAATATTTAATACTCAAACCTCACTAAATTGAATTTTTTTTCTTGAGTCGTGACACGAATACGACACGAATGACAATGACACGACATACAAGTCACACAAACATAACACGATTGACATCCCCACCCCTAATGGGCATTCGACCACCTTTTTAATTTTAATTTTAAATATAAAAAGGTCATATTACTCAAATTAGAACCCAAAATTTTTATCTCAAATACATTTGCACCACAAATTAAATAAAAAAGTTGATTTTTTAGGCCCCACAACAAAGAATGCGTGGTGCGAATGCATTTGGAATACAAATTTTAGGTTATGACTTAGGCATCATAGAAATTGTTGTTTTAGGTTATTTTTTAATTTTTGCAACATTGAAGATCAAATTGTAATTACAAAATAATTCACACATGCCAGCTTTATCTAGCAGGCCAAAAAGGGCTCATGACTAGGGGTGTTCAAATTTTCGATTGGCCGCAATTTTCTACCCTACCCGACCCTACCATACCCTACTAAACGGCTAGCCGCAAGAATCAGGTAGAAATGTGGAAGAATTGTTGGTCTTCCGATTAAATCGGGTAGGAATACGGAATAGCCACCAATTTCCGCATTCTTACCCTACCCTACCCGCAATAATTAATTTATATATATATATATATAAACTAAAAAAACCCTAATCGTCTACCGAGTCCTGTTCGAGCACCTCACACGGTCACACCTCACTCCACTCCTCCTCCTTCATCGTTTAGTCCCATTCCCAGGTACTCTCTCTCTGCGTGATCTGGTTTGGTCTGATCGCAGGCCTTCAGATCTGTGCTCTCTCTCTGTGCGATATGGTCATTCGAGGTTTAGACAAATATGTGTTCTCTCTTTGCGGAATCTGGTCATTCACGGTCTGATCGTAGGCCTTCATTTACAGACAAAAGCCTTCATTCACGGTCTGATTACAGGCTTTCATTTGCGCGATCTGGTCATTCACGGTCTGGTTGCACACTCCTTGCTTCCTCACGGTCTGGTAGTTGTGTCGTTTTTGGAGCACTATCAGACAAAGCCATTTGGGCTTGGCTTGAAGATACATGCTTAAACATACATGCTGGTGCAATTGGTTAAACATTCATGCTGGTGATTTATTGTTTAACTTGGCTTGATTTATTGGTTAAACATACATGCTGGTGATATAGAGTTATGGCTTTAGATTAAACATGGTTTTCCAATGAATAGGTCCTATAGCCTGTTAAAATTCGAGGGAAAAACACTGACTTGACTGGGTTTGCAAGTTTAGTGGACTGTTTCTTGTGCTTTTTAGACATGTAATCGATTGACTGCATGTGTATTTTAATTTCTCTTTCTAACCAAAACATATGTGTAATTTCTTTTTCTAACCAAGGCAGATGTGTATTGTTTAAAAACATTTTGATGTTCATTGACGTTCATTTTATTATGATGGATTGATGTTCATGCTTTCTTGTGTTTTATTATAAATGATCCAAAAATTAATAACTACAAAAGCGCTTACTCGACTTCCTATCCGATTAATCGGGTAGGAAGTCGAGTAAGAATACCACACCTTATCGGGTAGGGTAGGCCAAAAACAAGTTCTTCCGCAAAGTATCGGGTAGGAAGACGAAAGACTATATTTCCTACTCGTAGGGTAGGGTGAACTTACCTTTTTTCGGAAGAAAATGAGGATCTGGATAAAATCGATGAAACGGAAGAGATCCGAGTGAATGGAAATGAAAAAACAAAGGATGAATTTCACTTTCATTTTACAGAGCCATCCTATAACAAACAAGAACAAGTTTCTTCTTATCAGAATAGGAATCACGAAAATTCGAAATTAAAAATAAAAGATAAAAAAGATGAAGATAAAGAACTCTTCTGGTACGAAAAACTCTCTTGTGACTCTTCTTTTCTTTTTTTGGTCAGACCATCCGGTATCCGAAAGTCACATTAGGCTCCGACTAATCTGGATTCGAGCCGGGTGGGACCACAAGGGCGGCAAAGCTCTTCCTACCGAACGCAGCTGCGTTCCCAAGACTCGAACCCGAAATCTTGGTTAAGCTAGAACAGTCATTCACCAACTGATCTAACGCTCGATGATGACTCTTCTTTTCGATTATACTTGAGTGATGCGCTGCCCATTAGCCCGCTGTATGCCTTCGCTAACCGGACGGCTCATGGATCGTGTGCGTTTGCGATAAGGGTGCAACTTGGATTGGGCAACCCGATTTCAACCCGAAAAAATTAGGGCTTGGGTTTTTAATACTTGGGTTGTGCTTGAGTCAAAAAACCTCAACCCGAATTCAATTTGGGTCGGGCTCGGGTTGAGGCATCGACAACTCGATTTCAACCCGAACCCGACAAATTAAAAAATAATTTTATATATATAAAGCATTAGCATTTTTTTTCATTTTTACTCCATCGTCCTCTATTTCTTGTTGCTTGCTACTCTATTATGCGTGATTAGTGGTGATAGTGTGATGTTTTAAGTTTAATGTTTTTATAGGTCTAAGTTTTATGTTTTCTGGGATTGTGCTTTGAGATCACTAGTTTTTTGGTGTGAAAGCAAATGATCAATAATCGTGCACTGTTATTAATAAAATATATGGATTGTTTTATGAATTTGTAATTATTTCCCCCCTCTCTCTGTCTCTATTGCAGTGAACCCGAATTCAACCCGAGCCCGCACGAATTAAACTCGGGCAATGCTCGGGTTGAGTTCCTCAACCCGAGGTAGGGTTAGGGTTGAAGATTATATACCTAGGGTTGAGTTAAGGTTGACTGTCTAACCCGCCCGAATTGCACCCCTAATTTGCGATCCGAGTCCATAATGGGCATGTATCGAACCCAGTGCCCAGGCGGACTATAGAGGGATAAAAAGGGTAAGTCAAGTCAAAAACCTCACAAAACCCTCCCCCTCTGTTCCGCAGACTTCAGTCATTCCAAACTCTCCTCTCTCTCTCTCTCTCTCTCTTTCTCTCTCTCTCAACCATGTCGATCAGAAAACGACCAGACAGCAGCAAGAAAAGAAACGAAGGAGGAATCATCTCTAGGGTTTCATTAACCGTTGCACAACATCCGATCATATACCGGAGCAAGCGAGCCGCCTCAGACGCCGCCTTCGTTGCCAGGAAGCTCCTGAAGAGCACCGGTAAGGCGGCCTGGATCGCCGGAACCACATTCCTTATCCTGGTCGTCCCGCTCATCATCGAGATTGATCGCGAGCAGCAGTTGAACGAGCTCGAACTCCAACAGGCTAGTTTGCTTGGTACTCCTCCAGTCTTCGCTGCCCCGAAGTAATTGAATTGACGGTTATCAGATCACATGAGTTTAGTTTCTCTGTCTAGGGTTTTATAAAGCGGAAAACTTCCTAATTGGGAGGATCAATAAGTTGGAATTTTTTTTTTGGTTAAAATTAGGTTTTGTGTTCTTATAATTTTCTGTAATTCCTGGGTTTCAATGTGATGGCTCTGCCGATCATTGCGTTGGAATATTTGGAAATTTGGGGCTGATGTTATTGATGATTCAGGTTAAATTAGTCTCTAATATTTTATTTCACTTTTCGAGTAGAGAATAAAAGGGATCTATAGTGTAAGTGATTGTTAATGTAACTGGAGCACTCAAAAAAAAAAAAATTATCAGCATGAAAAATATTCTTAAATAGAAATCATACTATTCCTTTAATCCAATATAGGTTTAAAATATTAAAAATAGATAAAATGTTTTTGACTCTTAATTTACTTTTACAAGATTAAATTCTTTATGTGATGAAAGTTTTGAAAAAATATGGTCTTAAACTTGAATTTTTTTTTAAACGTAACTTATTTTATAGTTTAATTTATTTTTACGAAAAAATCTTAAGAACTTTCATGTGTAGAAACTATACATGAGAACAACGATATAATGATACATAAAAATATTATATTTTTTTTCAAATGCTTCCATTACTTATTGAATATTGTAAATAAATTTTATCTACAATCAATTATGTTATCAAAAAAAGTAAAGAGATTAACTATATTGTGTATTGAAAATTGTTTATTAGTAAAATATCAATTTAAAAGCCTGATTAATATTTTAGCATCTCAAAAAATAAACAATATTTATTAAATGTTATTATTTAATATTATGTATATTAATTAAGTATATATATTAATGAGGCCTTGTTTAACATTTCGCCTATGACACCTTATAACGTTGGGCCGCCCCTGCTCCCAATATGACTTTCTCATTAACAATGGATAGAATAGGCCCAGTTGCAGACAAATGGCACATTATTATTATTTTTCCCGTTAGTGTGATTATGGGATGTTGTTTGTTCTCGACTTTTTACTATCTTTTTGGTGCCAAAACTTTCAAAGAAATTTGAAATTTTGAACAGAGCAAACTTAAATAGAGCCTACAGCAATATTCCGTATACAAAAGAACAAAACTTTACACCTTTATGAAATGGCACAGATACTCACCGATATAGATATAGATATAGATATAGATATGACATTTTATTTTTCAATAATTTGGATAGCTCTTAACAAAAAATGTGTAATATGGGTAGTTTTTTACAAAAATTTGGATATCTCATAATTAAAACTGTGTAGTTTTGGTAGTTCTTTGATCAAAATTTGGATAAAAATTTGGTCAAAATAACCCATATTTAGGTATCACGTACCAAGTTTATGATAAAAAATCGTTAGCAATCTGGACGTTGAGGGATCACATAGGAACATATCAAATACTTCAAGGACTAAAATGATGCAATTGAAATATTGAAGATCAAAATGAGACATCTCATACTTTTTGGGACCTCCAATGCAATTAACCCCCTTTTTTTTTTTAATGAATTGTTATTAGCAGAAGTGCAACTTGGCTGGGTTGAAGTGTCAACTTAGGCCCAACTTATGATATAAAATCTTCAATCCAAACTTAAGCCAACTAGATGACCAACTTGAGCAACTTCAACCCGAACCTAATCTCTAATTAAACTTTTGAATTCAAGTTGAGTTTGGGTTATATAATTAATTAAAATTATAAACAAAATGAACAAAAAACAGGGTACAGTTCTTTCTTCAGCCTTAAAATTAAATCTAAATTCTATAAATTTATCATTAACAACAACTAATTTAGAAAAAAAATAAAGAACAAATTTTTACATCTACAATAAGCTTCAAACATCATTATAAACAATAAATGAGAAAGCGAACGCGATTGTCCTAATATATTTTATATATTTCGTGTGTATAATTTTAATTCAATTTTTTTTTTTTGGGGTCTAATCTAACTCATATATTAAAAAACTCAGTCCAAGTAGAGAAAATTTTGAGTTGAGCTCAGGTTATCCATCTAGTTATTAGTTAGTGGACGAGAAATAAAATTAAATTCTAAGAATTGAGGTAAACGAGAACAAATGATAAATAACTCTCGCTAATAACCAACACAAACTCGCCTTATCCGATACGATTGACAGTCCAAGTTATGTTCTAGATTATAACATGTCTTCGAGTAAAACACTTTTGTGTTAATTTGACATGAACTAGTCTAGCGAAAAAAAATTAAATTGAAAGGGGAATAAACTCAAAATTAAAGAAATGTAAAATATAACTATTCAATGTTTTAAATGAAAGGTAAAATGTGAGATTTGAATAAATACGGTTTTAATGAGTATAAATTTAAGAATTAATTATATTGGAGGTCCCTAAAGTATAAAATTTATCTTATTTTAGTCCTTAATATTTCAATTGCATTATTTTTATTCTTGAAATATTGAATATATTTCTATGTGGTCCCTCAAATAAGCAACATCAAAATTACTAATGGTTTTTGGTTATAAACTTATCAAGTGATACTTAAATATGGATAAAAAGTAATACTTTAAGGACTAAAATGATATAATTAAAATACCGAGGATTAAAATAAAATAAATTCCATATTTTGGGGACCTACCACGTAATTAACCCTAAATTTAAATCTAACTCTATTTGACATGAGTTTGTAAGCCGAAAATAGTTTGAGGAAGGAAGAAAACTACAATAGCCAGAAATTTGGGGGTTTATGGTAATCACAGAGGGAAAAAAAGAAGAAAAACGAAAACACCGTACACCATCAATCTCTCTCAGTATCGGAATTCACAACTCGCCATCGCGCCTTTATTTCTCTACATCTGAAAACCCCTCAGTTTCTCTGCTTTGTGCCCTATCTCTCTCTCTCTCCACTCTTCAAATTGCTTTGAAGTGGCGGTATGTTCGTGCATTTAATCCATGCGTTACGACCTTTTCTCAATGCACATTGTCTGTTTTCAGCTGTATATGTTGTCGTTTTGCTCGAATCAAAAGCACAATTTCCAATTTTTGCTTTTTTAATTCGAGTCAAGTACATATTTTTCTCAGTTAATCTGCGAGTTCCTAGATTTTTTCGCTTTTATTGAGACAATCACTTTCACCATTTTTTTTGGGGTTTTAGATTCAAGTCGATTTTCTGCTCAGTTAAGTTGTGAGATTCTACATTCTTCCTATTTTATGGATTCAAACACTACCACCAGTCGATTTTTTTTTCTCGGTTAGGCTGCGAACTCCTACAATCTTTCTCTTTATAATGTTTGGTTTTCTGCATTGAAGTCGATTTTTTTAGTCAAGTTGCGAACTTATAGATTCTTTCTAGGGTGGGTTCGTCAGACTCTTATAATTTTTGGTTTAATTTTTTTTTAGGGGTTTTAGGTCTATGAGTTTCGACTACATTGTGCTTGTTTGATTTACAACCACATTTTTTTCTGCAACTTTGGGTTACAACACACATGCACACCACCTGCTTGGTTGCTGAGTATTTTAAAGTAAAGAAAATGAAAGAAAATTTTGAAATTTATGTTTTATGATGCAGGGCCGCCCAAAATTGCAAAGGAAGAATGAGTTACATAAAGTAAGCCTAGTTGACGTAATGGGTCTGATTGGGTAAAGGTTCGTGTATCTTTCTCCCCCCCACTTTTTTTTTTTTTTTTAAAGTCAATCAGAGAGCTTGTGTTTTGCACTATGCAGCTCTAATGTGTCAGTTTATACTGTTCTGAAGCAGAAACAAAGGCAGCCCTTAATGGGTTGTCTTCTGAGAAATTTTAAGTTTCTTGATTTTGGCTTCTTGCTAGTTTTTCTCAAATATGCAGCCATCAATGTTGGATTCTACTTCCAATGGTCATTTTTTGTTGTTTAGGTAATTTCAGGTTTTGGCGGTTTGAGCTATTGGAGGAGGGGACTTTGTTTGTCAAGATTGCAAGCAACTCAGGTTTTTCTTTTCTTGCTTGCCTTGGTGTTTGAACTTTATGCAATGGAATTTGCTTCATATAATTTATATCCTTAAAGAATGTGATTGCCAATTTGTGTATTTATGCAAAGCTAGTGGCCAGTTTCTTATTATTTTTGAGAAAATAGAAGGGAGTGAATTGTAGTACACGGATGATTAGTAGTAGTAACAATGCGAATGCATTTATAGATTGCTAGGAAGTTGACTCATTGAAAGAAGTGAGAGCATCCAATGAAAAAAGAATTCTGTTTGATATACCAATTTTTCAAGTATTCATGTGGTGCAGTTGCTATGGTAATTGTTCACATGGGCAGAAATAGTATCTTGGCTTCTTCAGATGCATAAAAGGGACCTGTGTTGTTCTTGATTGTATTATGTTTAATTCTTAACTGCATCCATTTTACAGGGTCATATTTTCTTTTCAATTTCATAGTTTGGAGGTAAAGCAAAACATTAGAACTTCGAAGATTGTGTGGTAGTTTATGTACTTTTTAACTTGTGTGGTACATACTCATTCGTTGTTGGGCTTTGATTTGGTATCGGCAGCATGGATGGATTGGACTGGTGCAATTGAGGTTAAGTAATGGCATGCCAGGTTCATAGTTTATTTGTTTACTCGAACTGGGTGATCAGTTTTTTACAAAGCATAGTTTTCATTATTTTAATCCAGGTAGGATCGTGAATGCCTGTTGGACATAATGTTGAATGCTGGATTATTGGACCCATTTTACATGTCAGTCAACTTTGTCTTAGTGAGTGGTATTGGATGTCCTGGAATTTTTAAATTTAAGTATTAAAATTTCTCATAATATAGTTTTCGATATCCGAGAAGAGAAACAAAAATATAACCATTTTCAGTAACATAGCATGATCCAAGGGGTCATGGGTACAATAAACTGCTTATACCTGATGATAAATGTGATTTTATTTTATTTAGTTATTTATACTTTTTAACTTTAATACAAATTTCCATTATCATTGTGACGCCCCTAAAACTGGGGGTCATTTCTCAACCTGTTAATCACCTATCAACCCCCGGAAGTATTTGTGCATGCCGCATAATCCGACACCATCACACGACCATTCCGAGGTCCAATATCCATTAATTTATCATCAATATTACTCTATTTGAACAAAAAGGCTCAAGGTCTGAAGACTTGACAAAGTTATTTTAAAATTTTGAAAATTTCGGTAGCTCGTGTACTTTGTACTGCTAACTGATGCCAGCGAGTTACCGGTAGCTGTGAACCTAGCTGTCGGTAGCTGAGCCCACTACCAGCGGGCTACCAGTAGCTGTGAACTTAGCTACCAGTAGCTATCCACTGAAATCATGCTACCGGTAGCAAGGTCCAGTTTTTCCCCAATTCAATTCTTTTTGAATTTTAACCCACCCAATCTCATAAACCATTTACCCAAACTCATATAGTATATAATGTAATACAAAATATAGTCCATATGAGTTCATTATACGATCATTTATACAACATCGCAAATCCAAAACCAGTTACACGATTGTTTTACAAAAATATAATTTAAAGCTACAACCCGGCTTTCTTCATCAACAAGGGCCCAAGTGAGAGCCGTCCACCGGCGCCTGTTCTGCACTTGAAATATTGTTCCTATAAAAGGTGAGCCACGCTCAATAGGATATCTCCTAAAGAGGCTACTCTCTAACTTATATGCATATGAAATGCTCACATGTAATTCAACAATCAAACAAGCGTTCATCTAAGAACATACAACTTCAAGAAATGAATGTCACAATGCTATGCCATGTTATGAGGTGAGACTAACACACGCAATGCAACTCGAGTCTTCTACTGGCTCCCACAACACATGCAATGTCATGCGTATGCATCCGGCCATTCCAAATCCCCGCCATTGATATTACGCATCCAATGATCATTTTTATAAAATGAACCATGTGTCTTTCTTTGGTAAGTGATTTCCTGGACTTGCACCAACAGTCCACCACACCGATACGGATTTTGGTATCCCACCTCCGGTTCCGCATACACCAATACACTTTTTTGGACTTTCACCGTCGGAAGTGCATAAACCAGTAACCGGGTCTTGCACCTGAAGGAGAGTTTAGCCCTTCTCGTTATACTTGACACAAGTTTTTTATGCAACTCGTGCAAACTCAATCGGACCTAGATCCAACATTTTCGAGTCCACGCCTCAACCACTAAGAATGGTGTTTGATCCAAAAACATGCACACACATCCACACTCATGTCAAATGCTCACAAATGTGATGCTACTCGTGCATATGCAATGTAATGAATAATTGCATGTCATATCACTGTGCAACAAAGTTTTCAATTGCAATTTTAACATCATGTTCAACATGACATGAGTATATTGTGAACAACTTCAAGTCCTCAATGTAACTTATATCATCAAGCATATAATTACATTCTAACATCATCACAAATCATGTTATATCAATTTCATTCAAATAACATAATCAATCATAGACATTTTATCAAACACTCAAAAGACACAAAATCATGTAAACATATAATAATGCCCAATTTATCACATTCTCATGGAATCACCCAATGAACAATCTTCAACAAACCCAATTCATGCAAAATTGGTTTTATACATTCTTATACTATTTCCCATACTCTAGTTACACTATGAGTATATTTAAACAAGAGATTGCATCTCAATCAAACTACCCATTTCATACGCAAATCCTAAGTTGGAAATAAACTTAATTAGGAGAAGAACCCTACTTCTTGAAGTGTAATACAGGTAGTAGAAACTCCAAGAAGCCCAATTCAAGTTTCAAACCTTGATTTTCAAAAATTCCGTCTTTGAGACTTTGGCGAAACCCTCAATTTTTGGTACGTAGTCATAGCTTTCGTCGCGTAGAATAACTTTTGTTCTTGGCCCGAAGCAATTCGACGGACGGGTGGCCCTAGATCGCAAGAAGAAGATGGAAGAACCCTTGAATTTCTCTCTCTTTTTCCTCTCTCTCTATGGAAAATCAGCTGGGTAATGGGGAGAAAAATTTCCCCTATTTATACTCATTGGATACTTGACCTATAACGCACTACACGTCCCGTCTTTTTCTGATCTGGTTTTGTCCCGAATCAATTAAATCTTGTCCCGTGTTATGTTCAATATATTTTATCTGAATTAACTTTAAATTATTTTTTGTGTTTCGCTATTAAAACCCGATCTCGTTTATTTTGGTCATGCGACACTCGATTGCATTATAAAACTCAAAAAATTCGATTACCTCGGAATTCAATGAAAATTGACTAGGAAACTAGATTTAGCGAGACGAATTCAATGGTGAGGTCTGTTTCGTCATCTGAGCTCTAGAAATTTTTGGGTTTTCTACCCTTACCGTAGCGGCTAATTATCGTTTTGCCATTTTTCATAAAAATTCAAAAATTTTCAAGTTTTACATTCTTCCCTTGTAAAAGAAATTTCGTCCCCAAAATTTACACACATGCACGGAGCCGGCCCAATAGTATGGAAAAAAAGCATGGGCTTTAGGCTCTAAATTTTTAGAAGGCCCCATAATTTTAGGTACATTATTAGCCCACAAAAAAAATTAAATCTATTAAATTTTAAGCCCTATAAAAAAGCCCAAAAATATTAAATCCAATTAAAATTTTTATTGCAATAAATTGAGCCTATAATCCAATCCATAACATTAAAAATTAAAAAAATAAAAAAATACTCAAAAGTCAACTCATATTTACTCCCACCCACTTTCTCTCTCTCTCCGGTAAAAAAAAATAAAAAACAAAAGTTAAAATCTTTTTCTCGACAATATTAACACATCCTTATTTTGTCTCCCTCTCACACAGAAAATTAAAAATAAATTAATTTTTTTAAAAAAATAATACTAAAAATAAAAATGTCTTCATTTAATGTTTCTACTTTAGGCCTCAAATTGGCTTGAAGCGTAAATTGCCCCTGCACATGCACATGCACATACAACCACATGCATATGCAACAAGTCACATAATACTACATGACTATAAGAATGTACCTCTATCATCGAACAAGAACGGATAAGTGGTATCAATAGTATCCTCACGCTCCCATGTCGCCTCCTCCACACCACGGTGCTGTCACAACACCTTCACCAGCCTCACAGTCTTGCCTCGCAAAACTTGTTCTTGGTTGTCTATGATACGCATCGGTCCCTCCTTGAAGGTCTCATCCGCTTTAACAACTAACTTTCCCTAATCCACCACATGCGTAGGATCTGGAGTGTATTTTTGGAGCACGGAGACATGAAATATCGCATGAACACTTAATAAATTTGGCGATAATGCCAACCGATAAGCGACTGCACCAACCCTCTTGAGTATCTTGAAGGGCCTGATATACATTGGTGACAACTTTCCTCGCTTCTCGAACCTGACCACTCCCTTCTTAGGCATCACCTTCCAAAAGACATGATTTCCGACCTCGAACTCTAGAGGTCGCCGCCGCCTGTTGGCGTAGCTCTTTTGCCAGCTTTGAGCCGTGAGAAGACGATTCTGTATCAAGTCTACCTTCTCCGAGGTGTCTCTAATAAAATTCGGACCCGTGGAGGGTCTTTCTCCAATCTCCGTCCAACAAACCGGAGAATGACACGACCTCTCATAGAGTGCCTCATAGGGTGTCATTTATATGCTCGCCTGATAACTGTTGTTGTAGACGAACTTCACTAAGGGTAAATGTTCCTCCCAGCTTCCCTAGAAATTAAGGACGTATGCCCGTAGTATGTCCTCTAAAGTCTGAATGGTCATCTCTAACTGACTGTCCATCTGGGGATGAAAAACGATGTTCATCATTAACTGTGTCTCCATAGCCTGCTGAATTTTTTTTTCAAAAATGGGTCGTTAACCTTGGATCCCGATCCGATACAATAGATACGAGTACACCATGCAACCAGACTATTTCCCGTATATACAACCTGCAAAATTCCTCCAGTGTAAAGGTCATCCTCACCGCCAAAAAGTGTGTCGACTTCGTAATCCGGTCCACTATCACCCACACCACGTCATGTCTTAGTGATGTCCGTGGCAAGTGGATCATAAAATTCATCGTGACATGCTCCCATACTCACTTAGCCACCTTCAAAGGCTGGAGCAACTCCGCTGGTATTTGGTGCTCAGTTTTGATCTGTTGACACGTGGACATCTACTAACAAAGTCTCCGACGTGTTTCTTCATCCCACTTTAATAGTATTGACGGCGAAGATTATGGTACACCTTCATACCACCTGCATGCATAGTAAAACGGGAGCAATGAAACTCCCTAAGGATCTCCTCTCTCATATCCGTAGACTAGGTCATTTGTGTGAATGACCCTGCCCTCTTCACCCGTACCTGATTGTACTTGGTCCCTGATGGACACCCATGTAGTGTAGCCCAAATTGTCCCACAATCTCAACTCTCAAGCATCTGCCACTCACGGGAAGTTATACGAGCCAAGGCTCTCCGTGACTTCCGACTGAGTGCATCAACCACCACGCTTGCCTTACCAGGATAGTAATACAAAGTGAAGTCGTAATTCTCCAAATACTTAATCCACCTGCGTTGCCTCATATTGAGGTCCCGTTGGGTGAAGATGTACTTCAGACTCTTGTAGTTCGAAAACACCTCGAACTGCTCTCCATACAAATAGTGGCGCCATGCATTTAAGGTAAAGACGACGACCGCCAACTCCATGTCATGCGTGGGATATTTCTGCTCGTTGCTCTTTAACTGCCAAGAGCCATAAGCCACCACCTTCCCGGACTGCATCAATACATATCCAAGTCCGTCCTTCGAGACATCACAATATACCGTGTACCTCTGTCCTCTCTCCGGAACTATCAGAATAGGAGCTGAAGTAAGCCTCCTCTTCAACTCCTGGAATGTCCTTTCACATGAGTCATTCCACTGAAACTTGACCTCTTTTCTGATCAATCTCGTCATTGGTGCAACTAGTCGGGAGAAGTCCTCGATGAACTTCCGATAGTATCTCGCCAATTCCACGAAACTGCGTATCTCGAAGACTGACTTGGGTCTCTCCCAACTCATAACCGCTTCAACCTTCTCCGGGTCAACTGACACACCCGAAGCCGACACCACGTTCCTCATAAACTTATACTTATACTTGTTGTTGGAGCAGTTATTTATACTTGTTGGAGCAGTTCATACAGTTATATGATTGTATTTGCATAAATCGGTCCTGTTTGCTACTTTCAGTTAGGTATTTGTTCTTCTTTCCATGTTAGTCAAAATTGATATATTTGTGTCGACCTGAACTTGATACAGAGTGTGTTGGCTGATTCTGGCCCTTCGAAAAGCCTGCTGGATTAAGCCATGCCGCCGCCCAATCCAAGAGTTGCCAAAGCCTTTCGTGCTATGAGGGATCTCGGCATTTCAGAAGAAAAAGTGAAACCGGTGTTGAAAAAACTTCTAAAATTGTATGATAAGAATTGGGAACTGATCGAAGAAGAAAATTATAGAGCTCTTGCTGACAATATATTTGAGACTGAAGAAGCAGAGGTGCTCTTTTCTGTATCTCTCTCTCTCTCACATCTCTCCCCCCTCCTCTTTCATTCTGACTGGCTAGTTTATTTTGTTTTATCACCATTTATGTATCCTCTATTATAACTTTACGACTACTCTTCTCTGATCAGGTGGAGGAACATAAGAAAAAATTGGAGAATATTGAGGTATGTTATCTATCCCTTATGTTTGTTCTGATTCTTGATACTGTTCTTACACTTGAAAGTATCTTCACTGGTTTCTTTTTCATTTGTTTGAAATTGAACTTCAATTGGCCAGCGAGAAAAAAAAGATTTGGATGATGAAACTCAGGTGCATGATGAGATTGAACGCCCTTTAAAAAGGTTGCGGTTAAGGCACCAAGAAGGACAAGCTTCACCTTCTCTGAGTAACTCTGGCCCCGGCTTTGATGGAACTGCAATAAAGAAGCCTAAAGTGGAAGATAATGACCTACCTGAAAGTCGTCCCAAAGATCAGTTACCAAATATAACTGAATCACCTCAGCTTAATACAGGAAACATGAGGATTGAATCTCAACCCGTGTCGCCCCAGCCACTGGGCAGGAACAAAGGAAAGCAACCTGTTTCGCCCAAGTCTTTGTCTGTGCAAGAAGGATCTGATCCACCACTGATAGGTGCTGCTGACAGAACTCAGGCAGCTGTCATGAAGAGAATTGATTCTAACCCAATCTCTTCTCCGATGCGTCTCAGAGACAGGGGAAAGGGACCTCTCTCACCTCAAATTAATTCCAGGGAGAAGAGGCCAATCGCTGATAAGTCATCCCATGCAGTGGTCTTTAAAGAGCCAAAGGTTGAGCCTGTTGTTGTTCGTTTACCTAGACAGAAGATGCCTCAAACTCATGCTTTGATCAAGCCTAAAGAGGAGCCATCTACAGATGATGTGCCACAGTTTGAGGTTCCTCTTGCAGTGATCCATCCGGGTACATATTCTCCCGTTGCTGAATTATTATTGTATTATTTTAAACAACCATCTACTTTAAAAACTTAATGTTGGAGATGGTTTGTAATTTAAGTATTTATACTTCAACACGCCTCCTTCATGTGCAGGCTAGATTTTGGTTCTAAGAAATCATTTAGTAATTAGGATGACTGTGAGATTCGAACACAGGACCCTGCTCTGATACCATGTTAAATAATCATCTACTCCAAATGCTTAAACTATTGAAGATGGTGTAATTTAAATATTTATACTTCAACATATTAGTCTGATAAATATGATTTTGCTGCAAGCCTATTTATTTGATGATAAATTATATAGTTTGACTTAAACTTTGTTGCATGAACTAAGTCATTGTTGCCTGGTGACGGGGTTAGTAACGGTAGTTCTTGGAGTGTAATTGATCTCCCAAAGATTTCTTGTTGCCTCACTAGGGAAATGGTCTGGAAATTTATACAGCTTTGAAATATTGTATCATATTGAGCCTTTTGGAGTCAAGCCCGAACTAAGGATTCCAAGTTCCTACCCGTGAGTGGAGCTTGAGTTTAACATACTCATTTAATTACAAGCTCAAAGTGATCATGGGTTCTCCTCCAGCTCAGTCTAGCCAAGCTTGAGTACTCCATTCATCAGCTTAGCTCTACTTGTTTACACGGCTAGTCCATATGATGGGCTGTTTTCAATTTGTGTGGCAATGGAGTCATCTTTGGTTTTGGTCACTTGAAGTTCTAGGCCATGCTTTCACTCATAAGATCTGAATTTAGTCATTTAGTGATTGTTGTGGTTGACCAATTAAAATAGGAGGAACATGTTGGCACATGTTGATTTGTCAGCTAGAAGCACGGATACGGACACGGGTGTCGTATCCGATACGATACAGACATGGTATACGACAAAGTTTAAAAATATAGGATATGGGTACAACAAGGATACAACTATTAAAATAATATAATATATTTTTTCAATAATAATAGAGTTGTAATATATTAAAAGTAAAACATATATTATAACGATATTAATAATAAGACCTAACAAATAATTTTTTTTTTGACTAAAATTGAAATAGATCAAATTAAATATCTATCATTTTCATCAAACATCATGACATCTATTAACATTTATAGTATATAAGTTACATAACAAAAAAAAAAATCAACACTCCTTTTAATAGTTAAAAGTTGTTTTTTTAATAAAAAAATTTGTGGCTGTGACCTAGACGTATCTTGGCCATGTCCGATTAAGTTCACTGTTCAAGACACTTCTAACTGTGTTGAACACGTGTCTGGCCGTATCCTGTCCGTGTCCGACACTGCCACGGCGGACACACTGCCACGGCACCCCTGTGGAAGTATCCGTGCTTCCTAGTTTGTCAATAGATTTGATTGGTAGTATTCAACCTGTTGATACGTTGAGGACTGTGATATTGAGTTATGTGATATACAAATTTATCTGGCCTCTAATTTCCTATTTTCCTGTTATTATGCACAATAACACATGCAAGAGAGTACTAATTAACGTGCATTAAGTTTTGCTAAATATCTTGTGAAGAAGTATTTGTTGAGTATTGAACTGCTCTGCCTGTCTTTCTTTTGCTCAAAAGTCTTTTGTTTCAACTTTTGAGCAGAGTCATTAAATGAGGGAGATTCTTCATTAGAGAATGGTCCACTCAGAGAACAACGTGATCCAGAACCTCTAGCTTCTTTAATTGAAAATGGGGAAGATAGAACTGATGGTGTGCTGGCATCATCAAATGAAACAAGATCCAATTGTGAGCTTGCAACAATCCTTGATGAATCCTCCGCAAGCTTAGAAATTTCTTCCTCACCCGTTGGAGAAGTGAAAATCTCTCTGAGTCATACTTCTGCTGCTGGAAGACCTGACTTCCGTATGCCAAGCTTAGATGCAATTCTGAAATTGATGGAGGACAAATGCCTGAGACCATACAAAGTCCTCGACCCAAATTTTTCTGTGACAAAAATAATGGAGGATATGTGTGTGTGCACTTGGGAACTAGGGACTGTCTCCAGTAATGAATCGCAAGAAACGGTGATTGAGACACCAACTATGGATTTGATGAAAAAATCTGGTGCAGCAGATGCTTTAGGTGCTGGAGGCATGCCATCTAACCTGTCAAATGGGCCAGTCAATATTCCATGTAATGCTAAGAGGGCTTTGCCTCAAATTCCTAGGCTTCCTCCTCCTTGCAATGGTCTGGATGACCACATACAACCTGATAAGTGTATTAGTAGCAATGATGGTGTATCTGAGTGCGAAAAGGAACATGATGACCTGGTTCATATGAATTCCCAGAGTGTGGTGGTAGTTCAGAAACTTCAGCTTACTCCTAATGATAGAAGGGCTCTTCATGATGCTAATGATATTGCCAAAGGACAAGAAAGAATTTCAATCTCATTGGCTAATGAAGTCAACAGTGAGTGTCCACCATCCTTTCACTACATTCCCCAAAATATAGTTTTTCAAAATGCTTATGTGAATTTCGCTCTGGCGCGTATTGGAGATAATAATTGTTGTTCAACTTGTTTTGGTGATTGTCTCTCATCATCCACACTGTGTGCATGTGCACATGAGACGGGGGGTGATTTTGTATACACAACGGAAGGCCTTGTAAAGGAGGAGTTTCTAGATGAGTGTATTTCTATGAATCGTGATCCTCAAAAGCACTGCCTCTATTATTGTAAGGAATGCCCACTGGAAAGATCAAAAAATGAGGATATTTTAGAACCATGCAAAGGGCATTTAGTGAGGAGGTTCATCAAAGAATGTTGGTGGAAATGTGGCTGCAATAAACAATGTGGCAATCGAGTTGTACAGCGGGGCATAAATTGCAAATTGCAGGTGAGATTTTGTGGTATGCTTTTCAACTTTAAGGGTCATCTACACAGATTTCTGAACTAATTTTCCCCTAATGATTTTTATGATTACGTCTGTCCTTTTTTTGGGTATTTCCTAGGTGTTCATGTCACCTGGAGGAAAGGGTTGGGGTCTTCGTACTCTAGAGGAGCTACCAAAAGGGGCATTTGTCTGTGAATATGTTGGAGAAGTGTTGACCAATTCAGAGCTGTATGATCGAGTTTCACGAAGCCCCAGTAGTGAGGCACACTCGTATCCTGTATTGCTTGATGCTGATTGGTGTTCAGAAGGAGTCTTAAAAGACGAAGAAGCTCTCTGTTTGGATGCAACATATTATGGGAATGTTGCAAGGTTCATTAATCACAGGTTAGTTGGTACACACAGAAGCACATGCATGCAGGTTTCCATGTGCCGTGCACTAGTTATCATCAGACATTCTTTTGAAGCTTTCCTGCTGGTTTTTCCAGTTGTTCAATAATATTTTGTGGGTTTGTTATGCTTAAGTCTTCAAAATTAATATCCACACTTGCAGTTATCTTGGTATTGTTAAAATCATGCTTGCTTACCTTCTCTCCATATTACCACAAATATCTCAGTTTCTCTCTAGTTTTGATCTTAGGCTTTTGTTTTTTTAATTCTTAAGAGATGCTATTACCTATCCAAGTGTCACTAAAAGATTAAAGATGTTATTGTCGAGAAGAAACTCAAGGGGGAGGAGCCCTCCTCCCTTTCTCAGGGCAGTGTTAGATGGCCCAAAATAGTTGATTTAGTAAATAATAAGGGAGGGGAGTGTAAGAAAAGGGAATAACCCAAGCAAGTGAAACTTATGGGACCAAAATGAATGATTTAATTTTGGTTTGTTCTGCCCTTCGGATAATACATCAACACTGATAATAGAACAGTTGAGGACTACGGTTAGTTGCTGACTGTCTGGCTCTCTGTACAAATTGTGATACGTTTGTTCTGCCCTTTGGACTTGCAGTTCAGGGAGTTTTGTGAAAATGTGGTAAGGTGCAGTGCAGTTATTATCAGTGTTGATGTGTTACTCTGTTATCTCATTGCCATTGATGTTACAATGACGACAAGATGTTGAAAGAGTGACTCAGCAGTTCAGCTTGCCTTATTATCTTTTCTTTTAAGGAAAACTTGACTTGACAGACAATTATTAGCTATAACGCATGTCATGCATCTGCCCTTCCAATTGGATTGTTTACTGTCATTTTGTTTGTATCCATAGAAATACCTTCCCTGACTCGTCATTGGGGTTTTAACCTCGGAAAATTCCATGTCTTGTTTTGTTAGATGCTTTGATTCAAACTTGGTTGAGATCCCTGTGGAGGTGGAGACCCCTGATCACCACTATTATCACGTATGGAATCTCATGCACTTCATTGAATGCTTTACCTTTGTCTATTTAATTTGGTAATCACTCAGAGTACCAAATCTTGTGTTTTGTTCATGCAGCTCGCTTTCTTCACTACAAAAAAGGTAGAAGCCTTGGAGGAGCTCACTTGGGTAAGTAGGTTAGGGATTTATTAGATTATTCTTCAAGGTTATGGACGTGAGAGCTTACATAGATAGTTGCAATGGCTTGTGTAAGGTTGGGCCAAGGAGGCGTGCATGTGGTTGTGCCAATAACCATGCCAGGTTTATTTGGCGCTTTATAACAATTCAGTCATTCTGTCCAATGTTCTGTTGAATCACTCTTCACATGAAATACATAGAGTTAATTCGAAATAAAGATAATTGAGATAGAAACATGTCTGATTTTGGGTGGTGGTGTGGCAAAATGATATTATTCACAACTTATACGACTGACCTGGATTGTGCTTCGAAATGGAATGCACATCAGGTTAAGGGAACCATTGGGTGAATCTGATTGAACTCTGGATAGCAGTTAAGTTTTCAATCCATTAGGTAGTACATATCACATTAAAATTTGAAGAACTGGCAACTTACAAGTAGCACCATAGAGAAATAAGAATTAAAAATTACAAGAAATTAAGTAGTTCTTTTTTTTTTGCCATGGAATTTAAGCATGAATAGGCAGCTTTCGACCTACCGTAGTTTTAAAAGAACGAGTTGTCTTAATTTAAGGGGAAAAAATAAAGGAGTTTCCTGAACTCAACTTCGGTTGCCTTCTACTTTGCTCGACTAAATTTTGCCTGAATCATCTGAAGTTGTAAAATGGGTTTTATGATTTTCTCTTTGTAAAGCAGGTCAGAAAATAGACGAGCTCATATTACACGAATCAATTTTATGCATCTTGCCTATGAATGTGTTTTCCTTGTTATCGTGTATAAAACGAATTGCATCTTTCATCTGTGTTGTTTCCTTATCTCATTCATATCTATATATTATTGCAGATAGAAAGTTGAATCCTCAACTTATAAAAGCATAACAACGGTTAAGATTGATCAAATTTTCATCTATTTTGATTCAATAGTACAAAATTCATCCCAAAAAAATAATTCTGCTCAAAAACATCAACTCAATCAACACACTTCCCAATGTCAAACAACCTTTCTATTCCATACCTACCTCTCTCTTCTCTTTTTCTTATCTCTCTCTGATTTTCTCTTCTATCTGTTCACTTTAATTTTAAACTGCGTAATTAAACAAAAGAAAAAAAATAGATTGCTTTTTGAAATATAAACATTGCACGATCAATGCTCGATTTTTAGTATTATAGAGTGTCTTCAAGTACGGGGTTATTACTAGTTACTCGACATTAGAAAGAATCTATGGTAACCCTTCAAATTTGGTTGTGTTAATGAGAATTTTTTTTTTGTAATTGCTTTATATGACTTTTTGTTAAGCAACTTATACATCATTTGCTTGCAGGACTATGGTATTGACTTTGATGATCATGATCACCCTGTCAAGGCATTTCGCTGCCAGTGTGGCAGCAAGTTCTGCAGGAACATTAAACGTTCAAGCAGTAAGTATTTTATTTTAAGGCACGAAGTTTGTGTTGTCCTGAGATAAGAGATTTGACATTGCTTCCTTTTTTGATTGATACCATTCCCTTTTGAGTAGCTTGTATTGGTGTGCTTGCGAGTGTGCATTTATGAATTTGTTTGCATTGCCAATTTCTGTAAGTCTGTTTTGGTACTTCAAAATTGGCTATGATGTATGATTTTTGATGTTTTAGTAGTAGGTTGCTGGCCAGTGATACCAGTATGCCTAGATAATTTTGTAGAGGTTGACATTGTTCTCTCCTGAACATTCGGCATGTGTGTAAAATACTATCAAAGACAATTTTTTTCTAGAAACATATTGCTAAAAGCACTGCTTTTCAAATATGTTGTGTTCACATTATAGTCCTTTTATAATGCATACATATACGTGACAAGCGAAGTTGGTATTGTATAATAATAGAAATAGCAGGTGGTGGCAGTTTTCCTTAAGGAAACAAAATTACATCTTAGTAATTTTTTATTAAATGAGAATCAACAAACTCGGAGAATGGCGTAAGAGTTGGGAAAGCTTATGGGTGTAGTATATGAATAATTGGGCGGAAGCTTTTGGAGGCATATGTAAATGATCTGGAAAATTTAAGGGAATGTTGAGGAAACCAATGGGAGATTTGTGTAGATCAGTGTAGGCAATATGTTTGAAATGCCTAGAAAACATAGATCTGCAAAAGACCTGATAGGGCTTTCTTTTCTGGCATTTTGCCCCGTTTTTGTAATTGCATATGGACTTGAAGTTGAGAACATTTCTTTGGTTAGCTTTTGCTTGTCTCCTTTGCCAAATGGGCAATGCTGATCTTATAATCAACTAAAAACTCTAGATATGGGAAAACTGCGTATTATGATGTGCCTTGTGGCCCCAGCCTGAGAAATTTTCAAGGTTAACACTTGGAGTACTAGACTAATGAGGCTTGCTCTTTACGAAGTTATTTTTGTAGTCAAAGGTTAGAAATTGAGGCACATTCCTAGAGAGACTGATTTGGAAGCATTCTCCTTTGATTAGTTGTCTGATTCAACGAGAATCCGACACTAGATACATGTATTTTCTAGAAATTGGGTAGTTTTGGACCCAGAGATGGTCCTTCGCATCATTCCTTATTGTCCTTTGTCCTCTGCCATCTGAGTTTGATTTCTGAATGGGCATATCTTCGAGTTATGCCAAGTTTTCTGAGGGAGCTAGTGTACCATGGGTGTACAGAGCAGTGGTGCATTGAGTTCTAATGCCCGGAAGATTTCATTTTTCTTCCCTCCAGATTTGTGGTCTGGAGAGAACGAATAGAACATGTGTACTGGTGCAATACACCAAGTTTTTGGCTTCTTGGTGTCTTTTATCTTTCGTCTTCTAATTGTTTCCTTATCTTTCTTATTTTTTATTCATAAATAGATGACACAATCAGTAGAGGATATATTGTCTTTTGACTTTCAAGTTGTTGTCTTTTGTAAACCTCTTCCTATACCATATTCCATAATCCTGACCCCCTCTTTGAGGCTTTGACCTGAACTGATTATTCTTCCGATTTCACTATCTTGTCAATGTCTTGTGTGTAAACCTATCAGCTAGCCATTGTGATAGCTCTGTTAGTTGTATTACAGTTATTTTTAATTGGCTCTCCTGTCTGTACCTCTGCCTTTTTTTTTTTAATGAAATAGTCTATCACATTTAGAATAACAGTGAATTCTTGATAAACTCAACATAGTTGTGTTTTATTTGGTATTATCCCAATATTTCCTCTTGCATATTTTGATGCTGATTATTATTCTGTGATGCAGGGTCTAGATCTAGGAGATGAACATCTGGGGTTTTATTAACTATTGAGGTATTTGAACGTCATGGCCTCCCCCCTCAGGAAGGAAAAGGGTCAATGACACCAGTTTTCCTGGACTGGCTTTGCTCCCCCAGGCTGACACTGGAATTGACTCAGTTTTGGGTTATTGTTGAAGAATAAGAAGCTTTCGGTATGTTGTTGTACAAGCTAATGCCATGTATGTTCCATAAATGTCAAATCATTTGGGTTTGAGTTACAGATGCTGCTACCAGCCACATTGCAGGTTCCTGTAAGCAAAACCTTTTGTTATTTAGCAGTGTTTTCCTGTCTTGGATTTTCTCTATATCAGTTTTCCTTCTATTCTCTCTCTCTCTCTCTCACACTCACCACAGAAAATGCACTTAACTAGGGTTGTCTATGGCTGGGTCAAACTATGCTTGCGATTTTTTTTTTGGGTTTAGGTAGGGTGAGCCCAAGCCCTTATCCGGTTGAGTTATCAGGAGGGACAGGGCGGACTTTGGGTAGGGTAGGTTATCTGTAGTCCAACCCGTCACTCGCTAAGTGGGCCTGTTGGGCGGACTTTATATATATATATAATTTCATTTAAAAAAATTTCAACTTAATATTTTTGTAAATTATATTTTTGAATTAAAAGTAAAGTCAAAATGGACAAAAAGTAAATAATGAATAATTTTATTTATGAATTAGGGGAGGAGTTGAACTCTTTTTTTTTTGAATTGAGCATTGAGTGCACCTATTTTTTTTTTGAGGCAGATATTGTCACCAAACTTTCAAAGTTTTAATTAATGGTAAATTATTTTTCAAGCAATTGAGTGGAAGGGTAGATGGGCTGGGTTGGGTTTTTGTGGGTGGGCTCATGGGCTGAGTAATGGGTTTGATGGTAAATCCAAGCCCTCTCTTGAATGATATGGGGTTTGGACTTAGGTGGGTCAACTATCGGGCTTCGATCCTATTTTTGGATTGGATAACAGAATTCGTGGGCCAACCCAACCCATGAAACATAATATCCCAAACACCTTCAACTGTGATAATTTGGTTCTCCTCCCCCCCTCCCCCACCAACACCACCGCCCACTCCCTCCCTCCCCCTTTTCCTGTGTCCTAGGATGGGGATTAGTTGTGTGGGAGATCCTTGAGGAAAATTTTATTGGTTTCCAAATACAGATAGTTGTACACTTCTTGGCTTAGGCTAATTACATGGATTCTAGTTTATGATCTCTTTATCCACTTGAGAATGAAAAGCAATTCCCTCAATCAGCTTGAAGTCCGGATTACATCACAAACACGAAAATAAGATAGCGTCAAAAATGCAAAACCCATCCTTATTAAGTAAATGATATATATTTCTGGTCCAAATATGGGAAGTTTACCACAATTTCTTCGACATTCAACAATAGAAAACGTCAAAGGTAATCTAGAGCCAACGACTCATCAGTGTCTGATTCATTTTTGGCAAACTCGATCAGCTTCTCATCGATAAACAGCATACTTTATATACAAGTCATAGATGAAAATGTTTCACAGCCGCACAGTATATAATGAGGTGAAATTTCAGAAAACGACTATACACATGAACATATACTGCACACATCTGAACTGTAACTGGAAGTCAGCTCTATGATACATAAACCTGTACATTTTTTTGGTCCAATGACAGAGAGCCCCTGTTGTGAGGTTCGTAGAGGACTTCATGCTCACAACCCGAAGGCATGATTGGTCGAATACCACCTGGATTCAGCGGGAAAAGAAATTTGTAGTAACCATCCATGGTTGCTTCGAAATTGCAAGTTTGTGCAACCTTCGGAATCTGTTCAAGAAATAAAAAACATGTCACAATCCAGCATGCAGCAAACAGAAAGCTGTGACATTCCAGTTTTATATAGACAGATGTAGAGTTGAATGTTGGAGTAACGATCACTGTATATAACCAACCACACCCACAAAGCAATTCACAAGCAAGTGTTCCACAAGACTTGGAACATTGGACACCATGAGCAAAACAGCACAGGCGACATGACATGTTTTGATGCATGACCATTTAACTTCACATTAGTCTATGATCTACTGCTCGTTTTGCCACATTCTAAAACAAACCAAGCAATTCCTTAAACTTATGATCTAAATTCATTCAACCACCCATGTACTTTAATGCGCTTATAAGACTACCAATTATGCCCGGATCATATCTATTTGTCCCCCTCCAAACAGGCATAATAAGGCTATATTATGGAATTTGGAGGGGGATACACAGGTATGATCTGGGCCTACTACCAATTATGCCCGTTTGGATAAACCTTATTAGTTATTACAATTGTTATTCCTCTTTTACAAAATGTTCCCACAGTAATGAAATTGAAAAGACATTCATTGTTTTTTCTGATGTTCTTTTAACAAACACAACACACACACACACCCCCCCCAAATGCTCAGAAGATCGTCGCGCACATTGCTAGCTATCATCAGTGCACAATATTACGTATAAATAATCTACACCAGTGAATGTACTTGAGTAAATAGTGACCATAGCTTGAACTATTACCTGATAAATATCTCGCATGTATCCATAAAGATTGGGATATTCAATCAGCTTCTTCTTTGTGCATTTGAACATGACATTGTACACAAGATCAAACCGAATCAAAGTAGTAAACAAACATATATCTGCTAAGGTCAGAACATCTCCACACAAATACCTGGAAGCACTCAAATGATCATCTATCTTGCCCAATGTACTAAACAACTCATTCACTGCATTATCATATGCTTCTTGACTCTGTGCAAATCCACACCTAAAGAAAAAAAAAACATTCTTCACATTCTCACATACAAATTGAATATATTCATATGTTTGAAATATAATGTATCAACCAGGTATCTGAGTTCGAATCTTGACAACCCGCCAATAGTCCCAACGTGGAACACCTGTTTTTGATTTAACCTGAGGGCATTAATCGAGGTATGCCGTCCTGGACACCAAAAAACAAAATAATATCAATTACCTGTAGACTCCATTGTTGACATTGGGGTATATAATTCGATTCCATTCATCGATGTTTTCTCTCAATGACGGCGGTGAGAGGTCTAATTCCGGATTACTTGCTAATCCATTTAAACCAGAATTGAACAATTCAATAATATCGTAACTCTCATTGCAAACAACTTCCTTTCTCTCTCCATCCCAAAGCATTGGCACGGTGGATCGGCCATTATACCCACCTTGCCGTAGCTTATAAACCTCCCTGAGGGTTTTACACCCATTGGCCTTATCAGAACCAGCAATAAGCTTATTCCCACTGAGGATATTGTTATCCAGGAATACCCAAGAACCATCTATGCCAGGCGATGCAATTGAGACAGGGATGGAGTCTTCGAGACCCTTAAGTGCTCGGACGATGAGGGTCCGGTGGGCCCACGGGCAAGGAAGGCCCACGTATAGGTGGAGGGTTGTGGGGCCCGGTGCTTTTTCGCCGGGAAATTGGTTGGGATTGGGGCGAAATTGGGAGGTGGGTCGGGTGTAACTGCCGGAGGAATCGGAGGGGGCGAGCTGAGACATCATAAGGTGCCACGCGGTGGACCAGGTGGAACGGACGGTGGAGATGAGGAGCTGGGGTGGGAGGGATTTGCCCCACAGGAGCTTGGCTATGGAGTTGAAGGGGTTGACCATTGGAGGCGGTGATTGGTGGTTGAGTGACATTCTAGGGCGGAGTTGGTGGTGTTTGGGTTTGGTTTTGGTGGTGGGTTTTGGGTTCTTGGTGGGGAAGAGAATGGCGGGGCTGAGCAGTGAAGTGGAGTACATTTTTTTCCGGTTCGTTCGTTATTGAGGTCAGACTGTTACACTGATTGACTAAATGGCCACTAACCAGTGAAGGTTATTTGCGTCAATTGGTAAAATTAATGGACATCAAGGGGGTGTTTGTTTCACCGGATTACTGGGGATTGGGTGAGGGATTGGCTTAAAAATATCCTTGGGCCCACATATCCTTCGTTTGGATACTTAATTTCGGGTGGGATATTCGTTGAGTTTGAAAACCTCGGCCCGTAGGAAATGAAGCCCTTTTCCCTTCTGAAACGGATATCTGAAACCCATGAAAAGTTTGAGATTAAAATTTTATCCACAGGATAGATTTGGATTTTACTAAAACACCCCGCAATATTTTTCCTAGGGTTTGTGCCCTTTTTTACCTCTCATTTCAATCGAATGGTTCCCTTCTTTGGCAAACGGTGCAAGGGAAGAAGAAGATCAGGTCTCTCTTTCTCTCTCTCTGGGTTTATCGATTTTACTTTTTTGGCTTTCGAGATCTGCTAGGTGGCTTTGTCCATCTCTCTTTCTCTCCGTCTCTATATCCCTTTCTTCCTCCACTCTATCTCTCCCTTTCTTCCGTCTATGTCTCTCCCTTTCTTTCACCATTTTGAGTTTTGGTTTACCGAATAACAGCCCTAGGCGATTTGATGGATCTTTCTTTGTCTCCCTCTCTCTTTCTAGTCTGTGTATTTGTCGGTTCCTTTGTTGGATCTCTGGTTCACCGACCACCCTCCAGATTGACAACATAACCATAAATATGTGTAAGCCTTTTTGGCTTTTGGGTTTTTTCATTTTCTATTAATTCAATAATATGCATTACCTTCACACTGAAGAAAATGTAGAATTAATGGTATCTTCAGAGGTGGGTGATTCCTGGGGGCTGGTTGGATTTCTTTATCTTTTTCCTTGCTTTGTTGTTGGTTGTTGATAGTTACTTACCCAAAAAAAAAACTGTTTATATGAGACCACAAAAAAAAAAAAACAAAGAAAATGTTGAATTATAATATGACTGTAATTATTTTTAATTTTAAAAATTAATTTGTAGGTCTTCTTATTAAACATGTGATTACAACAAATACAAATGAAAGAAATTAAAATTGAACTAATCTGCGTTAACAACTATTGTCATTCCAAAGCCACCTAGCAGATTATAATATGACTGTAATTTTAACTCGTTAATAATCTGTGTTAAAATCTGCATTAATAATATCACCTTTTTTCGATAAAGATGAGGGAAGTAAAACAATTGTTATACGTATATGGTGATAAAACAACTATTTATTTTTTAATTTCTCCTTTAGAAAAGCTATGATGGATTTAGACGATTTATGAATTTTTATCAATAGGAGGGTCACATGCTAAAGAAGTTGACAGGTCTCAATACATCTTAAATTTTTAAGATCATAAAAATTTTATGGTCATCCATTTATTTCCTTATAAATGAACTCTACAAAAAATTAACATTTTAATTAAAGCAACAAATTTTAAATTGACCTGATTTATGATATTAATTCAGGCAATAATATTAAAATACCCTAAAATTATTGGAAAATAAATTGCATTTGGGTCATTGAAAAAATTGAATATGGTTCGGATTAATTTTGCTATTTATTGAAAAAAAACAATTAAGTTTTATTTTTAAATACACAACTTCGAATTTTATAGAAAGAAACTAATAACGACTTATGCATGAGTTGTATCGATTTGTATATTATTTTTTTTGTTGAAAATTATTATTATTATTTTTTTTGCATGATGCATATGATTTTTTTTGATTAAAAGTGTATTGAACAAATTAAATTAAATAAATGAACAAAATATTTATTTCAATATTTTATAAAAATGCGTTATTTATTTATTTATATTTTTTTTCCTAAATAAAACAATACAAATGAATTAGACTTTTTTTTCATTCCATTCCAAACATGGTATAGGATTGGATAACATTTTTTTACACAAGGGTGCAATGGTCATTTTAGCATGTTTTATCTTGACATGTGAATGGAGCCCACAAACCAAATGAAACCCATCCAAAGATGGGATCGGATTTGAATCCAAACTTTATAATCCTTCAATCCGGGCCACTTTGCATTGGGTTGGATTGGGTTCGGATTCAAATCCAATCCAATCCAATCATTCCATGGTGATCCAAACACCACCCAAGAGTTTAGGATTAAATTATACAAACCACCCTTAAGTTTTATATTTATTATAATTTTGTACCAAATAAATGTGAGCCGTTGGATGACAGTAAAGCCAAACTATAAACAATTCCATAAGATATTAGGTCAACTCATAGTCAAACGCTTGATTTGAAATGAATAGTATTTTTCCCCATTATTTAATCTTATACTTTTTTATATCTACTCTAAATTAGCCTAAATTCTCTAATTTAATCCCACATTTATTTCTATATATAAAAAAATTAAATTAGGGGAAAAATATAAAATTTTCCTCCTCGAATGATTAACTACTAGAGTTTTAAAATATTTCTTGCAATTATATTATTTCATGTGTCTTATTAGAACCACTCCCACTATTTTTTAAACAACTTCCAATTTGAATTTTCAATCCTTTTTTTTTTTTTTTTTTTTACCTTTCAAACTTAGTATAATACAATTTTGACACATTCATAAATAATTGTCCAATAATAATATTAAAATTGTGGAGAGTTGGGGGTAAGATGACGGTAGGGAGAAATTAAAATTTTCTTACATTTACATGGGGCACCCACAAAAATTTATATATAGCATTCAAACAAATTCTTAAATTGTTGGTATTACATGTTACGTTTAAATAGTTATGAATTTTAATACTCACAAGTTTTGGAGCTTTTAGAACAAAGGTTGGGTTCATAACAGTTGGTATCATAGCTGACACTACGTCATGAGTTCGAATTATAGAAAGAGTGAAATATAGATTGGATTAAAATGTCTTAGCATTATGCATGGTCATAGTGCTGCCACATTGAATATTGGTAGGAGAGTGAAGCCACCAAAGAGAAAGTGCTACCGTTGGGCTAGTGTCGATAGAGTGGACCGCCGTGAACGTCGATTCTAAGCATGGTGAATTGTTACGTTCAAATAATTATCAAATAATTATGAGCTCTAACCCCCACAAGTCATGAAGTTTTTTGGAACAATGTTAGGGTTGATAACATACAATTGTGGGGTTTTGAGATTTGTGGAATGAGGATTAATCTTAAAAAAAAAAAAAAAAGCAAAAAAAAAAAAAATATTTAATAACCTCATAAAAAAGTAAGTACATAAAGTAAAAATGTATTGAAAATTTTATAAAATAAGATTGATGTTACATTTTAATTTGGTGTAATTAAAATAAAAAGGAGTTATTTTAAATTAATTTTAATATTTTAATATCAATCATAACTTGTTGATTGCAATTTAATTTTGGTACAATACCATGAACAAATTAATTTAAAATAATTGTGGGTATGTGGTTGTGGCTACTCCAAATGTAGAACAAAGCTACCCATCGTCCCGAATAAAAATAATTAAACCCCGGAGAGGACATAGCGGACATTATGTCCAAACACTGCTTCTCCGTTCTCAACAAAACCCTAGCACATAAAATACGCATACCATATAAAACCCCAGCGCCTCCTTCAGACTTAACGGAGGGAGCGAGGAGAGAGAGAGAGAGGGACAGAAGGAGAGCTGATCCACAATGTCGAAGCGAGGTACAACTCGATCTTTAGGCTTTTCTATCTCACATTTCTCGTTAAACAAACAGATTAGCACAATCTCGATCCGAGATATTATATCTAACTGTATTGTTTTTCATTTTCGATCTTTCTAGGACGTGGTGGTTCCGCCGGGAACAAGTTTCGGATGTCGCTGGGTCTACCAGTCGCGGCGACGGTGAACTGTGCCGATAACACCGGAGCCAAGAACCTCTACATCATTTCGGTGAAGGGAATCAAGGGAAGGCTCAACAGGTTGCCATCGGCTTGCGTAGGAGACATGGTTATGGCTACTGTGAAGAAAGGTAAGCCCGATCTCAGGAAGAAGGTCATGCCTGCTGTTATTGTTCGTCAGCGCAAGCCCTGGCGCCGAAAGGACGGTGTCTTCATGTACTTCGAAGGTAAAAATCGTTAATTCGATTTGTTGATTTTGATTATTATTTGTGTGTTTTCTTAGTTGCGTAATGAAGTTTAGGATTTCAGTCGGACTATTTTTCCTTATCTTGTCAGTTGCTTCTATGAATGTTTATAATGGCCAGTTTCTCAATTGGTCATTTTGATCAGGAAGCATAAATAAAAGAAAATGAAGCCAGTTTTAAACAGCATGATGTAATATTTTGCATTGTGTTACCTGTCTGCTGGTAAATGTCTATCATATATTTGTTATTTGATATCATAGTGCATTTTTGACGTTCATAAGCCTGCTTGGTTACATAAGCCATGCGTGAGGAGTGTTTGATTATTGGCGAAAGGCCTGATTAACTTGCTTACATCTGCTGATGGAATTGATTAGAATTGGACTGAAGGGTTAGGAACTTAGGATGTTCGTCTCACTCTCCAGTTGTTGACATTTCCGCGTAGTAATAGGCAACCATGAGTCACCTTGTCAAGCTTTGATTAATCTTTGTAGTCATTTTTGTTTGCAACTTTCATTGAGGGTCCCAATTGCTGGTGCATTTCTATTAGCTTTTACAGGAATGCATTTGTATGATGTGAAGTTTGTAGCATACTCTTGGATATATGCTCCCTTATTTTATTGGATTATTAAATATAGAAACATTTTACATGTAACAATACTTATTATGTATTCGTATGCCGTCTGTGTCTTCTAGCGTGTCAAAGTTGTGTGATTTTCTTTTGAAGCTTAAGGCACGATATGCCAAAATACTATCTTGTTAACATTTGTGAAATGAAGAAAAAATGCTTATCAATTTTAATTTGTGAATTTGCAGATAATGCTGGCGTCATTGTGAATCCCAAAGGTGAAATGAAAGGTACATTTCAGCCATCATATTTTGTGATATATCTTAAGCTTAGATAATGGGTTAAGATGCGAGGCTGAGATTTTTTTACTTTTTTTGTATCTTACAGAGAATTTCTTGTGTGATCCTTTTACTGTTCAATCAGTACCAATATTTACGGAGAAAATAAATTAACATGCTTACTTTCCTTTTCCTAGGTTTAATTCATCTTTGAATGTCATTAGGTTATTATCAGTGTTTTATAAGTTTGGTTGGGGAAGCATATGCATCTGATCAGTGGCTTGGAAACTGTTGATGTAAAAAGTTTTGACTTGAGTATGAGTTTCCAAGCAAGCATGCTACCGTTGAACAATGATCTTTCTTCTAGATGGTTGTGGTTTATCATGAGCACATCGTTTTTTCTTAGCACGGTAACCCACAGTTTTCAGATTTCATAAAGTTGGCAGAGAATCTGCTAAGAGGCATAGCTACTTCATGCAATTATTTGACCAGCTAGGCCAAGCTTTTTTTGGAAGTGTAGGCCAAGCTTTTCTATCAGTGGCCATTGGGTTTTATTCTGATTATTTGGATCAGATGTTACATTTACAAAACCTGGTTTCCTTATTCATTTGTGCACATTAATCCAATTCCTTACTGTGTTTCTGATTCTGGCAATTTTTTGTCCCTTTGTTATATGTAGGATCTGCTATAACTGGCCCTATTGGGAAGGAGTGTGCTGATCTGTGGCCAAGGATTGCTAGTGCTGCCAATGCTATTGTTTAGAAGTATGAATTCCAATTTAATGGAATCCTTGGTTCTGTTGGTCTTTTACAATTTTATGTAGTTTTTGTTGGTCTTCTAAAGTCTAAGTAGATGGTTTGTTCTACGGATTGGTATTTGGTGTTTTGTATGGGATTTTTGTACAAACTAAGAGGCCACCTCTTGTTTGAGGTTTCAATTCGACACTTAGCTGGCATCCATGTATTACTTTTCTAGAAAGATATAACCATTCTTAGTATTTTGGTTTGATTTTCCTTTGTTAGTTTTTTATGGATCCGTATTTGCTTGTGCAAGCTGTTTGTTTATCCTCCAAACTGTGTGGTGTGTGCACTCCTCTTCTCATTCCGTGGCCAGCATTTGTTGTGAGGTTTCATTCTAAAGTGAATAGATCCTTACTCGAGCTGCCAAAAACTGGGAGACGGTTTGTCTATTCATGTACTTGTGACATCTCCGCAAGTAAATGTTATATGGTGTGTGTGTGCTCTGTCATCCTTGCAATTCCGGCTTTTAGGCTTTTCAGATGCTGTGATTAATCTTTTGGGTCTTTGCATTTATCAGGTACCTTGAACTTAGTTTCAGCTGGTGTCTCAGTTTAAGTTAATTGATCCTTTGAACCGAGGCTGAGGGGAAAGTGAAGGAGAAGAAGAAGGATAAGGAGATTGTTATGAGATTGATAAGATTTGATTGCACTATGTTTTGAGATGGCCAGTTTCCTATTTATTTGGAGAAATTCATTTTGCTCTGTATGTAAGGGGTGATGCAATATTGCAGTGAGAATATTATATTAATCATGATTTTACAAAAACTGTATATGAACCCACCACCACCACCACAGGTATCACCATCACAGTACCGCTGCCAAATACGACTACATTTCATTCTAACTTGCTATCTCGTATTCCTCCATTTTTCTCTTCTTAACGCCTCTCCAAGCCTTAGACATGGAATTGCTTGTGGCCTTCAAATCTTAATCAAACAAATCCAACAAAGCTCACGACCTGGAACTACTCAAAAAACACTTTCACATGGGACCCTTACCATCTAATCCCATGTCCCAACAGCGCCCTCTCTGGTCCCATCCCAAATTTGTCAAATTTCACACCACTCGAAACTATTGTTTTTGGACTACAATGAATTTTTCGGCGAATTGCACAGTAAATGTAATTTTTCTAGCAAATTGTTGCCCATTTCGTTTATTGTGCTGTGCTGATGTTACAGGGTTTTTTTTTTTTTTTTTTGGGTGGGGGGGGGGTGGTGGTGGTGGTGCCAGGTGCCACCATTATTTGAAAAGAAATAGAGAGATCTATGGGGTATTCTGCTACAATCTAAGTATATTAACATACGACTGAATCATGTCAAAGATAAAACGTTTTATAAAATATTAGTTTTTTTAACCTCATAAAAGTGTATCTCTTTTGAAAAATAAAATAAAATATTTTCCCTGTTTTTTTGTTTTTTTGGGCTTTTGACTAGTCCGAGTAAATCAAACATGTGACACTTAAATTATATCATTTGTGTCGATTAAGTTTCTAAATTAATATTTGGTTCAATTTAGTATCTCAATTATATAATCTAGCTCAATATGATATTTCTGTCTAAATTTGTTAACTTTAACGGATCACCTCACATGTGTGGTCTTAACTATTTTAATCATTGACTTTCGTGTGATGTGCACATGAGAATTTTCATTAAAATTAGTGGCGAATTTAGATACAAAGGCCCCATTGAATCAAATTACATAATTAAAGGGATGAATTGAGATAAAAATGAATTCAGAGACTGAATTAAAACAAATAACATAGTTTAGGTGCCATTTGTGTAGTTAATTCTCAAAGTAATAAGAGAGCAAGAGGGGTATTTTGGGAATTTAGCGTTAATTGTGGAGGCGGCAAAATTAGATGCTTTTCGATAAATTCCGGTTTCATCCAGATGAGTTCAATCTTTCTTCGCTTCAGACTTCAGAGTACCCAACTTCATCAAAGCCTCATCAAACCCGAAATCGCATTGGGCAGAACCTCTTTCGAGTGAAGAATATGGGTTGGTCTCACCCAGACATATCCCTTGAAGATCTGTTGAAGCTGATCAAAGGGTTTGTAGATATCTTGATTCTGGCTTCTGGTTATCAGTCATCTGGTCATCTCGCACATTGGGATGCGCAAAACATCAAGAAGGCCTTAGAATGGGGTCTCTTCTTTGAGAATGTGAGCAATGCATATACCTAGTGCGTTTTTACTTGTACGTATATCTGTATGGATAAAAAAGATATTCAAGATTCGCTTGTAGAATGACGAGGTTGGTCTCGGGGTCTGTCACTTGTGTATTTGGTATCTATTTGTTCTTCATTATCATGTCGTTTTGTTCTTTTTTTTTTTTTTCTTTCCCTTTCCTATAATCGTGAGTATTTGTTGAAAAATATAGTTTGTAGCGTGAAAAGGAAGAGAGAGAAAGAGATTTGCTGGGAATATCTGTTGGTCTCACCCGAAATCGCAATGGGTTGGGCCTCTTCTTAGTGAAGTATATGGCTTGGTCTCACCCTGACTTATCCCTTGAAGATCTGTTGAAACTGCTCAGAGGGTTTGTAGGTGTCTTGATTCTTGCCTCTGGGTATCAATCATCTGGTCATCTTGCCCATTAGGATGCCCAAAACATCAAGAAGGCCTTTGAATGGGGTCTCTTTTTTGGGAATGCAAGCCACACGTACGTTTAGTGTTTGTTAAGTTGTTCATATATCTATATGTATAAAAGAGACACTCTAGATTTGCTTGTACAATGACGAGGTTGGTCTCAGGGTCTGTCACTTGTGTATTTGGTATCTATTTGTTCTTCATTACCATGTTTTGCCTTTTGTTTTTCTGTAAACATGAGTATCTGTTGAAAAATATGGTTTGCAGCGCTGACTTGATTTTTATGACATTTACCTATTTTTTGTTTTTCCGAAATTTTGATTCCTCTCCATGTTAGGTGTATTTGTGTTGCAGGCAGGACTTTTTTGATTGAATACCCTCTAATAGGAAATTTATACGCACCTCAAGTTTCAGGGAATAGATCATTTGAAGGTTAACCCAGTGATGGATACCCCGAGGCTGTCCACATTTCTGATTCAAACTTGTCTACATTCTGATGAAATTCGTGAATTACAGATTGTGTTTTCTTTGTGTTGTTGATGGTAAGGGAATTAGAATCTAGGCTTCCAACTCCTTTTAAATCGTGTCCATGGCGTCGGTAACCTCCTTTTTTCTAACTGTATTATTGATAAACACGAGCCTCTCTCCGATATTGTGACATGTTACTAATCTAACTACAACAATAGATTAGGTTATTAAATTAGGTGGAAGTAGCATTACTCTATCTCAATACTTTGGCAAAATTGAATTTATTTGTAATTCTCTTAGAGGGAATTATTTTAATGTTCTTTCATAATTGTTGAAAGGAAACTGTTCTTTTATTTTCTTAAGCAAATCATTATTTTTAGGTTACATATTTTTACTCTCCAAAAGCACTGGATTTTCAATAATTAGCTTCAGTAAATTATTTGTCATATGACATACTTCTTTCATCTGAAGTTTGTGATGTGTTGCTCTAAATAAGAGCATTTGCTATTGTCTATCCATATTCAAAAATTGTAGTTTGTACAAGTGATTATTAGCATTAGTGGCCGCAGAACCTTGAGAGATGGATAGAGTGGACAGGCAATTTCTTAATTCTAACTTTTTCCATAAGTATTCCATGCTAAATCATTCTGATTTTTGATGATAAAATGAATGAAGCTGCGACCATGTATAATACTTCTGTTTTTCTATAGCTTATCCATTCTAATTGAGCAGTTGCTTGAAGATCAATGATTACCTGTATATTTATTGGTCAGCTCCATCAAATCCTTGGGGTGTCTAGCTTCCTTTTTTTGTTCCTGCTATTTATTGATTTTAAACTTTGCTTTCAAGGATATATGATTTAGTTAATATTTTCATTTGGTTTTAAGGTTCCATTGTATGCAGCAATTCCTTGATCTACAGTGAGGGCGCTATCATCAATGTTTCATCTGGTTGTGATGTTTAGGTGTTTAAGCGCTTGGGCTGCTCAGCTGATTACCAAGACTCAATAGAGGAGGTTGATGCAGCTTTATGTAAAATGACATCTAATCCGTACTTCCCTCAGGTAAGGGATTTTTCATACTCTTTTTGTTGTGACAGAAGTTTATCTGTTTTTCCTGTAGTCAAAATTTTCTTTGTTCCAAAATTCTTTTGTTAACTTCTATTTGACTGCCATGTCATCCCATCAAAAAGCAGGGTCTTGCACATCTATCATCTGCCACTCTTGGTAGAGCACGGGATTTCATATCAGAACATCTGATCCGTACCTTACCCCTGAGAGAGACACATCTTAGAGCTTTTTTGAAATCTACTATTGAGTTGGATCTTGATCAGCTTAGTAGGACAGAAAGCGATTGTCTTCATGTATATCTTCAGAAGACGATGCAGAATACCTTACTAAACCCAAGTTTAGCTTGGAGGTGCTACATGGAGGACGCAACAACTTCATCTCCAGACATTTCCAACAGAAGGAAAGCTGAGAATTGCATTGATGGTGACTGTACAGTGTTTACTATACAAGAACTCATGAGGCGACAGGTAGCAGTATCTTGCATAACCTCAGCAGAGACATGCTTGGATACTCTCTCTAAGACCATAATACAAAACAACTGGACTGAGCCTTGCGACAGCTTATTTAGAGAACATCTAAAGCATGCCACAGCTCCAATGTAAGTAGTATTCGTACTGGATTGTGCATGGTTTGTTACTGGGTCTTCCACATTGAAAACCATGTGAAGTTTAGTATTTATTTTATTGAGAGTTGAAACCAGAAATTTGCAGTGAAGATATACCAGTGTTTGCTGTGTGAGCTGAAAGGTTCCCATAATGTTTGTAGGGCAGGGCCACATATACAAACAAACCTTACCCCTATCTGTAATCATAGAAGCTGTTAATAGGAAATATTGTGGTTTTCGGTTATCCAGTCAATTAATCAAACCGGGGCTGGGAAGCTTAAGTGGAAATGAAAGGGAAAACTGGAGAAGCCACTAAATTGAAAGCTTCGCTCGCCCGGCGTAACTCTAATTTAGGAAGAAAAAGCTATTAGAGTTCATAAGCCCGTTTAGAGATTGGAGCGAGTACCACATGAGCTCGTAGGTTCTATCAATACAATGGGTTGCATTATTGGTTAGGAAATTATTAACCTTTTTTCTGTAATTTGATCTGTACGTAATATTTTGATATATATGGACAATTAGAAACATGTTTAAACATGTATAATTAATAATTAGATGACTGTATCGTTCACAAAACCTTGATAGGTCCTATAAGTTTCTTATATTTGTACCTGCATTTCTAGAAGCCAGCCTTACTTGAAGCTGCTGAGCAATTTTGTTTAAAATTAGTTAAATGGTGTTTCAAGCAATCCTGCTTCTAGAACTATATTAGCTGCCACTTGGTTTCAAACAATCATACTTCTATTCTTGAATATCTTGGTGGAGTTGGCTGTAGTATTGGGTTTTATTTTGTTGAAAGACCAACATGGTGGTGGGGGAAAGGTTTACTTGTGTAATTCCTAACTTAATGGCTCGACCATCAAACTTTTTAATGATTGTGAGCCCCCCCTCCCCCATTCTCTCTCTTTCTATTATCTGGCTCATGCATATGTGTGGCATCTTGCTTGTATCCTAATTGATATGATGATAGTTAATCTGAAGTGGTAACAGTGGTTGTTCACTAAGTTGTGTCTTTTCATGGATTTGTAGAATGTGATCTCTGTATGAACTGGTTCAGTGTACTTTCATAAAAGCAACAACTGCCACAAATTCTGAGTTAACATCACTCTCTTCATTATTTTCAGTCAGAAAGATAATTATTGTTGATTGTTGAGCTATTGATGCTATCTTGTTTTTGAAATACTGAAATGAAAAGACTGATTTCACTCGGGAAGTAATTGCATCTTTCAGGAGGACTTTCGTGATTATGCATGAAGCTTTGAGCTAATATTTTGGCTTTTGCACTTAGGACCGAGGAGCAGTTGTTTGAGTCTGTCATGTGGAACCATTGGAGAACAAAGAACCTCTCATATTTGCTTGACAAGAGAACTATTAGACTGGTCTCAGGTGCAAAAATGATATTTTCTGCCCCTAAGATACAATGGGTACAAGTGTTTGAACTGTTAGACGTTTCAGCAGGAGCTAGTGACGACAATTTGAGTGAAACAATGGTATGTTGGTTCAAGTTTCCTTGTCTGTCTATCATTTGATTTGATTCCACTTTACATATAGAGAAGAATTATATGGATCTGGAAATGTGAGTTTGCATATAGTTTATAACTTTTGACATTTATGGTGCCATAAATCTGAATATATGCTTCATTCATTGGGCTATGTGATACTTCCATCTGTACGTACATGTGCATGAATGTGTTTTATTTTTTGCAATACACTCGCGTTATATTAGGCATTAAACAAGTGAATTTAGAATGAGCGCATGGTATCTTTTTAATTTAAATGTTTGATTCCAGGTTTCTACATGTATGCTTAGGCATCATTTCACAAAATAATAGATAGAATAGTAGACTACCATTATACGTTTCTACGGAGTTGAGAACATAGTGGTAGGTCAAATCTTGTCCAAAGTGCCCAGGATGACATTCATCTAGATTGTTAGGTAGGCAAGATCATTAATTGCAAGTTAGTATAATGCAGGAGCATCCAAGGTGGATGGAGCCTTCACTTAAGCTGTGGAGAATTTGGTTTGACCTGTTGATTTCACTTTTCAGATACTAACTCTTTCTGTATCCTTTTGTTAATCCTGTGTTATGACAGGAGCTTTTGTTACTAGGATGTGCTGCAAGCAAGTGGAGTTCTCTCATTGAACATTTCATGTTAGTTTCTTATAACTCCCTCACTATCTCTACCCAATACCATGAAGTCCGCAACGTCCTCCATGGGAGATATCAAGATCGTCATTCTACAGAGGAAATTCTTAACTCAAAGGTATTTTTTGCCCTTTAAACCTATCTGTTTATGTGAGAGGAGGAAAAAAGGGGAGAATATGGTTATCATTCCTCCTGCTGTTTGGGAGTTTTTTTGAGACAAATGATGGTTTGTGGCAATCCATTCCCATGTTTGAGACTTTTTTGAATGTAGAAGGGCTATTGTTTTTTCTAAAACCATGATTGCATTTAATTGCAATGTTCTTTTACACTAGGGATCGTGAACCCACGTTACCGGCAGGCAGATAGGAATGAGAAAGAATGGAAAGAGGTTAGAACATATAAATCTAGGTGGTTATGGGAGGTATGAGTGGTTAAGTGTAGTTGATAATGCAAGAAAAGAAGAAGTTATGTATGATGAAAGTAATTTAATGAGGGATATTATAGACATTTCTTAGGTGTTAGGTGGACACCAAACTCAACCCTCTTCTTTTATTAATAGTCTAAGTAAGTTTAATCTGTTTTTTTTTTTCCTTCCAATTCATCGTATTCCTTGCTTTCTCACTCTGCTTTCTCTGTTTGTCTAGAATGGGCTCTATATTAGGGGAAATGGAAGACCAAAATTGACGTATTTTGAGATAGTACAGAGAAAATGTTAGATAATTGTTTGAAAAGGTTATGGCCTTGGATATGCTGGGAGAGACTGATCTCAAGTAGCTTGAACGAGGCTTTGTTGAAAATGACACCAGAATTAATATCGGGAAGGCGCTTTGATTGGATACATAATTTTACTGGTCACTTTGAAATATAATTAACATGAGTGTAGATATGTACTCAATCCATTACAGAGCTACCAATTGAATTTCTATTGACTTCATGTATTTGCATCAGTATTTGTTTTCATCTCACTGCAAATGATGCTCATATGGATATTATATGTGGCTAGCATACTTTTGCCAATGTTGAGGATGGTTGGGTTGTAATTTAATAGGAGGATTATGCCAGAGTAAGGATTAGACATAACATATGTAGAGTTTTAGGGTTTATTTTTTGCACTTCGTGGTATTATTGGTTTATTTATGTATTGTGATGTGTAAGTATATGCCTTTACTCTGAAGAGCATTGATCGTATACTATGCTTAGATGGTCCTTTATTTTTGTTATGGATTGTAAATCATTCCAATTCTGATGGTTGAACTAGGAAAAAGATATTCTTGAGTGTCTGGAGCGGCTGTTAGGCAGTCAAATTCATCAGTTGTGGAACCTACCCTCTGCACTTGCAGCAATTGCAATTCCTTCATGGTACACAATTCATTTTATGATGATTTTAGGATATCCTGTGGACAATGAACACCTCCATTTCTTTTAGAAAGGTTACGATAACGGTGGTTGTATTGTAGAAACATCTGCCAATATATTTGTGCAGTTCACTTTTCTGGACTTGTTTTACTATAGGTGACTTTGTTTCTACATTATCCTGGTGAGCATGGTGATGTTTCTGCGTGGCACAATATGCTGCTTCACTTTCCATTGGTTCTGAACGAGTTTAACTTAAAATAACCTATCCAAGCTTTCAGTATAGTCATTGACAGCTTTGCGCCGGTTTGTTTATGAAATCGAAGATTGGGACATATTGTATTGCAGGTCAAAGTTGTTTAGATTGTATCTGAGTGAAATAGAGAGTAAATTCAGAGGAGATTCTTCAACAGTTAGGTATTGAATCTTTATATGCTTTTCTCATTGTCATTGTGTTGGTTATGAGCTTATTGATTTATTCTGTTAACCATTATTATTATTATTATTTCTGCAGATGCTGCAGTTGTATTGAAGATAGGAAGGAGCACAGAGACTGTAGGTTCATGGAGCTCTCTCTCTTTGTGTGTGTGTGTGGGTGTGGGTGGGTAGATGGACATCTGCTAGTCTTAAATTTTATTTTGCACTGCTAAATGCATGAATTATATTAGTATTATTTATTGGTTGAAAGCGTTTACTTGTGATCTGTCCTTAGCTTGTTGACAATGAAATAGAATAGCAAGAAGAAAATAGATGTATGTTGTTGAATTTTTCACCAACATGATGTTAGAAAGACTGCAATTTCACAGTTTTATTATGTTCTTGGTGGATCAGAGATGCTGAGAAAAAACTTCTTTTGATAAAACTAAAAGTCAACATTCATTGTATTTGGTCCAAAATAGAGGACACTACTTCCTCTTGGTAATTGCTTTTTATTATAGTTGGCCCTTGATTTGGTCCGAAATAGAGGACACTACTTACTCTTGATAATTGCTTTTCTATTATATGTGGACCTTTAAATGATCAATTACATCTTATCTATGCTATTAGTTATTTTGGAGACGAAGTTCTGCAGAATGGAGCAACTGAATAAATGCACTTTTCTCAAACGTGTTACGTTGTGCAGTATATCTTTGTGTGAATGGAACTGACAAGTTCACCTAAACTGATGTTGATTGTTCTTTACATCATAAATTTTAGATGCAACAAATCCTATGTGCTGGGGCACATCACTATATAATTGAAACGATAAGCTATATACCTTCTATATCTTTTGTTGTATTGATTGTCTAAATGTTCAGGTGTACCAAAGTTTGTTCTTGTTCCATTCTCTATTTATGAATCTCACTGGTACATGTATTTGTTTTAAGTATTAATAAGGCTGCTTTTAACTAATGACATAGTTTGTATTTATTGTCTACTCCCAGGTGAGGTTGCTGAAAGGATTTGGTGCCTCCACATCTTTCATGTCCGTGGCTCCCAGATATCATGTGGTGCTAAATGCGCTTGACAGTTGCACCTTACCATGGCAGTCTCTGGTAAGAAAATAAACTAAATCTTTCTGGAGCTTTCATGAAATACATGGATTAAGGATGACTTTTTCTTGAGGGACATCTATCTAATAAGGCAGCTAGGATCTTAGATAAGGCACAAATAAAGTGCCCTTGGGTCTTGGCTCTAATGGGGAAGGATTAGACTGGAAATTTAGGTAGATTTAAAATCAGTTCTTATCTCAGAGAATAGTTTTGAAAACAGCTTGTAAACTCAATAGATGACCTGTTTGTTTTAAATATCCGCTGTATGGTGTGCAATATTGGAAAAGGGTGGGTAGGGTATAGTCAGAGTTGCAGGTGAACTGTGGCACATCTAACAAATACTTTTTTTGAACGATGATAGGTGACAGACAGTAAAGATAAAGAACTCCCATATGATGATTGTAAGAACAGATGGGGATGTCGTCTGAAGTACAGACAACATGCCCCATGCTAAGTGAATGGGGTCCAGTGGCACCTGGCCATTATCTGATCAGATTTCAGAAATGGATTTATTTATGCAAAGACAACTACATAAAATTCCACAAAAAGTGCATATCCCTACTCGAGCTCATCTCCATAATTTCACAATACGCGAGCTCATCTTCATGGAGTGTTTTAATCACTACACTATAAAAGTGGATTAAAAGGGAAAGGGAAAATCTAGGCACCATTTGGTAATGCTTTTTAAAAAGTACTTGTATAAGTAAAAATACATATTACATATTTTTGTTTTATGCTTAAATCAGAAGCAGAGAAGTGAAAGCACGTTTGCTGATTATATAACAAACGAAAGGCGTGTATACTAATTCATATATAGTGTACTTATATTTGTACGTGTGCATATTATATACATGCAATTATGTTTGTAGGAATGAAACGAATGCGGCCAAGAAATGGCTAAAAATACTTTTTTCCTTTGCTTTTTTTGGCTTTTGAAGTACTGTTTTTCGGCGCAAATCACATGCTCTTTTTTATTTTTGAAAAAAATCAAAAATACAAGAAAGCAATTTTAAAGAAGCGTCATGAAATGGTTTGGTATCTATGATAAACAAGGATATTTTCATCAAATGTGGGGATTGATGTCCCAGTACAATGTTTTATATGAGTTGAGGAAAGAAGTTTGATCCTGCCTTCAGAAATTAGGAAAGGATGGAATAATGCCTGAACAACACCACAGAAGGTTTAGGGTATTTGAGTTGTATAACCAACAATCAAAAATATCTGAAAATTTAAATGAAAATGACTCTCGGAGTGTACAATATTGTCGAAAAGCAATTATAGCTCTTGCATGAAACAAACTTAGTTCACCCACTCCTATGGTAATAATATACGAGTATGTTATAGATTGTGAAGCTTTAGCGCATTAGGTGGTTGCATTATATGCCGAGACGTAGGTTCTTTATAGTCTGGATCAAAGTAGGTTCAATATATGGTATTATATTTTCTTGGAAAATCTGCATATCTACCTCCTTCCTTGGAGTACTTATGTTTCTTTTCTTCTTTATAATTGAGAATCTTATAATTTCTCAGTGGTCCCTGTCACTTATTAGTAAACAAGAAATAAAAGAGCAAGAGGCGAAAACAAAGGTACCTGGTATTTGCAGGTGTAGTCTCTGTCAACATATTTCAGATTGTTAGTTATTTTGAATAGATAAAGTTATGACCCATTTGTACATCATGCTATGGATTGTGGGCACAGTTTTCTTTCCTTCTAACCCGTTACTCTCCTTTTGTTCTCTCTTCTATTTTTTTTGTTATCTGTGTGAGTTCCGCAAAATTTTTGCAGGTCTCAATTGCCTCTTCCCTTTATATACATATATTTGGTCAAATTTGCAACGACAGTTATAACGTAACTATGTGGATGAATGTGGCGAGCCATGCATGAACAGTGAGTGCTTTGTTGTGTAAGAGTAAAGAGCAGACCTTATCTTCCGTTTCCTCCATAGAAGCTTTTCAGGAATCTGCGGGAATAGAAAGGAATAGCATGGCCAATAAAAAATAGCATCTTTTTTATATTCTATCTAATCTTAAAAGTGCTGTCTCACCACTAATGATGTTACATCACTAGAGTGAAGCCCTCTTTACACTCTCAAGACTGGGACCATAAGGACCAACAGGTAGCTATGCGGACTTGAATGGGATGTTTTATTTAGAACATTTGTCACCTCCTGTAGATGGGAAAATGACATCCAATATATCAACACCATTGTTTGTTCATTGGAATATTGAAACTTGAAAGCACAATTATCATGTTCTCCTTTAGATCATATATACCCATATTCTTTTTTTGACTTCTGAAGCAATATGAGGTATCCTTGTAGTGCTACTTAGTTAAAGGTGAGAGCAAGGAGCTAAGCATGAAAGTTTTGAATATGTTAAGCTTGAAGAAGATCCAGATAATGAAGTGGCGGACGAGGATTGCATCATGCGGTGGCTCTGCAGAAACGCGCGTCTGTGTTCAAAGAGAAGTGCCAGCTAAATGTTGCCATGGATCGTATGGTGCAAGGCAGTTATTGTGGAGATTCTGGTCACAGTGGAAGCAAGCTGTGAGATGGCAGAGAAGCACTGCACAGTTCAGCTATGATCCTCACAGCTATTCTCAAAACTTTGATGACGGTTGCTTCCATGATCATCTCTCACCTTTAGCTCCACCATGATTCTCACCTTTCAGACTGTTGCTGCTTTTCATCAATTTCTGCTTTCTTTTAACGAAGTTTTTTTAGTTATTTCATGGGGGTAAAAGGGTGTATATTTTATCTGCTTGGGTTTCCATTAGAGGTCATGTTCTCATTTTTCTGATTGCTTAAATGAATCCTTTGAATGCCTTCGCAGCAATTGTGAAGCTGCAAATATTGGCTGTCCCAGTCAAATATCTGAGCATTGAGGATGGTACGGTATCTCAATTTTTTTTGGGTACCGTATCATTTTCAATCATACAAATTTTTAGAGATATAGCGGACTAATTAGTCTACACAATATAGGCCTGTTAATCATGTCGGGTAAGTTGGGTGAGTGTTAAGTTGTAGTAGTTTTGTGTTAAAAAATAGGGTTAATTGCACCTTAAAAGATTGTTCGAATCTCAATTTGTATTTTCAAACATAAAAAATCTCAATTTGCAAGATAGAAATTTGTATCAATGTGCATTTAAAATTAACAGTTGTTAGTTTGGCGTCTAAAATTAATGGATAAATTACTCTTAGATTCTCTCATGTTTATCATTTAATCATTTGAACCCTTTTACATTTATAATATTACTATTACACCTCTTGACATTTGTATACGTGTGAAACATGACTCTTCGTTGTTGATATCTGTTAATACAATTGTTAAAAAATATGATTTCATCATAATAAAAAATTATAATTTCATATTATCCTTTATTTTTTGGGTTTGTGAGGGATTTAAGTGATTAAGTGACAAGCATGAGGGGTCTAGGGTATAATTTATCCATTTAGTTTTAAACGGTAAATTGACGGTTGTTAGCTTGAAGTGCGTCTTGATACAAATTTTTATCTTTGAGGGTGTAAATTGAGATTCAAACAATCTTTCGGGGTGTAATTTGAGATTAATCCTAAAAAATATTCCATTCATACTTGATTCGTTTAACGAATTGTGTCATATCGAGTTCGTGTTATATATGAATTATGTATAATTAGTATATAAATGAGTTGTATTTTTTTGATTGGTCATTGATGTTATTTATATTTGATTCGTTTATTAATCGTGTTGTGTTGGGTGTATTTATTTATTAAATGAGTGGTTTCTCAGCTGATGTGAATTATTTGATGAGAACAGCTCAGCTTGGTGAAGATTATTGTTTACTTTAAAAACGAGGTGCCCAAAAGTAGCTAGACCCATCAAAGATGGTTGGCCACAAGCGAGCCAATCTTGGTGATACTTTATAGATTAGGATGAGATTCATGCAAATCTATCACCTGTTAACTTTCTTCTTCCTTTTTATTTCCTAACAGTTCCAAGGTGTCACTTTACTCACATGCAAACATTACATAAAATATTATTTTTATCTAATTTGAGTAATTAATTTAAAGATCTAATTAATTATAATTTTTGAATTAAAAAATATACTCTTTTTAATATTGAATTCCTAATTAATTAAATGTAAACACTGAATTAGATCTCAAACAACCCTTAAAGGTTGTTCTGAACCCGACATTTGGTTAGTCAGAGATCTCAGATTCAATTCTTTTCCACACACTATAAGGGTAAGTCACGCTTGTTTTTTTTTGGGGGGGGGGGGGGGGTTTAACGGTCAAGAGTGTTTAAATCAACTTACACGCACCTCGACTAATCTCCTTTCCGGTCCGATCAAATGCAAATAATCCAAGCTGACACTAAGGTATTTATGAAGGATAAATTGCCTCTTTCTAGTTTTGAACGCAGGACGTTTGAGTTTACAGTTTGGTTCTGTTACTAGTCACGCTAGTTTTTTAGAGACATGCTCTAACTAAGTTCAAACCATGGTGGTAGTCACTAAACTTAAGGAAGTTGAGTTGTTAATTGAACTGAGCTACTCGAGTTCAGCCCGGGTTCAGTTTGTTTTTGGCTCATTAAGGCTAATGAGCCGAATTTGAATAATTTTTTGAGTTCGTTTTTCAAGTTCGGCTTGAACTCGATATACTCGACTCATTTATGTGCAAATACTTGGGCATGACTCGTTTTGAGCTTGTTCAGGCTTGACTTGTTTTCTAACCAAATTGAACTTGAACAGTTTTTTAGATTTGGTTAAAAAAATGAACTTTTTAGAGTCGAATCGAGTCGAGAATAGTCCACATAAATTTGGACACTCGGGCAAAAAAAGAAAAAAGAATTAGATCTCAAACTAAATTTTCAACTTGTGCATTGCTCTTTTTCCTTCACGCCTTTTGTAGCATACCGACACTGTATGACCAAAAATTCATCAGCACTCACCATTGATTGACTAAAGTCCAATTTAATTAATTATATCTTAAACCAAGTTATTTTCAAAAGCAGAACATGAGGCCATGCCCCCCAGCCCATGTACCTATGATGATTCCCCCTTAATCACTCTCAAAAATTGCCATATACTTCTTCAAACTCTCTCTCTCTCTCTCTCTCTCTCTCTCTCTCCTTGTGAGGATGCAGATGGGAAGAACTTTAGTGCTCTCACTAGCCTTCATGACCCTATGGATCGGATTAGCAGTTGCAGATTGGAACATTTTGAATCACAGAAAGAGGAATGTGTTTGGTGCTAGCTTGAAGAATTATTGTGAGAGTTGGAGGATTAATGTTGAGTTAAACAACATTAAAGAGTTTGATGTTGTCCCCCAGGAATGTATTGAGTACATTGGAAAATACATGACTTCAACCCAGTACAAGGCGGACATAGAGAGGGCCATTGAAGAATCTTCACTGTATCTGAGTAGCTGCTGTTCTTTAAAGGGTAATGGTAAAGATTCATGGATCTTTGATGTTGATGACACTCTCTTATCAACTGTGCCCTATTTCAAGAGACACAACTTTGGGTACGTGTCCATCCTTAGATCATTTCTGTAACTAGTATTTTCAATGGGTAATGTCGTAGTGTAGCATGCGAGTCAAGTCAAGTCGTGTTATGTTGTATGTGTCAAAATTTACTTGATTCATATCTCATTCATTTATAATTGTGTATAATCGTCGAATAAAATTTGATGTTGTTTGATGCTGGTATAAGTTGAGTGTAGTCAGATTTGTGTCTGATCTATTAGTTTGATGGGTTCGGTGGTGTTGGGCTTGGGTTTCCAGCCCAAAAAAGTCACCTAGTAAGTGGATTTGATGCTGGTATAAGTTGAGTATAGCCAGATTTGTGTCTGATCTATTAATTTGATGGGTTTGGTGGTGTTGGACATGGGTTTTCAGCCCAAAAAATGCACCTAGTAAGTGGAGTGATCCGCTCCCCTTATATGGTCAAGATCCCTTCATCACTAATCGATGTGGAACTCGTTCGACACCTCAACAATTCCTCTCTCGAACGAGACATAAAATTGATGACCATCATTATTATCTCATCTGGCATAAAGAGCCAAGTCCACAGAGTGGCTTGGGCGATGGGTCGAATAACACTTGTTGGGCATTGGTTTTCAAACCAAAAGGCGCATCTAGTAGTGGAGTGACCCGCTCCCTTATATGGCCCAGGACTTCCTCATCACGAATCAATGTGGGACTCGTTCGACATCACAATAAGTGGATCTATCAAGTTATTGCCAAAATTCTCTACGACTACACTTAATTCGTGTTTAATTTCTCGTTGGATTCGTGGGTGGTGTTTAGACTTGTGGTGCCTATTCCTACTGTTTACATTGATACATTGATGTTGTGGGTGTAAGATTTACTCTTTGCATTGGTACTGTTATGATCTGGGTGTAAGATTTATGGATGTGATTTGAAAATTAGGGGAGAGAAGCTGAATATTACCTCTTTGGAAGGATGGATGAGAGAAGCTGAGGCACCAGCACTTGAGCATGCACTAAGACTCTTCGACGAGATCAAAAGCAGAGGGATTAAGATCTTTTTGATTTCCTCAAGAAGGGAATGTGTGAGAGATGCCACTGTTGACAACCTCATCAAGGTTGGATACCATGGATGGACTAGTCTTATATTAAGGTACACTTTGGATCAAGTTTTGGTGCCTCTTTTTTATCTATTGAAATTGGTTGGCCAGAGGAGAACCTGATTTTTAATTTTTTGGTGCAGTTAAATAGTTCCAAATCCTAACATTTCTTTATGTTATGAATATATTTGAGTAAACTAAACATATGAACCTCAAACTATGACCTTTGTGTCAATCAAGTTCCTGAATATTTTTTTTTTGGTCAATTGAGTTTTTGAACTCTCTAATTGTATCAATTGAGCTCTTCTGTCTGCCTTCGTTAGAGTGTGCCACTCACGTGACTATATGACACAAAAAGAAAAAAATGCTCAATTGACACAATTAGAGAGTTCAGAGACTCAATTGACACATAAAAAAAGTTTAGGGGTTTAATTGACACAAAAATCATAGTTTGAGGGTCATATGTATAATTTACTCCAACCATTTGTGTCACGTGAGTAACACACTTCGCCACTTTCCGGTAAAATATATAGACAAAAAGACTTAATTAACAGAATTAGAGAGTTTATGGGTTCAATTGACAAAAAAAAAAAATCAGGGACCTAATTGACACATAGATCATAGTTTAAGGGTCATATATATAGTTTACTCGGTATATTTTGTTGCCATTAACTCATCTTTACATGATTTAGCTATAGTGCAACAAAAACCAAGTTGTACCTTGATAGATTAATAAACATATTGCCTTGGTCAAGGATTGAACCATTGTATCTAGTCAAGGATTGAACCATTGTATCTAGTCAAGGATTGAACCATTGCATCTAGAAAATGTTGTCCAAGGATCGAACCATTGCATCTAGTCAAGGATTGAATCATTGCATCTAGAGAATGGTGTTCAAGGATTGAACCATTGTATCTAGAAAATGGTGTCCAAAAAGTGCTGATAGACCCAGTTGGAAGCTTCAAGACTTAGTGTGGGTTGAGGGCCTTGGTGCTTTGGATTACTTCTATTGATTTTGTCAAACAAATAAATTGGAGAAAAGTACCATATACATTCTAATCATCAATTCAAATGTGTAATAAATTCTCTGAGGAGGACATTAATCAAAAGAATATTTCAAAATAGAGTTATTAAAATGACATGCACGATAGTAGAGATGATGATTTTGTTAAATGTTGTTGAATTTACACCTTTTTTTGTCGTTCCAGATGGTTATGAACGAAAGGGATTTCCTTTTTTTTACTTAGTTACAATCTTTACTATGGATATAGGGGTCTCAACGATGAATATAAACAAGTGCACAACTACAAAGCCGAGGCAAGGAAACAATTGGTTAATGAAGGGTACGACATTTGGGGCATCGTTGGAGACCAATGGAGCAGTTTTGATGGATCCCCAAGTGCAAAAAGAACATTTAAGCTTCCAAATTCCTTGTACTATGTTTCCTGAAGCTCAAAATCTGCAGCAGACAAGTAACTATTCAACAAGCTTCCAGTGATGGTGGTTATATTGTTGCAATTGCTATACTGGTGTGTATTGCTTAGTAAGTGATGAAAAATCCTATACCTCTGAACAATTTCTTTGAATGTGTTTGAACCACTCTCATCAAATTGATATTAATGCTCAACTCTCTCTCTCTCCCCCCTCCCCCCCCCCCCCAAAAAAAAAAGAAGGTAAATGGGAAGAAACATACTGTTCTTACAAGCTATCATAAGGGCAGTGCATTGGGTTGTGAAATTGTGTTCTTCTTGCTTGCTTTGCATTAGGCTATACGTTGGGTTTGTCATTGCAGATTGGGACATTTTGAATGAGAGACGCAGCCTTGAGTAAGTCCAAATACGCAAATGCTAGATCACATTACTGATATAGTGTTTCGACATGTTGTGGAAATGGAACAAGTGCATCGTGTTTTTCATTGAACTCGGTAGGAGTTAATAATGATATTTGAAGCCTAAAGAATGATTCCACTTATGCTTTTCACTATCTTCCTGATTTGATTACATGACATTGGCTCATATTTAGGGCAGTCTAGTTTTGTTGGGGGGGGGGGGGGGGGGGGGGGAGAGTATGTGTTGTGTGTGTCTCACAGTCCTTACTACTACAAATGTTATATTAAGTACTGATATGGAGCCATTTTACCCTTTTATTTGGAAAACTTTGATTCCCCTTCTCTTTTGAATAGGAATCATGTATTTATTCAAATGATTTTTATGTCAAAGGAAAAGTTTGTCTTCTCACTCTCTCTAATTATGGCAAAGATACTCTACTCCTTATATGTATGCCAAAAGCTTCAAAAAGCCAGTGGAACAAAATTCATCATGTTAGGGTCCTGTTTGGTTAGTGTCTCAAAAAATAGTATGCGAAAATTATTTTTAAAAAGAATTTTAGAAAAATATGTTTTTATGTTTTTTGTGTCGTAGAATCTGTTTGGTTATATGATTCTAAAAATAATTTTTCGGAGTAAAAAATAATAAAACTTGTTTGGATAGTAACCTAGAAAACAATGAAAACAGAAATGTGGTGGTGGAAGTGTGGTAGTTGTGGTGATTGTGTTTTCTAAATTTTGGAAAAGTTATTTCAAAAAATAAACAAAACAGTTATAACTTATTCTCTAATCTGTCAATTATTTGTTCTCAGTTTTAAAAAAACAAGAATAAAAAATAGCTAGCCAAAGAAACTATTTCCAAAAATAAAAAAATAATTTTTGAGATGCAAACTAAACAGGATTTAAATACTCTCTCTGCTTTTAATTCACTTACCCATATCTATTTTATGTGAAGTAATGCAACTTCTAATCTAATGGACGAAGACTATCACAAAATGTGACTATACCCAACTCCCTCCCCCCCCCCCCCCAAAAAAAAAAAAAAAAAAAAAACCACCATATGATAGGAAAGAAATATATTGGAAGTAATAGATTGATATTTTTTTTTGGAATCAACTCATCTCTCTTTTTGATCTTGTTAATTCACTTTTTTTTCTTTAGCAATAAACTATGTAAAAATGGTGAGGATTCTCTGCTGTTAGAAAATTAACAGCAGATGTGATGTTGATTAAAACAATATCATTTTATTAAATAGAATGACATTTGCACCAAAACCATTTTGGTCAACAACACCTCTGTTGTTAAAAACACAATCAAAGCCAGTACTTATCTCCCATTCCTCTCTCTTTCAACTTCAATAATATATTATTTAGTTTTATTAATTTAATACTAATTTAATATTTTATTTTATTAAATTAATACCAAATTAATATTTAATTTATAAGATTAACATTAATTGTCACCACATTACATTTAGTTTCATGAATTAACACCAAATTGATTGTTAATTTCATCAATTTAATATTCAATTGACGTTCAACTTCACCAAATAAATATTTAATTCTCCTGAATTAACATTCAAAATTATCAGTTTAACATTTAATTTTTTAATTAACATTAAATTTTATCAATTTAATTAAACATTTAATTAGCATTCAAACTAATCAATTTAATATTCGATTTAAAATTAAATTTTATCAAATTCACACCAACTGACCTTCAATTTAACATTCAAACATTCGGGGTTTTCTCTTAATTGCATTTTTTTTTTTTTTTAGTTAAATTAGACTTTTCTTAGGTTTTATGTTGAATTAGATTTCTTTATGTTTTAGCTCTAAAAAAATACGAAGGAGGAAAGGGATAGGAAAATATTTTTTAGTTTCTTTATTTAGGAGTAAATTTGTCATTAATAGAGAAATATTGAATGACATCACTATTTTTTGATGTGTCAATAATGTCTCAAATTATAGAGGTATTAGTTGAAACAAATCTATAAATCATAAGGGAATGCAGTAATATTTTAAAAAATACGGGTAGTGTTTATAAAATTATACGAGGTGTTACTGAAATTTACCCAAAAATTAAATATCTAGCCAAAAAATAATAAAAAATTGTACCATTTTCACACCAATAACATCTGTCTTTTGTGTGCAATAAACATATATTAATGATAATCTATGCTTGATTGTACGGTGCAATGTGAATAATTTTGAGAGGAATATTTGTGGCTGTTAAATAAATCTATTTAAAACTGTTGAATAAAATTATTAAAATTTATCCAATTTTATATTATAAATAAATGCTCAAAAAATGTCCGACACCTTTTTATTTTTTTGTGACATCGACACTAAGTCGAAGATCTTTACATTGGATCGATGCATCCATAATCCACCCATCACTTGACACTTGTCTTGTCCATTCAAAGTTGCAAGGGATCACTTTTATGAGTGGATGCACGAATAAAAGTAACCAAAAAAAAAAAAGAAAAATATTATGTATTTCAAATTTGCAATCTAAATTTGCATCCAAAATGAAGGGGACCGTTAGATGAGTGGATCCTATCAACTTTTTTAAACGGGACCTACTGATCCAATGAACCTCTTTCATTTGTGATGCAAATTTGGGTTGTAGATTTGAGATATATAACATTGCTCAAAAAAAAAAATGCTATTTATACTTCAAATGTTGATTTAATTAATTATAATTATTAAATTCATAATAAATTTTAATAAATACTTAAATTCATAATTAAATCAATGATAATGATTAATAATATCAAATAACATTACTCTAAAATTTATCTATATAATATTAGAATTAGTAATTTAAATTTATAAAAAATATAATAATAAAAAAATATCATCTTCTAACTCAACTAACATTCCATGTGAGACAAAATTGTTCTACATCCCTCTCTTTCTTATTTTTTTTTATATTTGTTCTAAGTTTAAATTGTGTTATAATTAAAAGAAATATTATATAAAACATATACATTAGACAGCCACGTCATCATCAGATTAATATTCGTTTTAATATTTTTTTTTTATAATTTTTCCATATATCAACTTGTATATTGATTTTTCCTTCGTAAATAATTGATCCGTGAAAAAAAAAATAGAAAAAATATATTAGTAAAAATCTAAATCCATCATTATCCATTCACATACATGCCTACTGTCCCTATCTAGTGGGACCCATACACATGGACAGTCACCAACTTTCCATGTAGCCACACGCGCCCCAAAACGAGCGTGATTTAGTGACGATCACTTCCCATTGTAAATACTGCTGTGTGGGTGTGTGTCCAAAGCCCCAACAAAAGAAAAGACTCGAACTAGTCACCGTTCAATTCATTGGGTACGCCGGTGACAAAGCCCCATAACACCCGTCCGTATCATCAGTATATATATCTATATATATATATATATATATACATATGTATAAGATGTGTTTACATCACAGGTCTGTCCCTTAGATTTCTGTTGTTTGGTTCGGGAATTAGCTCTGCGAAGATAAATTAGTGGTTCGATGTGGAGCTCTTTGGGTCTCAATTTCTTTATTTGCAGTGATTTTTGGTAAGAATTTTGGATACCCAATTCGTAATTTGATTATCGAGTTTAGAGTCTGGAAGGAATTTAGATGATCCATGTCGATTTTTTTCGTTCTTTTAATCTTTATTGGCTGCATAATTGAATAGGGTTCTCTCTCTCTCTCTCTCTCTCATAGGAGTGTGTGTGTGTGTGTACTACTTGCAACATGCTGAATGTATTGTTAGCATTGCATAGTTCATGTTCGTGTATGGCTTGAAATGAAGGAAATATTTTTTTTGGGGATTTAAATGGCAATTTTCTTCAACCTTGTGTTTTTGGACTTGATTATTCGAGCTTATAAATAAGCATTTCGGTGGTTTTTATGCAATTGCCTTTTTAGCTTGAGTTGGGGGCTTGAATAGGTCAGAATGGTGGAAAAAGGATTCCTTTAGCGTACCCGACTAGTTTTGTGAGGCTTTCATGTGTTGATATGAGTTGGATATTTGGAAGATGAGAGAATTTAGATAGTGATATAACCTTGAGATATTCTATGGTTGTAATTGACAAAATTATTTTAGCTTTTAATGTTTCATGTAGATGGATGATATTGGATTCAGTAGTTTTTAGATGTTCTGCAGTACAATAGCTGGTCAATTCTGTGTGTGTGCACAATGTTTAGAACCCCAGGCTTCATCAAGCCAGGCAGTAAACTTTGGTATCCTTTATTTTGGCACCAAAGTTTACAAGCTATTGCTTAATCCCCCCTCCCTCTGGCTAGATGTCGCATTCACAAATGTGACATGTTTTGCATGCATAAATTTATTCTCCACGCACTGATTATGGTGTTCTATCATCCACAACAAGATGATGCTTAGTATTTGTCATCTCTATCAAGTTGGGATACTAGGTAAACCAAAGAGAGCTTTCTCACTTCGACCAACCTTAACTACCAGGAGTATCATTGCACCTGTCAAACACCAGCCCAACATTTGCAGTACCTTGTAGATATCGAAGTATGCATTTCATAGCCAGCCAATTAATCTCACCTGGGCTGTCACCACATATTAAGGAGGAGGTAGAGTACATGTCACATGTTCCTTATGCCAGTTCAATTTGAAGCATTATGTTTGCTACGGTGTGCACTAGACCAGACATTTCACATGCCTTAAATGTGGTTAGCCAGTATATGGATCGAATTAGGTGGCTTGAAGTCAACACACCGAAAGTGAACCTAACTTTGGAGGCTCAATTAGTGCACCGAAAGTACACCAGAATTAAGGATTCTAATTTTGGGTACTGTGCATCTACCTATAAATAGGCTATCGAGTTTCTTGTTACTGCATCAGAATTTGACACAAGTTCCTTGAGTGAAAGAGTTTGTTTGATAGTGTGAATTGAGAGGGGTGTATAAGGGTTTAATGGTTTAGGTTTTGAGATAGAAATATGGGTGGTTAGCTTGTATTGATATTTTTAGTTTTTGTGATTGTTTCAAACTATACCAAGATTTTTTTAACAGGGAAACACAGTTCTCCTTTTCTTGGACTACGAACCCACCTGGTTGATGCATGTAAATCTATTCGTCCAACTCATGCAGAAATGCTGTTTTGACATCGAGCTGCTCAAATTCTAAGTAAAATAAATTAATCATGTTCAATAGCACTCTAGTCGAGCTATGCTTCACGACAGGAGAGAACACTCCGTTGAAGTCAACACCCTCCTTCTGTGTGTAGTCCTTGGCCACCAAGCGAGCTTTTAAACGAACATCTTTCATTGTTGGACTTTTTTTTTTTCCTTTTGAAAACCCATTTGCAACAAACGATTTTTTGGCCCTTTGGTGGTTTCACTAACTCTCATGTATGATTCTTATGGAGAGACCCAATCTCTTTATTCATGGTTACTACCCATTGTGTGAAATTTTCACTAGTGATGGCTTCACGATAAGAGACGGGCTCATGAGCCTCAACACTTTAAGTACATAGACAACAAGATCTTCGTAACCATATATTTGAGGCGGCTTAGTTTGTCTTCTTTCTCTGTCCCTCTTAAACATGTACCCTTGTTGATGTGGAGTCGCACTAGAGTCTTGTTCCTCATTTGCATCTAGCTTGAGTGGGACATCATCTTTCAAATCTTGTTGCAAGTTCTTTGGAGCTTTCACTTCCACCTGATTAGTGAAACCATGGCCCGTTCCAACATTAAGAGACTACTCCTTATTGGTTTTGAGCATAACAGACTCATTAAAGGTCACGTCTCTACTGATAATACATTTAGGTGGTTTAGTGTCATCACACCACAATTGATAACCTTTCACTTTATCCGCATACCCTAGAAATATTCATTTTTTTTGCCATCAACTCAAGTGTATTATCATTCATATGAGCATAAGCTGGACAACTAAACACTCTTAAATCAGTGTAACTTGTAGGAGATCCAGACCAAACATTTTCAGAAGTCTTATACTCGATATCTGTCGATAGAGACCTATTTACAAGATAACAAGTTGTATTAACAACTTCAGCTCAGAACTTCTTGGATAGTCCAACATTTAAGGGCATGCATCGTGCCCTCTCCAAGAGAGCTCTATTCATTCGTTTTGCAACCCCGTTTTGTTATGGTGTTTTTTCACCATGCAGTGTCTCACGATCCCTTTTTTCTTGCAGAATTCATTGAAAACATCTCTACAAAATTTCATGCCGTTGTCAGTTCTTAAAGGCTTGATCTGTTCTGCTGTCTACTTCTCGATCATAGCATTCCATTGTTTGAACTATTCAGAGACATCATTCTTGTACTTCAATATAAATACCCACACTTTTCGAGAATGATCATTGGTGAAGGTTAACATATACCTTCAACCACTAAGAGAGAGAACTCGAGAGGGCCCCAAAGGTCAGAATGAATATAATTCAAAGTGCCCTTGGTCCGATGAATAGCCATAGTGAGCTTCACCTTGCATTGCTTCTTGAATACACAGTGTTCACAGAAATCCAGCTTTCCTGTCTTTTGGCCATACAACAAACCTCATTTGCTTAGAACATCTAGCCTTTTTTCACTCCTATGTTCTAAGCGCATATGCCATAATTTGATAGTGTCTAAGCTTGAACCTAAAGATAAAGTTACAACAACAATACTCATCACTGTGTTGCGTTGTATCTGGTACAAGCTATTCTACTTCTGCCTTTTTCTCACGACAAGAGCAGTGTACCCAAGAAAATAATATTTTTCTCCAGATCTGGAATATGCCTAACATCTGTAAGAGTCTTCACAATGCCATCATACATTTTGATTCATATTATTTCTATCCCCAGAACCTTACAGGCTATACTACAATCACTTGATTCATAGGTGGCCAACTAGTTTTTATTAGCACACATATGATAGGAGCAAACCGAATTAAGAATCTATTTATCACCTGAGCTGTTAGTACTATATGTGGGAACATCAGCATCAGTGGAACTTTCATCAGCAACACCAAAGACACACATCTTGAAACATCATATGTTGAAGGCGTTTGTTCTGTCAAACTTTTCTACTTAGAACTTTGCGGCCATGGTAAAATCTCAAGGCAAAATTTTGACAGCATTAGATACCAGTTTGTTGTGACGGACCCAAGATTTGAGTATCGAGAATTACAATAAAATGACAAGAAATAAAGAGGGTACACACACAAAGACATAAGAGACTTACTTGGTTCGGCAAAAAACCTTATGTACGTCCACGCAACGTAATACTCTATTGTGAGAGAAATTGAGAATATCAGGATAAGCTAATCACTCAGATTTATATCCTAAAACCCAAGTCCTTAAACCATTGTACAAATACACCCTTCTCAACTCACACTCTCAAACAAGCTTTCTCACTCAGGGAATGTGTGTCAAGTTCTAATGTAGAAACAAGAAACTTAATAGCCTATTTATAGGTAGATGCACAGTACCCGAAATCAGAACTTCTTAAATTCTGGTACACTAATTAAGCCTCCAAAATTAGGTGCACTTTCGGTGCCTTGACTTCAAGCCACCTAATCCCACCTTACAAATTGGCCATTTGATGACGATGGCTTAGATGATTTAGAGTTGTCTTGAAAACAACTCTGTCGAATCTCCTGAGATTCGTGGTTTCCACAGAACATGAAACAACATCGAAAAGAAAAGTGTCGAATTAACTTGGCCAAATCATATTGGTTGGACCATGGCGCGAAAAACATTGGGGGCATGGAGCTGGGTTATTATAGTGCAAAATTACGGCCTTGAGGGGATACAAGGGTGAAAAGTGATTTCGAGGGCAAATATGGAAAATAGACCTTTGCATATCTCACACATCATGCCCTAAGAGTGCATGACAATAGTGTTCAAAGTATCAGTCGACTCGGCCGAGTTATAACCGCCTCGGCCCCTACCGAACTAATAATGATACACGTTACACCAAATCAACGAGTCTCACTAGAGTCGGCCTTGAATCGGAGATGACTCGGTAAAATCGGTGCAACTCGGGCTTACCTCAGTCGACTCAGACCAACTCGTCACCGAGTCGAATGATTCATGATAGAATTGCATAGACCACTAAAATACAACAAAGAGTCGGCCAAAAAAAAAAGTAGATAGAGAAGAAAGAAAGAGATAGGGTTGATTCCCACATGAAACATGCATAAAACTGTGAGAAACCCATATTCAAAGCTGAATCGAAGCAATTTTTAGTCTCCCACGCAATACCCATATGCTTTTTGGTAAGACAAGAAAGAAATTGAAAGTAAACCTGCAAAATCAAGCAACTGCCAACGAGTCTAGATCTCCTTCTTCCTCCTTTTATTCTTTTTTCTTCATCTTCCTCAGTTCATCATGTCATGACGATCGATCACACACCGGTGTCGAATCTCTGCTTGGACTTTGACTTCCAGTCTCGAATCGTGAACAGACGAGGAGGTTTGCCATTTCTCTCTCTCTTTCTCTCCCCCCCTTCTTTTACGGGATGTGTGAAATGGGGCAGTGTTCAAGGCATTTCTTTAAATGTTATTAGTTGTAGCATTAAATAGTATTAATTGTTTTGTATTTTTTATTTCTCTCTTCACTCCAATGTGAAAGTCATTTCATTAAATGTTATTGGTTGTAGTTAGGGGTGTCAATCGTGTCAGGTTAAACGGTTACGTGTCGGGTTAAACGGGTGACGGGTGAAAAATATACAAACCCATACACGACACGTTTAATAAACGGGTAAAAATTTTAAACACGAACACGAACCGTTTAATAAACGAGTAACACGACACAAACCGTTTAACCCATTTAAAAATTAAAAAAAAACAAAAAAATTATTATTTTTACAAACTTTTTTACTCCATTTTTTTTTTTAACTATACTGTCCTCAATTAGAGGAGTTCCAGCCAACAATGAGCAGCCACTTTATGAGCCAGCCAACAATGAGCAGCCACTTTATGAGCCAGCCAACAATGGGCAGCCACTTTATGAGCCAGCCAACACAGTCCAAATTATAAAGCAACAACCACTGCCTTATCTTATACAGCCAACAACCACTATTTTCTTCACTCCCAGGCGATGTGAGATTCAAAGAAGTGGTACTCTCTTCACTCCCTAGCCAACAACCACTGCCTCTTATATAAGGCAATATTTTTTTTACTGTTTTTTCTTTAATCATTCATTCTTTTATATATATATAAAATAATTATTAATTTATTATTATATTAATTTTATTTAATCGGGTAAACGTGTGATAAACGGTTTGACAGGTCTCACCCGAACACGACCCGTTTATTAAACGTGTTTGGCGTGTCAACCCGTTTATTATCCAAACCCGCTTAATTCGTGTCGGTTAATCGTGTCGTGTCGGATTTTGACAGCCCTAGTTGTAGTATTAAATAGTGTTAATTGATCTGTATTTTTATTTGTCTCTTGGGTCTGATAATTGATTAAATAATTTAGTTGATGTTTCTCTATTAATTGTCTTTTAAATTGATATATGCATTGCATTGGTATAATACTTAATTTGGGGGGTTAATTGGAGAAATTAATATCTTTCATTAGATTGGCAATGAATGGTATACAAATTATTGTTCGGTACATTCTTAAATATCTAAAGTGAACACTAGTAATGGTAAATATTTTCGGTAACACTCTTATATTTAATTTTCACTATATTTGATGTGCTAGATGATTTATTTTGGACATATAATTCATTGATGCTATTATTTATATTTTTTGGAATTTTTCTATGATTTTTTCAGAATTTTTGCGTATCGGCCGATACCGCGACCGATGTGTATCAATGCCTTCCAAGTTGATGACTGATACTGCGACCTTGAAACATGCATGACAATCCTAGAATAGAGTAACCGTTATAGTTCTCAATACATTGTTAGACTTGTAGGTGGAGTTAATGAAATATTGGTTGGATTTGCTTTACAATGTTGGCAGTCATTGTAAGATGGTCTATCAGATGAGACGAAAGGTAGAAAGGAATGGCAAGTTTTTAGTAAATTTGCTCGATATTCAGCTTTCTAAAGGAGGTGCTTCTTAGTCCAGGGAGATTCTTATGGTTAACTGGGTTTTAAAGGAAAATTGCTCAATTGTTTGGGAAAAGTGGGTTTATACTTTTTGCTCCTTTAGTTTCATGGCAATTTTTTATTTTATACTAATTTTTCCATTATCAATTCTGTGTTTTTCTGGTAGCTTCTTATATCTGATCCTACAAAAAAATATTGCTAGTGAAGGCCGTTAATTACTTGTTATTTGTGAATAAGTTGCAATATATTCTTTTTCTTATTTGGTGATGTATGATCTTGATGACCCCTTTCATGGTGTAGGTATTAACGATTGCCAAAGGTGTACTGGAGACTCTAAGCTTGTAGTAGTTGATTGATAGCTGAGCTTGCTCACCTTTTAAGAGAGGAGTAAGAATGGAAGCACGCCCTGCTTTGTCAATTCAAAAGTCAGGTGCAAGACAACACAATAACCTTGCAGCGTCTGGGCCTCTGTCTTCATCTTTACCTGTTCTTCCCTCCACTCTGGGAGAAAAATATCCTAAGTTGCAAGACTCTCAACAGATTCCCATGGAGAGGGAATTTTTGCCACCTCCTCTGGCAGTTCATCCTTTGGCTGTTCATCCTCCATTGTCTTCCAATAGTGGGGCTGTTGGCCACATATTTTCTTCATCCTCAGAATTCTCCACCCATCTTCATTTTTCTTCTGCTTCCCCCCATGAAAAGCATTCAAGACAGGCTCCTTTCATTTCCCAGTCGTCAAAAAGTGCGGGGTCCGCACCATCAATGCATTCTTGTAACTCAGGACTTCTTCAATCTACAGCATCTAGTCACTATACTAAAGAAAGCAATGATGATTCCTGGTGTACAGGTTCACTGCCTGATTTCCTTAATTATGCATTGAACACATCAGTCCAGAATAGTCAATTCGAAAGTAGCAACAGTGGTGGTTGTAGCATGCCATCTGAGGAACTTGGCAAACGAAATGATTGGCAGGAATGGGCAGACCAACTAATCAATGATGATAATGATGCATTGACTTCTGATTGGAATGAGCTTCTTGTTGATACTAGTGTTGTACATCCAGAGCCAGAGGTTAGGGTCCTATCACAACACCAGCCTTTCCAGATTGCTTTACTATAGGTTTTCCAGAGATGTAATTTATATGTTTCTTTCTATTTGCTTGGTTATAATAGATGGCCTCTCAGGCTTTCAAACCATCCACCAATTTCTCAGTGCACCTGCCCCTAGTACGTCAGCAACTTCCTGCTGCTTCTGGAGAAACTTGTGTTGTTGTTCCCCCTTCCCCCTCAGCGAGTGGTGCTGCAACCAAACCACGCATGCGTTGGACTCCAGAACTTCATGAAGCCTTTGTGGAGTCAGTTAACAAGCTTGGTGGAAGTGAAAGTAAGATTAATCCTTGCTGTACCTTTTGACCTTGTCTGAGGTTACAAAAACGTGGGGATACTATTTACATTAACTACTTTTTGAACCACAGGAGCTACTCCCAAGGGAGTGCTGAAGCTAATGAAAGTTCAGGGTTTGACAATCTATCATGTAAAAAGTCACTTGCAGGTGCTTTTGTTGGCCTTTTTTCCTTATATTAGTTCCCGACAAAGTGGATCAGCCATTTTTGTCATTACTCATGTAACCATGAATTTGGTTCTCTGGATTGCAGAAATATCGAACAGCTAGATACAAACCAGAATCATTAGAAGGTAAACAACAGCTGTTTTTTGTTTTGTTATGGATGATCTAATGTACTGCATTCTATCATTTTATCTCATTCGATCCATTCTGGTTTTTACATTGTTGTCACTTCTGTTCTTATGGCAAATGAAATGCTGGAGAAAGCTGGTATTTAAGTTGTTCAGTAAGGCAAAATTCTGTTTATGGTTTTTCTTTTTTCCTTTTTTTAGCATCATGTTTGTAGCATTTGCATGATATAAAATGAGTGGAGTACAGCCTATTTTTTGACCAACATGCCAATCCCATTCACGTAGTTCCTGCAAGAAGAGCATATCAAAATAGATACAGCGACTGAGAAAGATCGATCTCTTCTTCTTGGTTTTCTTCTGAGCTCCCCCCAAAAGTCCCCCATTTCTTGTGACAACCCCCTTTTTATTTTCTCTCCTTTAGGCCGTGACTCACTCTATGGTGAGCACACAGAGATACAGGTGCAAATAGGCAAGCACGTGCATGTGTCTCACTCCATATATAGCTGCCACCTCTTGTTACTTTGTTTAACAATTTTATTTTCGTAATTTTTTCATGTACTTATCCATTGGTTCATAAAAGTCCATGCTTCACAATAAGTGGAACTTGGAAGCCTACTAGAAATTTTGACAGGTTGTAGGGATAGTTTCCCATATTCACATTTTTTTTTCTTTTTCCCAGCTTTTTATCCTTGACTTCAGTTCCTTCTATTGGCTTCATTACTTACCAATTGGTCTCACTAGCATTTGCCATCAATTAGTCTCACCATAATCATTTGCCATCAATTAGTCTCACCATAATCTGTCGTCATACGAAATTAACTTGTCTATTGGAACGGGGTGTTACAGTAACTTGTCAGAAAAGTGACAGTCTGCAAGTTGAGTTCCTTTATTCATTGGGACTGCTTTCTCGCGCAAAGTATCAATCTTTGTGAGCTTTGCTCATGAAGCTAATTTAGGTTTTCTAGAACTTGTTCCCTGAATATTTTTCTAGGTTCTTTTGTTGTTTCAGCTGTTTATGACCTGTGAGCATTGGAGGGAAGACTTCCACCATAGCTCTGATGCTTGTAGTTCTGTACTTGCTGTGTTACCCAAGCCTCAGCACTCTGTTGTATAGGGAAATTTTTGCAGTGATGTACTGTTTAGCATATTTTCTCCTTTTCCCCCTCAAAATCCTGTGTCATCTTTCCAATAGTGTTTTTTTTTTGGTGTAGTTGTTTGTTTCTTGCTTTTTTTGGTTGGACCATAGTATGTAAAAGAGGATTCAGGGCATGACACTCCATAACTCAGGCATTCTCCTTTTGCAGGATCTTCAGAGAAAAAATTGACTCCTATTGAAGAATTATCATCTTTGGACTTGAAAGCGTAAGTAACTTGATTGATTTGACCACTTCCATCAATTGGTGGAGTTTATAGTTTATGTATGTACTATTAATTGGTTATTTATTCTCTAATCTAAATGAATGTCATAAAAGTATTGTCACTTTCTGTGGTATATAGGTGCCTTCCAGTGGTAGTTTATCTTTTCATTGACCAATTTTTTACATAGAAAGTTCCATTCTTGACCCAATAATACTAGAATTTTGACTGCCACTTCTATTCCTCTGCTGAATTTGATCTATTGTACAATAATAATTGATCACATTGGGAGGTTGAAGTCCTAAACTTGTGAAGAACCGACTTGGAAAAAGAGCCAAGCAATGCATCCGTAATGGCATCAGCAGATTACATGGATGAAATGCTTAGATCCAAGAATTGATATCCCTAAACTTTCATATTCTATGTTTAAAAATTAAAAGAAAAATTATGTCGGCAAACTCTGGCACTAATGCTGATCTTCTGGGAGACTGACAACTTTGATGGGGGGAGAGAGATGCTGATGATCATTATGACAGGGACTAGGAGTTCTCATGGAAGGGGGGATGACAGTGGCACAACCATGGGAGACCTAGAATGTTTGGGAGAGCTGCATTAGGGGGAACCTTATCATTGTTTGCAAATTAACGAAGGGTCATTCTGATGTCTGAATTCTTAACAAAATGACAGACGTTTATGTTGTTTGCTGGTAAAATAAGCAAAGGCAAAACTGTTCTCCCTTGAGGCAGTAACAAACATAACCTCAAAACTTGTTACAAAAGCCTTGTCTTTCACCTTTATAAGCTCTAATCATAACTACTGCTACTTCACTAAGTATCCTCCCAGTAAGTAAGAAATGTTTCCAAGATAACAAAGTCTTGAAACTTTAAAAAAAGCTGAAAAGTATACTAAACTTTGAGTGTATAGAATCCTCTGGATTCCAATCCTATTTCGGCACTGGTAAACTTTAATGAAGACTTGTGATGCTGTCATGAACCTGCGTTGAGCTTTTATTCTTTTACCCTGAAATCAGTGCTGTCCCATTTAAGATTAAGACCTTGCATAGCCCTTTCCAATTGCGGCAGCAGGGCCAGTGGACCCCTTTTCTGTGTTCATTGCCATTCTTTTCTGGTGAACTAAGGCTGCCCTGAAGTAGTTTAACCTTACTGCATGCTGTCTGCTTCGGAAGGCTCAGGGTTCAAGTCCTGGTTAAGGGACATGGGGTGGGGTGGGTGGGGTTATGGATTTAATAACCTCCCTTCCCCAAACTCCCCACATTATGTAACCAGTGATAATTCCAGTTCAAAGAAGCGGAAGAAGAAAACTTGTTCTTGACCCACCAAAACTGCAATGAATAGGGTATATCCAAATTGTATTAAATTAAAAGGACTCACTCTCTGTTTCTCTCTCTCTCTCTCTAATAGTGTTGGCTTTGTTTAAAGGCTAGCTCACATATATCCATGTAATTGCGCCCGGCGTGGAAATCAAGTCTCACATCTGTCTCTTGCGAATGAAAACTGCAATGCCTCTTAAGAGGCACAACATGGGTCTCACCAACACTGGGACTGTAAAGACTAGAGATTTTCCATATTATGATTGTATTTCTTACTGATGGTAAGCGTAGGGGTAGAAGACCAAAATTAACTTGAAATTAAATAGTAAAGAAAGATATGAGTACTTACGGTTTAACAGAAAAAATGGCCTTAATAGAGCACAAAGGTGAAACATGATACATGTAGCCGACCCCAGAAATGTTGACATCTCGAATGTTTTTATGGTCATATATCTTTAAGTTAGAATCTCGGTGATTAAATTATAATTGCAAATGTAAACAATCAGCTTGGATGTGGACATTATGCACTTGCTTGTTATCCTGTAAAGCTGAATGCAGTTGATTCCTCTTCCTCTGCAGTCTGCACCTGACATCTGTATCTAACTATAATTACCTTCACATTTTTTAAATTTGATAATGAATGGTAGTACCAGAAAAGTTATAATAATGCTGCCTACCTATTGTCATTGGTGGACTAAGTTTGTGTAAACCTTGGAGTTCAGAGTGTATACAAGTAGACAAAAGGTTGAAGGACTTACCTAAATTGGATAGTCATTCCGTTGGTTTTAAATTTGAAGTTTAAACTGAAGGCAAGTGGGTGCAGGAATGGATTAAGCTTGACTAGACGATACAGCTATTTTGGTGATCAAATGAGGGTTTTGAACTTGTTCCAATAGAATTAAGCCTCTAAGATAGAATATTATCACTTTAACTACTAAGACTATTCTAGACTTACTGAAGATGACTGTTCAAAGTCCCAATGGGAAAATTTGACCCCGTATAAAGCAGCCTAAGCAGTTCATGTGAATCTTGGTCGAGATTGGTGCTCTGCAAATAGCTTGTGGAGTCACTCCACTTTTGCTGATAAAAATCTGGTCTCAAGTGTTGCCATAGCTAACTTTTAGGATTGAGTAGGTATTTGTGTTGCTCTTCGTAAAGATTTCCATGCATATGAAGTCTCTTCAAAATATGCTTTGAAGCTTTCTATCTTTTGATGCATCCAAGATTCTAGATGTAGCTTTTGTATCTGGTTGTATCTCATATGAATTATTATCCTGAATTCATCACTCAAATTTATTACATTTCTCGTGTTTGGTAACAGGGGTATTGAGATCACTGAAGCACTACGATTGCAGATGGAAGTTCAGAAGCGGCTGCATGAACAGCTTGAGGTATGACTGTGTTCTTTAAAGGGATTTGAGTTTGATTTCTTGTGTGATCATGGATCATAAGGTGCAGATTTATGTTTGTAGGGCTTGCACGTTGACTCTACATATAAGATGTATGTCAAAGCCACCCTGTTCATTAGTGATTTAATGCATAACCCGAACAGCAGCTGTTTATGCTGCTTCTCAGTTGTTTGATCCTGTAGTTGCTGCGAAAAATTGTGCATATTAAGAAAGTAGCATCACAGAAATGCAGTGCTAACATCTTTCATTTTTCTTTTCCATTCGTGGTTGACTCCATGATTAAAGATGTGGAATCACAACTCCAACTGAATATCCTATTTTTTATTGTTATATACATTTGTATTGATTACAGTTAAAGAATTACAAAGCCATTCAATGTCATGGTCCGGTCATTCTATAAAATTCATGGGTCTCAAATCTTGAACCCGGACGAAATGAAAGTACTGCTGCTCAGTCTTGTGTAGTCTGACTTCCAAGTTTGATATTTGTCAAACAGGCCAAATCGAAAATGATTTGCTTTGGATGCATCTATTCCTCTAACAATAGTATTTATATCATTCTTTTGCAGATTCAAAGGAATCTACAGCTGCGAATAGAAGAACAAGGGAGATGCCTCCAAATGATGTTCGAGAAGCAGTACAAGTCTGGTGTTGACCTGTTCAAGGCCTCATCACCCCCCCTGGACAACCCGCGTGCTCAGTTGACGGATTCAGCCCAAAATTCCCCTGCCAAAAATGAACCGGGGGCCTCACAGGAGGACCATCACGAAACAGGAAACGACCCAGTGAATACCATCACAGTATCAGAGGACGGTTGCCAGAAGTTGACAGGAAAGCAAAAGGTGCCTGGAACCAAACCTTCTGATGATGTAGAGGCAAATGTTGTTGGTGCAACTAACTCGCCACCCTCCAAGCGTGCCAAAGTGGATGAATAAGCCCAAACATATAGCAAATCCTCTTAGAACTGACTAGATTACATGGATAAATTGAATGTATGAGTATAACGGGGAGAGTAGGCTGGTGAGGAGCTCTGAAACTCTTACATCCTCTTCTTTTGAATTGAATTATCATGGGCAGTGAGCTTGTGCTCTTCTTCAATTTGAGTGATACTCAAATTCTCCCGAGTTTTGGAATTATCAGATTTATAGACTCATCTGATCTCTGTATTGAGTGAGAATGAATATCAAGGGATTTTTGTTGGAGAATGAAGCATCCATTTTTGCCCTCGTCTTCTGTGAGTATGCACTGCTTAGTTCTTAACAATTTTCTCACCCATGATTTGAATTTAAGGTAGCTGGGATTTGCTCCAGAAACGGAAGCATCCCATTTTAGGCATGTAACGATATTAATTGCGAAGAAAGATAAACAGAGTCCATGAGCGTAAAGATCCAGATCAGCTCGATTTGAAAAATTGCCCATTTTCCTTACTTGAATCTGGAAACAGCACATTAGAGAGTATCTTACTTCCAGAATGGAGTAAGATGGGTATAGGACCATTTCTCAATTTGTGCGTGTCATTCTTGTACAGGGGTCATGCTAATCTTTTATATATCGTTCCAATTTCATCGGATGACCCCAAAGCGACAAGTATAGGAGAATCACAATGCACAACAAAACTATGGACATTTTGCAGAGGCCAAAGGAGATTTTTTTACTAAGTTTCTCTATCTACAAGCTGAAGCGTGGCAAAGAAAGGTGGAGTTGACGAATGAGTATAAATTTATTTCCATCAAATTAAAACAATTTTACAACAGTACATACAACTTCACACAAATCCACAGTGAAATGAACAAACAGTAGCAACTCAATGAAATGAAAGCAGAAACAAAAACAAAACCAAAAACCAGACAAAAAATTTCCAAAACCACCTCACAAGCTTCCCTAAGAGGAGCAGGAGTGCCCCCCTCCCCCTTCCAAAAAAAAAAAGAGGAGCAGGAGAGCTTGGGAGATTAAGCTTCAGCAGTACCCTTGATCAATGCTCTCTCCAATCTTGTTTCAAATGGGGTAGAGTGCCAATTCACTCTCTTATCCTGCATTCGCATAACACCAAACGGATTAAATCAAGAAAAAGATTGAAGAATTCAAAGAACGAGCAAAATTACAGATAAGAAAACAATCCACAAAAATCTCACTTACACATATACCTCTCTGTATTTGCTGGTAGTGTTTGGTATGCCTTTATAGGAAGAGGCTGAACCAGAATCCTTAGTTTGGCCTGTGTGACTCCAATAGGTTCCAACAGTACCTATTAGTGGCATCTCATCAGGGCTTGGACTAGGTGACCTCCTTGGGGAGCAAGATGCTGAAAACTGTCTAATCTCCTCAACTGTCAGTGCACCTAAAATTGGTCTATCTTCTAAGCTCATTACTGAATTTGATCCTTGTTGTGACATACTCATCTCAGATGTAATGGTTTCGTGCCCCGTAAAGCTAGTCTTCTTGATGGGAGTTGTTTCTGAAGAAATCAACCAATTTGAAAGACTTGCATCAACTGCTACTCCTTGATTGAAATTGTTTTGTGGGTTTGGCTTGAAACCAAAGAATGATTGCTTAAAACTCGGTTCTGAACTGAAAGAAACGAGGGGTGCTTCTTGCTCTGATGTAAAATTCTCGTTTTGTGGCTTCAAAGGTGGTGCATTTTTGGATTTTGCAGCTTTCCACTGAGTAATATTTTCCACTGGATTCAACACAGGATGAACATAAGCACTTCTATCTCTTGCATTTCGGTTACTTTTCAGTTCTTGATGTGTCATTTGACTCTCTACCTCCTCCATAATCTCCCTTGCTGAATTATCGGTCCTTGACTCCATGGATGCAGTTGGAATTGACTCGCACCACACTTCTTTCACTTCAATTCTATCATAATCATCCTCATCATAATCACCATAGCATTCTAGTTCCTCGTCATCCTCATCATCCAAACCAGTATCTCCATACTCATCAGCTTCATCATCGCTATCTCTGAAGTTCTGGTACCTATGGTTTGAAGGGTAAGATCCAACACTGGAAGTTACTGAATCATCTTCAGATAGGGAACTAGATTGGCTTGTTTTTGCCAAACTTTCCTCCTTTTCCCTCTCACTAACTGTGTCCACCCTTTCTGGTAAAGAATCAACACTTTCACAGATTGAAACATGCTCATAGGTTGTGACATTTGAATCAAATGTAACTCTCTTTCTGGTACTCAAGCTCAAGTGCTCCTCAGTCTTATCTCTACACCCAAAATCCGTACAACTTCAGTTAAAAAAAATAAACAGAAAATAGGGAAACAGATGGAGTATTTGGTTTTGAGAAACAAGAAAAGAAGACACAAAAGAGTAACATAAGAAGTAGGACGGGTTACTCACAGCAGCTCCGAGACCGGTGTGACGGGTTTTTCTGTTATGCCCTGTTCTGCAGAGACGGTGATTTGCAAAGGCTTCTGACTTCCATGTCTCTGCAACACAATTCAGAGGCTAACTGGGTTCGTCCATTACAAATTTTCAGGACAAAAAAAAAAGAAAGAAAGAGAGAAACACAAAGTAGAGATGCTGTTTGATTGTTGAAAGGAGTTTGTGAGTGAAAAATCAAAGAATCAATCTTTATAACCTTGGAATTCCTATAATTGGGACCTGATAAACAGAAACCCAACTCAAAAAACCTAAAAAAAAAAATATGTTTGGCTGCTGAGAAACCCAAAGAAAAGAAAAGAAAAGAAAACATAATATTGAATGAATCTTTAATGTTTTATGTGTTTCCAGAAGACCAACAAATCAACTGAACCAACCACAGAGAAAGAAAAACTGAAAACAATATGGCCATTAAGCTTAAAGATTGGCTTACTTGATCTCGAGGGATGACCTTATTCCTCTGTTTTCTGCGCTTCCGATCCTTAGAACCACCAAAACACCCAAGAAAACAGCCCATCAGAGAGTAGAGACACAACGTCTCTGTTCTTGGTTTCGGACAGAGTTTCTTGCTGTTCCAGTGAATACTGAAGATTTTGGGGGATTAACTATTCTTCATGTTCGGAGAAAGAGGAGAGAGAAACGAGAGAGGAGCGTTGGATTCTGAAAGGAAAAGGTGGAGAAGAAGAACAAGAAGAAAAGGGAACAAACGGTCATGTTTTGGTAAGGGCTATATGATATGATCCAAAGGTTTTTGCTTGAATAACGAAAAGTGACCGTTAGAGTTGATTATTTTGAAAAACAATGTATTAGGATGGTTAAATCGTATCTGGACCGTTGATCCTCTAATAACTACGGGTCCCACTTACTTTTATATAATTTCTTAAATTTGTGTCATAACTTAACTTATTTAATTCGTAATATAAACCAGTACAATAATTAAAAAATATTATTTATTGATAATGTCGATTCATTGATAATCAATTACCATTTGTTTTCATTAAAATGTCTTAAAAGTTTTTTGAAAATGTTTGGTCAATTTTCACAATCAATTATCATGTTAACCTAGGTTTAAGAATTCTAACTACAAACTATCCTACTATCCTACGATTCTTTCAACTCCTCGAAGCCACAACAACCCTTCAAGGGTCTGTTTGGTATGTGGGTTTTGGAACATGGATTAGGGAATAAACCCCCTCAAACCCATGTTTGACAAATATACATCTAACCCAGGGTTTGAAACTCAACCTGGTTTAGGCTCGGTCATGAAATTCAAGTTCATGGGTTTCATGAAACCCATGGGGGTGGGTTTCATATGAGGGTTAATGGGTTTAACATCCAAATGATATTTTTACCCCTCATATTACCCTTTTTACAAACATGAGTTTGAATTAAATTGGTTAAAGGGCACAATAGTCATTTACATACAAATATATTATCATAATAGTCATATATCTCAACGCATACCAAACATGGGTATGAACAACATTCAATATTGAATCTCATCTTTAAATCCTATCTTTGAGTTTAGAAGGGTTTGGACAAGCCAATCCAAACCTCTCCCAAAATACATACCAAATAGGCCCCAAGTGGTGACATAGATCTTCTCTCGCAACCGGGCACTTGGTTCGAGTTTCTTCCAACTTTTGCCTATTGTCTAATCTTTCAGTTTGATTCATCGATCCTATGAAACCAACTGATTTCATTTTGATCGTGTTTTTTTAATTTTTTAATGTATTATTAGTTATTTATTTAAATCCATGTATTTCAAAAATTAATCCATTGTGCATGGCCATTAAACTTGGACGGATGATATTTTATACCTTAAAAAAAATCAAATATTTTTCTTATGTATGAATTAAAATAGTAAATTCTTCATTTGTTACCATTTAAATTTAAATGGTAATTAATTTTTTCTTATACCAATCAACAAGTGTTGGAAGAAGATACCAAAATGGTAATGAAAATTTATTTTTGGATCATGTTAGTTCTATAGTTAAATTTCATTCACACACATTCACAATCACACACTCCTTGATAGGCTTAACTTCAACAACACCCCTCTTCCGATTCTGAAATTTCATTATACTCCCTTCTGGTTCATATATTCATTTTTAATATATTCCTTGCTGTAACGACAATTAAAAAAAGAGTATTATCGTTATTATTTTCTTCAAAAATATCAATTTTATGTCGCATCTTCCTTACGACCACTCCACCCCCTATTTGCCTTCATTTACACACATTACTGCACCAACACACCATTGTTTGCAGCATGACTCCCTTCTTACCTATTTTGTACACATCACTACACCATCATGTTAATATTTAATTTTATTAAATTACTATTCATATTCATAAAATTAGCATTTAATTCATCAAATTAATATTCAATTTAATTAAACTAATACTAAATTAATATTTAATTTTATAAAATTAACACCAAATTAAAAATCAATTTTATCAAAACATATTTAACTTTATCAAATTACTACTAAATTAGTATTCAATATAATTAAATTAACTATCAAATTTATTAATTTAACATTCAGTTTTATTAAATCAACATTATATTCCATCAAATTAATACCAAATTAAGAGAAATTGATCTTAAATTTTATAAAATTACTATTTTATTTCAACAAATTAACATTCAATCTCGATTTGATCGAGATTTAATTTTATCAAATCAATATTGAATTCTATCATATTTACATTTTATTGCATCAATTTAACATTCAATTTATTAGATTAATATCATTTCTTTAATTTTATCAAATCAATACTAAATTTGTATTCAATTTTATGAATTGAACATTTAATTTTACAAAATTAATATCATTTCTTCAATTTAACACTAAATTAACTTTTAATTATATCAAATTAACATTCAATTTTATGAATTTAATATTATTTTTTTAATTAATACCAAATTAATATTTAATCTAATCAACTTAACATTATTTTTTAATTCAATTAAAATTTAATTTAATTAAATTAGTGCCAAAGGGACGTTGGTATATATGTATTATTTTACTATGTATATGTATGAAGACTGGTGTAAAATAGTGTAGAGCTTGGGGGTAAAGTGGTAAAATAAGCTTTTTCATTAGGTCCGTTACAAACTTTGAAAAGCGGTGTCAGTGAAATTTTAGAATTAGGAAGGGACGTTATTGAAATTAGGCCGTGGATGAAATTCATCCTGCCGCTATTCAATCCCTTGAAAAAAACGACGCCGTCTCAGGATAATTGTAAGATATTTTCTTGGCACAAACCCTAGGGCCTAGGCTCTCTCTCTGCAATCCCATTTCCTCTTTCTTTTTCAGACAGAGGTATATACGCATATATTAGCACTCGGAAACTAGTAATTCGAGAGAGAGAGATGGATTCGGACGAGGGAAAGCTATTCATAGGAGGGATAGCTTGGGACACCAATGAGGACAGGTTGAGGGACCACTTTGGCCAGTACGGAGAGGTCACCCAGACCGTTATCATGCGAGACAAGATTACCGGCAGACCTAGAGGTTTTGGCTTCGTCGTCTTCGCTGATCCGTCCGTTCTCGACACTGTCCTTCAGGACCAGCACAACATTGATGGTCGACAGGTGATAGTCAGATCAGACACCCTCGCTCTCTCATTTTTGCGTTTGGTTTTTACGCTTTATACATGAATTGCATTTTGTAAATCCTAGATTTCCTTTCTTGAACGCGGAAAATGATCCAATGACTTCGAAGGAATCGAACGAGGAGCCCTATGAGGTGAAAATTTCATGTACGGTTCTGTAGAGTGGCAGTAAGGGCGACTTATCTGTCAATTTTTCCACTATCACCCCAAAAAATAAAACTCTGCCTTACTGAAAGTTGCCGCAGTACGATTAACCTCTGGATTTGAAATCACTGCCTCTATACGTGGTATTGGGCATAATTCACAAGAACATTCTGTAGTTCCTTATTCCTTAATGTATTTTCTACTCCTCTTCATTTTTTTTAATTGATTAATTATGATTCTTGGTTGTTTTTATTTGACTGGTTGTTTTGATTCTTGGTTGTTTTTATTTGACTGGTTGTTTTGTTTATTATAGTTTGGTTATTTTTCTTGACGCTTATTCATTGACCTAGTCATGTTAAAGGAAACCAAAATCTTGGAGATTAGATTTCGCAATGCTTTGGGCGTAGTCTGTATTATATTCTTGTTCTAATTTTTGGGCGGGAGCTGAATTAGTTTTACTCTGATGACAGTATGAAACAATTGGATGATCCAAATTTTGTCTCCTTTCGCTCGCCTGTATGGGTTAACTATACACATTTAGGATGAGATTTTTTATTTTGTGGTATTTTTATCTGCACTGGGTTTACTATACACATTTAGGATGAGATTTTTAATTTTATGTTTATGTTATTGTTATCTGCTTGTGATATAGTGCAATGACTTGATGAAATTTTAAAGAAGACTTAATAAAAAAATGAAATTTTGGAAAGAAGTCTTTAAATCAAAAGGGTGTAAGATAATAGAAATAAAATCGAATGTACATTCAGTAATTTTAGTGGGAATAAAAATTGAAATAGTGAGGTAGTAAAGATTGAAGGCCAAAAGATATAAAAAATAGAACACTTTTGATATTTTTGGTCAATTATCTCCAAGAAGGGCGAGATTGGAGACGATGTTGCTCGTAGAATTATAATAGGATTAATTAAGTGTAGAAATGCATTTTTGTATTGTGTTTTCAACATGTACTCCTTAACCTAAAAGGTAAGATCTACAAGACTACCATTATACACATAATGCTTTATGATATATAATGTTGTGCAAGTAAGAAATATGTTTGGCAATTCAATGTGGCTGAAGTGCGGATGCTAAGATGGATGTTTGGTAAAAGATTCGTGAAATAAAATATACATACTTTAATTTCAGTGGAAATAACAATTAAAATAGTGAGGTGGTAAAAGATTGAAGGTCAACGGATATAAAAAATAGAACATTTAAATTTGGTCAATTATCTAACAAGGAGGGCGAGAATAGAGACGATATTGCTCATAGAATTAAAGCACAATTGATTTACTGTAGAAGTGCATTTTTTGTATTGTGTGGTCGATATGTAGACCTTAAACTAAAAGGTATGTTCTACAAGACTACCATCATACCAACAACGCTTTATGATGTACATTGTTGTGCAACTAAGAAATATGTTTGAAAATGTAATGTTGTTGAAAGTTAAGATGGATGTTTGATAAAATTGGAAAAAATAGAATTAAAAATTAATATATTCAATAAATCGTAGAAATAACACTAATAAGATGTAAGCAGGAATCGACTAACAAGTTTTGGATACTTTATAGAAGATCTAGTATTGTCCCGGTTGATGAGTGATGTGTTGATATATATTAATGGTAACGTGAGAGGTAGAGTTACATCGAAATTAAGTTTTGAATGAGGTACTAAAAATTAATATGATAGCATGCTTTTAGCCGTTATCGTGGTCATGGATAGAGAATAATGGAGGAATATGATTTAGGAAGCCAACCCTAAATAGTTTTGTTAAGGTTTTGTTGAGTTTTGCTTTCTTATGAACCAGTTTGGGGTATAAATTTTGTTTCCATGAAATGACTTTTTTTTTTTTTCACTTATCTTTTCCCAGTGTTGTTTTTTCTTGTGGGTTTCTTTGGGAATTTTTTTTTTTTTGGGTGGGGTGGGGTGGAGCCATGGAGGAGGAAGTGGTTTGTCAAGGAGCAAGTGAATTCAGGACTTCTCTTTGATGGTCTTCATCAGATGGTTTTCTAATATGTTAGGTAATGCAGAAAATCTGAGGTACTTCTATTTGATCACATGTTATTGCAGTTCTGGATGAGCATTTTGCTATTACTTATACTTTTCATCCCTATATACAACAAATTGTAGTAGTTGGACCTGGGTTATTGAGTTTGCTCAGGCTTAATTATTAAAACACTCTTAGTCAGATTCAAACCGTTGATTAATTTAATAAACTATAATGGCAAAATAAAAGTAGTTCAACTTTCAAAACCAACATGAATTAGAATAGTGGTCCGACAAATTTGAAGAAAATAACTAGGAATAGGAGGTGTACCATTCAACCATAAAGGTTCCCATCATTTCCTAAATTTTATGTACCAAACCAAGACTCAGCCAGTGGTGCATATGTTCTCTTGTACGATAAGAAGCACATTGTTGGTAATCATAAAGCTTAATATTGAAGTAATATATTATATGGGTAATATATAAGGCTTGGGCTTGGTAGGGCTTATTTTTTTAGTTTTGAAAGTTGACTCGGGCTCAACCGAAGTTTGGGTTGGATTCTATTTTCCCAACCCAGGCTTAACTTAATCTCAAAAGGGGCAGTCCAAGCTCTACAAGTGTTTGGTTGGGGTTCAGATTGGCTTGTTGAAGTTGAACTTCTATGGAAAATTGGCGTTCTCCGTTGGTTGGTCAGGGGTTTCCCGTTACATTGAATTAGAGCTTATGTTTTTTTGGTTTGTAGTTCAGGGTTTAAAAAAAAATTCTGGACTTACTCTGCTTTGTGGATGTCAAATCTGCTCGGCGAGTATTTATTTAATTTATTCTCAAGTGTTTTCGTCTGTAACATTATCATGTTTTAGAGGAATAATTAAATCGGCATGATGATGTTTTAAGTTTGGTTGTGAATGTGTATTGTGCTTTTTAGTTGTCTTTATCACTAGAAGATGTGATTTCTTCTGGGACATCATCATGATGTGATAATATTTCTGAAGTTGTCTGCCATATTTTTCTTTGTGCTCTGTAGCCTGAGCCCCCTATTTTTTACAATTATGCAACAATGTGAGGGAAATAAATTATGAGTGTATTTAGATGATGCCTCTAGAATTCTAATTCTTAGTAAATTTTTTGTATTTAGATGATGCTGTTAGGTGTTTTGGGGACATCTTTGAGGCTGACCAGTTACATTAGACATTTTAGAAGCAATTAATCATGTTAAAATCAATGTGTACGATTGTGGAAATGATCTGCCAGTCATTTATTGGGGCTCCTTAGCTGCTGCTTACGGAGTTCCGATGCATGCGTGTCGATGTGTTTGTGAGAGCTTGCCTGTATGCGTTTGCTTCCTTCTTTATTTTGAAACTCCAGTTTGGCTACTCAGGTAGAGGCTAAGAAGGCTCTGTCGAGAGAACAGCACAACTCCAGATTTGGAAATACAAATGCTGGCAGGAACTCTGGAGGGACAGGAAATTACAAAACCAAAAAGATATTTGTTGGGGGGCTACCTGCCACCCTGACAGAAGATGAATTCCGTCAGTATTTTGAAAATTATGGCCATGTAACTGATGTAGTGATAATGATCGACCAAAATACTAATAGACCTCGCGGTTTTGGTTTCATTACATTTGACACCGAAGATGCTGTTGATAGAGCTACATTCAAGACCTTCCATGAGCTGGGTAATAAATTAGTTGAGGTGAAAAGAGCACTTCCTAAAGATGCAAGCCCTGGTGCCGGAGGCCGGGGTGGTGGCTACCAGGGTTATGGTTCTTCTGGTGGCAATGCTAGCTCATTTGATAGTCGAATGGATGGTAATAGATATTTACAGCCACAAACTACTGGTGGTGGCTATCCACCATATACCAACTATGGAGCACCAAGTTATGGTTATGGAGCTGCAACTGGCAGTGCTGGTTATGGTAGTTATGGCAGTTATGGTGTCGGCGGTTATGCAAGTGCCAATACTGGCTTCGGTGGTCCTGCTGGAGCATATGGAAGCCCTAGCGCTGGAAATACGGGTTATGTGAGTGGCCCTGCTGGTGCCTTAAAGAACTCTTGGAACAGCATGACTCCTGGGTATGGTGCATCAGGCTATGGAGCAAATGCAGGCTATGGGGCCTCCATTCCTTGGAGTGCTCCAGGTAGTGGTGGTGCTGGCTCTTATATTAATTCAGGTGGATATCCATCTGTTGGTGGGCGAGATGGGAGTGTCCAAAATAGCAATGCTGCTGGGGGTGCTAGTGGGGCAGAGCAACAAGGAACAGGCGGTGGCTACCTGGGGAATGCATATGGAAGCAGTAATGTGTCTCCAGGGTATTCGAATGCTGTCTGGAGGTCAGAGTGATAAATGGAGACAGGCCCTACAGTAGATGGCACCTAATTTCCTTCGCTGGAATCTTTCTTTGCTTCTTTCTTCGCTTGGAGACTTCTGCAAGATGGCAACACATCCTGAGACTGGTTGGATTGCTTCAATCTCAATAGTAGTCCTCAGTAGCTATTTTGCTAGCATTTGATGTCTAGTACTTATGAGTAGTAGTGTTACTCCGTATTTTAGTTTGTCCTTGCTTTTCAAGTATGAGTGTTTAACTTCAGGTTGCTTATTGTTGTATCTGCTAGTTGATTTTGGAGGTTTTAGCCCCTTCTTAAATGTTTCTGTCTTATCTGTTTAAGCTAGATATGCTTCTTAATGGTTGTGATTGTGTGTGATTATTACTGTATTATATTGGCATTGCCTCAGCAATTCATCGTATTCTCATGAGTAGGTAAAAATTTATTGTTAGTGGCACTTTGGTGCCATAGAGATTGAAGAGTAGAGATATTGGCATGTAGTAAAGCTTCTTGGTAGATCTGTAGGCCACCTGCCACTTAAGCTTATCACTTCGTAGTGGGTAGTGGAAATCCTAGTCGTAGTTGACACGTATCTCTAAGAGGCATAATCATTTCCCTCCTGTATTTGCCCTTTGTACAGGAGAGAGATACTGCTTTCTAAATTGGGACCTATGGAACTCAGTAAGATATATTTGAATGGGAGTTGTGGCTTGGCAGGAGTTTAAAAGTGGACTCATGTTTTGAGGCATTGGTCACTTTCCTTCATGCAGATATGGAGGGTGCTGGAGTTTTCCAAGTTCAAACGGGCTATGGTATGTTTTATTTGAGGTTGGAGGATAAATATTTGTCTTTTTCCTTTTTGATTTCCCTTTTAAGCCTGGTAGCTAATTTTCTATTGTCTGGATGACTTTTTGGGATCAAGATATGATAAAATATAACTCTAGTGAGAACTTTTGCTGTTTTCAGAAAAAGGGGTTAGTAGGTTTTGTCATTTTGGGTCTTCTCTCAGTATAACTAAATTTAGCTTATGCATGTGATAATATTATTTTTGCCTCAAAGGTTGAACACTAGAAGTTCATATATATCGTTCTCCTAACATCTGCTTAATGTTACATTCATTGTAGCAGATTGATTCCTAGAATCCTTTGTATCAATATCAAGTGCTTGTCCAAGCAAGAGGGGCATATCTCGGCATCTATCCTATACCTTTTTTGGCTTTTTCACCAAAAAGCCTTGATACTACGGTGGTTGTCTTGTGTATTGTTTGACATTCTGCATACTTTTCTGTACATGTATGACTACAACTGCCAATCTTTATAATTTAATACTTTACTCGACTCCATGTTCTTGGAGTGCTTCATTCCTTCCTTACCCCCTCCCTCTCTCTCTCTCTCTCTCTATTTTCCCTCTCTCTCTCTTTTTCTCTCATTCTTTTTTGGTTGTGGGCAGGGTGGTGTGTAATTTATGTACTTATAATGTAGCACATCAATTTTAAGGCTAACTATATCATTTTAAGCCACCATGTTTATGAATTAGATTGTGTTTGATATTGTAAGCCTTTATGTATGTTAGTACGAGAAAAAATGTGTTTTTTGGTAACTGTTGGACTCTTTTGTGTGGTAATTGTTGGATTTTTACGAACTATAGCCTTAATCATAATGCTGTGAACTGTGATTTGACCCAGTAGCATGAGTTCTCTTTTCTTATATAGCAGGAGTCTCGTGCATTGAATCGCCTTTATTTAGTTCAACAGCTTTGTGATTTAGTTGCATTGAGCTGGTCTCGTGTGGTCAATAACATTACTTCTGGGTTTATATGAAGAGAAGAAGACAGAAAGAAAGAAAGAGTTATGTGATTAGAATGTCTAGGAATGGTGTGGCAGTTTTTTTGGCTGGATGTTTGTCTACGTTTGATTATGATTAAATGTTTTCGATCTTTTCTGTTACCTATAATACATTGAATCTTTTATTGATGCATCTGTGCCACAACTTGAAAAACTTTAGGTGTAGGCTGTAGGATGCTCAAAGTTTTGGTGTTGACAATTAGTCCCACCACCTTGTGCTACTGGAACTGCTATGTATTCTAAGTGTTGTATTGGTTGTCTTCTGTTCAAGATATGCAAGCTTTGGGCTTGAAAAGTGAAACTGTTCACCTAATAAGTCGAATACACACAAACCAGAAAATAGTGATTCGATCTTTCGATCACTCATTTTTGGAAAACAATTTTTGGGGACTTCCGCGTTGCACACAGAAAATTGGATTGCCTGAATCGTGAGTAGAGATGGTAGTGAACCGGAAAAAAATGGGTATTGTTTAAATTTGTCCCATTTGAATCGAGGATAGACCATACGTATTAGATGGTGGACATATACAGAGATACTTGTATAAATCCGTGCGGAGATGAAGGTGGAGAGGGATCGAAATTCATCTCTGTCCCGCTAACAAATAAAATAATTCAGTAAAATACACATTTGTTATGCATATTAATTTTGTGAGTTTTTATGTTTGATTCATTTGTTATATAATGAGTTTTTATAAATCTATTTGTGAGATTTTATAGGTTTTTTTAAAAAAAAAATTCTTAAAATCATAGAAATTAATAATTATGGGCGGAGACGGTGGTCGGGACGGGGATCAAAATTTATCTACGGGGCGGGGACGAGGCTTAAAATTTTCTCCGCTAACGGAGGTGGATGAATATTTTTGAAGCGGATATAGGGGTGAAGACTACTTTTCCCACCCCCTCCCTAGTCCACTATCATCCTTAATCACGAGTCTTATATATTGTATTACGATCACCTTTATTTTGAATTGTATGAATTATTTTGAAATTAAATAGCCAACACTACACAAATTAAAATGGCACAACCACATTATTGCATGTCTAGGTTGATAATCTATTGATACGACTAGCAAAAAAAATTTCCACCTTCATGGGGGTAATTCTAGTTTCTTGGGCCCTCTAGTATCTTATTTCCTCTTTGATTTCATTAGCTATAACCCTTGGACTTCAAATTAGTACATTATCATGGGTCTGTAAGCCTTGTCAGTGTCATATAGGCGATACCCGTATTTTCTTTTGGGTTATGGTACCACCGACAGTATCGTACTAAACAATTATAATAAGTTATAATTTTAAAGGGTATGATTGATCATAAAAGATTGGGATTGATTCCAAATTTTTATGATCGATCATGGGTGTCTGTGATCAATCATGGCCTTCTCTTGAACAATTATAACTTCTTTTTTCAAAGTTGTAACTTCATCCATAAAAAATAAAAATCGACGATACAATATCGAATATTTTTTTTAAGTACCGTAGAATTCCCCTTTTCTTTCTCTTGGCTACCCTTCTTTGTCTACAAGAGTCAACATGCCGGCATGATCTTGATATGCTTACTTTTCTTTTATTTTTGTTTTGGATCTTCGTAAAAGGATATTCATATCGTCAAAATAAGTGGGATCGATTTCAATGACACTTCCGAAAATGATAATGATTGTATTGTAAATGTTTAAGAGTTTGGTTAAATAAGAAAAGACAGAGTCGAAGGATTGTGTTCGGTTTTGATTAGATTATGGTACTTTAAATACTTTGTAAATGTTTGGAATTATCCATTGGAAACTGCTGTGTGAGACATGTGTCTTTTCGGTTAAGATTGTGTTCATATTTATAGTTATTTATTATTAGAATTGATCTAGTCTTTCCCTTGTAATAGGATTTTATATTTTAGTTAGATTAAAAAGTTGCGGGGTTCGATTGGGACGATACTTAGTTTAATAGCTCAATTGAAATCAATAGACTATCTTAATGCTTCGTTTGGTAGGAAAGATGGAAAATAGGAGAGATACACTTTCTATCCTTCAAGGAAAAAAAGTAGGAATGATACATTTTCCTTCCTTTGTGTTTGTTTGGATGGATGGATGGAAAATAAAAATGACTAATTTTTTTTTTTTTTTTTTTTGTGCTGGCTAAGATTAGGGGTGACAATCGAGTCGTGTCGTGTCAAATTCGTGTTGAGTCATTACGAGTTTGTATCGAACATTAGTCAAACCTAACTCAACTCATTTAACTAATTGTATCGTGTCGAGTTACGAGTTGACCTGTTTATTTTTATTTTTTTATTTTATTTTATTTTTATTTTTATTTTTATTTTTATTTTTATTTTTATTTTTATTTTAAAATTTATATATATATATATATATATATATATATATATATAATAAATACATATTATATCATTGTATTTTTATATAAAATTAATGTATATATAATATATGTATATATTAAAAGATATATAGAAAAATAAGATACATCTCAATACAAATAATTAACTTTTCATCTACTTTCCTTCCGATTTTGGAGGGATTGATTTTGGTGAGTTGGAAGGAAAGTTAATCCATCAACTTTTCCATCATTCCTTCCCAAACATGATGTTTTATCTATTCCTCACACTTTCCATCCTTCCAACTTTCCATCCTTCCATTTTTCCATCGTATCAAACGGAGCATAAGAGACAAATGATATAAACTCTGATCCGATCCGTAATGATATTTTATCAAAATTTTAACAAATAATCTTCTTTTTTTTAAAGATCAAATATAAATAATTAATATACATATAAATATATATATTATTTTAAAAGAATCGGATTAATATATATCCATATCCATATCCGATTTAAAAAAATGAATTTGGATCAGATTCGAATAAACAAATATAAATATTGATCTATGTCCGATTAATCAGATCAAATTCAGACTGAAATTTGATCCATTAACGGCCTAGTTGTAACATTTCTAATTTTTCTTATTCCAGTTTCTGTTAAAGAAGATTATACATGTACTGAGTAAAAATACTGATTCATGGTCGGAGAAAAGGTGAACAAGTCGTGCAGTCCGGAAACAAAACAAAATGAAAATGGCTCAGCATATGATACATAATATAGACTGATTTTTTTTCTTGTGTTTGTCATGTGGAAGATAGCCGGATTATCAAGTATTTCTTGTCCTCTTCCATACAAGATAAATTTTAGATATTTATAATCATTTGTAAATTATATGCATCAAATACTCTAACGAGAATCAATCCCAAAACGTTCTAGTTTTTTGACACACTTTAATTATCCGTAAATCACATTTGTTTACGAAACTCAAGAGTCATGAGTCAAATCCAAGACATTCGAGTTTAAGATACATCGCATGATTAACTCAGTTTGTCACACTATTACAAATCAAATTAAACTAAACCATTCCAATCATTTGGGGTACACCGTATGAGTCCGTTTTCGCCATTCATTTCAATCATGTGTTATACACTTATTTAAGTTAAATATTTTCATATATTTTTTTATTATTTCGCTCAATGTTAATTTAGGGTTACTCTTACTTCTAGTACCATTAAGAAAAATTTTATCACTTTTCTTAACCGGTGCCTATATCGGCCTTTGTTGAACATGACCAAACTATCTTAATATATTCTCTCTCAACTTGTTCTCAGTTGGAGCTACTCATACCATTTATCTAATACGGTCATTTCGTATTCTATCATTTTTAATTTTTTTACACATCCACCTTAACATTCTCATTTCCGCTACACTTATTTTGTCATTATGTTATTTCCTAGTTGTCCAGCATTCCGTCTCATACAACATTGTTGTTTTTATAAATGTTCGATAAAACTTACTTTGCAATTTTATTGATATTCTTCTATTGCATAATATGCTAGAGGCTTTTCTCTACTCATTAACTATCAATAATTTTTCTTATTTAAGCACATGGCACACTCCAACATTAATCTAAGACCAAACCAACTATGATTTTTGTTTATTACTGGTAATTTGACATCATGATTGTTATTTGTGGTATTCCAAATATAGTAAAATCACTTATTGAAATTTCTGATTTGAAACATGTAATGTATAATAAAACAGTAACAATCAAATGCGAAACAGTTACACAGAAAATTGAAACAATTACAGAAGAATTAAAGAAACAGTTACATTAGTTTTCTCGAAACAGTTACACGTAACTGTTTGTTTTTAACCAATATAAATACTAACCCGTTTACATAACATGAACTGTTATTAAACTTTAAGTAGATCAAGGCTAGTGGTTGACACTATGTCATCAAGACAGATTTCGCCTCCACACACGATGCTTATGGAATATAAAGCGTCTGCCTCTCAGGATATAATGATCTTCACACAAGTAGAAGTAACACTCCAATCTACTCGTCCAGCAAACCAGAAATTGTGTTGTGTACTCTCCAAATGCAGACTCCCTTAATGATGCATGAGACTACCTTAAATGACTATGAATGTATTGGATTTATTCGATGAATGAATGCAGAATGGTAATGAGAGTCTGGGTATTTATAGACAGTCTGGTGACTGTTCCGGACAGCCACCATACTAAAAGACACAAACCATAAGACAAATGCAACAATCAGAAGACACTATTTGTGTAACTGTTCTCTATGAACATACACAACTCAAAATTTCGGATTGAAGGAAATTACCCTCCGAACCAGTACGAATTCAAATGTAACAGGTACCAAAATTTAATTTCGGTTCAGAAATTCTCGCTCAATTAATTAAACGAATTTTTTTCAAAAAGATAAGGCTGACCACACCCACACCCATGCCTTGCTGGGTCATGGCATGGCAGGTGTGGTAGAATTGAAAGCATGTAGGCTCATAAAACTATAGTACCCCTTAGAGCCCAATCTCATAGAGCAAACTTGACCTATATATGCCCCTGTAGAATTTCTTCCTCAACCAATGTGGGATTGATGTCAAATCCCACATTGCACAACCTCTATTTTCACATTTCAAGATGGTCACTTTGAAGTTTATTTTCTCATTCATTTTTTACTCGATTTGAGCAAGTGAATATACTAAATTATTCTCCTCACAGAGTAGAATATGAATCCACGAAAGTTTACTCGAAACAACGAATGAGTCCCACTTCAATTTAGGCTCAAAGTCGACTAAAAATTCAGTTTTTACACTTAAAAAACTGTTTTGATCTAACAATGATCAATCACAAGAATTATTTTCTAAACACTTTGCCCTGTGTCATTTACACTGTTGTTCAATTTGGTCGATGATGTAGAGAGAAACCTTTGGGAAAATTATAACAGAAAAAAGACAAGTAGATGAAAGGCCCTTGGAATACCAGTTCTTCACCTACCCAAAGTAAGTTTATAAAAAGGCATTGTGTTGCTGACATGGTGTACAACTAGAGGTTTAGTCTCTCTCTCTCTCTCTCTTTCTCCTGTCAGTGTTATATGATGGAGAAGGTAGAAGAAGAGAAAGGGTATGTGCATGGAAGAGAAGATTACACACAGGATGGGACTGTGGATCTTAAGGGTAGACCTGTTTTAAGATCCAAAACTGGTAGATGGAGAGCTTGTTCCTTCATGCTAGGTAAGTAATTAATTAACCTAGCAGTTTTTTTAACAAGTGTCAACCCACCACTCTTCTTCTCACATAAAACTCAGGCTCTCTCCTTAATGAACCTCAATTTCAAGGCCAATATTCTGTGAATTAAACTTGTTGATTGACTGAAAATCACCACCTTTTTCTTTATTGAGTATATCTTACATAGTTTCTTCCTCAATACAGAGTAGTTTTTGGTATAATAGTAAGGTTATTTTGCTTTGACATGGTTATGAGCTCTCCATATGTGGGGTATAATCGATGGGAGATTCATATATTGGATTGCCATTTTTTCAATTTTCTTTGTCAAACCCCGTTCAAATAAAGGAAAAGTCTAGAGATTGCTTCAAAGTAAGATTCTTGCATTGAACTTTTCCTGAATCAAAACCGAAAGAGGGTGAGAGGAAAAGGGGATCCAAATGTTCAATAAAGAAGCCCCGCTCCCTAAGGGGCCCCTCTTTGATAAGAAAAGAAACGAAATAATCTCAATTTTACTACAAATCCGGTCTAAAACTAAATCAGACTAATTCTTCATTTCCGTTGATAGAAGTATTATGAATTTGAATTACGAAAATATTCTATTTGTTTGTGGGATACGAGGCCAAATAAACCTAACTCTCTCAAGACTTCATAGTGTTGGGAGATTCATGCACTAGACTACTTTTTTCTCAATCTTTTTCTTAGCAAACTCAGTCAGACCATCTTCGGTTAATTCGTCATTTCTGTTTAGTTTTGTTCTTCTTCTGCTTGTAATTAACACCCCATGCATGGGGATATGATATTTTGAAAGGGTATGAAGTGTTTGAGAGGATGGCATACTATGGAATTGCATCAAATCTGGTGTTGTATCTGACAAGGAAGCTCCATGAAGGCACTGTAAAATCTTCAAACAATGTCACAAACTGGATTGGTACTGTGTGGATGACACCCTTGTTAGGTGCCTATATTGCAGACACCCATCTCGGCCGCTACTGGACTTTCATGATTGCATCTACCATTTACCTAGCGGTATACATATACTACTACTCTCATTTCTTTTCAACCATTTTACATACTATGAATTATCTCCCTCCACTGCATGAACATGTAGTTGTGTTTATCTCCATGCTTGCATCATGTATCATGTATACTCAAAACGGAATCAGATCCCTTTCAATTCTTTTTTATTGATGGATCATTAATTATTAATGAGTGAATAGTCCACTTATATACTGTAGAACTACGCCAATCAACGGATCAGATATGCACCGGATTGGCTTATATCCGAATCTGAATCCGATTAAATTTTTGCTGATCCGATCCGATTCGATTATCCGATGGATTTGAAAAATTCAATTCATGTTCAAATCCATTAATTTTCAGATACCCAATATGAAAATCCGATCCTATCCGATTATCACAAAAAACACATATACACTAAAAAATTAACAATAAGGATTTTGATAATGAACTAAAAAAAAGAGAAAAAATGAAAAATTAAAGTAAAAGTAAGAGAGACAATCAAACAAGAGAGGGAAAAAAATAAAAATAAAAAAGTAGGTTTACATTGTGATATTCACTATATTTTTACTTATTTTCTAGTATAAGTATAATATATGTGTGATATTTATTTACATAATATATTTTTTTTATTCGGATCAGAATAATAATAGATCGGATTATTATAAATTTATATCTGAATCTGTTTAGACAATTCTAATTGGATTCGGATCGAATCGGATTGATAGGTTGAAAATTTGATTTATATCTGCTTAAATGAATTCGGATTCGGATTGAAATCCGATCTATTGACTAGCCTATGTGGAACCCATTCAAATGCATGGCATTGAACAGAAAATATATTGGAGGGGATTTTAATCTACTGAAAACCATATAAGTAGGTCTATCAAAATCTGACACGACACAATTAACCAATGGAGTTAAGCGGGTTTGGATGATGCCTTATCGAGTTTGGGAGATAAACGGATGGACCTGTCATACCCATTTAATAAAACAGTCATGTTTTTTAATTAATATTTAACTTAGTGTTGTTTTTTGCCCCTTGAAAATTTCTGAGCCAATGAGTTGTATAGAGAACTACCCAATGAACCGCCTTCATGGGCTTTTGTCGGGATAGTTTAATAATCGTGAGGGGGCCAAACTCACGGTTATTGGGCTATCATGGGCCACCATGTGGCAAGTCAGCCCGGTCCATAAAAAAAGTCCAATAAAGTGGTCCAAAAACCTCATCCAACCATTTCTTTTACACAGGGAATGTGCTTATTGACACTAGCAGTTTCATTGCCGGCCCTACGACCTCCATCTTGTGGGCACGACGTGAAAGAGGAAGATTGTGATAAACAGGCATCCTCATTGCAAGTTGGTGTTTTCTACTGTGCCCTATACATCATTGCTCTGGGTACAGGTGGAACCAAGCCCAACATCTCAACCATGGGTGCAGACCAATTCGACGATTTTGCGCCCAAGGAAAAGGCCCATAAACTCTCATTCTTCAACTGGTGGATGTTCAGCATTTTCCTTGGCACCCTCTTCTCTAACACCTTCTTAATTTACATACAAGATACTGTGGGCTGGACCGTAGGTTATGCCCTTCCGGCAGTTGGGCTTGGAGTGTCAATAGCAATGTTCATAGTTGGCTCACCCTACTACAGACACAAGCCCATGTCGGAAAGCCCATTGACTCGGATGGCTAAGGTTCTTGTGGCCGCAGTTAGGAAATGGAATGTGGTTGTGCCCAATGACCCGAAAGAGCTTCATGAGCTGAGCTTGGATGAGTACTCCACCACTGGCAAGCTCCGAATCGACCACACACCCTCATTGAGGTTTGTCTCTCTAGCTTCATGAGCAATTCCATTGTATCTACATCCCCCTAATTATTTTCACCATGCCCCGGCAAAATGGCCCGAGGCCCGCCCATCCACTTGACGACACGTGGACAACTAATAAGACTATAAATTATTGAATTTTTTTGGAAGTCGGTACATTTTCTACCAATTATTTGACTTTAAGTATAAACTCAAAAAAAATTTGACAAAAAAGACACTTTGGAGCAGAATCACTGAATTACCTCTAATATCATCACAGTTATTATTGAAAAAACCAAATAAGAAAACCAATTAATTTGAAAATTAAAACTCTTAAATTTTTAGAGTTTTCAATTAATTTTAAAATTAAAATTCTTAAATTTTAAAATTTTCTTATATTAAACCCTTCTCTCTCTCTCTCTCTCTCTCTCTCTCTCTATATATATATATATATATATAAGCCCGATGAGATTAAAACAAAAAAATAAGCCTAAAAATAAATAAATAAATAATGGGTTCTTTGTGGTCGGCCCAATGGCACCCCTTAAAGGCCCATTAAAACTGGCCATGGGCCGTAAAATTTTAGGATCGATTGCACATGTGCCTCGACCAGGTCATTGAGAAAATATTCAATACAATTGTGATATTATGTCTGCGATGCTGACGTGGTATCAACAACCAATAATAAAATACTAAGTGAGTAAGGTGAGCTCTACTTGTATAGTTATTGATTTATCTAGAAAAAGAGTGGGTAGTTATTTACTTACATGAATGGTTGGTTATTATTTTTTATCGGGTTCATCTGCTTATTTATTTTAATATTATTGACTGGTGATATACCCTGTCCTCGCCTGACCCACTACTGAACCTTAATTTTGACCCATTCACATTTCTAAAAAGCTAACCATTGCATTGCCCACAGGCTCCTAGACAAAGCAGCTGTAGATAGCAGCGGGCCAAGGTCAGAATGGATGCTATGTCCAGTGACCCAAGTTGAAGAAACCAAGCAGATGATAAAAATGATACCAATCTTGATAGCATCCTTCATACCTAGCACCATGGTAGCACAGATTAACACCCTCTTCATCAAGCAAGGCACCACATTGCACCGAAGCATCGGCCCGCACTTTGAGATTCCTCCGGCCTGTCTCCAAGCATTTGTGACAATCTTCATGCTCACCAGCATTGTCATCTACGATAGGTTCTTCGTTCCGTTCATTCGTCGATACACCAAAAATCCCAGAGGAATCACACTGCTACAAAGAATGGGAATTGGCCTTGTGTTACATGTCATCATAATGCTTATTGCTAGCTTTGCCGAAAGAAAAAGACTAAGTGTTGCAAAAGAACATGGAATTTTTGGGAAAAAACAAGTAGTTCCTCTCTCTATTTTCATTCTTCTCCCTCAATTTGCTCTCATGGGTGTGGCTGATAACTTCTTAGAAGTTGCAAAACTCGAGTTTTTCTACGATCAAGTGCCCGAAGGAATGAAGAGTTTGGGCACTGCCTATTTCACAACCAGTTTGGGAGTTGGTTTTTTTCTCAGCAGTTTTCTTCTGTCAACAGTGGCTGATATCACCAAGAGGAATGGTCACAGAGGGTGGATTTTGGATAATTTGAATCTCTCTCATTTGGACTATTACTATGCTTTTCTTGCTGTCTTGAGCTTTATCAACTCTCTCTTTTTTCTGGTTGTGGCAAAGTTGTTTGTTTATAACACAGACATGGAGGAGTCCAATAAGGAGATACAGGAAGCTATGGAGGCTTTGCCTAAGAAATTAAGTTTTGGTGATAATGCCTTGAGAATTAGCTGAGCTCATAGTTATAATGCTTGTAACCTCTTTGCTTTTTGAAATATTAATCATATATGAGCAGGTCATCCCATCTATTCTTCAAAAGATTAAGTTTTTTTGGAAGTGGTGTTTAGAGCTGATCTTGTTTGTCTTCTTGAGCGCTTGTGACAGTAATATGATGTTAGATAAAAATATATTCAAAATATACATGTATTTCTTTGTATATAATTAAAAAAATATACAAGTGAGTCAAATTGTTATTTTTGTGAAATTAATAATGATCTTTGTTGAGTCTATAAATTCAAAATCATACCATCTATTATAACTAGATTATGTTGCCATCACATAGCTTGACCCTGAAATTTTATAAGGCATTGAGAAAACAAGTTAATATCTAATTTTTACGGTGGTCTAGTGGTTAAGTATGTCTTCCTATTCAATATTTTCCACACTTCTTCTTAAGGGTCAATCACACTTATTCCTCCCTTGAGGTGGCCGACTCATAGTTTAAAGGAATAGTCGGTGCTAGACACTCTATAATAATAAAAAAAAAAGTTAATATCTTAAATCTTTTCTAGTTCTACTTCTCCAAATAAAATTTTAATTTAATAATATATCCTATTATTTAGAGATATTAAAATATAACATGATTCGATAATATTACACAATTATAATATAAAATCTAGTGTGTGAGTATGTTTTTAAGCTTTAATGACATGATTAATAACCGAATCGTATATAAGTAAAATCAATAAAAAAAAAAGAAAAAATACTAATAAGTATTATTTTTTGCCACAAAAATCCATTAAGTTCTATTATTTTTGTTTTATATCAATGAAGACCTATTCTTAATTAATATTTTATTTCAATTAAGTCTTAAATTTTATTATATTTCAATTTTATCCTTACTCTTTAATTAACAAAACGCTTTCATTTTTTTCCATTCTTAGAACCGATTAAGATCGCAAAAGTAGTCCGTTGAACGATAGCCGATAAAGGGCATCGTTAAAGTATACGAATTTATAACCCTTATGGGTTTCGCAGTCAATCATTTGTTAAGGACAAAAATTTTTTACTTACAAAACTAATATTGAAACCCCATAAAAATAACGAAAAAAAAAACTTAGCTAACATAAATTGCATGGCAAGATTTAAAGAAAGTCCACATTTTCTTATTTTCTTATTTTCTTATCTCATTGGGATATTCAATCTTAAAATCTGAGACAATATTTTTAGATTGTTTAATAAAATAAGAAATGTTAAAAAAAACATCGATAATATTTGTTGATTAATTCCACTTTAATGTCTTATCGATTCAAACACAACAATTAAAATAAATTCTTAACTTAATCATTTTAAATCTAATATAAATTAGTAGAATAATTTAAAACCAATGAGATAATGTATCAATAGAATCTACAATATAATAATATTATCTTAATCGAAGTAAGAATTAACTTATTGTAAGAAGAGAACATATCACATAGCAATTGAAATATCCCAAGGGTGTGACGCCGAAGTTGACATACTAGAAAGAATGCAAAGTCACATGGCAAATTTTTTTTGGTACATCGGAAAGTTAAAACAAAAGAAAAAACTAGGCAGAGTTCTTAGAAAAAGCTACACTAGCCATATCTGCCAACAAAAATTTTGCCAGTTGGGGAGGGGGAGCATCAAGCTCAACAAAATTATCCAGTTGTTGGACTCCAATGTTAGCTAATACATCAGCACACTGATTGCCTTTTCTGAAAGTATGAACAATGGGTATGTGGTTCATCTCCATTATCCTTCTACAGTGAGTAATAACTACTCTGTTTGGGTGAGTAGCCTCCAGATCCATGGACAAAAGCTTGGCAACTTCAAGTGAATCAGTTTCCATAGCGATATGTGTGATATTCTTCTTCTGCACAAGCTCCAGTCCCTTGAGGATTGCCCATAACTCTGCTTGCAAGTTTGTGGAATCATCCATTTTCCCATAGAAGCATGCGATCCATTTGCCTTGATCATATCTAATAATTCATCCCACTCCTGATGGACCTGGATTTCCTTTTGAGCAACCATCCGTGTTCAGTTTATTCCAACCTGTATAAGGGAAAGACCATGCAATAAGACTGGAAGAAGAATTAGCAGGATCATCGTGAACATTCTGAAAAGCTTTGACAGTATCCAAAGCAAGAAGCCACGCCTCCTTAGCAACAATTCTAGGTAAGGTAGAAATATTTTCCATGTTCCTATCTTTCCATATACACCATGAAACACATGCACACATAATGGGCCAATTAATTCCTTTCCAGACCTTGTTCTTTCTCGTTTTAAAATTCAAGTTGATCCAATTATGTAACCCTCCCAGCTGGGTAGTTTCCCCCCCTTGGGACAAGTTAAAAAAATTCCACACTCTTTGAGCTTTTGGACAATCAAAAATCACATGCAATGAGGTTTCATCCGAATGATGGCATCTAGTGCAAGTTGCATCACTAACCATGTTCCTTGAGGCTCTAAGATTATTAGTGAGGATTCTATCATGTTGAACAAGCCACAAAAATTGTTTCAGCTTTTGTGGAAGACTCATTTTCCAGATCCAATTCCAGTAGAGAGAAGGGGGGCAAATTTGATTGGACCTAGAAATGAGTTCAAAGGCTACCTTTGTAGAGAACTTTTCATTACACGAAATACCCCAACAAATAGTATTCTGGAACTCAACAGATAAAGGACAAGGAGTGTGTAAAATATCAAGCAAAGTGGAATGAGGAAGAAGAATACATGTCTCTTGGAGATTCCAGTTACCTTTATCGTCGATGAAGTCAGCCACCTTCTTGTTGAGATTCAAATGAGCTGAAGAGTAACCTGCTGCACTAGAGGGCCCTCTCCCCACCACCAATCAATCCAGAAATTAATATGTTTACCATTTTCTATCAGCCATTTAGAGCCTAGATCCACTAAGTTTTTGGTCTTACCTATTGCTCTCCAAGTTGGTGAACAAGCAGTCTTAAAATTTCAGTTAAAATTCTTCTGATCAACATATTTATTATTGACCACTTCAACCCAAAGGGCTTTATCTTTGTTCTTCACTTTCTAGCCCAGTTTAGATAACAGGGCCAAGTTGTTATCCCTATTCTTTCTTAATCCCAGCCCTCCTTCATTTCTAGGGGAATTCATAAGGTGAACCTTTTTCTTATCTGGTGTGTCACCCCACAAAAAATTCATGTTGAGTCTATCAATCTAGTCACATGTAGCTTGTGGGAGCCAGTTAGTTTGCATAACATGATTAGAGATGGTGGATGTAACAGCCTAAACAAGGGTGGTTTACCTACCAAGGAAAGGGATTTGGCTTTCCACCCACTAAGTCTATTTTGGATCTTCTCAATAATGAATTTAAAGTGCTCTTTAGAAGATCTTTTATGAAAGATAGGAATGCCTCGGTATTTTCCTAGATCATCAGTGAGAGTGACTCCACATTTTTTGCTAAGGAATAAAACATGACTTTTACTCGTGTTAGGAGAGAAATAAATCTTGGATTTATTCAGACTGATTTTATGTCCTGACATCGAACATAAGTCTTCTAGAACATCTTTGATCATGAGACAGTCTCTTTCAATGGCTCTAGAAAACAAAATAATGTCATCAGCAAATAATAAATGAGAAATTTGTGGTCCTTTTCGAGAAGCTTTTAAACCTCTCCATTTACCTTCTTGAACTTTCTCTAAAATTAATTGTCCCAGTTGTTCCATACACAAGACAAAAAGATAAAGGGGATAGATGATCCCCTTGTCTCAAACCTCTTTTAGATTTGATTGGCTCCAGGGGAGAACCATTTCATAAAATGGAAAGAGTTGACCCTGTAACACAGCTCATGATGATATCAATCCAAGACTGGGAGAAATTAAAATCAATCAATGTTTTATAAAGAAAACTCCAATTAACTCTATCATAGGCTTTTTCCATATCAATTTTGATAGTCATACCCCCAACCTTCCCTTTTTTCATCTTTAGGGAATGGATAATCTCTTGAGTTATTATGACATTATCGATAGTTTGTCTACCTGGGATGAAACTACACTAGTTAGGGCTAATCAGCTTATCAAGGAAGGGTCTAAGTCTCAAAACCAGAAGCTTTGTCAAAATTTTGTAAGGTACATTGCACAGACTAATCGGTCTAAACTGTATGATCTGTGTAGGGTTTTCAACTTTAGGTATAAGAGTTACCCCGGTCTTATTCAAATCTCTTCGACATTCTCTACTTCCTATCATTTCTTTTATAAGATTACATACTGATTCCCTAACAATATCGTAGTATTTATGGAAAAACAGAGCCTGAAGTCCATCAGGACCTGGGGCTTTCATTGGTTTCATGCTAAAAATTACATGTTTAATTTCATTATTAATAAGAGGGGCTTCCAGAACTTCTTTCACCTCATTACTCAATTTATTTTGGAAACTGAAAGACCTCTAGAGATATGACTCAAGGCCTTCAGATCCGAAAAGATTATGGAAAAAATCTTGAATATCATTGGCTATGTCTTCAGGGTTTGTCAACCAGTTACCTTCCAAATTCTTAAGGGTATGTGGTATACTTTTCTTTCTTCTTGTAATAGTGGAGACATGAAAAAATTTAGTATTTCTATCACCACAAGTAATCCATTTAGACCTAGACTTCTGGTACCATAAGACTTCTTCTTGTTCCAGTATTTGGTTATATATATGTTAGAGCTCTTCCTCGAGTCTAGTCAGATTATGAGAATAGTGTGTATCTTGATCTTTTTGAATACCCTATAATCTTGCTAATATTCTCCTTTTATCTTCTAAAAAGGTTTCTAAAGGAATCCATATTCCACTCCTTGGCAATGTTCCCAAAATCAGCTGAGGCTTTCATGAGTGAGTTATTATTAATTCTCTAGGTTTTAGCTACCAACTCTTTGAAATCAGGGTGCGTAGTCCACATAGCCTCAAATCTAAAAGGTTTGACAGAAGAAGGGATAGAAGACATACCTTGCATCTGGATCAGCAGTGGATAATGATCTGAGTAGGTTCTAGGAAGATTCCTTACGCCTGCCTTAGGGAACTACACAGTCCATTCCGAATTCGCCAATGCTCTGTCAAGTCTGATTTTTGTATTCACAAGTCCTTTCCTCTTGTTATTCCAAGTAAGTTTGGGGCCGCTGCATCCAAGATCAATAAGTCTGCAATTGTTAACTCTATCCTTGAATTTTTTTGATTTTGCTTGTATTATCCACTTGTCTCCCTCTTCTCTTTGATTGGCTAGAAAAATCACTAAAATCTCCAGCCATCATCCAAGACTTGTTATAGTTATCCCCTGTACAGCTAAGTTCATCCCATAGTTGGTCTCTACATACTGAGTTGGGAATCCTATAGACGGTAGAGAACAACCATTCATCAAAATCCATTCTTGCAATAGTTGCATAGATGACTTGCTTAGAAGATCCCCTAGTGTTGATAGAAATATTCGAGGGATCCTAGTATAACCAAATACCCCCTGCTCTTCCTTCAGGTTCCATTCTCTCGAATGCAGTAAGCCCATACTGATCAAAAAAGTTCCTCATGTGGCTACTTTGGATCTTCGTCTCCAAGAGCACAACAACATCAGGTTTATAGGCTCTGAAATGGTCATTAAAAACCCTTCTAATCTCTCATTTCCTGCTCTCGTGCAGTTCCAAACAAAAATTTTCATGGCTGACATCATTAAAAACTGAGGGAAAGGTTTAGATTTGTCCAGGTCAAGCTTATGAATGGCTATCTCGCTAAATTCCTCTATTGGGATTATTGGTCTCAGTGAGACAGCGGTAGTCTGAATCTTTATTTCTCTGAGGGTGCACGGTTCCAACACTAGAATAGTTGATTCCATTGTCCAATGAACTAGTGCAATCCATTTACTCTCCTCCTCTGGCTTGAAGAGTAGACCCATCATATTGTTGTGAAAATGGAAGGTCTTCAATGGGGAGTTTTCCATTCCTTCTATCTCTCCTACTATCTCCTGGGTCTGGTGGTTTAAGGTTTAGAATGTCTGAGTCTGGTTTGTTCAAGGGATATTTTGATGAGAAAAGGGGTTAAGAATGAAAGGAGGGTGAATGGAGATTGGTTTCTGAATTGCAAGGTTGATACTGAGTGGTTGTTGAGTCTTGCCGCCCAAGTCTTCCTCCATTAATAGACCTCCAGGTCCATTGGATTTGAGCGAGATTCCAAAGCTCCATGGTGGCCCTTCGACCTCTGCAAGGACTCTAGAGCGTCAAAGATATTTACCTGGGAGTTTTGGATATTGGGTCGGTTCCTCTCCGGTTTCGAAGTCTGCTCCCAATTTCTTCTAACACCAGTATGTGTTCCCTTCTTTGGACCTGGGTTATAACTTTGGATTGGATTACCCTGGTCAAATCCATTTGCTTGGATTTGGTCTCCTCTTGGGTTTGCTTTTGTAAGGCTTGAAATTTGTTGGGGTGACCCATTCCTTTATGTATTGTCTGGTTCTTGTATCCCTGTTGTCTTTTTCTTTTGGGTTGGGCTATCAACCAAGACCCAAATTCCGCATCAGCTCTCAAACCATTGGACCTAACCTGGGTTAACTCAAGGTTTCCTTGTGACCGTTGGGTGTTCTCAGAATTTACGGTTCTTGACTTTTGGTTGTCCTCTCCGGCTGGAGTTAGGTTTCAAGGCAACCATCGGAGAATTTTTACCTTGGTTATAAGGACAGAAGGCTTCCGTATGTCCTATTCTCCCGCATCCGAAGCAAATAATGTGGAGACATTCATATTCTACTCTGAAAATTCTCGAACCCAATTTGTACTAAGAAATCAATGGTTTGCTGAGATCTCTCTCCACACACACTCGAGCAAACGTCCCCCTCTCTGTAGCTATTGTCTTAATATCCACCTTAATCGGCTTGCCCAGAGCCTTAGTTATTTGAAACAAAGTTTTTTCATCGTAATATTCTAATAGAATCTTACCCAGATTCTGGTTGTGATCTCCGAAACCCTTGAAGGAATAAAATTTGGTTCCCATTTTCTAACTGTAAAGTAATGCTTCATAATAACCCATGGACCTCTTGTGAAGACCTTGAAACAATCTTCCTTGGACTAAAATTTAAACAAGAAAAAACCATTATCCAGATCAATCGCCTCAAAATTATTTTGCAGAGCCCAAATATTCCTGACCTTCATACACAACATCTTATAGCCAATGTTTTTTCCCTAGAAGCTTCACCAGCAACCCATCTTTCCATCTATTCCGAATACGGATAAGGGTTTTTTGGGGAAGTCTGATATGCGGACAGAACTCATCGGAGGTATGAATTATAACCTGTTTGGAAACCCCTGATTGGTCATTCTCTACATCCCCTGTTTGGCCCTTGTCAAGAACCTCAACGTCTTCGTCATCAGAGGGCTCGACATAGACTGATTCATCAAAATAAATGGCGTTTCTATCTTCTAATATAGCGGCCATGTAATTCCTTGGCTTGGAGCCAGAAGGAGTTACTGGTTTATCAGGCATCTCATATTCTTCTTCCTCAATACGTGTGGACGCTGGGTCCACTAACATCTCATCCTCAATTGATGCTAGATGATACTCTTTGATTTTCTTAGTGCTTCGTTGGAGATGATCATCTTCTTCTGTGGATCGGGGCAGTGGGATCCTCATCCATTGTGAAGAAAAGATCAGATTAAAGGAAAAGGGAACAAAAATAGGGCTCTGTCTTTCTGTATCTCAGATCGCTTTAAGAGAGAAAAGTCAGAGCGTTTTTGCCCCTAAATGTAATGAATATGTTAAGTCACATGGCAATTGAAATGCCTCAAGTGTGCGCCGCCGAGATGACATAAGAGTGCAAAAAGAATAAAAATATTTTGGTACTACTAAAGGGTAAATATACAATTGAAATATAATTAAATTATGACTTAATTAAAATAAAATATTAAAAATAAGACTTCATTGATATAAAACAAAAATGATAAAATTTAATAAATATTTGTAGTAAAAAGTAATACTTATTAATAATTTTCTCAAAAAATGAAATTATTCATTAAATATGAATTAATAAATAAATTAAATATAAATAACCGTATCGGGACCCACCGTCAATTCAGGAAATTAGTTCCGATTAGTATCTCGATTTATCGCCTCAAAACCCTAGCAAAACCTTGATCGTCTTCCTCCGCCCTTCGTTGTTCCATCTTCACAAAACAATGGCGGCCACAATGGCAGCAACCATAGCCCGATCAATCCTGACCGTCCGTTCAGCGTCATCGTCCTACTCCTTCCTCTCCAAACGCCTTCTCTCTTCCACTTCCACCATTGCCAAACCCCCACCCCTCCCGGGCTTCGCCCGACCCACCACCGTCACCCGTTCCACGGTCTCACTCTCTAACTTGCTCCGATTCGCCCATCCCTGCGCGGTTCGATTGAACCCCGTTCGATGCAGAGTGAACCGGTCTGGTGGGTCGACTTATTCGCCGATCAACTCTTCCTCCAACTTCGGTGAACGCCCACCCACCGAGTTGGCTCCGTTGTTTCCAGGTTGTGACTACGAGCACTGGCTTATTGTCATGGATAAGCCTGGTGGTGAAGGTGCTACGAAGCAGCAGATGATCGATTGCTACATTCAAACCCTAGCTAAGATCGTTGGAAGGTAGATCGAAACTTTACCCACAGAAAATGGGGGATTTATTTTTCAGATTTGTGTATATTTGTATGTGTATTTCGTTGTTCCTGTTTCGGCATTGAGTGGTTACCCTGGACCTAATGCGCATATTAATGTGTGTGTATGAGTGAGAGGTAGAGAAATGTGGGGTTGGGGGTAGAGTCTGTTGAAGTATAAATACAAAAAGCTCCAATTGCTTGGTATTGGAGCAGGAAGTCCGCAATTACCCTAATTATTAAAAGATTTTCACGTGATTGATTCAAAATCTAGCCTGCACGTCAGGGGCGTTAGACTTTTGCATGTTGTGAAGTTCAGGGTTTATGCGCACTACATTAAAAATAGGTTTTTGCTTTGTCTCTCTGACTAAGGGTGCGATTAGACAAATTCAGGATATGTGATCCAGGATTGATATTACTTATTTAGTTTTTATTCACAGTGCCTCTGAATCCATCCGACTATCTTCAGTTGTAGTATTCATCTTTAAAGAAAAAATGGAGATACTTTTGATATATATAATAAAAAAGTAACAAACTACTATTCAGGATATTGTACATCTTTCCCATCTCTTCTCAAGAAACAAGTGGGTTTGATGTCCAATGAAATGATTTTTTTTTTTTGCTTTTCAAGGTTTGCAATTAAACTTGGGTCATCTATGAGCCAGTATTTTGGCTTATTATGGATGTATGTGATTAATGAGTCGCATACATCCATAATAAGTCAAAGAATAATTTCATATGTTTCCTGATCTTGGTCAAGGAATAGAGATCATTGGTTGTAGACTTGGAATTGAGGAAAAAATAGTTAAAGCGCTAATCTTCCTGAATTCCATTTGTAATGCCTAATTTCATGCTCACAAATGCTAGTAGGAGGAAACTGAAATGATTTCATTTCGACATTGGAAAACGTCATAATAGAATTCCTAGCATTCTGTTTTCTAAGTGACATGAATTGTTAGATGAATTATTTGAATGCCTAACTTCATAGTTTTTGATGTGTGGAAGATTTTGTGGTTTATTTTTCTGTAGTTTTTTAATGGGGGTGAGAATTCTGAGATTATTAGTAATGCTATTTTGGTGGCTGTGATATATTAGTGAAGAGGAAGCAAAGAAGAAGATTTACAATGTTTCTTGCGAGAGGTACTTCGGGTTTGGATGCGAGATTGATGAGGAAACTTCAAATAAGCTTGAAGGTTTGTGTTAGTTCCATATTGATATTTATTTAGTAGGTATATACAATGGGATTACTTTTGTTTTGAATTGTCAGATTATTACCATCGTTTTACAGGTTTGCCTGGAGTTCTTTTTGTACTTCCTGATTCTTATGTCGATGCTGAGAACAAGGATTATGGAGGTTAGTCTTCTATAAAATTAAAGGAGTATGTTAATAGATTCTAACGGTGTTTAACCAAGAGTTTTGGACTATCTGGCATTGTCTATCATTAGATGACTGCATTTCATTTTAGTGCTGTTTTCTTTCGGTGTTCTGCCTAGTTGTGTTACCGTGCATTAAGTTAATTCTGATGGTTAAGATGGAATAGAAATGCCTTGTTTATATTTAATATTGTGAAGGTGTGCTCAAAGTTGAAAATAAAAGGCTTTTATGCAATGTTTACTTGAGTAGTTAATATCCATTTCTGTCAAGGACTTCTTGAGGCACAAAGGTTGAGGTGCAGATTGAAACATTTTTTTTTTCTGTAACTTAGTCCATCTTGGCAAAGTAGAAAGCCCTTAAAAAGGCAATTTACAGCTTTGAATGCTAATGGACTTCTATCAAATGTCTTCCTTTGCTGTTCTGGCCCTTCTGGGATTCTTCAAATCATAGAGATTAAACATGATGCTCTACATGACTTTTTCCTTGTGGACAAAACTATAGCAAGGACCTCCAAAAGGATAGACAAGAATGTTTAGAGCCAACTTCAAAAAGTTGGAGATCTTGGTTCGCATTGTGGGATCACACGGACTTCAATTTGGGCCTGCCTAGTGTGTGGCCCTTCTTTGGTGAGTCTATGTGTAGATCTTGAACTCGAGTTTCATTGTGGGATCACACAGACTTCAGCTTGGCCCTGCCTATTGCATGGCCCTTGTTGGGTGAGTCTATGTCTTTGGGAAATAGTCATCTACTCCAAATGTCCAAAAACCTCATCTAGAGAGAGAGAGAGAGAGAGAGAGAGAGATTGCATATCTTTGAAAAGTCACCTTGACCTCATACCTTGCTGAAGACAAATGATAAGCTTCTCACGTGATTCTTGGCTTTTTCGTTTGACATGCAGTAAAGAGATTTTTTTCCTTCAGAAAATCAATTACAGATTATTAATCACATATGTAATCTCGAAGATTTTTAAGGAGGGGAATTGTTCTAGTGTTCACCCACAAAGGAGAAAATACTTAATATACAAATTGAAAATGCAAAAAGATCAGAAATGCATTGGAGGGGAATTGTTCTAGTGTTCATCATTTTTATTTGCAGTTGTTTAAACCATATTGATTTTCCATGACAAATATTTGTCTACACTTTGAATATGGATGTAATTGTGGGCAAACGTAAGCAAGCGTTATTTCATTTATGGCAGCTCTGCACCTAATATTCACCTTCCCTCCAAGTTAAAGAAACACTTGAATGAAACTGAATGATTCTGATTATCTTTGCTCTCATGATTTGCCAGCTGAGCTGTTTGTGAATGGAGAGATAGTTCAAAGGTCTCCTGAAAGACAAAGGAGAGTGGAGCCAGTGCCCCAGCAACATCGAGACAGGCCAAGATACAATGACCGAACCCGCTATGCCAGGCGCCGTGAGAATATGCGGTGAACTAGAAACCCCACTCGAGTGAAGATTTTGACTGTCAGCTAGATAATTAGGATGAAAAGCTTTGTTATGATGTGGTTGTATCTATATTATCATGTTGATGTTAGAGTGTGCTTGGTGTTTATTGGACAATAGCTGAATGAACTTGAACTCTCTCAATATCAGGCACTTCTGGGCCACTGTGATAGTTCTTGATCTGTAAAACTCATGGCTGGCATTTCTTCTTGTCCAGTCTGTTACCTTGAACACACACACATATATGCCTTTAACACGCTCCCTTGGGAAGTGAACCTCGTACAGGGTGTTGATTGGGCCACCACCATGGCCTTGACAATTCCCGAATTGTCCAGTCTGTTACCTTGAACACACACATATATGCCTTTAACACGCTCCTTTGGGAAGTGAATTGGGCCCCCATCATGGCCTTGACAATTCCCGAATTGTCCAGTCTGTTACCTTGAACACACGCATATACGCCTTTAACACGCTCCCTTGGGAAGTGAACCTCGTGCAGGGTGTTGATTGGGCTCCCACCATGCCCTTGACAATTCCCGAAACATGTACCATGTAAATGGGAAACACAAAGGAGGCGTTTGGGTCGTCACGATGGATTGGGTTGGATTGAATTTGAATTCGAATTTAATTCATCTTAATGCAAAGTAATCCAGTTTGAATCAATTCTAATGTAAAGTATTCTATTCTATCCCATCTTTGGATGAAAATCATTTGGTTTGTAGGTCTCATTCACATGTGAAGATGAAAGATACTAAAATGATTATTGCACCCTTTTTGTAAATAAATATAATTTAATCTTATACTAACTTTGGATTGAAATTATGTCAATTGTCCAAGTTTTGGAAAAAAAAGTTGATTCAATAAATTATGATTTTTTACAACACATAGCCAAAAATATGTTTATAAATTTTTTAATTGTATTTTGTACAATACTATATGCATCAAAAGTAAATGTACAACACAAAAAATACTACTTATAGATAATAAAAAAAAGACATAATGATAAGAGATTAGGTCTCTCTTGTACATATGTTTTATACACCGTCTATAAATTGCCTATTTGGAGACCCTCCACAACAAAATAAGGCAATATGATTAATGTTTTTAATATGACATAAATACATATATATGCCTTCTACGACGAGCATACAAAATACATGCAACACAAAATGTGATTATACATCCATTTGTTCCACAAGTGTAGTTATATATATACCAAAATAACTTGTGGATATTATCAATGAGTTCCGTAACGAGTTAGGGATAACTGCAACAAAGCAATCATCAATGATTATGACATTGACTTTTGCTCCAGAGTTAATCGATGGAGACGATCCTACACTTTTTGAAGGTTGGGTGCTTGATAAAGAACATCATTTTTGAAAATAACTTCAAAAAATTGGTAGTTGGGATAGGAATGTAGACAATACTCCGTAGCAAATTCTACTTCCTGCATTACGTAGTCAATAAAACTATATAAATAAAATGTTTGATAGTCAAATGAAAAAAAAAAAAAAAGTATGTACTTTCGACTGAAATTAATGAAGTACACTTACTTCCAAATATTCGTCTGATCCCTCCACCGAACCTTTTATCATACATTTGGTTTGATTGTCTCATGCAAATTTGCCCGTCTCCAACGTCTCAGCATTGGTGAAATACTGCCGTTCCCAAAAAAATATTATTCGTAAAAGCTCGATGAATGAGAGGCTAAATCGTGGCATACGCCTATGTAGGACATCTAACATTCGATCGATCGTCTTCTTATCATACCTCCCGTAAGGAGGTAACAAGTTGCGATTTTTGTAGTCAATCAAGGTGTCAATTAGAACTTTTGTTTCACCATCATTGATGTTTGGTATCTTCATGCCTAAGTAACAAAATAACAACTTCACATTAGCTACAAAATACAAACATTAGATTTATCAACGCATGTATTGCTAAAGATGGTAAATTAAAACAAACATATGTAATTTCATTCTACCCAGATGAACAAGCATCAATTCTACATTACAAATCACTTACATACCTACAAACTTATCTATTTTCTCATTTTCAACTAGTGATTAAAAATGGCACAAGTGCACAAGTAATATAAGCATAGCATTACAAAAATGTCCACACTCATCCAACTCTACCCAACTAGTAGTACACAACATGTGTGAGTATTACACCCAAAATCAACATCATTAGACTTATCATGCACCACATAATATATCGTTGATATCCATATCTTTGCACGGCGATAGGGGGTGGTACATCATCTTTCATTGCACGTTCTTCATTAATATTGTGTAACGTTGCATTTTCCTCCAATGCAACATCATCACCAACTGTTTCCACTCCCATCCTCCCAAGCTGAAGGCATAACGCATTCTTAGCCTCGTTACAAGAATCATATGACTTGTAAAGCGCACCAGAAAACCTATTAATATGTAAATGGAACTCCGCCTATGAACGGTAAATTCCTACCTGTCGGCCAACAAATAAGATATATCATTGTTCAAGCTTGTGCATTGCAACAACCATTGTAACATTGCGTGTTAATGACAAAAAGTGAAAAACATGATATGCATGGGAGTCTAGAAATGTCATATTACACAACCAAGAATTGCAAGTGATGAAGCATACACATCATTAAATTCGTGCCCTAAAAATGCTTACATCCAAAATGTAATTGTGCATGTTGTAGTCATGCACAATTGATATCCAAAAAATATAAGCACAACCAACATATGGGTCTGTTACCTAAATGTGTCCTTACAACATAATTATACTACATAATACAAGTTCAACACAAAATATCAAGAGAGTGTTTTAAGTGGTTCGTCATGTGATACACCGCCATCTCGATCAAGTACGCAGTGTGTTCCACAAAATTCCTCCAACCCAAGTAGGACGCTCGCACTCAGGCAAGCTGAAGAAGATATCAACATTGATGGTCAGAACAAATAAGCTTAAGGGCAGCATGTCGATCTACCATAGACATACCATTTATCTTCTCTAGTTTAGTGTTGACTTTTCTCCGTGCAACAGGTACATCATGATTATACCCAACACGATGTGATATCATGTCTAGTTGATTACAACAATTATGCATGTACTCACCAAACACCTTCGAGATGTCAGTCAAACTCTTAGCGACTGACTCGAACACAGTACCACTCACCTTTGTTTTTTTTTTTTCTTACTTGTTGAGGGAGTTCCAACACTGGGTTCAACGCCAACAGTTTGTCCAATTGGATTTGTCGCACTATGTGAGGCAGGGACATCATCGCCAAAACGATCCGGTCCAACCATATTATCTGTTTCACGCATTGAAGCTTCCACCTTAGCATCACTGACCATGTCTTCCAAATCTATAGCATACTCTCCTGTGACCCGGTCCTTACCAAAGATCACGCACCAATCGTTGAAATAAGGCCATGACTTCTCACGCATGCCCTTAGCATTTCTATCCTTCTACATAGTTACACATTTAGTTTTTAAAATTCCACAACATATATAATCACTACTTGAAATAGAATGAAATATTTGTAATATATCACCTTTAAATAGTCATTCCAAATGTCATTACCATCAACAATAATCTTATTCTCGGTTGAATTAAAACCAAATTCGGACGTGGCCATCATGGTGAATAATGAGTTATAGTTTTTTTTTTTCCAAATCTTCAGTTTAGACTCAATGTGTGGGAACGCCCGCAATTCACACACAAGAATTGCAATTCATAAACTATGTTTCAATGCTTGAAAGTACCCTGGTCTGAAAATGCCGTTTTGATACTTCCAACCATTCACGTAAAGGTCATTCAGGGACGAAATAAGCTAAATTTCTTCAACTTTGGTCGATGTCTTTCTTATACCCTTCTCTGTCTAGGTACTTCCACCTTGCTCAGACATACTATGCCATACAAACATAATAGTAAACGCAATAATTTAAGCAAATACCGGTACGTACAAACAAAGTAGCATCATATAAATGATGAAGACATGAAAAGTAGTCTAAGCTGAAAGCAAGGAAAACTTGCAATAATACAATCAAACCACAAAAATATACACAGTTAAACCATTCACTCAAATATTAGATTGTCCTCGATACACTCTCCACTCATTGTACATATCCAACGCTAACTGATTTTGAAACAATGATCATTCAGCAAATGTCTCCACAGTGTCTATGACATCATTTTTATATTCACTCTTCGCATGAATTACCTCGGGCAACTCTTTCTCAATTGGGTCTACACTCATTTCATTTCTGATCAAGTTATGCAACAAACAACACGCAACTATGATGTGATTATGCGTGTGAACCGGGTAGTAGCACGATGCCTTAAGTATCGCCCGCCCATTTATCTTTCAACAAAGCAAAACATCTCTCAATGCATGTGCTTGCGGCTGAATGCCTGAGGTTGAACAATTCTTTGGCATTACGGGGAGCTGCCGTATCGGCCCCAAACTCTTGTACATGATATATTTGACCCCTAAATAGTGCTAAAAATCTTTCTCCATTAGTGTAACCAACATCAACTACGTAATAAGTCCCTGTGTTGTATAAAATAAGTTTATTAATCTAACACGTTGTATATAAAAATTCAATAATTTTTTACTGTATCATTTTATTACACATTTACCACGTGCGACCTTCAAGCCGTTAGGCCTAGTCACTACATCACGTAGTATTCTATAACCGGCAGCGGACCCCTCCCAGCTAGGAAGAATGTAAATGAATTTCATGTCTAGGCCACAAACACCCAACACATTTGTTGTTATGTCACCTTTACTGTGTTTTATACCTAACTTGATTGGCAAGATGTACTTGGACTATAACATAAGTGTCATCTAAGACACCCACACAATTTTACAACACGGGGGGGGGGGGGGGGGGGATAGAATCACCTTACATACCATATAATGTAAATTGGGTGATCAAGCGGACCATCCGATATCAAGAGCATATGGACACATTATGGATTTACGGTATGTCATTGTATGCATGTTGGAGCATATGGACACATTATGGATTTACGGTATGTCATTGTGCAGGTTGACGTAGGATGGTCCGCTTGATCACCTCAATTTACTTTGCAGCGTTTGAAATTATATAACCATCGAACATTTTTTATATACAAGTTAACATGCATACAATGACATTTCGTAAATCCATAAATTAAAATTGAATTTTTCGAAGTTCGCATGCTTACAAGTTTTTTTTGTTTTTTTATCCTCAAAAATTAAAAATTTTATATTATACTCTAAATATATTAAAAATATTGCAATACTTGTTACTTATTCTGTCAATGTCAATAGTGTGGAATTTAATGGAATGAGTAGTTGAAGCTAACGACAGGTTATATTATAATATATATATAATAAAGTACAATACAATTCAAATATCAAAAGATAAACAAAATAACTTTTGCTATTCGCTGTTGAGATCTCTTTAAATTTTACTTTAAAGTTAATCTGACGACTAATATTAACACTTCAAATTTAATAGATAAAATAGGGGTCTAAGAGTGCGTTTGAGGTGATTTTTTAAAAGTGCTTTTAATACTTATAATTTCTCATAAGTACTTTAAAAAAAATAATAATGTGTTGGAACCACCACTATCACCACCACCCCCATCGCCCCACCACCATCACCACTACCACCACCCCCCATCACCACTACCACTACCACTACCACTACCACCCCCATCGCCCCACCACCATCACCACTACCACCACCCCCCATCATCATTACCATTACCATTACCACAACCACCCCACCCCACCACCAAACTACCCCCCACCACCACTACCCCCACCATCACCACTACCACTACCACCTCCACCGTCGCCACACCACCACCACATCTGCCACCACCACCACCACCGTTGTCGTCACCACCAATGTCGCCACCCCCACCGCCCCCTGCCATTACCATACCACTCCCCCACAGTCCCACCACTACCACCCCACCACCACATCTGTCACAACAACCACCACTACCATCACTGCCCTTACCATCACCACTCTCGCCACCTCACCAACACCACCACCCTTACTGCCCAACCACCACCCCCACCATCACCCCTATCACAACTACCCCTACCACCCCACCACCACCCCCCACGACCATCACCACGACCACCACCGTCACTTTCGTCCACCATCATTACCATCGCTTACTCTCATTATAATCGGTGTTTAAATTCATTTATCTCTTCTTTATATTTGTAATTTGATTTTAAATGTGAATACAAATATATTTATTATTGATTTTTTTTTATTATTTTGTGTTTTCAGACATAAACAAATAACTATTTTTAATATATTAAAAGTTTAATGTGAAAAGTTTAAAAAATCTTTTGGGTATAAAGTGAAATTTCCCAGATAAATAAAGAGGTCTCAACTCCCAACGGAAAGTCAATCCACAACAGAGTAAAAAACTCAGAAACATGTCTGTCTCTCTCTCCACAGTTCACGCACGAAGAATGGGAGGAGGAAATATCAAGGTCATAGTTTTGTTCCTTCTCATCGGAGCTCTGCAGAGAACCTCCGTCAATGGAGCCGGATTCACCGGAGACTACTCGAAGCTCTCCGGCATCATAATACCTGGCTTGGCTTCCACTCAGCTCAGAGCGTGGTCAATCTTGGACTGCCCTTACTCTCCTCTAGATTTCAATCCTCTCGATTTGGTCTGGCTCGACTCCACCAAAGTAAATCATAAATCTTTCTCATCATTGTTCTTCTCTCTCTCGCTCTCTCAATGAATCTTTTTTACTCAATATGTCCATAATGTGCTAATTCTTGGTTTTTATGACTATGTACTGTTAGTTTTTGACTCAATTTTTTAAAGAGATTCATTCTTTCTCAGGTTATGGTTATTATGATTTGGTTGTTTTGTGCCAATTCTTTATAGTCCTCCTTTCTTTTTGATTCTTGCAATTGTTTCTTTAGTGGAAAATCTCTTTGTTCCTTTATGAATGAGTGAATACTTTTTGGCAGTTCACACTTGCTTTCTGGTTTCTTTAACTTTGTTTTGGCAGATGATTATTATGTATGCGTAAGAGCTAGGCCCTTTAGGAGTTCAATGTGGGTTTCGGATTGTGGTGGACAGTGTGAGTATGTGTTTATAATAACGTGTATGCTATGGTCCACAAAATAATGTGCATGTGTATGTTTTAAGTATTGAACAACTTTATATGATGACAAATTCTTTTTTGTTGCTGATACAAACACATGTCTCTGTGCTACAGGTCCATTCCACACCAAAAGTACATGCCCCATGTGGGACACATCACACGCCCATGTGACATTATGGAGTTTCTAAAACCACTCTTATAACGAATATCTTAATTGTTATATTAGGAAACTTTAAGGTCCCACGCATGGCAGTCCTAATGAATATACTTTTACATGATTCCCAATTGATGAGCTTGGATCTTTCAGGTTAACACTAGAGTGGTCACTGCAGTACACTAGTGTCTTTCATGTTAACAAGACAATGAATAGTCAGTGTCTGATTCCGCAAAAGAACAACACAGCTTTCCTACATAATATTTGTCTAATGTGACTCTTGTTTTTGAGCTTTTAAAGAATTTATGCTTTGGCTCCATTCAAGTCAAAAGAACCTCATGTTTTCCTTGCTTCAACAAGTTGAGTTCAGCAACAAAATCATTCTTTGGCCATTAGACCAATATAGGGCCCTATCATGTGTTGATCTTTTTCATAAAGCCTAATTACAAAATTAAATCGAATAACAATCAAGTAACTAATCTTTGATAAAACTTGCAAATGCTTACTCCACGTGGCTTTGTCTACCATATGATGTTTGCTTCCTAATTTCTTGAACAAGAGAATACTGTAAACATGCTTCATTTTCTCCACTGGTTTCTATTGTTTTCCATGGATACTGAAATAAGATCACCACCTGTTATGCAGCTTCTTTCTGCTGTAAATTGCTGGCTTAAGTGCATGTTGCTAGACCCATACAATCAAACAGATCATCCTGAATGCAAGTCTCGCCCCGATAGTGGTCTTTCTGCGATCACGGAGCTTGATCCAGGTTACATAACAGGTATTTCATATTATTTTTTTTATAGATTTAATATTTCATGTTTTGTTGTGGACTTTTCTATCCGCATAATGACACACTCGCAAAGATACATATATACTATAGTCTGATTGAAGCCGTTTTTCAAAAAGGTTGTGCTTGGTATGGCTTATGTGCTACTTATGCTAAATAAGCTGTTACTTCTCTCTTGACTATATCAAACCAAGTTCCTTGAATCTTTAAGATATCTCTATTTTTTTTATACAAGGCCTTATTAACTTATTTGCTTGCTTCTTTTCATTATACCCCCTTAAGAATGATGTGTGGTGCTCAGGTCCTCTTTCATCGGTGTGGAAAGAATGGATTAAGTGGTGCATTGAGTTTGGTATTGAGGCTAATGCAATCCTTGCTGTTCCTTATGATTGGAGATTGTCACCAGCAAAGCTTGAGGAGCGGGACCTATACTTTCACAAGCTAAAGTGTGTATATAGCCCACAATGAATATCTATTATGCATTGTTCTTTAATTGCTACGATGCCAATTTCTTGATTGCCTGCTTTTTTAATATGTTGCCATCTTTCAGTATAATAAGTTTGACAAACCCCACAAAATTATACTGTCACTATTAAAGCTTGAGGAGCAAACCTATTGCTTTCTTTCTTTTACTTTTACTTTTTCCTTTTTTTTTTTTGGATGATAATTAAAAAGATAGGATTTTTTATTTCACAAGTGAAACTTTGCATTTATCTTGTGCATCCTAATTTTATGTGATGAACACCTTTTTTTTTAAAGTTTTTAATCGCCTTTCATAACAGCTTCTAAATAATTCCATTCATTTCCATTGCTGTTTGGTTCCAGAACCTGTCTTTTTTCAGTTCTTGAAAGAATGTGTATCTGCTGGAATTAGAGACTAATAATTGAACACTGTGCCTTTGTGTTGATGCAACAAATTATAATCACCTAAAATATCGAGCCTCTGGTATGCATTATTGATATGTTGAATTCAAATTAAGAACCTGTCTCTTTCAGATCTGGCATTGTGAGAATCTACAACAGCATAGAGAAAATAACTTGCAAATCTGTCTATTTTGTTCTATTTTTTTTTTTTTGTGTTTAGAACCTTCGTGTTTTCCTTACTTGAGCTGTCTTTCTTGCTTCCAAGTAGAGCATTGATGATTGGTTTTTACTGCAGAAATTGCTTCTTTATTTAGGTTTCTTGCTCTTTTTTGGGGTGTTGCAGGCTGACTTTTGAAACTGCCCTTAAACTTCGTGGTGGCCCTTCATTGGTTTTTGCTCATTCCATGGGGAACAATGTATTCCGATACTTTTTAGAATGGTTGAAGCTAGAAATTGCCCCCAAAAAATATATCCAATGGTTAGATGACCACATTCATGCCTATTTTGCTGTTGGTAAGCTTCTACTCTGCACTTTGTTCAACTCTTCTTGTAGAATTGCCTTAAACTGTAAGACATGCACTTTATCTGAATTTTGTTCTGCTTCTTTGACTTCAGGAGCCCCTCTTCTAGGTGCAACTCAAAATGTGCAAGCAATACTCTCTGGATTCACATATGGTCTTCCTGTCTCTGAGGTTTCCGTTTAGTTTGGAGATTTTTTTTTTGTATATCAATGACTTCTTTTTACTTCTTCACAGTTTTCACCATCATATGAGTTCCCCTGTGTTTCCAGGAATATCTCTTTTTAACCTATTGGTCATATGAACTGAGAATTTCAGATTTTAATCAATGAAAGCAATTTACATTAGCTGAAGTGCTTGGGGGATCCCTGATTGTGGTACCTTATTTTGTTTGATCCTGTACTAATACATGTTATTGTCAATCATATGATGGCAAGATGTCAGGGTACAGCTCGATTGATGTTCAATTCATTTGGCTCTTCATTATGGATGATGCCGGTTTCAAAGTATTGTAGGGCTGATAATATATATTGGAAAAATTTCTATGATGGGAGCAGGAAGGGTCAACATACTTACCTTTGTGATGAAAACGAATTCCGGTCAAACTACTCTGGATGGCCGACAAATATTATCAATATTGACATTCCTTCTACTCGAGGCATGACTTAAAATTTGTGTGCTTATTTTGTAGCAATGACATTGTAATTATGCTCATAGGCTCTATTTCTGTCTTAGCAGGAGATGATGCTTATCCATCATTTGTAGAAGTGGCAGACACCAACATGTCTAGCATGGAATGTGGATTCCCAACTCAGTTATCCTTTTCTGCTCGTGAAGTCTCTGATGGGACCTTTTTCAAAGCAATAGAGGACTATGATCCTGATAGCAAAAGGCTCTTGTACCAATTACACGAGTGAGTATATAACTGCTATTCTTCTCTGGCAATTTGCTTTGAAATGCAATCTTTCTGACGCAGAATGCAATAACAAGACAACATCTCCCATCATTGTAGATTGTTTGAAGTTGAACCCCATCATATTCAACTTCCCAAAAAAACTTTGTCCTTGTCTCCTGTGGGTCCACAACCTCCATGACGTAGTGAAACCCTTCATGTTTAACATTTGGGAGAACTGAGTCTAGTCTTTCCTTTATTTTGTTGGGTGGCATTGTGATTGTTACCATCTTTGTTGACATTCCAGTCACTTCGCTTTTCTGTTTATTTTTTTCCCATATAACAGCAGCAAAATCATGCATGATGTCAATCTGTGCAACGCAAGTCTTTATCACTAGACGAAACTATGGTTTAGGTACTCCTGAGGCTCGATGCAGGCAAATATAGAACAGTTACATGAATTGGTAGTCAGTCTTTCTCAACTATTTCTGCCAAGATCGATGGCACTTCTGTATCTGCTAGTTCAAAGATGGAAATATTTCTCTCCTACACACAGATGTTTCTTTGATTCTTCTTTTATTGTTTATGAATACGTATCTGAATTGAGTGGTATTAAATGAAATTCACCTTTCCGACGTGTTTTCAATGCTTTTTATTTCAGGTTATATCATGGCGATCCAGTACTAAATCCACTGACACCTTGGGACAGGCCACCTCTAAAAAACATATTCTGTATATATGGAGTAGATATGAAAACTGAGGTATAGTCCTATGTGAATTGACCTTCCAAATTGTTGTGATCAAATTGTAGTGGATGCATACATATTTCTTTTTTGATTTCTTAACTGCACATTTGACCTAATATGACATTAGTCTGCAATTTATGCTGTTATCTATTTGACGTTTTTGAAATTTTCGGAAGTCCTGGAATTTCAAAAGATTTTAGGATCAATTTTCGGTAGTTTCAAATCTTTCCAAAGACCACGGGATTTGCCAAGTCTCATGTTTGCCCCATTACATTGTTTTCGTTATATTTTATGTAGCTGTAAACTATAACACAGTAAAGGGAAAATGAGTTTGATTTGTGTTTTGAAATCTAAAAGGTTACAGATTCCTAAATTGGCAGTCAATAGCATGTCTATTCTGGCTCGGGAACTATAGAATGATATAATTGAAAATTGTTCTTTTCAAAAAAATTATAATTGAAAATTGTTGCTGGTGTATTGGAACTGGTAATTATTGTATGGGTTATATGTCTTAGAAATATTCTTGCACATTTGTAAACCTATAACTGTTGTGACAGAATTGGATTTGGGTCTATCCAATTCAATATCAACATTTGCTATATTCAGTGTGTCCGTAGGCTTGGTCCATTTGCTTTTCATGGCTGCAAAAGTCTAGTTTGATCTGTCACTCAGGGCAAAAGCTTGCCCTTTAGACCTTTCATCAGTTGGGTTTAAAGGTTACGAGCAGAAAGAATAGCATCCATTGTATTAGCTTATTAAATTTTGCATTGTCCGACTTCTTCGAGCATCCATGGGTTGGTCTGCTCATCTGTTTTACTCATTTTAAGTGCCACCTATTTCATGCTTATAAGGGGTTAGTTATTATTGTATAGCTGTGACATTTTCAATGATATAAGTTTTAGCTGGAATTCTGTTGTCTTTTTTATCTAAAAAATTTATTGCATATGTATAATTTGAAATAACTACATGTTATTAAGTGTTTGATTCACAAGTTCCTAGAGGTTGTTGCTGCATAAGCTTTTTTTTTTTTTTTTTTAACTTTGGCATTGTTCTCAATTGTATTCAGTCACTACAGTACTGGGGACTTTACAGACTCCCTTAAGGTCTGTGTAGGGACCTCCCTGAACTGCCTTTAGTTGGGCCAAGTTGATCATATACCTCCCACAGTTATCCATCGAAAAGAAAAACATCAAGTGACTTGTGTACCCTTTGGCTGTTAACAAGGATTTTAGTCACAGACATTTGCATGAAGGGATCAAAATCTCTCATTGATGAATTGGAGGTTTTTAAGTACCTGATAAAGGAGGCAACAGAAATATTGAATAAATAGCTTGCTAACATTAGAATGTTTGACTTACTCAAAAAACGTTAGAATATTTGGTACTTTCCGACAATAAAAACATTAGAATGTTTAGTCAAATAGTAAATCACCAATAAACCTGTCTTGACTCTTATTATCAAGGTTTTCAGTGGTGATGAAATCATCCCCAATTGCTATATTTGACTATAAGCAAATGGAGGGGACTATATGTGACATATTCAAAAAATCTGAGGTGAGGTTGGTATTAGTTTTGAAATATAAGGGGATGTCCCTGGAATTTCAAGAAAACTCAAAGGAGGTAAGTGTAATTTCTGTTTTGTTTTGTCAATTTTGTTGTGACAGATTGATAGATTAACTCCGTCATTATTCCTTTCATAAGCTAGGGGATTTAGGTTCCTTTTTGTTGCTAACCATGATATCGTGCATGATATTTCTAGTATTTCGTCAAATGGCAAAACAGGTTGGTTACTATTATGCTCCAAGTGGCAAGCCTTACCCTGATAACTGGATCTTAACAGATGTCATATATGAGATTGAAGGATCTTTGTATTCTAGGTAACTCTCATCAGCATCTGATTATTGATCCTATTGGACATTATGGCTAGATTCTTAATGAAATATATGTTGTAGTTTGCACACATGCTTTTTACATGAGATTCTTATTGTAGTGGACAATACTTGATGTTGATGCTTTACCAATGAATATCGATTGTGCGGTGATCAGTGTTATTTCTGTCATCATGCTAATGGTTAAATCTTCAGTAGTTGAGTGTAAGGTTAGATTGGAAAAATGTGGATTATTGTGGTGTGAGACGTTGAATGATTTATAAATATCATATATCCAGTGCTCCCGAGCCTCCTAGACAACTATTGTTAGTGCTATATATTATATGTCCATCAGCCTCTGCCGTTGTGTATAAATACTTTTGAACCTATACCTCTTCCATGAACATCGAATCTAAAAGCAACAATGCTTCATTCAACTCATTTGGCATGCAACAAAAGAAATCAGTTGCATTTTTGGCTCTTTTATCCCTTTTATTTCTTTTTATTGTTGCGGGGAAGAAGGGGGGGGGGGGGGGGGGGGGGGGGGGAGGAGAACGTGGTGGGAAGGGTTGTATGATATGCTTTAGAATGATCCTTATATGATTTTTATACTAACAGGAACTGATAGCATGTATAGAGTGCTCGATTTTGTAGACTTCTGATGTGGAAGTAGAGCATACAGTATGGTGGATTCGGGAAGAGCTTTGCTTTTACAGATGAGACTGCTACAGGGTTGCCCTCCGATATCAATGCCATTGCCATTTATACATTTGACTGAGGGCGTATGCGTACACTGCTTAGCATTTAGAGGAGTGGTGCAAAATCAGCTAGGTTCTGTGACACTTTTGACTATAAATTGGCATCTCTGGGAAAAGCTCCTTAATCAGATTTTTGACTGAATGGATAGCATCGTTGATGATAGCGAATCATAATAAACATTGGGAAATTCATACAAAGTCAAAAGCATAGAAAAACATGATGAAACTAAAGATGAATGTGAAAATTTTCATTTTTTTCAAGACAAAACAGATGCTCTAAAACTTCACTGTTTACGTGTATAGGCATGCTAAATTAAGGATGATTCTGATAGAGATCGAAAAGTGATTGGATGAGCTTAAATGGAAGAATTGAATTTTATTATATGTTTTAGTATTATTATATTAGTTAGAAAATATTTGTTTGACTAGTAGTATTATTTAAAGTTTGACTAGGGAATTATTGTAGAGTTTTAGTAAGATAGGAATTTAAGAGTTTGATTATGAAACTCTTTTAGAATTTTAATAGGAGAATAAGTTTTATTTTAGTAGGAGACTTGGCCTATAAATATTGATGTAACCCCTACTATTTCATGGTAGAGAGGTTATAAATAAGAATTGAGTATTCTCTACGGAGATTTGTGTATTTCTTGACCGATTCCTTGCGAGCATGAGCTAAATCCCTTCCACCCCTCTTCTTTCTTCTTCTCTTTCTATTCTCTTATTTGTAGTCCTTCCCGTCCTACATCAGATTATGATGAGGAAGAGTTGGGAGATAAATGTTTCCTATGATGATTTGAGAAAATAAGGCAAGATTTTTCAGTTGTAGATGTGAAAATAGGTTGCCCTCAGGTTCTTTTTCTTTTTTAAAAATAGAACTCCCTGTAACTTGTAAGTATCATCTTTTTATTTCCAATATTTACGAGAATGAATTCCTAGCCAATATTGTTTACTTGTTTAGGATGAAAATTCTTGACAAGAGGTATTTTGATGCAGTCATTAAGTTAAATAAAATAGCACAATACATAACAGTAGCAATAACCCACCATTCCCTGCTCTCCCCAATGGTAACAATATCAGTCAATCATTTGATGAGGGCCTTGTACCTTCTTTATGTGATCAGAAATCCAAATCTTGCCAGCTTATGAAAAGCACCATCTTCAGTTAAAACTAAAGATCTTGATACACTTTTTTCAGTCCTGTATTTCAAGTTCATCCTCCTTTCTAGACCTTAACTCATCAAAATAATCTGTTCACTTGAGATATACCACAAAATAATGTAGTACATATGAATAAGATAAAATGATTTCTGTCATACTCGTGATTGGCTCCTGATTCTACTGCTATTAGTGAGGTTTTTTGCAGGGTGGATCCAGAGATCATGTATACTGCATCTAAGTATGGTTGTTATTGCAATTATGTAGGTCAGGGAATCTGGTTGAAGGGGATTCAGGAGCAACAAGTGGGGATGGGACGGTATGCTTGAGAAACAGTACTTTTTCTAGGATGAAATATATCAATTAGTCTGTGTTTCAGTGTTCAATTGTGAATAGTCTGTCTGGCATGTTAACCTGAATGACTTTAGGCGGATCTGTTTTACAGGTACCATACCATTCTCTCTCTTGGTGCAAGACTTGGCTGGGACCAAAAGTGAATATAACAAGGGCACCTCAGGTATTTCTAATCAGTGCAGATAGTGTAAGAGCTGGTGTGTGCCCTTATGTCATTCCTTAAATTCATGCCTCATGCATTAGACATTGGCAGGGTCAAATTTGTAAATGAAATTGTTATTTTTTCTTCGGATTTATAGATTGGTCTAAGATTGTGTGTCATTATATGACCTTTTTCTAATAGAATCTTTGATGAAAATAATTTCATCCCTCAAATGCCTTTCTTATACGGATCATAATAACTAAACTCTCGTGGTAGTGGTCTAAATGCTTAACGATTCATATTTTCAGCGGTGTGTATTTACTGAAATTCACAACCATACGTGCATATTGTGTTTCTGTATGATAACTAATAACGTCTGTTTCAAGCTACACTTGTGTGTTAGAGGGGTCTCTTCATTTCTACACCATTTACTTGTTACAAATGACAAAGCCATTCTCTTTTTCTATCAGAACTGATGGTTCTGGCCCTGCATTTTTGTTCATATGAGGTAAGAATTACGCTGACCAATATAGAAGTTGCTTTCAGTCTAATTGTGCTTATGTTCTGCGATATATGTTTGTTCTGTTTATGATGGTTTATTAGCACCACTTAATGGTTTTCTTGTGTTCGTGTTAAATGATGGTCACTTTTTAACATGAACAAACTTTCTCCTTTGGTGGCTGTGGTGTACCAATCTTTGTCAGTCCTACTCACCCTCTATGGTTTTCGAGAGAAGATGAAATATCTAGTATGGTTCCTCCACTTTTTTTTTTTAATGGTTAATTCATCCACAAGATGATTTTCGCACCCATGAACGATAACTCCCACTATTGACTATTGCCAACATATCTTCTTATTATTGGTCCCCTAATCTGGTATGAAATGCTTGAAAATAGCAAGAATTCGCCAACTGGTATTCTTCCTACACCGTTTTAAGACTTTGTTCTCCACTCGGGAAGGACTTAGTATATGTAAAATAAGTAATAGTGGATGTTTTGAATTTGTCTTTCTTATTGAGATACATCTTGATCGAGTTTTTCTCAGCCTCAGCAGTCTTTACTTTTTAAAAACTAGTTCTTTATTCATTTGGTGGCTATCTTTATTTTTATTTCATAGCAATCTCTGATTGTTCTGTATATCCTTTTTCCTAGTTAATCTTATGTTGAGAACAACAGAGCATAAGTTTTACACCTCATTCATTTAGAAGCCTGTATACCTCACTTTGCCTTAGGTTATGAATAGAAAATGTCCTTAATTTGGTTTTTGCTTGTTTCTTTATCCAACAATTTCAGTCAGAGCATGATGGGTCAGATGTACAAGTCCACTTGAATGTACAACATCATCATGATGCAGATGTTATTCCCAATATGACAAAGTCCCCTAGGGTTAAGTACATAACCTACTATGAAGATTCTGAAAGTCTTCCAGGAAAGAGGACAGCAGTGTGGGAGCTGGATAAAGGTCCGTGGATTTTCTAACTGAAGTTGGATTCTAAGGGTTTCATGCCTAATAGTTGATTCCATATACGCAGCATTAAACAATGGATTAACACAATTTTTTTCCCTGAACTTGACTCCTATGATGATTTCAATATTTCTGGCAACGTTACCTGGTTAATATGTTAAAGCTGGCAAAAAATTTGCTTTCTTTTTTTCTTAAATCTTACCTGTTTTCTATTGGTTTGTCGTCTTTGCCAGAGCAAATAAATTTATGAATTTAGCATCGAATTATGAACCTCATGTTTAAGTGATAGTATACGAGTTATCTTCCGCAATATGAATGTATTCACTTCATAGCCAATGCTTGGGTTTTATAGGTAGTGTCTGAGGGCTTCATTTAGAGTTAGAAATAAACTAAATAAGCACCATTTAGAGCAAACTTTCAGCCTATTGCATCATACTCATACATACATCTGCAATCTCCCTAGTGCCAGGAGGCTACAATTTTGCTGTATTTGCTGCTGCCCAAAACTTAACTGAAAGTAATTCTAGGCATCCATAGTTTCTGCTCTTATGCAATAGAAAAATAATAATAGAAGAGCAATGCTATAGGGACCTAATTTGGGGACCTAATGATATGGCTTCAATGCAACCATTGTATTAGACTATTAGTTGTGAATTCCAGTGTTAGATGGAGCCTACTACTACTGATCCAATAGTTGTATTGAATTAGGTCCAAATAGCATTTTCCATAATAGAAATTTGTAATTCCCTTATTATTTTCTTACAGAGTGGCAACTTTCTGGTAATAGAGGTGCCTTTTGGTTGTGGTGAGAATTGGTAGTGAATTTGGAGGGTTTTTTCCTCAATGCAAGACATATACCTGATTTGTAGAATCAGTCCATAATTAAATATTTTATAGTGTATAATAAAATTAAGTCCTACTTTTCTTGGGCTTTTCCCCATCGTTTGCTTTCTGCACTAGTTGACAGGCCATATTCCTACTCTAGCCTATCACAGTCTCAGCCTGCAGGCATGGAGTGCACTTGTGGTGCCCAAAGTTCACATTCATCCTGCAAAAAATAAAAATAAAGAACAAAGAAAAAAAGTGAAAATAGGCTTCCCCTAGAGAAGTTGTGGCGTTAGTGTGTCTTGTTGAAAATTGGCATCCTATGAAATTGATAGTTTGAACTTGGTTTTACATAAATAATCCTCCAAAAGCCTCTCTATTTTCCTCACTTTTGAGTGATAGCTAGCCAATCCTCATACATCTAGCAAAAATGTTGGTCCCCTGTGCATATATAAGACATTCGAAGGAAGACATCCTTGCCGTATATTCTCTTATAATTTATCGTATATCCATGGAGACATTATAATTTATAATGCAGGACCAAAGAGATTAAAAGTAGAAAAAAGAGCAAAACATTCCAATTCTTGTTCTGCATTCAATGGCAAAGGTAATCCCCTATTACTTTGCTTGCTATTTGTAGGCTTCTCACAAAAGGTCCAAATGAGGAAATAAAAGCGAGTTCAATGCATGAGACAACCACTAAATTAAACAAAACCCTAGATTAAAGAAATTGCATCGTTAGGCTTAAATAAATCTAATTATGAGTGTTGCACTCCCTCCTCACTTAGGTGCGAACTGCGACGCTTTTTTGGACAAACAGGGCATTATAGTTTCAGTCTAGTTTTGTTGCATTTCTTGATAAGATGACAGTGGAATTCGATGATGATAGAAACAGATTCAGTACCTGTCTATCTTTTGTACTTCCAGTTGGGATGCGGCCCCCTTAATTCTTTTCTGATTCAATTGTTATGGCAACTTCTCACAGTCAGTTGGATCTGTTTCTCTGCAGCAAATCACCGGAACATTGTTAGATCCCCAGTTCTAATGCGGGAGCTGTGGCTTGAGATGTGGCATGATATTCATCCTGACAAACAATCAAAATTCGTGACAAAAGGTTGAACTCTCCACAAAATTCTTCTTTATTTTGTATTTTCAACTAGTAAATCTTTTCTGTGACAGCTACGCGTGGACCTCTGAGGGATGAGGACTGTTATTGGGATTATGGAAAAGCTCGGTGTGCATGGCCTGAGCATTGTGAATACAGGTTATGTCGTCTTCCTTTTTCAAAATGTCATTTTTTGGGTAGAACATTATGGCTGTCCGCTTCACAGCTGCATATAATGATGCAGGTATGTTTTTGGAGATGTTCACCTGGGGCAGAGCTGCAGGTTGAAAAATTCTTCAGCTGATCTTCTCTTGCATTATGTATGATTGCAAGGTACCTTTTTCTGTTCCTTCCCAGTCATTCTTTGTATATTTTGGAACCCATTTCGTAGTAGCTCCAAGTAGATAATTAGGCCCAGGCAGCAGCTGTCTCCTTTTTTTTTTTTGGGAAAGGGGGGGGGGGGGGGAAGGGGAGTACCATTGGGCCAAATGCCCATTGAGTTTGGATTAGAGTTTTAAATGATGGTAAGTTGTTGAATAGAATATTGACCTAGCAGGCTAGCAAGAGGAGTTGTAGAGAAAAACTTAATTCATCTCAAACTGGGAGACATGGTTGGAAATCTTCTGTGCCTCTTATGGGAGATTAAAGAAGGAAGAAAGGAAAGAACGCTCTTTAGTTTTCTGCTACATGTCAATAATTGGCAGCTGGTTAGGTTTGTATTGAATCTATTGACTGATCTTCCCCGTCTTTTCCAATGGAGCTTAGCAGGTATTTGTGGACTGATTTGCCAAGTCATCACAAGATTCCTAAGATTTATAATTACATCAATTGCATAATTCAGCTTTGCTGAAAGTTTGGGGTACCTACCATTTGTGTCTCTGTCTATTACTAAGGGTACATAAACATGTAGAAGAGCCCCCAAAAAGGTACAATAACGATTTAGAAGAAGTTAAAGAAAAGGTTTTGATCCTGGTACTTCTACACCTTATCTTAAGGAGTAGAGGTGGACTCAGAAGAGGTATTCGAATGAGAGTCAAGGATTCATGGATGTGTCTGTCATGTTGACAGATGCCCGACACATTTGACTGTCTAGTTAGAGTAGTTTGATATCAAAATTAGTGACTGTTGATAGCCAGAGGAGCTGCCAAATGTTCTAAGAGCACAGATTGGAAATACCAAGGATTAATGCAACAGACTTTGTTAAAAAATGCAGAGACTAACATTCTGTCCTGGAAGTTAGCTCATGGATTGGATATTGCTTGACGAGTTGGAAGTAGGGCTGTTAATCAAGCCAAGCTTGAACATTATTTAAGGCTCGTTTATGTGTTAATTGTTAAACGAGCCAGCTCGTTTATGTGTAAATTAGGCTTGACAAAGGCTCGAATTCAGCTCGATTAACAGCCCTAGTTGGAAGTCTTCCATATCAGCTTAAGTGTAGTGTTTAGAGTGTTTACTGTTATCTTTGGGTTTCAAACCGGGGTCATGGATCTTGAAATTTGGGAATAAGCTAATATAGCAAGATTTTGATGTGAGACTCCCTCTTTTTTTTCACTTCAGCAGCCTGAAAATCTTCACATGCATCCTGAGCTTGCTTCCATTCCTGCACATTCCTCCTCCTGATTTGTCTGCGCAGCTTGAGGTATGTATATACGATCCTTGCAGCTATAGATTCATTCAGATAGTTTAGTTTTCTCTCGCTGTAGTAATGTAATGGTTCTTTCTTTTCTTTCTTTTTGTATAAGTTTTTTCTCCGAGGCTGTTTAATTGTGATTTGCAACAAATGTATTATCACTTTGGAGCTGTATTGCAGAAAGGTAGACGCGAACTTTTTAGAACTGGCGATGGTGGCATGAGGAGCATTGAGCCCAATTTTTGTGAGTACTGTTGTGCTGTGGTGAACTACATACTACTATACAATGAGATCAAGATTTATTTGTATCATAAATAAGTCGAACAGAATTTAGGCCAGTGTGTGTGATTCTCACGAAAGAATATATTTATCGTATACATGTAGCATTTGAACATATACTGCCTTCATATGTCGAAGCATTTGAAATAATTCTAAATTGTTGCAACTATACGATAAAGTTTTTTAACATTATTTCTTGTCATTTGGGGTTGGGACCCCCTTCTAGTGAAACCTCTTTAGCAGGACGAAAACCGTGATTCTAAACCTCATCCGGCCTGATTACCAGCCTGTCGACAAACATTGCTTTAATTGTCAATGCCCGTGATTAAAAACAGTTATCCTTCAGGGGTATCAGACAACTTTCATGTCCTTCTTTCTTGTCCAAATTTCATGTTAGGATTCTGTGTGCTTGTGGTTGCTCTCTGTCTTTCTAACTGCTATGTAGTAGGGACCTGAATCCGCGACCAGTCAATTTGGACTGAAATCCTCTTTATTATAGTTTCACTTAATGGTAGATCATCTATTATGAATTCAAATTAAATCCACTATTTATAGATAGATTTCACACTTTATCACTCATACAATGGTGGTGGGTAAGACTGTTTTAGTCAAACGAGTCCGAGTCGAGTCCGAACCGAGTTCGAGTTGAGCTTGAAAAGCTTGTTTCTTAATCAAGCTTAAAAAATTGTTCAAGTTCGGCTCATTTAAGAAACGAGTCAAGCCTGAACGAGCCAAAAACAAATTGAGTCCGAATATTTGCACATAAATGAGCCGAGTTTGTCAAGTTAAAGTCGAGTTTGTAAGGTTTATTTTCTAAATGAGCCTAAAAATTTGTTCAAGTTTTGGCTCGTTTAGAAAACGAACCAAATCTGAACGAGTCGAACCCGAACTAAACTCAAACCAAACTCGAATAATTCAGTTTAATTAACAACCCTAGTGATGAGTACTATTAACAGAAGGAGCGTCTCTCTTTAACGTTAGTAGTACTACATAGGATATTACCCTTGTGCGAGCAAGTGCAACCTTCAGCTATTGTCCCATCAAATCATAGATACTGGAATCGTATATACTCGTACCGTTTCACGAATCATGGCCATATGATCCAAAATTGGATGGATTTGTGATCCAAATTGCTTAATTTCTCGACCCCAAATTGTACTTCAAATCCCAAAATAAATATTGGCTAATCATGTGTATATGAATGTATAATTACATATAATCTCATAATAAAGGAATCGATCTTATAAAAAATGAACTACGACTCAAAATACCGTATCAACTAAGTCTATTATATCGCACTACATATTGAAAGATGGTATCATATCGTATACTCATACTTGTATCCCGTACCAAATCAACCCAAGATCCAAATAAACACTCTTCTACTAAGGGCTTGTTCAACCCTTGGCCATTGTTTTCGTGAGTGCGTGAATATCACAGATTCACAGGGTCTTGCTTCAGCCAAGGCAGTCTCAAGAATCAAGCTTCACTGAATACCACTAAACAGGAATTTTGTGCATTGAATACAACATAAGACAAAATTAAGTCCAAATAACATTTTCATCAAGAATTACGAAATATTATAGTTTCATTACTGCTGCTGCTTCCCACTCACTCCATGCAAAACCTTTGTATTGAGTATTCAAGGTGTATAAGTCAAGGTAACAGAAATCCAGATCTGTCCTAACACGCCTAAAAAGCAATTAATTGTTAAATAGCAACCTCACAAACATGGGTGCAGTCCATAGAAAAAGAAATTGGGAACAAAAAAAAAAAACTAATGTTGGAAGACATGAAGAAAACACAATTGGACTAGGGAGGACTTCCTATCTGCTCTTCTTTATTTCAAATGAGTATTTCAGCTCCATATGACATCTTCTGTCATCATCTTCAAACTGCTTGAGCAAGGACCCAGAAAGAGAAAAAGAAAAAAACCAAGATTAGAGAACTTTTCCAGTATACAAAAGTATAATTTGCCAAAAGAAATAAAGTTCAGCTGAATCGTTTGAAACGTGGGTAATATTACATGCGGTAGAATAAGGTTATATCGTTCTGGAGAATCAAAAAGACACCAAACAAGATTGAATAAGGAAGCTGTTCTAGACCACCAAAGAAAGTTATGAAGAAATAAGTTTTTTTTTCTAACCTTAAGCTGTGATAAAGTGAAAGAAAAAGGGTAAGAAAACCGGGCATCCAAGACAGGTGACGGTATTATGTAAAAAATTACTTCCATCTGTCGTTGTCTAGCATTGCAACAACAATAACATAAAATGCAGAAGCACATCAATCGCAGGCATGCACATGGACTAATGGTAATTGCACAAACCTTAAGCTTTGCATTGTATATTCCTCTTGCAAGCACACCAGAAGGAGTGGTCTCCTCATCTAAGTTGTGTACATACGGTTCCCGTTGAGGAGCAAAAGTACCCAACATCCCTTTGCTTTTATCAACTGACACCCAAATCGAACCACAAAATGAACAAGCAAAAAAAATAAGCAACCAAGAATTATCATTAGATCAAGACATTTGAGTAATGAACTTGGTCTCAAGCACAAAACAAACAATTGAGGGGTGTTCAAATCAAGAAATATAAATGTACTTTGACTTCTACAAAAGCATCTTCAAATCTAGAGCTTCACCATTCAACTTTGTGTTGGGGTAAATTACACTGGTGATTCTTGACGTATGCACTTAGTCTCACTTTGGTCCCCCAATTCTGAATTGTGTCATTTTGGTCCTTCAAGTTCTTGATTTGTTTTCAAAAAGTTCAATTTTTAATTTCTGTTCAACATAATAACAGACAAGGGTTATGTATCTTTTGATCATGACCACCTCGTGTGCACTTCCATTAATTATTTGGTCGAAAATTAGCATTTAGCAGTTGGACCGCATAAAAATGAATCAAGCACTTTAAGACCCAAAAAAAACAGTATTGGAAATTGAGGAAAGTGAAGCCTAACGCTTACTTCGGGGACAACCAGTATAGTTTCCCCCTCTATTTAACGGAGTTTTGGAAGTAATATATCCCATCGGAATAATAACATTTCAGGGTTCAGCAAACTCTCCGAAATTAGGACTAATTGAAACTATGTTCACCAAACTTCACGAACAGTAGGCATAAATTCAATTTTTTTTTCCATGAAAGCAGAGAATAGGTAAACCTCTCTCTAAATAAGTTAAAAAGCCATGAAAGATATGATACAATTATTATAGAGAATGGGCAGTATACCTAGACTGACAATCCTCTCCAAGCTTTTAAAATTTATGCAATCAGTTTCAAGTTAGCATTAAATTTGCCAGAATCTCAACTACCATTAATCTACTGTTCAAAAAAAAAGACTACCATTAATCTGTCCAATATGATCCTAAATGAGAAGAAAACAGATTCCAAACCTTGGATGCCTCCCTTCCAAACTGTATTAGAGTACGCCAGGCCAGAGACAATGTTGTGCAGAACAGTGAATGCTAACTTAAGCCGATACCGAGACCCCTCCCTGAGAGTAAAAAGGAGAAGGCCACTTTCACTTTCATCAACAGGTAAGGGAGTATTTATCTCCCCAATGTCATCAGATATGATTCCTATGGAGTGGAAGTTAACTTCTGGCTCTACCATTTGTCCTAACACAAATGATAACATATATATCAATTCAACAAATTGAAATGTGGACCGAAAGAGTAACGTGGGAATAATCCTCCTGAAGCTAACCATTTAAATCGCTTTCAACACAACCAAGGAGCTTCTCTTTCCACCTCCTTAAGCTCTCATCATCCTGAAATGCATAATTAAACAGTGCAATAATATTGTGGAGATCCCAATCACACCAATGAATAAAGCTATATCAATCAGTTCATTTATAAGAGCATTTCTGATGCCCCATGGAAATGGAACCATTCGACTTTGGTTCCATTAAAATGATTGCACAAATCCACTCTGTGTATGTACACATCACCAAAAATTTAGTACTTCACCACCAACAAATAGAGCATTTTAACTTGGTGAAATCCTACAACAGATAATGCAGTGCATTTCCATGGAAGTTGAAAACACCCCTTTACTAATATAAATGAAGCTATAATCTTAAATATGCAGTTTACCTTTAAACCCCAAAGTTGTTGGGGATTTAACCGTTATTAAAACCCACAGAAACACACACACAATCCAAGAGCAAATCAAGAACAGAAAACAATAACAAGCAAGGAAGAACAAGACACACAATATTTACGTGGTTCGGCAATTTGCCTACATCCACGACGCTGCAGGGATTTCACTATTAGGAGAGACAAAAAATACAAAGAAGGAGGCTATGTAATATCTCACACCACTCTCATAACCCTAATCACCAAGACAAAGGGTTTTTATACATTCTGTGCACTAAGCCACGAAACAGACATGCGTCCGGACGCATGACTATACCGCGTCCAGACGCGACTTCCAGTGAGTTCAGTTTTGCTCCTTCAACGTTCTGCCACTTGCGTCCGGACGCGCGCTCTTCTGCCGTCCGGACGCGCCTTCCAGTACGCCTCAGAAACTTGACTCCACAAATGGCCCAACAATTCTCCCACTTGGAGACTAGTTTGATCACCATCAATCGCAATCCTCCCGAACAATAGTCCCTCATCCCTGCAGCTCATCCTCCTGTCCTCAAACTGAGAGACCCACGGAAGCTGAACAAGACTTCAGCTTCTCGACAGTAACTACCTTTGTGAACATGTCTGCCGGATTATCCCTTGTGTGAATCTTCTCCAAAGTAAACTGTCCATCTTCCAACAAAGAGCGAATGAAGTGATACTTTATGTCAATATGCTTGGTCCTCGAATGAAAGGCTGCGTTCTTTGCCAGATGTATCGCACTCTGACTATCACTGAACAATTTTGAATTGTCTTGATCCTTACCCAACTCTTTCATGAAGCTCCTCAACCATACCATTTCCTTGCACGCCTCCGTGGCTGCAACATACTCCGCCTCTGTTGTTGAAATAGTTACTATTCTCTGTAGCCTTGAGACCCAACTGACCGCTGCACTACCCAATGTAAAAACATACCCTGTAGTGCTCTTTCTGCTGTCAATGTCCCCTGCTAAATCTGAATCCACAAATCCTTGCAAACAAATATCAGAACCCCCAAAATTCAAAGCCAAGTCTGAAGTACCTCTCAAGTAGCGCAGAATCCACTTGACTGCTTCCCAATGCTCCTTGCCCGGATTTGCCATGAACCTGCTGACAACTCCCACTGCTTGAGCAATGTCTGGCCTTGTGTTAACCATGGCATACATCAAGCTCCCTACGACCGAGGCATATGGGACCTTTGCCATGAAGTTCTGGTCTTCATCTGTTACTGCTCCCTTTTCCTTCGAAAGCTTGAAGTGACTTGCCAAAGGTGTGCTGACTGGCTTAGCATTCTCCATGTTGAACCTTTTCAGCACCTTTCCAATATACTCTTCCTGTGACAACTTCAACTTCATGTTTGCCCTGTCTCTACTGATTCGCATCCCAAGGATTTTCTTCGCAGAGCCCAAATCCTTCATTGCAAATTCCTTTGACAGTTGTTCCTTGAGATTAACAATCTCTTCCATGCTTGAACCTGCAACAAGCATATCATCTACATACAACAAAAGTATGAGATATGACGTACCAAGCTTCTTGAAGTAACAACAATGGTCCCCATGACATCTGCTAAACCCCGTAGCTGCCATAAAAGTATCAAACTTTTTATACCACTGCCTTGGAGCCTGTTTCAACCCGTACAGACTCTTCCCTAGCTTGCATACCTGATTCTCCTTTCCTTTCACAGCATAGCCCTCTGGCTGATACATATAAATATCCTCCTCCAAATCCCCATGAAGGAAAGCAGTTTTAACATCCAACTGCTCCAAATGCAAATTCTCAACAACCACAATATTAAGAACACATCTGATAGTAGAAATCTTAACAACAGGAGAAAAGATTTCAGTGTAGTCAATACCTTGTTTCTGCTCGAAACCTTTTACTACTAACCTTGCCTTGTACCGTTTGCTCCCATCAGATTCTTCCTTAATTCTGTAAACCCACTTGTTGTGCAAACCTCTCTTCCCTTTGGGCAATTCAACTAATTTCCAGGTCTCATTAGATGAGAGAGAATCCATCTCATCATCCATCGCATGCTCCCACTCCTTGTTGGACTCAGCCTGCAATGCTTCCTCAAAGCATTCTGGTTCACCACTATCAGTCAACAACAAATAATACAAGGATGGAGAATAACGCGCTGGGGTTTTTACCGTCCGTGTACTCCTTCTAAGAATAGGAGTCTGTGGATCTACCGGTGGAGTAGATTGTGTATTAGTATCCTGAGGCTCTAAGACATTCCTGTTAGGATTCCCTTCAAACTCTACACAGTCTGATTTTGTCTCAGCCTCCTTGGGTTGACTTAGTCTGTCTTTATACAAAACTGACTCATTAAATACCACATCAATACTCCTGCGTGTTTTTCGATTCTCAAAATCATACAACCTATACCCATAGCTATTAGTATCATAGCCTATGAACACGCACTTACGAGACTTAGCATCGAGTTTATCCCTATTATCCAATTCTACATGCATATAGGCAATGCAACCAAAAACTCGTAAATGAGATAAATTTACCTCTTTGCCTGTCCAAGCCTCCTCTGGCAATCCACAATTCAGCGGAACTGAAGGTCCCCTGTTGATCAAATACACAGCTGTATTTACTGCATCAGCCCAGAATTGCTTAGGTAACCCGGCATGCAACCTCATGCTCCTAGCACGCTCTAGGATTGTCCTGTTCATGCGCTCAGCAACTCCATTCTGCCTTGGCTTCTTTGGGACCGTTTTCAACCTTCGAATCCCACTTGCAGCACAGTAAGCCTCAAACTCACTGCTACAATACTCCCCACCGTTATCTGATTTTAGACACTTCAGTTTCAACCCTGTTTCATTCTCAACCAATGCTTTCCAATTCTTGAAAACATCAAACACATCAGATTTCTGCTTAAGAAAATAAATCCATAATTTCCTAGTAGCGTCATCAATGAGAGTAACAAAATAATTTGAGCCACCAACAGAAGGTACCTTTGATGGTCCCCACACGTCGGTGTGAACAAGCTCCAACCTCTCCGTCTTTAGAGTCCTTGCCACCTTTGTAAAGCTGACCTTCTTCTGTTTCCCGAGGACACAGTCCTCACAGAAGTCCAAATCCAGCGACTTACAACCCGGCAATTTCCCCTTTGACATCATTACTTTCATCCCCTTTTCGCTCATGTGACCCAACCTACGATGCCACGTAGTGCAATCAATCCCTGATGCCGTCACCGCGATGCTACTGTAGGTACCCGAAGATACATATAAGGTTCCTTCCTTTTTACCACGGGCTAGAACCAAAGCCCCCTTGCTCATCTTCCAAGCATCTGATGTAAACGATGTGACCACTCCACCCTCTGACAACTGACCCACTGAAATAAGATTCCGTGTTAGACTAGACACGTGTCTAACATCCTTCAATTTCAGAACTGTCCCGTCTGTCTGAGTAATCTGCACATCTCCTTTCCCAACTATATTGCAGGCTTCATCATCACCAAGATACACTTTACCGAAGTTACCCTGCACATAGTTTCGTAGCACATCCATGCGTGGAGTAGCATGGAATGAAGCTCCAGAGTCTATAATCCAAGACTCACTGCGAGAATCCAGCGAGCAAATCAAGGCATCATTATCAGACTCTTCCGAGATATTAGCAGTATCTTTACCTCTTTGATTGTTCCCATTCTGCTCTTTTCTCGGTGCCTTGCAATCCCGCTTCCAGTGCCCCTTCTGACCACAATTCCAGCAGCCCTCATCTCCGCCACGAGATTTACTTCGACCTCTGTTTCTCGAAGACGATTTTTTCTTGTCCTTTTTATTACCTCCCTTTTTCGTAGACCTGCCCCTTTCCTCCGTATTGAGTGCTGAACCTGAAACAACATCCTCACCCGATGCTTTTCTCCGAGCCTCTTCTCCTAATATCAATGACACGACATCCTCCAGTTTTATCTTTACAGATCCGGAAGAATTGCTCACTGCCACGACAAGTCCATTCCAACTTTCTGGCAAACTTGATAAAAGTACAAGAGCTCTAATTTCATCATCAAAGACAATACTCACAGATTCTAACTGATTCGTGACCGTATTGAATTCATTGATATGTTCAGCAACAATAGAGTTTTCAGACATCTTTAAATTAAATAACTTCTTCATGAGATATACCTTATTCACCGCTGAAGGCTTTTCATACATCTTTTCTAGGGCTTTGAATAAACCTGATGTAGTCTTTTCTTTGGCGATGTTCGACGCAACTGACGGCGCGAGACACAGTCGCACAGTCCCTAGGGCTTTGCGATCCAGAACATCCCACTTTGCTTGCTCCATATCCGCTGGCTTTTCGCCATCGATAGGCAGATAAAGATCCTTCTGATACAGAATATCCTCCATCTGCATCTTCCAGAACGCGTAGTTCGAACCATTGAATTTCTCGATCTTGACTTTGTCTTCGGTCATTGTGCAAACCCTTGACCTCCTAACCCGGAGCTCTGATACCAGTTGTTGGGGATTTAACCGTTATTAAAACCCACAGAAACACACACACAATCCAAGAGCAAATCAAGAACAGAAAACAATAACAAGCAAGGAAGAACAAGACACACAATATTTACGTGGTTCGGCAATTTGCCTACATCCACGACGTTGCAGGGATTTCACTATTAGGAGAGACAAAAAATACAAAGAAGGAGGCTATGTAATATCTCACACCACTCTCATAACCCTAATCACCAAGACAAATGATTTTTATACATTCTGTGCACTAAACCACGAAACAAACACGCGTCCGGACGCATGACTATACCGCGTCCGGACGCGACTTCCAGTGAGTTCAGTTTTGCTCCTTCAACGTTCTGCCACTTGCGTCCGGACGCGCGCTCTTCTGCCGTCCGGACGCGCCTTCCAGTACGCCTCAGAAACTTGACTCCACAAATGGCCCAACAAAAGTGTCAGCAAGACACCAAAGAAATTTGTCTGATTAAAATTTTAGTTTGGACAAATTACATTGCCTGATGGAAGAACCCAATTCACTCAGAGCAGAGATATTGCAAACAAATGAAGGATCTACCAATTTGGGTACTTTATATCATTGATCATTCTGTAAAGAAAGATATCAAAAATAGAAACCCTAGAGCAGAGCAGAAGGAGAGATAGGGGAAGCCATGAGAGAGAGAGAGAGATTTACCAAAAAAAACTCGAAAGGAACAAAGAAACACATTCAAATATCACATCCATAGACAGAGAAGAAGAATGGTATATGAGGCAGTAGCAAAAACCTTGTCTTTCTCAATCTGATCTTTGAGAGGAACAAGAGGGCTAGGAACAAAATTACCAAAAACTTCAGTATCATGGTTGTCATCATCATCACGATCTTCAATAACAGCTTCATCGTCAAAACCCTCCCCTGGCTTTTCAGTCACTTCTGCTTCTTTCTTCTCTTCTTGTCTCTCTTCACCACCACCACCACCACAACCTGAAGAAAACCCAGAAGAGGGTCCTGCCTCCGCTCCCTTGCCACCCTCCATCTGTCTCTCTCTCTCTCTCAATACGCCACCACACCCGCACCAAGAACTTCAGTCAAGAAAACCCGCTGTCTCACTCTCTACCTATATATAGCAGCACAGACATTGTTTGGTTGTCTTTGTCTTTGTCTTTACTTTTCTCTCTCTCTGAACTGTGTCGGCGTGCTGGTCAGTGAGTGGATAATGTCTTGGTACATACTACTTTTCATACCAAAGAGAGAAGAGTGCGGAACAGGTGTTGATATCTCCCAAGGGTGATTTTGCAAAGGGTCCCTCTGTAAAAGATTACTGCAATTTTTTTGGGTAACAGAGATTGTTGGAATTTATTCCAAATATTTTTATTTTTAATCTTCCATCTAAACAAGTTCTTTTAGTCTAACGAGTCTGAGCCCAACCTAAAAAATTTATTTTCTTAATTGAATTTAAAAAATTGTTTAAGTTCATAACGAATCCAAAATGAGTTAAATCCGAGTATTTACATATAAACGAGTTAAATTTGTCGAGTTCAAGTCAAGTTTGTCTGACTTGTTTAGAAAATAAGTCGAGCCTGAACGAGCAGAACCCGACCCGAACTCGATCAAGTAGCTCGGTTCGATTAACAACTCTACCCGTACGTATGTAGCTCAATGACCAAAAAAAAAAAATACATAGGTAGTTCTTTTTATTTAAAACTTTTGTTGTGTTTAAGTTTGTTCATTTCTTTCATGCTTAACCGAATATAATAGTGTACTTATGTACATATTGAAGAGAATCATTAATTACTAAGATTTGAGGAAATCACTCTTGCTACTATCTGGGAAAAAAAAATCACTTTTACTATGTATGTAGTGATTCAAAAAGTTTTTGTTTTGATGTCAAAAATACTCTTTTGCTTTTACCTTTTTTTAAAAAAAATCTATTATTATTATAACTACTAAGTAAGATATTCGAACTAATAACCTTCATTCCTCTCGAGATAGGGTTAATCATTTTGATTAGACCCGAAGATCTAGTTTGCTTTTACTGTGATGTCAAGATTAAAAGGGATATGAAACTAATGATTTGAATCTTCTTTAATGTAACCTTGTCAAGAACATATCATTTGTGATCCATTTATGTAAAATCTATTATGAAAGTGAATAATCCACTTGTACATGATGAGTGATATAATTTTTTTTTTTTAAAAGGTATACATTATAAAAGATTAGGGATAACTCGTGCCTGAAAGTACAGTGTAATGTAAATGGTTTTAAGAGAGATATTGGTAGTAGGAGTGCAACTTGAGCGGGCTAACCCGAATCCAACCCGAAAAAATTAGGGCTTGGGCTAGAATTTTTAATATTTGGGTTGGACTTGGGTCAAAAAACCTCAACTCGAATTCAATTTGGGCGGGCCTCAAGTTGAGCCATCGGGTTCAACCCAAATTAATGCCTCACTTTGGGGTTTCATTCTTGGGACATGTAGTAACTATGACAATATGTCTATTGGAGAAATTGCAGTCAGACACCTATTTAATATAGAACCTGAGAAATCAGTAAATTATGTGGTTCTAGCAAGCATGTATGCTGCAGCTGAATTGTGGGACAGTGCATCAGGTTTAGAACAACAAGCTTATTTTGGGCTCAACTCAAACTCAACCCGAATTGATCTCGTAAAGTAACCCGAAATCATTAACCTGAATTCAATCCGAGCCCGCCTGAATTAAACTCGAACAGTGCTTGGGTTAAGTCCCTCAACCCGAGGTCGGGTTAGGGTTAGAGTTAGGGTTGAAGATTATATACTTACGGTTGGACTAGAGTTGACTGTCCAACCCGCCCGAGTTGCACCCCTAGTTGGTGGGCGTTAGATGAGTCTATTTGAGACCGTCAAATGGACTTATTGAAACCTGCAATAATTTATATTATAGATTTGAATCTCAAAACACGTTTAGCTACTACATGATTTTATTTTTCTAGCATAATAAGAGCACCTCTAACCCTCGCTTCATCTAAATCATTTCCAATTTTTTCATATGCCTCATCAAATAAAAGCATTCACATGATAATAATAAGTGGCATAATGATGCAATATTTGCTTATCAATTCATACATGCAATGTAAGGCATTGATGAAATGGCATTAAACTCAATTCAAGTGTATATAGTATTATCATAAATGAATCTAAATATTTGATCACATTCACATGGGATCAAGGATCAAAAATTCATTTTGAATTTTAAGAGGATCAAAATGAAGCAGAGATAGAATCAAAATTCTAATATTTTTAAGGTGTTTTAGAATGTTTTGAGATGTTTTGACACGTTTTCACCATTGTTTTCAGTATGTTTCAAGGTGTTTCGGTATATTTCGACCAATATTTTATAATGTTATGAAAATAAACTCTCAAAATTTGTATTCGTTCCATGTTGCTTTCGAAACGTTAACAAAATATTTTTGTTTTTTAACTAACCGAAACAATACACCGAAACAAAAATTTTAATCCTTAGATAGGATAGATTTTAATGCAAAAAGAATTTGGAAAAGGTGCACCAATGAAATATGAATCTTTTTCCAAAATATTATAATTTTTTTTTCAATTTACCATATTTTTAACTATATAACTATTTTTATGAAAGCGTTATTCGAATCACATATTTTCTTATAAAAAAAATTTGCAAAATAAATTTTTAGAAGTTGTCTATTGAAGGTGTGATTTGCAAATGCATTCTAATACTAAAAAATGGGAGTTTAAAATGGTGTTCCTAAGCATTAAAATCGAGACAGCACTGTGAGGAAAAAGAAAGGGGGCGTCAATTCAAATTTCTAAAAGATTGGGCGACAATCTAATCAAACGTTAATCGTGTCTTGACTCGCGACCCGTGACCCTCGCCGTGATTTTTGCTTTTTAAAATGAGTCAATGTATATATAATTTAATTTATTGAACCTCATTTGTTCCTCTCATGGTGTACAAAATGTATTTATGCACCATCTGTCAAGTATTTAATATAATAATTAAGAAAGAGACTCAATACAAGTGACCTACAATTAGGGGTGTCAATCGTGTCGTGTCGTATCATTTTCATGTCGTGTTAGCTTCGGTAGTGTTTTTTTCATATCGTATCACTTTCGGTACGTGTCGGGTTCGTGTCAATATTCGTGTTAATAAAAAATTATTTAATTTGACAACAACTAATATAATACTATTTAAAAAATTAAAAAATAATTATTCTCTATCTACAATACTCGTTAAATAATTATTTTCTATCTACAGTACCCATTAATCGTGTTATTCGTGTTGAACCTTAATTTGACCCATTTATTACTCGTGTAAACTAATCGTGTTATTTTCGAGTTCGTGTCGGGTTCGGTTCGAGTCGGGTTCGTGTTCGAGTAAAAAATTGACACCCCGGCTACAATGGCTTGATTGTTTTATTGCTTAAAAAGTGTAGAGTGTTCAGATGTGAATGATACCCTCTTTATATAAGTGTGGTTTACAATTTATAGGCGTCTCCTAATAAATTGAGGCGTCATTTTCATAACAAGCGAGACAGTTCCTTAGAGGTAGCGCCACTCTCGTAACAAGCGAGACAATTCCATATAGGCTTGTCAAAGTCCAACACGACACGAATTAAGTGGGTTTGGGTGAGACCTTAACGGGTTCGGGTAGTAAACGAGTTGACCCGTTAGACACGTTTAATAAACGGGTTGTATTCAGGTGAGTCATGTCAACCCATTTATCACCCGTTTAAATAAAATTAATATAATAATAAATTAATAATTATTTTAAAAATTTAGGCAAAATTTTTTTAGTGACAACCACATAAAATATATATATTTTAGTGATAGCCACATAATTTTTTCTTAATTTAGTGACAACCACAAAAATATAATAATAAATTAAAACTAAACGGGTTAAACAAGTCGTATCGTGTTACTCGTTTATTAAACGGCTCGTGTTCGTGTTGAAGTTTTTCACCTGTTTATTAAACGGATCGTATATGAGTTTGCATGTTTTGCACTCGTCACCTGTTTAACCCGACACGTACTCGTTTAACCCGACACGTAACCGTTTAACCCGACACGTTTGACACTCCTAAGTTCCATGAATGTGGTGACGTGCACCCGATGATTGCGTCCCATGGAGATCTCCTCATGTGTTAGTTATAGACTGAGTATCTCAAGATGACGAGGTTGATCCGAGTGAGCTTGCTTGATCCTGTGGTGGACTTGTTCCGTATATTTAACCTGGGCTAGGTCTGCATATCTAATCTGGGCCTTATTTGGACCCATCATTTGTGATTGGGGCTGGTTTGAATTGAGCCCGTCATAATTTATTATAATCACCGAATTAGCATTGAGTCCAAATAATAAAAATTCGGTACCGTAGTTATATTTTCTCACTTTTGTGGATATTTTTATCACTATTATGGTACTGAATAAATATGATAAAAATAGTTACTACAACAGTAATAAAAACAACCACAAAAGTGACAATTTTTTATATACCAAAGAAAAGTGGTAAAAATAATTATACCATAACAGTGTGTGATAATTTTTTTGTACAAAAAAATAATAAAAATAATTACCACAAAAGTCATAAAAACACCTACAAAAGATAAATTTTTTTATTGTAAAAATACATACAAAAATAATAAATTTTAGAGTCCAAAAGTCCACATCTTTTAAAGGCCAAATCAGAAATCATTTAGTTCAACTGTACAACATTCCTATACTTATTGTCAAACGGGTTATAAAGTATTCAACACTATCCAAATTATTTACTATTCGTTTCAATTATATTTATATTTTTGGATTTATAACTCTTCTTGTTTCTTACTTGGAACAGAGTCGGCCTCTTAGGAGAACAAACAAACGAACAAACGTCAGATCTTCTTCCTTTTCACAAAAACAAACTATATCCCAATAGGGACAAGGGCCCACTCTGTTCCTTGACTTAAGGTAGTGCTTGAAGATCTTCTCCTATCTTGTACCTCTGTTTTAGTCTAGTTTAGGAAAAAGATGCCAAAAACATATCCCTCAATATAGTAAATCAGGTAGTCCCAGAAAATGTCAGTCTCCTCTTTGACACTCTTGATTCCAAAGTAACTTATCCTTTTGAAGCTAACGTAACAAACTACACAAGCCCCCCCAAAAAACCCAACAAAAAAAAAAAAACCAGTTTCATTATGGTGGTATACCAGCCGCTTGTTCTGACCTTCCAAATAAGGAAACGAACACAGACAGACCTCTTGTTTTTATTGCTTTTTCCCTCAAACTACATCATGTGGAAAATACATACATGGAAGATGAAGATGGCTTACAAAGTCAAAAGATTTCACAAACATCTAGTCATCTGAAAGGCTCGACTGGTGCAGTCTCTTCAAGGAGTGTAGCAGCCTCGAAACAGTCGGCAGCTTCATGCGATAATGCACCGCCCTCCTCTTTGTAGAGCAGTCCAAGATTATACCATGCAGATGAATTCATCCTGTCAAGCCTTAAAGCTTCCGTCAGAAAATTTCGAACAACCGCTGATGTCTGACCACCTAGCCGTCTCAGAACAACAGCCATGGAAACGAGACTTGGGACGTGGGCGGGATCAAAATCTAAAGCCCGCACAAAAGCTGTTACAGCTTCTTTGTAGAGGCCCTTTGCTTCATTAAGCAAACCTGCCAAAGAATCAGAAATATTGGATCGTATTAATACGCCACAAGTTGCGCACACATGAAAACAGAGCATCCAACATCCTACTATGATCTTTGGCTTACACTAATTGGTCGGTATTGGAAACCCTCATGAAACCACAAAGTAACCCTCACAATTCTCCTAAACTACACTTCCTGAGAATGGGTGCAAAGTCTATTCCGACAACATGACTCCATTCATCCACAGTTCTCTGACCATTTAACAGCCAATCCCAAGCTCCATGGCTTAATGCGTGAGTGATGCAGTAGGATTTCACAATTTCATCCTTCGAACCCAGGAACCATCTCTGAAAGTCATAACTCTCTCAGAACATATAATGATTCATCCTATTTTACAGTTTACTTAAAAGTTTCTGACTATCGTACTTCTGATCTATCAAAAATGCAAATTTAACAAGGTATCCATTAGACGCAATTCTTGAAGGTTCAGGATTCTTTCCTTAGAATTCTAATAATTTTAAAGCCAATCATGAATTTTTGCTGACAATAAACTCAGGACCAAAAATGTAGAACAACCAAAATGACTGCTAGCAGTAAATGCAGCAATCGGGACCAACAAAGATTAAGGGGATAAGGCTACGATACACATGTTTTTTCCAGAACCACGACCAAAAAAGGGATTATAGCCCTAAATCTTGTGTAGATTTATTTCTGACCCTTTATATATATATATATATATATAAACTATACACGCGTCATGTTTTGGTTGGTGAAAATAGGAGGTATGGTACCGAAATATTGCTTTTTTGGTACCATATTTGGACCCCAGATTGAGTAAAAAAATACTTTTGCAAAGGCGCATACTTACAATTGTAATCAAAAAGAATATTCATCATAGACAACCACTAAATTGCAAACTCATACGCTTCTCTCTCTTAGTTTTCATGTAAAAGAGGATGAACTACATCAAATTGCCTACACAATTGTATCTGACTGAGACACTTCCCTGCAGTTTTTCCTTTTGGTTATTCTATTTCTAACCACCAAATGGGAGTGGAACCAACATATTGCACCATAAGATTTGTAACAAATTATCACAAGAAAATTTTTAAGGAAGTTAAGAGGGGATGATTGACAAAGCATGTGCTGTGTAAGGTAAGAATAATGAACGTACCGGCAGTGTGCCATCTGGAAGCAGAAACACCACTTAAGGCCTCAGATTTGGAGAGACAGATCTCAGCATCGCGCCACTGTGACAAGCTTATGTAGACAAAAGCTAGATCATGCCACGTTTCTAATTCCAAACTTTTATTATGATTGCCACCATCCTGTCACATTAGTACAAAAAAAGGTAAACAGCTGCTAATTCTGGAACAATATAAGATTTACAAAAAAACCTGGCAGATACTATGGGGAAATGGAAAGTAAACATAAAAATGCTTATGGAATGATCTACCAAGTGTTTGAAGCAAAAGAAACTTGTACTTAGAATCTTCTAAGTTTTACAAAAATAGACGCTGCCAATTCCTGGTAAATAGGCTTAATACATACCAATCCTGTCTCCTGTCATCCTAATCTTTTGCTGATTGGGCCTACATATGCGCTACAAACCTAATATAGAAGCATACTCCCACTTCTTGTCCTGAACTATTGTCTTTACTGTGCTTGCTCTCTGTAGCAAAGGAATATTATCGAAATAATTCTTTGAAAACAATTTCCTTCAAGACAATGGAAAGTAGATTTTTCCTCCATTTTTATGTTGCCAATTTCAGTGTGGGCTAGATGGACCTGCCTTATTCCTATAGCATATAAATGTTAAATATGGTTATTCAGCAGCTACAACAACATACGCACAACCTTCCGAAAAAAACAACATACACACAAGCACTGCAAATTTTCATGTCCAATAACGCTTTCTACTCTTCCAAGAAACCAGATGGAGACAACGGAGTTTTCTTTCATTTTTACCATCCTAAAAAGGAAAAACGAAAAATAACAACTATAACAAATGTGAAAGAAAACTCTGTTGGTTAAACATGCCACAAAAATATTCTCAGAAAAAAAACTAATTACTGTTTCTCAATCAACGTACCTTAAGAAGTTTCTTCCCACATCCAAAGCTTTTTCTCTGAAGTTGAAGAACAGCAAGTAGTTGAGTGTAAGTTTCGATAGCGTTCTTCAAGTGACCCTGTGCAATTTGCAGTTTAGCTTTGGTTCGTAACAACTGTCCCTGCTCCCATTTCCCAGTCTGATCTAGAGCAGCATTGATGATAGTTTCAGCATCTATAAATCGTTTCTGAGCTGATAATATTCGAGCCAACAGTATCCACCCTCTAAGGTTAGACCCACCTTCCAATTTAAGCAAACATTTTGCATAGTAAAGCGCGGCATCCAACTTTCTCTGCTCAGCATTTTCTACACTGAGATGGTAAACTATATTTTCATCACTCAGTCCCGTCATTCTCCCAGCTGTTTCCAGGGATTGAAGTGCCTCAGATTGTCTCTTAACCCTCTCAGAGTCTGTTCCAACTGATCTAGAACGTGCTGAAACTGAGATACCTAATAAACAGTTGGCAACACCTACCATCTGGTCACATACATCTGGCAAGTTTTCAATGGCTCTGCAGGCAAACCTTATCCCTTCTTCTGAATAATTCGAGCTTTCCCCACAGATCTTTGAAGCCAATAATAAAGCAGGAACATGATTTGGGTCCCCGCTACTATTCAACAGTTTCCTCAGCAAATTCAACGCAGAAAAGTTGTCACCTTCTCCATAATAGCAGAGAGCTAGTGTGTGATACCTTTCTTGTCGATCAATAATCCCAGGAAGCAATTCTTCCAATTGATTAGCTAAAGCCCCCAGCCCCCCTGAGATAGATAAAGCATATGTAAGGTGATCCAATATTGATGGGTCCCACTCGATTCTTTTGAGAGTAACTTTTCTTAATAGAATCATTAGCAAAAGAATGGCCTCTTCTATATTGTTTCTGGGTACAAAAGAACTGTCCATTTGGGACCGCAGGTTTGGGGGGCTTGCTTCACCTCCACCACTATAGAGAAGAAAAATAGAGAACTCTTTCTGAATCTTTGCTGTAGTGTCAGACTGAAGATTCCAATGATGCAGAAGGCCCCTCCTGTATGACAAGATAGCCTCATTGGGAGAATCAGCAAGTTTCCATAATTCTGGAAGCAGCTCAACAGCCTTGTTTAAGGTCTCCTGCAATTTACAGTCAGCAGCAAAGTTTTCAGGCAAGCCTGCTGGTAATGAAGATTCAACAATGTCCAGAATAACTGTACATGATTGAGCAGCTTCTGCAAAAATAATCGGAGACGTATATTAGCCAAAAAAAATGAGGGTTTTGCCAGTGTAATAAGCTTGCAAAATCTTTTTCCTCCCCTCACCACTTCAATATGCACACACACACATACACATATATGTATATGTATAAAGTGATTGAGATATTCTTGTACTTTCATGGAATGTTAAGCACATCCAAATATCTAGAAGTGAACTGTTCCAAGGCTTATATATTGAGAACAAATTTTACACTGTAAATGAACTATTGCAAATATATAATTTCACAAGATCATAGTGAGTACAATAATTAGATACTTAATGAAATTTAAGTTTGCGTCTCTGACTCACACTTTAAAGGAAGGATTAAGAGTTTGTCTACAGAATCAGAATAAATTTCTACCTAAGAGGTCAAGAACGGAAGTAATCTACAAATTACAGAGATCAATGAAATCTTCGGATGGTTTATATAGACTTCTAGTGGTTTTAAGAAAAGGAACAAGTTAAAAATAAATAGTTGACACAATAAACATGTAAATTTGACCACCAATCAACCTAGGCTTACACGAGGGGTCTGCTTTCAAAATGCAATTTCCTAATTCATGCTATTATATAATAATATTGCTTCTAAAAATAAAATTAAACCTCTGATGAATGTTGCATTAAAAATTTGGAGGAAAAATTTAGAAAATTAAAGGTTTTAATATAAGTGGGATGAAAGGTTAGCAAATGCAGGAATACTAATTTGGTAAGTAATGAAGATTACAAATAGGATAGCAAGAAAAGAAAATTATTTTCAAACCCTATATCCTAATTAGTTTAGCTCATATCACTAATTGAGCATTCCCAAAAAACCATCTCTCTTCATGTATTCCACCAAACAAACGGTCTCACACCATTAATTGACCAAAACAAAAAAAATCCCATATTCTTTCAACGTAGAAAAAAAACCACAAAACCAAAATATCATATAAGGACGGGTTTTGAGAATTCATGAAGTTACCAGTCCCATGTAAGCAACAGCAACTTTTCCTAGTTTGCTTAAGGTCGTAATACTATGCCATTTTTTTTCAAAAAGATACCAACAAGGACTTTATCATACACTTCACCATGCCACTGTATTCAAGACTCGAAAACTAGTAGAAGATAACATACTACTTGCAAGAATATGGCAAAAGAGGGAGGTTTTTCTAATTAGCATAAAATCATACCTTGATACCTCCCAAGACCTTGCAATGATTTTGATTTTAAAAAAATTGCTTCCAGAAGTAAACTAACAGCATGGATAGACATTGGTGAGGTCGCATAGCTTTGAGAGCGTCTCTTCGGAGGTTCTCCTTTTCTGGCAAGGGCAACTTTCATCTTTGGAGTCACTGCTGCAATGTCTATCCCTTCGAACACATGTAGAGCAGCTTCTATGTTTCCCTTTTGAAACTCATATCTTCCTAACAAAGCCCTTGCTTCCTGAGAAATAATGATATGTCAGTCTCCTTTTTTTGCAATTGAAGGAGAAACTTAATCCTGTTAGTTTGACTTCAAAGGAACAGTATCATCTATAGAATGAATATATTTGACTCGAGGTGGTTGTGTTCTACAAGAAGCAAGACTAGACATGATGGAAAAAGAAATTAATGCATTGTGATAGTTATAGTTAACACCAACTGACAAAGAACAAATGCAGGTGAAAAAATTAAAAGAAAGTGTGAGAGATAAGTAAAAACTTTAAGCATCAAGGGTTGAAGAAATCAACCTCATAATTCAAACCACCACTCTCACGCAAAGATGATTCCGCTTCTTCAATATTGCCAGTGTCTAGCTTCTGTTCAATCTCACCAGCTCGAGAAGAATGCACACTTGCCGAATAGTCCTTGGTTGCAAGAGATTCAGATGAAGATACCATTTCATCCACTCTTGGTTGTTCTCTCGGGAAGAGACACTTCATTATCTTCCCCAACCTCCGACCCCTCCTCCGTTTTTTGATCCAATTCTCACTCCTCATACTGTTTCACCCTGCTCACAATTCTTTAACCAACCACCAACAAGAAGAAATCAAAACCGGTATTGAAAAAACTTGTTGTAAGCCAAATCTTTTACATCATACAACAGTAAAGTGATAAAAGTATCAGAATTCTATCATCAGGAATATTAAAAACCAAAAGATGGACTGAGCCGCCATGAAAATATAACAAAAATGCATAACCGCCAAATAAACCAAACCAATCCAACAACTAGTGGAGAGAAGATGACATATATCAAGAGGTCAAAAGTAAAGAAATTTAACTAAAGAAAGCATATGAAAATTGAAATACTACGAGATGAGCTGACAAAATGTGAGTTTACGCCCAAAACCCCAAGTCCCTCTTAAAATTTCAAAACTCCAAATTTCCGTTAGCAGAATAAGAAACCCATCAACGTTTCCGAAAACCCATGTGAGAATTCCACAAAATTCACGCAATTCATACCGTAAAAGACCTGAGAAATCTCACAGTGATCAATAATTCCACAACCCAAACCCCCTAAATAACCCTCCGGATGATAAACACCCAAAAGAACAAATAAAATCTAAAAGACTTGCATATGAATTAACCCAACTGACAGTAACGAACCCTACAAGACAATAGAAAGACAAAACACCCATCACCAGTTTCATATATCAATCGCAAGAAATTACCTTCCCCTGAGACGAACACAAAAGAAACGGAGGCCTAGAGCCCACAAAACATCATCTGCAGTACCCATCTCTTTCTCCAATCAAATCCCCATTCAAAATTATTTGATCAATCAAGAATCCAACAAAGGTCGAAGAACAAGAACCTTTGCTTTATATTTCCCCTTTCTTTTCTTCTCTTTTCCTCTCTTTTCTCGGAAAATGTTCAGCTTTGTTTAAAGCATTCCTAATAAAGTGTTTCCGTACTCAATTTGAATGGGGTCTTTCGTGTGTTACTCTGATTTTTGTGTTGCGGTAAGGGTGAAAAACAGGGGATGGGACTTTCGAATCGAATCGTAAGAGAGAGAGGTGTCTGGTTATTGCTAAAGAATCGGGATTTGGGATATAGAAAGAAGACAATTGAATTTGGGTCTTGACTTGGAATTTACTACCCGTCTTGAGGCTTATTTTCATGCCACGTGGAATTCGTTTCCATGCATGTGTGCTGGCGTTAAAACGGTCAATTCACATAACTGACAAATGCAACGTCGTTTTTCTATTTTCATTAGGGGAAGTGAACTTTATTTTTGTCTTGTTAGAGTTAAAATTTAAATTTCTTTTTATTTGAATACTGATGATACTTAACAAAACTTCTAATATGAGCCCAGAAGTGGAGGTCAGGTCAGGAGCTCAGTCAATTTTGAGCTCCCCAATTCAGAAATGGGACCCTCTCGGTTGGCACTCCGAGAAAAACGCTTAATTGATAAGCTGGCAGTCGTGATGCATCCTTCAAACAGAAACAAGCTCAAATCAAGGCATGAAGCTCTCAACTAATCACGATCCTCTTCAAAAATCAAGGAGGATATGTCAGATGGAAGGCGGAGATCTTGCAGCAGATCCCATGAAGATAGGAACAATACTATAAATATTGCACAACCCCTCCATTGAGGGGGAGGGAATGGAGGGGGAGGGGTACTGTAACCGACATCCTCTGTAAAATTTTGCTAATAAATGGATATAACAGTAGGAGCAATAGACTCCATTAAGAAAGTGGACTAGCCGAGCTCCCGAGCCAGTGAACCACTATACTTCTCATGTGTCAAGCCCAAACATAACTCTTTAATTCCATAAACCAGAACTCCTAGACCACAAGATTCCGAACTCGCACCCAACATCACGAATTAGATTCCCTCAAATTGCTCAACAACGTATATACACCATCAAATACAAATTAAATCTCCTTTTATTTAATATGAATTTAAAGAAAGAATTTTAATTTTTTTTAATTTTTTTTTACTTAAATTTAAATTTGAGTCAATATTTAAATAAAAATTTAAGACGATTTTACACAAAAAATCTAAATTAAACCTAGGATTGTGAACTAGTGTCCGTGCTGTGCTGCTTGTGCATAGAACTCATAACTCTTTTTTCGTCTTCAAATCTTATTTTTTACTATTTTTATTTTAAAAATAATTATAATATAAAAATTAATTAAATTACAATATAAAAAATTAAATTACAATATAATAATTACAATATAAAAAATTAAATTGTTCTTGTAATTTTTGTATTTTAAATAATAATTTAATTTTCTTAATTACATAATTTAAAATTAAAATGAAGAGAGATATATGTGTGGATTAATGAAATTGTTTCATATTGGGAAGTGCGCTAATTGACTTGTTTGATATTGAGGGTCATGTAGAAAAGTTGATATTTTTGGATGAAAAAAAAATTGAGAAGAATTTTGTACCATTTGATCAAAGTATAGATGAAGATTGAATCAATTTTGACTGTTGCTATGCTTTTATAAATTGAAAATTTAATTTCCTAATTATAATATTAGATAGATAATAAGAGAACTCTAAGTGGTAGTTCAAGTGATAATAGAAACAAGTTGTAAACCCGTCATATTCTGAATTTGAATATGACAATTACATTGAATATTTACCATTGAAAAAAAAAAAGTAACCTTGAGCAACTATTGATTGCAGTGTATCCGTGCAGTGCATGCGGGACTTGGATTCATGGAGATTTGGTGGAGGCTTTTAAATGATGATTTACTACATTTATAGCAACCATATCCAGATATGCACGAGGTAGATAGTACCAAAATAGGTTGGGTTAGACTTGCGTACAGAAAATTATTGTTTTGGTTTCTTATTATTTTTATTATCTAATTATAAAATAACATGTGAAATTTTTTGTTATTTTAAATTATTCTAGTATTTTAACAATCAATGAATACAAATAATTCAAAACAAAATGTACCGTTGAGAATCGTTTTTCGTTGCAATTATTGATGAGTTTAGATTCAACTGAGTCAGGCCTAATAAATTAAATGAACTTAGATCAGCTAAAAGTATCCTTCAAGCCCAGCTCGTGGGTTTAACTCAATTCATCAATCCAACCCGGTCCAGAATTTAAGGAGTTCAAGAAGATTAGAACACGTGGGAGCAATCATCACGATACCCACTCTCGAAGATCAAGACAATATTTAATTGTACTTATCTTTTGTAATTATCCTCCCCAAATGACTAGTGTTTTTACCCTTACATCACCACCTCAACTAAGGCTCCGTACCTATAAATTGTAAACTCTCTCTACATGAGAAGACATCTCTCTATACACTCCTCACATAATTATTTCTCTCTCCTAGCTACCATATCTCTCACAGAGCTCACATTTGCTCTCTCTCTCTCTCTCTCTCTCTCTCTCTCCTTACTTTATTAATAAAGGTTTTTCGGCTACCGTTGCCGTTTCCGGAGTGGAGTAGGTCCCCCTGACCGAATCACTATAAATCTATGTGTTGACCTAATATTTGTCTTTTACTGTTGATTACTTTATTTATTGTTTATTAATTATTCTGTCTTATACACTCAACTATTGATTGCGCATAAACTTGTTTTGTGCATCATCATTTATATTATTCAAATTGGTTTAAATTTGTAATTGGAGAGGAATGTAACCCGTTGGAATGGAGATCTCACGATGGGTGAAAAAAACTAGCAAACCAAGTGATATTAGCTGCCTCTCACTCTCTACCCACAAGCTTTCACTGTTGGCATGCATCAACAATGGATTTTTTTCACTGTTGGACTGGTGGTCTAATGACTTGTAGTGTCTCTTTTAGGATTATTTTTTAACTATTGATGGGTCAAGCCCAAGTAGCCCAATTTATGTGGGAAGCCCAACCTCAATTAAAGGGCCCAACCTTACAAAGACCCACCAAGCCCAATATGGTCCAAGTCCAGTCAAACTCATCAGCTTGATTACGTCATCAAGAGAGAAAGAGCACAGGAGCCTTATCTGCACCGCCGAGGAAACAGTTCACCCTCGCCTCCTCTTGGACCGAGTCTCATGGAGAACACTTCAACCACCTCGCCCGTTGAGAAGAAGTCGTGAGCTCCACCAAAATAGCTGCTTGGTTGCTGTAAAGTCGCCCCAATCAGTTAAGGGGCCACTATAAATTACACGTCCCATCAACACTTGGGGGGCATCTCACATTTACCTGAGCACGACTCTCTCTTCTCCCTCAAAGCTTGTACTCTCTGTACTCTACATCCTTGAGCTAGTAAAAGTACCGGCGACCCTGGCCTTTCATAAGTGGACGTAGGTCGAATTGACCGAACTACTATAAATTGCTTGTGTCTCTCCATCTCCCTACTTGAATACTGTATTTATTACTCACACTTAACAGGTGGTGTGCAAAGCCATTTTGTGCATCATCAGTTTGGCGCCGTCTATGGGAACGACAAAATTCTCACTTCAAAACATTCCATTTGTTGAACCAATGGCAATCACTACCAAGTCCATGAACCAGCATGAAGACAATCCTCCACGAGAGGAGGAGGCTGCTCCTCCATTTACCAACCCTGTCCCGAAGGCTCCAGCTCCAAATTCTCAGCAAATGTTGGAGACCATGCAGCAGCTGGTGGCCCAAAACCAGCAGATACTGCAACTCATGCTCGTTGGACAAGGAGGAGTACAACTTGGTGGAGCACAGCTTGGAGGACCTCAAGGAGCTCCACGCCCTGTAGGCCAAGGAGCTCCACACCCTGCTGCTCCACACCTAGGCGCCCCTACAGGGCTGGGCGCCCCCTTTGGAGTCCCCCTGGGCGCCCCACACAGGGGAGTCCATCATGAGGGATTTCCACCTCCTCCTCCTGCTTCCCATGGTGGAGACCCTCATCTCCAAGAGGATGAGGGCGAGAACCAAAGCATGGAACATGATAGTCATTTTCATGATCATTCCAGAGGAGCTCCCAATCATTGGGACGAGAAAATCAAGGAAGTACAAAATCAACTAGGTGATGTTTTCAACGCCATGAAGGCACAGGGACCCGAGACAGTGGACTACCTAGTAAGGCTTACAAACACGCATTCAAACCTGACGTGGCGAACTACCCCCTCCCTCAGAAGTTCAAAATGCCATCCGTGGAGACCTTTGACGGAACGAAGGATCCACTGGACCACCTCGACACCTACAAAACTCTGATGCAGCTGCACAACGTCCCAGACGAAATCATGTGCAGGGCGTTCCCAACCACATTGAAGGGGCCCGCCCGACAATGGTTCGCTAAGCTTTCCCCAGCCTCCATCGCCTCCTTTGCTGAGCTGAGCAGGTCATTCGTGTCACATTTCATTGGAGGGCGTAGCCACCAGAAGCCTATCACCCATCTGCTTAGCATAAAACAGGACCAAGAGGAGAGCCTGAGAAGTTACCTCACCCGTTTTAACGAGGAGGTACTCCAAGTTGATGAGCCCGATGACAAAGTGACTATGACCGCCTTCTTGGGAGGCCTCCACTCGTCAAGTTTCATTTTCTCAGTGATGAAGCGCCCACCAAAGAACATGTCAGAGCTGCTAGCAAAGGCTCAGAAATACATGAATGTCGAGGACATCACAAGGGCCAGGCGAAGTGAGTCATCCCGAGCAGGGGAAAAGAGGAAGGAAAGAGAGAGGGACGACAAGAAGGAGACTGGCGACAAGCGCAGCAGAACAGAGAGGGTTCCCGTCAAAGACCGACTAGGTCCTGCTCCTCAGAAGGACCGACAAGCCTTCACTCCCCTCAATGCCGCTGTCGGGCACATCCTATTCCAGATCCAGGATGACCCCGCAGTAAAGTGGCCGGGGAAGATGAAGTCTCATTCGAATCGCATAAATTCTAACAAGTATTGTCGTTTCCACCGTGACCACGGGCATGACACCGATGATTGCTATGACCTCAAAAGACAAATTGAGGAGCTCATCCAGCGCGGTCATCTACGCCAATATGTTGCTGGAAGGGAACGAGCACCACCACCTCACAATCAAGAAGATCAGCAACCCGTTGGGGAGATCCACACCATCTCGGGGGGACTAGCAGGAGGTGGAGAATCACTTTCTGCAATGAAGGCCCACGCCAGAAAGGCGAGGCACTTCGACGAGTTGCGTCCATCCAAGGCGCTAAAGCAGGGCGACAACGAAGTCATATCTTTCTCAGATAGGGACTTGGAAGGAATCCAACACCCCCATGATGACCCCCTGGTGCTCACCATGACCGTGGCCAATTTCCAAGTGCGCAGGATCCTGGTATATAGCGGCAGCTCTGCAGACATCCTATTCGCAGAGGCTTATGACAAGCTCAACCTAGGCAGGGAGAGATTGCAGCCTATCAGGTCACCTCTCATTGGTTTCTCAGGGGAGAAGGTGTATCCCCTTGGGTCCATTACTCTTCCTGTCACATCTGGAGCAGCACCTCGAAGCTCCACCATCATGTTCAATTTCTTGATAATAGACTGTCCATCAGCCTACAACATCATACTGGGGCGACCTACTCTTAACACATTAAGAGATGTGCCCTCCACTTATCATCTCATCCTCCGTTTTCCAACCCCAAATGGAGTCGGAGAGATCAGAGGAGACCAATTAGCAGCAAGGGAGTGTTATGTCTCCTCTATGAAGACCAGGAAGCCACAGGAGGCGTTGCAAGTTGAGATCCTCAACCCGAGGGATGACTCCACCATAGAAAGAGGAAAACCGGTGGAGGAATTCACCCCCACGGTTTTGGATGAAGATCACCCAGACAGAAGAGTATACGTTGGCTCTTCCCTTTCTGAAGATTTGGTTGGCCCGCTAATAGATTTTTTGAGACGTAACATGGATGTCTTTGCATGGTCACATGCAGACCTTGAGGGCATCGACCCAGAAGTGGCCACACACCGTCTCAATGTTGACCCACGCCACAAGCCTGTTCGCCAAAAGCTAAGGGGCACCTCCACTGAAAGGGCCCAAGCTATGGACAATGAGGTGGGAAATCTAAAAGATAACGGGGCCGTTAGAGAAGTAGCATATCCTGAGTGGCTCTCCAACGTGGTGATGGTCACTAAAGCTAATGGGAAGTGGCGCCTCTGCGTCAACGTCACAGAACTCAACAAGGCGTGCCCAAAAGACAGCTACCCGCTACCACAGATCGACCTCTTGATCGACGCCACCGTGGGACATGAGTTGCTCACTTTCCTGGATGCATACTCTGGGTATAACCAGATTCGTATGTACCCCTCGGACCAGGAGAAGACATCATTCATCACTCCGAAGGGAACCTACTGCTACAGGGTCATGCCCTTCGGACTAAAGAACGTAGGAGCAACCTACCAACGTTTGGTGAACAAGATGTTCCAGTCTTAGATCTGGCGAACGATGGAGGTATACGTGGATGACATGCTGGTGAAAAGTCTTGCAGCAGTAGATCACATTGATCACCTCTAAGAAACTTTCAATGTCCTGAGGTCCTATCACATGAAGCTCAATCTTGAGAAGTGCGCCTTTGGTGTGGGGTCAGGCAAATGTTTAGGCTTTATGGTCAATCAGAGGGGAATTGAGGCAAATCCCGACAAGATCAAGGCCATCCTCGACATGAAGTCACTTTCCTCAACCAAGGAGCTTCAAAGCCTCAATGGGAGAATCGCAGCACTCAATAGATTCGTCTCCAAGTCTGCGGATAAATGTCTCCCCTTCTTCAAGATTCTCCGAAAGGCTTTTGAGTGGGAACCTGAGGCAGAGGAGGCCTTCCAAAGGCTCAAAGCCTACCTAGCTACACCTCCCCTCCTGTCACATGCCAACCCAGGAGAAGCTCTCCATATATACATTTCTGCTTCCTCATCAACAGTAAGCTCCGTGCTCATCAGAAACGATAATGGAGTGCAGAAGCCTATTTATTACGTGAGTAGGGCATACCGGGAGGCAGAGGTTAGATACTCGGGGCTAGAAAAGCTAGCGCTTGCCCTGGTCACAACAGCAAGGCGACTACAACATTACTTTCAGAGTCACAGCATAGTTGTCATCACAGACCAACCTCTAAAAAGAGTCCTGGGAAAGCCGGACGTATTCGGCAGACTTCTTAAGTGGACAGTGGAACTCGGTGAGTTCGATATCCAGTACCAACCAAGAGCAGCCATCAAAGCGCAAGCCCTGGCGGATTTCATTGTCGAGCTCACACCAACAGAAGAAGGGAACTGCAAGGATACCCAGATAACCAACGGGGATATCCAGAAGCCTAACAGAAACCCTCAGGCACCCAAACTGGGCACCCAGGTCATTTCAGGCGCCCAAATCTCCTCCCCGGACGCCCAACCTTCATCCCCAGGGATCCAGACGGCCTCTAGCACCCAGATAGGCGCCCAGGCTGCACCCCCAAGCGCGCAAACATCTCCTGGCGCCCAGGCAGCCCCTGCAGGCTTCCAAGCTGCACCTCCAGGCGCCCAGACAGCTCTTGACGCCCAGGCAACCCCTGCAGGCTCTCAGGCTGCACCTCCAGGCGCCCAGGCTGCTCCCTCTGGCACCCAGTTTGCTCCTCTAGGCGCCCAGACTACTCCTGACGCCCATACAGGCGCCCAGGCCCCCTCTGGTGCCCAGGCTGCTCCCTCTGGCGCCCAGTCGCCCACTTTAATTTCGAAACCCTCATCTCTTCTACTCTGGAAACTCTATGTAGACGGCTCCTCGACCAGTGAAGGAGGAGGAGTGGGATTAATCTTGATCAGCCCAGATGGCACCACTCTCAAGTATGCAGTGAAGTTCCACTTTATTGCCTCCAACAATGAGGTGGAATATGAAGCCCTCCTCTCTGGATTAAGATTGACAGCTGAAATGGAAGCCCAGCATCTTGCCACTTACAGTGACTCTCAGCTGGTAGTTAATCAAGTAAATGATGAGTTTGAAGCAAAGGGAGCCAGAATGCAGGAATACCTTGGTTTGGTGAAAAGCTTAATCACGAAGTTCCAATACTTCCAGATCTGTCACATCCCCAGAGAAGACAACATGGCCGCCGATGCACTGGCAAGGCTCGCCTCAACCTTGGAAGCCCCATCAGGAGGATCAGCATTCATTGGTCACCAATTCGAGCCAAGCAAGTTGGACATGGTGGCCACAAATGTCAACTGTGCATCAGCTGAGTCAAATTGGATGACCCCAATAAGGGCATATCTCCAAGAAGGTGTGCTGCCAAATGATCCTCTAGAAACCAGGAAGCTAAGAATGAAAGCCTCCAAGTTCACCATCCTGCAGGACACTTTGTACAAAAAAGGCTATTCCTTGCCGTTACTGCGATGCCTTTCACCCGAAGAAGCTCACTATGCCCTGCGAGAGATCCACAAGGGAATCTGTGGGAACCACTCTGGAGGGCGCTCCCTTGCCCACAAGGCACTCAGACAAGGCTATTTCTGGCCTTCCATGGCAAGGGACGCCCAGGAGTTCTCCAAGAAGTGTGACAAGTGTCAACGCTTCGCAACTGTGTCCAGGCAACCACCGTAAGAGTTAACAACCATTTCAAGTCCGTGGCCTTTCTCCAAGTGGGGCATCGACATCCTAGGCCCCTTGCCTCTCAGCAAAGGACAGTGCAAGTTCGTGGTGGTGGCAGTCGACTATTTTACCAAGTGGGCAGAAGTCGAACACCTAGCTAAAATCACAGACGCAAAGGTCAAAGATTTTATCTGGAGGAACCTGGTCTGTCGCTTCGGGATTCCCCATGCCATTGTTAGTGATAACGCCAAACAATTCGACAATAAGCTGCTGAACTCTTTCTGCTCCGACCTTCAGATAAAACAACCTCACTCCAGCCCAGCACACCCGCAGACAAATGGACAAGTAGAGGTCATGGTGAGAATGGTGCTACGCAACTTAAAGACAAGGCTTGAAAGAGCGAAGGGTCTTTGGGTGAACAAGCTACCAGGCGTACTGTGGGCCTATCGAACCACGCCAAGAACTCCTACTAGGGAGACCTCTTTTTCCCTCGCCTTTGGAACTGAGGCGGTCATCCCTGTAGAGATAGGGGTACACTCTCTAAGGGTCCAGCACCACCACCCCATCACCAACGAGGAAGGACTCCGCATCAACCTCGACTTGGTAGAGAAGGCAAGGAAGATGGCTGTGGTCCGCAACGCGGAGTACAAACGGCGCATGGCGAAGTACTTCAATTCAAGGGTGAAGCCTCGTTCCTTCCAACCAGGGGACTTGGTCCTCAAGAAAGTGATCATCGCCACAAAAGATGCACGCGAAGGGAAGCTGGGGTCAAATTGGGAAGGACCTTACCTTATAACAGAAGTAGTGAGGTCGGGCACCTACAAAATCCAGAATTATGAGGGGAAAGTCTTACCCCATCCATGGAATGCGGAGCACTTGAAGAAGTATTATCAATGACACCTTGAGAGTATCAAAGTAGTGGAGGTTGGGACTTGTTTTTATCTTTCGGGTCATTACCCAATATTCAGTGTACTTTTTTGGGAATTATTGCCCAATATTGCTTTATATAAGCAATAAATCAATAAAAATTTCCACCATTTGACTCCAAAAAGATCTTTTGCATTTTCATTCAATTTCAAAGGAGTATCAGTACAAAAGTAAGACTACAAACTCTCTTTCTAAAAAAAAAAAAAAGGTACATAGAATAAAAGCATCCCCAACACTCTAGCTACTCTTATGGTCGTCGTCGTCGTCCTCCTCCTCCTCCTCAGCATCATCCTCCTCGTCCTCAACATCATCCTCAGCGTCATCAGAGCTTTCATCTCCATCATCAGGCGCCTTAGTTGGCACGAAGCCTGAAAGGTCAATATCTGGGAAAAAAGCAGAAATCTTTCCCCGGAGCTACTCATAACCATCAATAAAAGTATCAGCAAGGCTATTCTCCCGAACCACCTCAACTTGAGAAGCCTTCTCCTGAGCTGCCTTCACCTCTGCCTTTGCTCGCACACAGGCAGCCTCACTAAGCATGGCCCTTGCGCGGATCTCTGCAAACCTCTCCAGATCCACCTCAGCCTTCTCCCGAGCTGCCTTCACCTCTGTCTCTGCTCTCAAGCAGGCAGCCTCACTGAGCATGACTCTCTCGCGGGTCTCTACAAACTCAGCCTCTCTAAGCGCATCCCTCCCGCGGCTCGCCAAAAGCTCAGCCTCAAGTACAATCGCCCTCCCACGAGCCTCTACAAGCTTAACCTCTCTGAGCGCGTCCTTCTCACGAGTCGCCAACAGCTCAGCCTCAAGCTCAGTCGCCCTCCCATTGGATGCCACTAGCTCAACCTGGGAAGTCCTGCCGGCAGCTTCAAGCTCAACAATCTTCTCCTGAGCAGCTAGAAGCTGATTCGTTATAGCCTCATGACTAAGCTTCAGATGGTTATAGAAATGGGCCCTTGTGAGCAAACATATAGACGCGGTCGAAGCCTGAAAAAGGAATAAGATAGATGAATGACAAAATACATAAAGGAGGATCGGAGAAAGGGAACTACATACCCTTACCTGAGCCAGTCCTTCCAGGAATGTGTCGATAACCCCCTGAGTGCCTAGCATACTAATCTCATTAGCTTCGGGTGGAAATACGAATCTCCCAAGTTTTTCCCTGATAACTTGTGGATTGCCCAGCATAGGACCATTCTGAATCGGTGTCCTCGTAGAAGCCACCGCATGAGGAGTGGATGAACAGGGGCAGAAGATGAGGCCAACAAGGGAGACTCTGTAACAGGAGATGCAACGGGAGGAGTCCCTGCCTGAGGAGGCACCACCGGAGGAGATTCTCGAGGTGAGCACACCTCGAGCGTAGCCGTTGAAGAAGTCACCTGAGGGACATCGCCTCTCCTCGCCACCTTAGGAGGAGGGGGACTCCTATTAGGATAGCGGGACACTACCGTTGCTCTATTCGCTGCAAGAGCAATGAAAGGTCATTTAGATGAAAAACGTCAAGCAGAGGAGAAAAAAGTACAAGAGAGTCAGCATACCCTTTCTCTTCAAGGCAGAGGCACCAGACTTCGGGAAGGGAGTAACGACTTTGACATCCTTGGGCAAGAGAGCTCCCAAATATTTGTCAGGGCAAGCCTTCACGGCCTGCAACTTCCATTCTTGGTCCTTGGAGAGCACAGTCATGTCTGCAAAAGAAAGGTGAGCATATATACAAAAAAAAAAATGAGAGTAAATGCACGGCGTACCGGGTTTTATAGCTGCACCCCACCGTGTTGGTACCAGGGTCCTGTCAGCCTCAGCAGCCCACTCTCCACCAACAAAGAAGAAACGAGATTTCCAGCTGTGACAATTGGAGCGTAAACCCTTGAGCACCGTACCACTTCTCGTGGTAAAATAGTACCACCCTCTATTTGGAGCAGGAGTCTCGCTCAAATTATAAGCTGCATGGAACTCCAGAGGAGAAGCTTCTTCACAGTGCACCTTCCTCCATAACACAAGAAAGCCCAGCAAGACTCTCCAACCATTAGGCGCTAACCGCCCCGGAGTCAAGGAAAAATAATGTAAAATACGGCAAATGGAAGAAGACATGGGGAATTTGAGCCCAGCCTCAAGCATCTCCTCGTAAACGACAATATCACCGGAGGAGTCGTCGCAAGCAAGCTCACCCGTCTCAGCCCAGCGACACAGCACGGTCGGAGGAATACGATAAGCAGAAACAAGCCTCAAAATATCATCATCCGAATTGAACAGACTGGAAAGGGTACTTACCTTGGACCCATCATCATCACGTCCCACTTTGCCTTTGCGTTTCTTCTTTCGGGGCCGTAAGGAGTGGCCTGAGCCATCACCCGGGAAGTCTTGAGGGGTTTGGGTTGGAGGAGTCACAGTCAGATCGTGATCAGTAGCACCCAAAGCTTCCTTGTTGCCCGCAGTGCTTAACCCAGCTCCTGGAGAGGTGCTTGACCACCTTTGCTCGTCCAAACAAGACAACCCAGCACTTGGAGAGGTGCCTGATCTCCTCTGCTCGCCCAAACGGAGCAGTCCAGCACCTGGAAAGGTGCCTGATCTCCTCTGCTCGCTCAAACGGGGCAGCCCAGCACCTGAAGAGGTGCCTGGACCCCTCTGTTCGCCCAAACGGGGCAGCCCAACACCTGGAGAGGTGTCTGGCCCCCTCTGCTCGCCCAAACGGAGCAGCCCAGCACCTGGAGAGGCGCCCAACCCCCTTTGCTCGACTGGACCGGACAAATCTGCACCTGCACAGCTCCCTGGTCACCTAGACTCACCTAACCAGCGCCTAACCCTTCACCTTGCTCGTCTGCTGCACACTTGCTGGCCTAGACAGCCCCCATTATGGCCTGCACGCCGCTACCCAACCCGCCTATCTGCGCGCCCAAGTTGTCCAGTGACTTGATCCGAAATGTGTACACCCAAATGCAGGCGGTCAAGCTGTAGGAATAATCCGGTTTGAGTCCGGAGTCGAATCCACAGGGAGCTGTTGTTAGTGTTTCAAAGTAAGCAGTGGTGGAGACCAGTTGGTTGTATTCTTTGAAATTTGAAATTGTGTGATGTACGAGATTTCCTAGACAGAATATAAGATTCTTTCCAGGAGAGTTTTCTACACAAAATGTGAGATAGACTTTAATATAAAAGAGTCACTCTTTAGTTCAAGGATCTGGACATGTAGTTAATTATCCGGTTTGTTATACTTGTGCGTGATAACTCAATTAACCCCCATGTCAACAGCATGTTAATCGGAAGATAAATGTGGGTTAGGAGAATTAAGGACATGATTCCGATGTCTTTCTAGAAGTTTACAAGAATTGTCTGTGCCGAGACTTAACCCGTCTACAAACAAGCAAGTGTTTCTATAAGACATCCAATCATGACATCAATAGCCCATTTTCATTCTTTAATTGAAACACAATAATGAGGAAGATTGAAGGGTAGTCATGAAGATCTAGCCGGGGTACTTGCCTTGAACTCATGAACCTTTCTATGCAAGAGTCATCTGTGTCATAGAAGTGACCCATGGTTATACAAAGTACCTTAGCTTTGCTAGATGCAATCAATCATCCAATAAGCAAGGGAAATATTCAACATTAAGCATAAGAACAATGCACAAATATAACTTCCGGATAATTTATACATGCCCTTCACCTCTTACTAAATAGTGAATGAGAAACTATTCACTCTTCATGACTTTGGTAAAGCTAGAAAAGTGAGTGATGCTCATCCCTCCAAGTAGAGGACTTAAAAAATGAAATACACTAAACAAGGAGCCGATCTTCAACGAAGAATGAGTGAATCACGTTCCACCCTTCACGGCTTTGGTAAAGCTCTAGAAAAGTGGAAGAGTTTCACTCCTCTAAGAAAGAAGAAAGCTCAAGCAATGGAAGTGAAAGATATGAAACACAAATTAAAAATAGAAGAAAAGTAGTCACTTTTGGAGGGTGATCCACAACCAAAAGTAATCTATCTTTCTTCTAGACATGAAATTAAAAGAGACAAACTACAATAAAAGAAGACAATACTTCAATTAAAAGAGAGCAACAATATAATAAAGCAACAAAGAAAGAAATTACTTTTGGAGGGTTTTCCACAACCAAAAGTTCTCTCCAAGAAAATGATACAAATGAAAAAGTGATGCTATTTACAAGACCCAAGGGGTGGGTATTTATAGGCAACCAAAAAAATAGCCTTTACAAACTTCAAGGGATAACATTTACAAACCCCAAAGATGCCATTCACAAGCCCAAGGGATGACATTCACAAGCTTCCAAAAGTTGTCATTCACAAGCTTCCAAAAGTTGTCATTCACAAACTTCCAAAAGTTGTCATTCACAAACTTCCAAAAGATGGCATTTGGATTACTTTAATCTCTCTTTGTTTAGAGTTTTAATAATTGTCATCCTAGAATTTGTAGCTTTGTCACAATTGGCTCCCCGATAGTTTGTAGTTTTGACGCATAAAACCCTGAAAAGAACAACAATTAATGCATTATCTCTAATTCACACACTAACCCTAATAAGGCGATTACTAGTTAATTAAATTATGCACTAACTAGGTCTAATCACACCCCCCAACCTAAATATTACTAGTCCCTAGTAATAAATAACAACATAAAATCACTTTCGTAGATAACACGATTGCATTTATCATATGCAACAAGCCGTTAAACCCCTAGGTGATCCCTAGTGGACGAGTTTTGTCTCGTGAAGGTTTCCAGAGAAGCTACCTACAAACTCCAGTTAAAAAGATGTGTATATGAGTTAGCAACATGTTCGTTGAGACACCCCATCCTTTAGTTAAATTTTTTTTTTTTTACAATAGAAAAATAGAACAATTCTCTGTCATTGATACGTAATATATGCAAAAATAAGCACTTGTTATATTGGTATTTGAAATTCCCTATGTAATAAGAATGATCATTCTAGCAACAAGAATTGTTATATAACAAACACTCCATTTTACCACCTTTCATGGTTAGTTTCGATTTCACAAACCTCTCGTAGAATGCTCTCAGCAAAAGTTCGCTCCGATTATAGTGACTTGTCTCTCACGGGGCATGTGATCAGAGGGTGGCCAATCGAAAAATCACATGCACAATTAGGAAGGGAGTGAAGTTTAAGGAAACAAACTAATCATGTTTGGCATAATCTCATGAAACAATATTAATGCAATTTAAAGAAATACTATTTACCATACCCCACTTTTGGTTAACGACACATGCATGCAACAAACTTGAGATCAATTAGGGCTTTTTATAGGTTGTAATGTGGCCAGAGGTCAGTGGCTAACGAAATGACGTCAATGATATTCAAAAGCTATCCTTTCATTCTGTAATGTAGCACACTTCTTTCTAGCTTTTCGACATCTTGCCCAGAAATGATATTTCTTTCTTTCATTTTTCTCAATTTTTTTTCCACTTTCTTGGCAATTTCCTGCATTTCTGTTTCTTTTATGTTTCAATTGTTCCCATCGATTTTTCTTGTCATTGAATAGTAGCCTCTGTAGCCTTTTCCCTTTTTCTTGCATTTCTGTATCATATTGATTTATAAGAGGGTGCAAGAAATTTAGATAGCAAAGGTATGTCAAGTATATTCTCTTGTTGCTTGGTAATCATACGGGCTATTTGGAAAAAGATCGTTCATTGAAGGCTCAATCACGGTTAACTAGGGATATAATTTTGTAAAAGAAATGGCTTAAGGCTCAAAATTCAGTCAAAGATGGTCTAAGATCCTTTCTCAAGTATGTGTCGTATGAACAGATCTCTTAGGGGATATGTCAACATATTGCCTTAGTTGCGTCAATCAAAGCAAATTTAATGAGATTATTCAAAAATAGAGAGTGAAAGATCTTACTTGAGTAAATGTTAATTGTCTCTCAAAAGTATAGCAAGGCTCAAAACTTACCATGGTATTCTTTGTCATCTCCACTGGTAATGTCAGGTTTTTCGTGGAATGTTGGTTATATACCGATTCCATTTTCGAGTCTGGTCATTCTGTACCTTAAGAATAACAAATATCAATGTACATTTGACATTTAAGCATAGAGAAAATACCATTGAACTTGGAAAACTATGGCGTCTCAGGATAAGTCCCTATCCACGCTATAGGTTGGCATTTTAGGACATTCCTTACTCGATCCATTGAACTTGAAAAACTATGGCGTCTCAGGATAAGTCCCTACCCACGCTATAGGTTGACATTTTAGGACATTCCTTACTCGACCCATTGAACTTGAAAAACTATGGCGTCTCAGGATAAGTCCCTAGCCACGCTATAGGTTGGCATTTTAGGACATTCCTTACTCGGCCCACATCTTTATTTCAACAAAAAGACTTTGTACATCTAAAAAAATATTTACACTTTTTACAAAAAACGTTCGGACCATTAACCTTCACCCCCAAAACACATTTTTCCACAGCTTTGTCATTTATTAGTCAAAATCTAATCCGAGTCTCCCTCTGTGTCTGTGTAGTTCGAACAACCAGTGACTCTCCCAATTTCCTCTCTCACAAACCGGTTAAGCAAAGTACCGGAATAGCATGGCGTATCAGGATAATCTTTACTCAGCCCATTCACTATCCAGTCTAATCGATCGAGTGTGCGACCGAAAATTGGTTCAAAACACTAGTTATATCTTTTCTCGTGAAAGACTCTGCCACACTGTTTACAGGCACCCAACCTTTTGGCACGACGGCGTTTGGAAAAAGTGTTTCTGCCACAAAGGGGTTTCGCTTGTTTTTCTTGGATTTCGGCCTTCCTTACCAGTCTTGCTTTTCTCATGACCACAGTATGCACATCAGATGGAAAAGTGCGTAGAACTCCTAGACTAAACCAAAAAAATTTAACATCCATGCTTTCTAAACTTTAAGACTCACTATCTGGTTCTTTAACGTCTGCCAGTCACAAAGACGATTGAATTTGACTCACAGACATAATCCTCAATTTATACAAGGCAAGGTACATAATATGATCAGAAGAACAACAACAACAGCAGCAAAAACAACAACAAAAATTTTAAAAATTTACGAGCACATAGTGGTAATATGAACTGTACTTCTCACCCCCCAACCTAAACAGAACATTGTCCCCAATGTTTCGAATTTACCAGTTCACGGATCTTGGAGATTAGGTTGAATGGTGGAGATCTGTTCATCTGCCGAAACCTACAAAGAAAACAAAACAATTACTCATCTCTAGGGAGATCTGGGTTAGGCTGGAAACCCCTCACCCTAAGTGCGAGCAGAAAAAGAGCACTCATGTACAAATACAAACATATAAGACAAATTATTAAACAAAGGAGTGGGTCATCGGGGTATATGGTCATGGATTTGCAGGGGGTGGGTCGGTGGATTGGAAAAAAAAGAAAAAGAAAAGAAAAAGGGTTGTATTTGCAGAAGACGGAGAACGAAGAAGAAGAAGAAGAAGAAAAGAGAAAAAGAAGAAGGAAAGGGGGGCTGACAGCGGTGAATGAGAGGGAGACAAAAGGTGAGGGCCTCATAAAGGCGTTCTCTCGGGTCGGGTCATGATGTATTTTTCCTGACCCGATCCATTTGAGTGTCGGCAGGCGCGAATCTCGGAGGGATATTCTGGTTCCATCAAAAGAATGGTGTCCACATTTTTAACAAAGTCCTCCAAAAATGGTTTCAACCGCTGACCATTAACAGTAAAGATATTCCCATTCGATGGGTTTTCTACTTCAACTGCTCCATGGTCAAACACCTTTTTGACAATGTAAGGCCCAGTCCATCTTGACTTCAACTTACCAGGAAAGAGGCGGAGTCTTGAATTGAACAATAGGACTTTTTGAGAAGGTTCAAAAGACTTCCGTACAATGTTATTGTCATGAAAAATTTTCATTCTGGTTTTAGCAATCTTAGCATTCTCATATGCTTCATTTCTTAATTCCTCCAATTCATTTATCTGAAGTTTCCTTGTTAGTCCGGCCTTGTCTAGGTCAAAATTTATTGCTTTAATGGCCCAGTATGCCCTATGTTCCAATTCCATAGGTAGGTGACATGGTTTTCCATAGACTAATCGATAAGGAGACATGCCCAAAATTATTTTGAAAGCAGTACGATATGCCCAGAGTGCATCAGTTAGTCTTAACGACCAATCTTTGCGGTCTGGATTTACCGTTTTTTCTAAAATTAATTTGATCTCCCGATTAGCTAATTCAGCCTGTCCATTAGTCTGTGGGTGATAAGGGGTTGCAATTTTGTGAAATATCAAGTATTTTCTCATTAAATTCCAGAATGGACGATTGCAAAAATGAGCACCCCCATCACTTATGATTGATCTCGGAATTCCAAACTGGGCCAAAATATTTTCTTTTAAAAATTTGATCACTGTGCGGTGATTATTGTTTCGGCATGGAATTTCTTTTAAAAATAGTCCCATAAAATCGATACCCCAACAGTCAAAAATTTTAATTACCAGAATGGGATTTAAGGGCATCATGTTTCTTTTAGAAATGTTTCCCAACCTTTGACATCTATCGCAAGTTAAACAAAAAGCATGGACATCTTTGAAAAGTGTGGGCCAATAAAATCCACACTGCAGGATTTTTGCAGCGGTTTTCCTTGATGAAAAATGGCCACCGCATGCTTCAGAATGACAAAATGTTATTACCTGGCTGCTTTCATGAACGGGGATGCAACGCCTTATGATTTGATCCTTACAGTACTTGAATACGTAAGGATCCTCCCAAAAGAAGTTACGAATCTCCCTCAGAAATTTCTTTTTGTCCATCATGGTAAAGGACGGTGGGAACGTACCAGTAGCAAGGAAGTTAGCAATATATGCATACCATGGTGTCTTATTAATCATGAACAGTTGTTCATCGGAAAATTTCTCATTGATTGGCAGTCCATCTTCACGAAATTCATATGTTAATCTAGACAGATGATCTGCCACCACATTCTCGACACCTTTCTTGTCTTTGATGACAAGATCAAACTCTTGGAGCAAGAGTATCCATCTCAAGAGTCTTGGCTTGGCGTCCTTCTTTGTGAGCAAGAATTTTAGGGCTGCAAGGTCAGTGAATACAGTAACAGAAGAACCAACAAGATAAGAACGGAATTTTTTCAGAGCAAAAACTACAGCAAGCAATTCTTTTTCAGTTGTTGAATAATTCATTTGAGCATCATTCAAAGTTTTGCTTGCATAGTAAATCACATGAGGTTTCTTATATTTTCTTTGTCCCAACACAGCACCTACAACAAAATCACTTGCATCACACATTAATTCAAATGGAAGAGTCCAGTCAGGGAGTTGCATTATTGGAGCAGAAATTAACATGTCTTTAAGCTTGTCAAAAGCTTTCTGGCATGCTTCATTCCACACAAAAATTACATCCTGACTCAGAAGATGACACATGGGTTTGGCTATAGTACTGAAATCTTTTATGAATCTCCTGTAAAAACCTGCATGTCCTAGGAATGATCGGACATCTTTTACAGTCTTAGGGGCAGGCAAATTTTCAATCAGATCTATTTTTGCCTTGTCAACTTTCATGCCCTCAGACGACACAATGTGACCAAGGACAATGCCTTGCGTTACCATGAAATGACATTTTTCTCAATTTAGCACTAGATTAGCTTCCTTACATCTGATTAGCACCTTTTCTAGGTTGGTCAGACACAAATCAAATGAGTCACCATAAACAGAGAAGTCATCCATGAATACTTCCAAAAAAATTTCAACAATGTCATTGAACAAGCTTAGCATACATCTTTGGAATGTTGCAGGAGCGTTACAAAGTCCAAATGACATCCTTTTGAATGCAAAAGTGCCAAAGGGGCATGTGAAGGTTGTTTTCTCCTGATCATCTAATGCTATCTCAATTTGATTGTATCCAGAATAGCCATCTAGGAAACAGTAGAATGTGTGGCCTGCAATTCTCTCTAGGACTTGGTCAAGAAATGGAAGAGGAAAATGATTTTTTCTAGTGACCAAATTGAGTTTTCGATAGTCAATACACATTCGTCATCCTGTGACGACTCGAGTTGGTACTAGTTCATTTGCATCATTTTTTACCACTGTGACCCCAGAGTTTTTGGGCACAACTTGGGTTGGACTAACCCACTTACTATCAGAGATGGGGAAGATTATCCATGCATCTAACAGCTTAAGCACCTCAGTTTTCACAACTTCCTTCATATGAGGGTTCAGTCGTCGCTGCATTTGACGAGAGGGTTTTGAATCCTCTTCAAGGTATATAGCATGATTGTAGATTAATGGGCTTATACCTTTCAAGTCAGCGATGGTCCACCCAATGGTGCTTTTATGGAGTTTGAGAACTTCAATCAGCTTAGACTCTTGCAAGTCCGTAAGCTTAGATGAAATCACCACTGGGTATGACTCGTCCTCTCCTAAGAATGCATATTTGAGGTCAGATGGGAGAGGTTTCAATTCAGGCTTTGGTGGCTTGATACTTGATGAGAGTGACTTTGTACCACTTGGTGAAATCTCTTCGAATTTGGGGGCCCATGTCTCAACAGCATGAGTAGGGCAACTTTGTGGATTTGGGCCATCATCTGTTGTTTCAGATGAGATGAACTCTAGCAGAGAAGATTCAGTAGGGTTCTCACAGAATGTGTCATTCAAATGTTCTTGTATCAAAGATTCAATGGAGTTTATTTCCCTTTCTTCCTTGTCTTCTTGTGGATGCTTAGCAATATTGAAAATGTTCAGTTCGAGAGTCATATTCCCAAAAGTTAATTTCATGACTCCATTCCTGCAATTGATTAGTGCATTGGAAGTTGCTAGGAAAGGTCGACCAAGAATGACGAGAATTTGGTTCTCCGAATGTATTGCTGGCTGAGTATTCAGAACAATGAAGTCCACAGGGAAGACAAAGTTGTCCACTTGGACAAGTACATCTTCAACAATGCCTCTAGGGGTTTTGACAGATTTGTTAGCCAACTGGAGTGTGATACAAGTGGGTTTGAGTTCACCTAGACCCAACTGTTGGTAGACAGAGTAGGGTAACAAATTAATACTGGCTCCAAGGTCTAACAGTGCTTGTTCAATTCGGAAGTTTCCAATGACACACGACACAGTCGGACACCCTGGGTCTTTGTATTTTGGAAGGGTTTTGTGCTGAAGAAGGGCACTGGCTTGTTCCGTGAAGAAGGCTCTTTTTTGGACATTTTGGCTTCTCTTGATTGTGCACAAGTCTTTCAGAAACTTGGCATAAGAAGGAACCTGTTTGATTGCATCCAGAAGAGGGATGTTGATCTTTACTTGCTTAAAAAGCTCATAATTTCAGGCTGAATTTTCAACTTCTGTTTGGTTTTGAGTCTATGAGGAAAAGGAGCAGGAATGGAACACGATGGCTCTCTTTCCTCAGAAGGTTCTGGCTCTTGCTCAATCATAGGCTCATGTTCTACTTCAAGTTCAGTCTCAATTGGTTCAGCCTCAAATGATGAGTTGACTGGGATGAGCTTGTCTCTGATGGTCTGGTCAATCACCTTGCCACTTCTTAGTGTAGTGACAACTTTGGCTTGGTCTTGTGGGTTTCCTGTGGTTGAAGGGTTCCCCACATGGAATTGGCCTTGTGGTTGCTTTGGTTGGGCAGGGAACTTGCCCTTTTCGTGTGTGGCCATGGATTGGGTTAGCCTTTGGATGTGGCTTTTAAGATCCTCGAAAGATTGAGTGGTCTGGGTTTTGAAATCCGTGAAAGCCTGTGTGGAATGAGTGTTGTAGTTCATTTGGGTTTGCATGAACTGATTCAGTGTGTCCTCAAGGCTCCTATTTTGTGGTGGTTGGTATGGTTGATATGCGGGAGGTCCTTGAGGTGGTGGGTATGAACCTTGTTGTTGGTTCATGGGCGTTGGTTATGTGTTCCTCCAACTGAAGTTCGGGTGGTTCCGCCACCCTGGATTGTATGTTTCAGAGTATGGGTTGGAGTAAGGCTTGTTGAAGTTGGAAACTGCATTTGTTTATTCCAACAAGACCTCTTTGAAAGCTGGGATGGTGGGACACTCCCCAGTAGGGTGTCCTGTTAGCGCACAGATTCCATACACTTGTTCTGTGGAAGAGTTAACCTCAACTTGATGGACCTTCTTCATCTCTAAAGCTTCAAGTTTTCGAGACAACGTAGACATTTTCGCTCTTAGGTCATCATCATCTCTCAAGACATACTTACCTCCTTGGGAAGGAGATGGTCTGGCTTCAACAGTGGTAGGGAAGACTGGGTCCCACATCTGAGAACTATCAGATATGGTATCAAAAAAATTGAATGCCTCTTCCGGACTTTTTTCCATAAATTCTCCTTGGGCCATCATTTCGACGAACTGACGTAATCTAGAGGGCAAGAAGTCATAGAAAAATCCTACCAAAGTCCAATTCTCAAAAGCATGGTGTGGGCAGGATTGGAGAAGATCTTTGAATCTCTCCCAAATTTGGTAAAAAGTTTCTCCTTCTTTGACCGAAAAATTCATTATCTGTCTTTTGAGTGCATTAGTGCGGTGTAGAGGAAAAAACTTTCTGAAAAATTCATTCTGTAATGCCTGCCAGTTAGGTATTGAAAGAGCTTTTAAAGAACTTAGCCATTGTTTAGCTTTGTCCCTTAAAGAGAAAAAAAAAGTTTCATCTTGGACAGTTCAGAATTGTCTTGAAATGTTCCACATACTTCCTCAAAATCTTTTATATACAGATATGAATTTTCTGCATCCAATCCATGAAAAACAGGTAACAGTTGCACTGTCCCCGACTTTACAGTAAAGGGGGGAGCATTTTCAGGGAATACAAAACAAGAGGGGACACTATTTCTTGTGGGATTTAGGTGATCCCGCAAAGTTCGAATGTTAGGTACTTCCCTCTCTTTCATAGGGACTTCTCCGTTTCTCTCATTATTTGCCATACTTCCCTCACAGGAGTCTGCTACAAATCTAGGTGAATTTGGTGCAGGCTGATTCACAGACTCAAACGATTCTGCTGGCCAATTCTAATAGTGAGGAGTGCCCTCAGACATAAAAATAAATAAAATAAAATAAAACAAAATTATTCACAGTAAACCAAAGAATATACAAAAAAAAAGAAAGGTATTTTTACCTTTTACTTTCAAACACTTTTTATGGCTCCCCGGCAACGGCACCAAAAACTTGACTTGATCCGAAATGTGTACACCCAAGTGCAGGCGGTCAAGCTGTAGTAATAATCCGGTTTGAGTTCGGAGTCGAATCCACATGGAGCTGTTGTTAGTGTTTCAAAGTAAGCAGTGGTGGAGACCAGTTGGTTGTATTCTTTGAGATTTGAAATTGTGTGATGTACGAGATCTCCTGGACATAATATAAGATTCTTTCCAAGATAAATTCTTTCTGGACAGAATATAAGATTCTTTCCAAGAGAGTTTTCTACACAAAATGTGAGATAGAGTTTAATATAAAAGAGTCACTCTTTAGTTCAAAGATCTGGACATGTAGTTAATTATCCGGTTTGTTATACTTGTGCGTGATAACTCAATTAACCCCCATGTCAACAGCAGGTTAATCGGAAGATAAAGGCAGGTTAGGAGAATTAAGGACATGATTCCGATGTCCTTCTAGAAGTTTACAAGAATTGTCTGTGCCGAGACTTAACCCGTTTACAAACAAGCAAGTGTTTCTACAAGACATCCAATCATGACATCAATATCCCATTTCCATTCTTTAATTGAAACACAATAATGGGGAAGATTGAAGGGTAGTCATGAAGATCTAGCCGGGGTACTTGCCTTGAACTCATGAACCTTTCTATGCAAGAGTCATTTGTGTCATAGAAGGGACCCATGGTTATACAAAGTACCTTAGCTTTGCTAGATGCAATCAATCATCCAATAAGCAAGGGAAATATTCAACATTAAGCATAAGAACAATGCACAAATATAACTTTCGGATAATTTATACATGCCCTTCACCTCTTACTAAATAGTGAATGAGAAACTACTCACTCTTCATGACTTTGGTAAAGTTAGAAAAGTGAGTGATGCTCATCCCTCCAAGTAGAGGACTTAAAAAATGAAATACACTAAACAAGGAGCCGATTTTCAACGAAGAATGAGTGAATCACGTTCCACCCTTCACGGCTTTGATAAAGCTCTAGAAAAGTGGAAGAGTTTCACTCCTCTAAGAAAGAAGAAAGCTCAAGCAATGGAAGTGAAATATATGAAACACAAATTAAAAGTAGAAGAAAAGTAGTCACTTTTGGAGGGTGATCCACAACCAAAAGTAATCTATCTTTCTTCTAGACATGAAATTAAAAGAGACAAACTACAATAAAAGAAGACAATACTTCAATTAAAAGAGAGCAACAATATAATAAAGCAACAAAGAAAGAAATTACTTTTGGAGGGTTTTCCACAACCTAAAGTTCTCTCTAAGAAAATGATACAAATGAAAAAGTGATGTGCTACAACTTTAGAATTGATCACCCAAGTGCAGGTTGTGCGAAGTAATATAATACTCGGAAGTCCGAGGTCGAACCACAGGGAATTGTGAAAAACTTAGAACACAAAGAAAAATAAAAGAAAATTTGTTTTGAAATAATTATTGTAGAGATTTAGAAAACAATAGATTTGGTTTTAAAACAATAATAGAAAATACTAAAGCATCGGGTACTCCCTCTCAATTTCATACGGTAATAATTAAAGACTTAAGGCTTAATTTGAAACATGAATTAAATGTCAGTTAATCCGATTAACAAATCAAGTGATAAATCCAAAGGTTATAATCAAAAGACTACCAGGAACCTGAATAATCATTCAATCATATTATTTTATGAAATAATGTTAATCCTTCCAGCGTGGAATAACCAGTGATTTACACGCAGGGAAACTCAAGCAATCGATGTACGTAGCACAACAACTCAGGAGTTTATACAGCATAAACACTTTGCTAAAAGATTAGGGATTAAATTAACACAATAACATAAATCCTTAAGTACAAGAGTCAATAAAAATACCGTACTCCGTCGAGAGGTTTTCCCCTAGCCCTAACTTAGCCTTCTAGCCAGACATGGTAAAAAGATGGAGAAAAGAATAAATAAAATAAATCCTAATCTAATTCCCTTCTATCACTAGATGAGAGTCCTTATTTATAGTAAAATAAATCATAAGTACAGGTTGTAAGGAATTCCTTTCCCAAAAAGATGTCTTGTAAGGTTAAATCCCGTGCATAAATCTTGGAGTCCGCGGGTACATAATATGTCCAGACTTCGAGCTTAGATTTCGTATATTTAGAGGTTGAATCACGAAATTTTCGTGAAATACACTTCTGTAGCCCTTGAAGTCTTCTTTCCAACCCCACAAAAATCGGGTAAATCCGATATCAGAGTCAAAAGTTATAACCGAAATACTGAAGACGTGTCAAATCCTTATCTTCTAGGAAACTTTCCTAATCCAACTTTAAATGAGTTTTCTTCTAACTTGGACTCTTATAAGGATTAAAATGCTGATTTATCTTCAAGTCTTCCTATCTCAATCTTGACTCTTCAATCCTTATCAGTTATGATTCTTCCTCTAGTGATTGCTTCACTTGCATTATCCATTATTACTTTAAATCAATCAATTTACCTGCAAAATAAACCAAACAGCTAGAAAAATATCAAACTAGAAAATCAAGGAATTTAACACATTTAATCACAAATAATATGCAATTAACCAATCATTAAATATAATAAAATAACACTTTTGATGGTTAATCATGATGCTCTTTACAAGACCCAAGGGGTGGGTATTTATAGGCAACCAAAAAAATAGCCTTTACAAACTTCAAGGGATAACATTTACAAACCCCAAATATGTCATTCACAAGCCCAAGGGATGACATTCACAAGCTTCCAAAAGTTGTCATTCACAAGCTTCCAAAAGTTGTCATTCACAAACTTCCAAAAGATGGCATTTGGATTACTTTAATCTCTCTTTGTTTAGAGTTTTAATAATTGTCATCCTAGAATTTGTAGCTTTGTCACAATTGGCTCCCCGGTAGTTTGTAGTTTTGACGCATAAAACCCTGAAAAGAACAACAATTAATGCATTATCCCTAATTCACACACTAACCCTAATAAGGCTTATTTTGAGTAGTTTAACTTTATTTAACTAACACAATTATCTTATTCACTTAATTAAATTATGCACTAACTAGGTCTAATCATCCAGCTCGCCTATCTGCGCGCCCAAGCTGCCCAGCTCACCTATCTGCGTGCGTAAGCTGTCCAGGACAGCACCTTCAGCACCCGAGCGGTCCAGACCAGCGCCTAAAACGGCACCCACTGCCTCCTTCGCGAGCTGCTGGCGCGCACACATGGTAGCGGTGGCCAGCAGGGACCTCTTTTCTCCTCCTCCTTCGACCTCCATCATCCCAAGGATCCTATAGCCGCCTGTTTCAGCTCCAATATCGCCATTCCCCATGGCACCAATGGAGCTTTGCACTTTGCCTCCCTCAACCGACATTGCCCACTCAAATACTCCACCCAAGAATCTCACCAAAATACTCCTCCTCTCAAGTCTCTATGGAGTGGGGAAAGCTTAGACTCTCAAGGTTTACAAGAAAGGGTTTTCAATTTCAAGATGAAGAAAATGGATAGAATGAAGAAGAAGGTTACATTTATAGCCTAGGGTTTTCAAGAGGGAAAAGCCCAAATTGTAAATCAAGGGCTCTCTTAAAAATCCAAGCAAAAGTGAAAAAAAACTTGAGGTGTTCACTCAAGCAAGAATGCATCGTGTAGGAGAAGGGTCATATGGCAGAGGAAGTATCCACCACCTAAAACTCAAGATTCAAGCTAATGCCCCCTTCTCCAAGTTTCCTTAGACACGAGGCATTGGGGGGCAAATGATGGGTCAAGCCCAAATAGCCCAATTTATGTGGGAAGCCCAACCTCAATTAAAGGGCCCAGCCTTACAAATACCCACCAAGCCCAATATGGTCCAAGTCCAGTCAAACTCATCAACTTGATTACGTCATCAAGAGAGAGAGCACGGGAGCCTTATTTGCACCGCCGAGGAAACAGTCCACCCTCGCCTCCTCTTGGACCGAGTCTCATGGAGAACACTTCAACCACCTCGCCCGTTGAGAAGAAGTCGTGAGCTCCACCGAAATAACTGCTTGGTTGCTGTAAAGTCGCCCCAATCAGTTAAGGGGCCATTATAAATTACACGCCCCATCAACACTTGGGGGGCATCTCACATTTACCTGAGCACGACTCTCTCTTCTCCCTCAAAGCTTGTACTCTCTGCACTCTACATCCTTGAGCTAGTAAAAGTACCGGTGACCCTAGCCTTTCATAAGTGGACGTAGGTCGAATTGACCGAACCACTATAAATTGCTTGTGTCTCTCCATCTCCCTACTTGAATACTGCATTTATTACTCACACTTAACAGGTGGTGTGCAAAGCCATTTTGTGCATCATCAACTATCATGAAGGTAATAAGCAAGGTTTGATTCATGTGGATCCCTAATATTCTCACTGATAGTTTTGTGGTGAGGTGATTAAACTATAACTCGAGTCAATTTTTAGGAGCACATTCTATTTCCTACCGTCTAGACATCACTTGGTGCAATGCCCACACATATCAGTAGTGTCCAATAGAGTTTTGGAAAGATAACTAGTATATGATGATTTTGTTTGGAGCTGACTGAAATATGTTAATTTTATAAATTTTGGAATAAAATCAGGTTCGTTTGAACCTCGGCTTTTAGACTAGCTTATGTAGCTGTTTTTTGGATCTAAGAAGACTTATTTAGACTATTTCAAGGAGTTGATTTTATGGATTTTTCTTCACGTTTTTTGGAGTTTGATGCGGGTATCACATAACTTTTTAGTTTATTATATTCATAAAATATTATTAATGATGTAAAAAAGTTTAAAATTCATATTTTGGAAACTATTATGCATAAACTATATATAAATGTAATTACTTTTTTTTTTTGGCACAAAAAAGTTAGAAAATCACTTCAAACAAACTTTTTCAATTTTTTCAACTTTTTAAGGAACACCTCAAATGATTTTGAAAGACTTTTTTGGAAAATTTTAAATCGTAACTTTTCACCGAAAAAAAGTAAACTCCAAACAGGCATAGTATTATTCTTTTGGACGCTGATGATGCACAAAATATGTTTATGCACGACCTGTTATGTATTAAATGAAGTAATTAAGAAAGAAACTAAACACAAGCAAACACAAATTAAGTGGTTCGGTTAGAGTGACCTACTTCACTATGAAAGACTACTGTGGCCTAAGTGTTTTATTACTCAAGGACTGTAGAGCTTACAATTTATAGGCGCATCCTAACAGATTGATATTTCATTCTCGTAACAGGTAAGACAGTTCGGTGGAGGTGGCACCATTCTCGTAATAGTCAAGGCAATCACGTGGAGGTGGTGACATGCACCCAATAATTGTGTTCCACAGAGATCTTCTCGTGTGTCAATTGTGAACTGAGTCTATCAAGATGGCGAGACTAGCCCAACTGAACTTTCCTTCTTTTTTTCGTAACGGGGGAAATCCCGTGGCCTATCCCCAGCGAGTAGAGGCGCACTTATGTCGCTCAGGCTCTTAATGCCGAGTAGAACCAAGGGCAAACCCCGAGTGTATGAACCGGCCCCACAACTCATACACTAGGTAAATCAGGACTGACATTTTGCCGGGGATTCAAGACCCACACTAGAAACTTGGATATGGTTCGTCCAAGCAACTGAGGTCCTGTCCTACCAAGCAGTCACGCTATGCGCCCAGGGGGCTTCGAACCCCTGACATCCAACTGAACTTTCTTGATTTTGTGGTGGGCTTGACTTGTATATTTAAGCTGGGTTTGAACTACATTTTTAAACTGGCCTAGTGCGAGCCGTGACCAAATAGATAAATGCAACAGTTAAATACCATTTTTTAAAAAAGCAATAATTTAAATTCCTACATATGTATTTTAGACTTTTAGTGCCACTTTTAGTTGATTATTATTCAGAGTTTTATTATATTATTATTGTACTTCAAGACGAGTTGTTTTGCTATATATATAAAAACACAAATGTAATCCCAAACTTGTTTATTTATTTTACCATATAGTGGTTTTTCTTTTCTTCATTATTAAAAGGATTAAGCAAAAAGAACATACATGAATACATACTAATTTTAGGATTGCCAGATTATTAAAACAGTTGCTCATCTTCCTCCAACTCATTTTTGCTCGCACGTTTGTGTCTTTTCTATTTTTATCTCTCACAGTTTATATATGCTACTTGGTACATATCAAACAAAGATACATTAAACTCCAACGCCTAGTTCAACTAATAATAAAGACGAGTTGTAAACACAGATGTCTTGAGTTTGAATTTTGACAACTCTTTAGGAATAGACCGTGAGTAATTTATCCCTCATGAATACATTAATCTCAGTATGAATGGTATGTCTTTAATTAGACTAGGGAGGAGATTAGTCGAGGTGTGCGTAAATTGACTCAGACACCTCCGATAATTAAACAAAAAAAAAACAAAAAAAAATACATTAAAAGTTATTCAACAAATTTAGTTGACGTGTTTGAACAGCACAATAAATGTCATAATTGAGCAAATGAATGTAATTTGTTAGTGGTTGCAGACATTTAAAATTTACTTAATAGCGACAAAATTTAAAGATTATCTATTTCGAAAAAAATACTATACAACTCAAATTTAAATCTCAAATGAACGAGAATTATTGAATGAATAAGTCTTATTAGTTTTTAATGGGACCTATTGATCCAATATTTTTTATTAATTTGAGATATTATTTGAGATCCTAAATTTTTTTATTTTTTTGGGTTAGAAAATTCACCCTGAAAACATAGCAGCATCACAAAGCTAAGCAGGAATCTAATTGGCCTTTTCTTCAAGTTGATAACTTGTTGGCTTGGCAACCCGAAATAGGTAAAGCATTAAAAAATGACATTTAAGAGAGCATGGCTTTTTTGTCATTTCACACCTTCTTGGCTTTCCCTGTAATTTTACCAAACCACAGGGGCAATCAATTATTGTCTCCACTATAAATACCACCAATCCTTCCCCATTCTTCTCTTCCTGTGCCTCTCTCTCTCTCTCTCCTTCTTCTTCCCCTCCTGTCCATCTCTTTGGTTATCTCTTCTCTCTCTCTCTGGCTTAAGAGCGAGGCTTTTGTTAAATGCCTTTTAAACTCTAAGCATAAGCCCCCCCCCCCCCCCCCCCCCCCCCCCCTCCCCCCTCTCTGTCTCTCAAAGTATATTTTTATTTTTTTTTTATAATTATGCATTAAATATTCAGAAGCAATTTTAGAGTTTTTTATTTGATATTTTACTTTTCACTTTATTACACTTGCACCCCACTTTTTTAGTTTTTACAATTTTCATTTTCCCCGATATGTGTCTCGAATTTCTGGTAATCTATTGATGCTGACGTGGCACACAACGAGTCATGAGTGCAACAGTGCTGAACCATCCACGTCGACACTTGACGTCCGTGCCGTCAAATAAGCGGAAAGACAGAGACGGCCTTGACGCCGTGAAACCGTTAACAACCACAAAGCTAGCCAAGCCTAGTGTTCATAGAGCCGCCGAGCCGACCACTCCCAGGCCTTCCCAGCCGGATATGAATAATCAGCTTCTGGCTGGTTATTTGGCTCACGAGTTTCTGACGAAGGGCACTCTTTTCGGTGAGCCGTGGGACCCAGCTCGAGCAGAGGCTGTGCCTGTATCATCGGCTTCAGCCGAGTTGAGGAGGCAGAAGTATAGCCAGAGAGCTGATGAAGCGAGTGTGAAGTCCAATGCGGGTGTAGAGAAGTATCAGAGGTACGTAGAAGTAGCGGATCTGCTCAAGGGAAATGGGCCCCACTTGCCTGGTATTATCAACCCGACCCAGCTCTCTCGTTTCATGAAGCTGTGATGATGCGTTAGCACCACGTGGAGGGGATTCATTGGTTTATACTCTTCTGCTTGGAAAAATGGGATCCATGTGGAACTAAGGAATCTGCTGAAGACCGGTGGGGCCCACGTCAGAGCCTCAATTGTTGATCCAACTCCAACGTAGCTTTCTTTTTATTGGTGACCAATGTGATGTGTCGGATTGCTTATCCGTTGCACATGGGACATGGTTTTTTTTTTTTTTGGGGGTTAATAATATATTTTCTCCTTAAATTATGTTTTAGTCTTTATTGTATTAATTTTATTAATTTAGTCTTTAAAGTTTTAATTTATTCACTTTGCTCTCTAATCAGGTAATTCGTTAAATTTTTAACAAAAATGACCATGTGTCATTTTTTTCAAAAGATATCACGTGATTATTTCGACAAAAACTTAACGATCTATTTGTGTAAACACCATTTAAATATGAATTGAATATTTTAAGGATAAAATTGTCATTTTTAACAAAACGTGTATATTTTAAGAATTAAAAGTGTTATTAACTTTATTTATTTATTAAGAAGTAACATTTCCAAGGTAGACATTTTCAAAGTGATTAGGAGCTCTCTTGGAATTATCGTGGAAATGACTCTCATGCTCTACGCTTTGGTTTTTGTCCTCATCTTCTTGGAAATGAGGGTCTCTACCATGAGAAGATGGAGCTGGAGGAAGGTGGAGGTCCCTCATGGTGGGCTCCCCTGTATGGGGCGCCCAAGGGGGCTCCCAAGTGGGGAGCTCCTTGACGCCCAGGGCGTGGGGCTCCTCTGGCTTGAGGTCTTCCAAGCTATGCTCCTCCTTGTTGTCCAGCGAGTATTAGTTGCAAGATCTGCTGATTCTGACCTACGAACTGTTGCATTGTCTCTAGCATCTGTTGTGCATTTGGAACATGATTGGTTGGTGGAGGAGCAACCTCCTCCTCTTGTGGTGGATTATATTCAGGCTTATTCATGAATTTGGTGGTGATCGCTAAGTACAACAAGAAAAGTGATTAGGTGAGAATTTTGTCGATTCCCACACACGACGCCAAATTGATGATATACAAATTGGTTTGCACACCACCTGTCAAATAATCAATAATAAATACAGTAATAAAGTGGAGAGATATAATAAGCTAAATGAGACAAGGATTTATAATGGTTCGGTCAACTTGACCTACGTCCACTTTGAAGGGCTTGGATGACCTGGTGTTTTATTACTTCAAGGACTGTTGGAAAAGCAGAGAGATACAAACTATGAGATAGAGAGGAGAGTGATAGCAATGTGTGCAATTGAGTGTGATGCCTCCCAAATGTTGGCGGGACTTACAATTTATAATCGTCTCCTAACAAATTGAGGAGACTTATTAGTAACTAAGTGACTAATATGATAGAGCTGGCTCTCAATGGATGAGGCTGTTACGGTACTCCCCATAAGATTCGGTCAAAATGTGATATGGTGGTTGACTCTTTCCAAGGCGGTGTGGATGAGCCTCTTTGATGACTCTGTTTACTCCCTTGGTGATGTAGCTCCTCGAACCCTGATGAACTTGACCGAGTGTGCATCCTTTTGGACTGGACTTACTGAATCTCTTTAAGTTAGACTCTTAATTCAGACTGAACTTATAACATAAGTTAGACCCTTGAACCTGGCCTATCAGCAAGTAAGCCTCGAATACCTGCGATGAAGCACATAGGTTTTGCTCACTCAAAGTTTGTAAATTGTAATTGTTCTAGAGTCAATAGTTAAGCTGTAAACGAATGAGTATAAATTATTCGAATGACTTCTGAATTACACTGTCGGTTTTAATTAAGTCCTTAACCTTCAATTTTTATTAATTGAGTTCTTCTTCAAGTTTTTAATTTGATTAAATACGATTCTTCCATTCAATTTCATTAAAACTGGTAAAATAAAACAGGGTACGTGCATATCACGTGAGTTAGATAAAGAACACAAATGAAAAATCATCGGTGTTATCTAAATCCTAAAACATATGAAATAATTCCTCCTCTCTGGGAAGGATTTGATTATAGTACCCAAAAAAAATTGGTATTGATGAGTCCCCAGAATGAATCTCCCAGGCCAGGGTTGATTTGGCCCTTCTTGGGTTTTATGAAATGGGTTTTAGGGACGTTGAGGTTAGGCAATGATAAACAAACAAATATAAGTGGTTCACCCTCGTCGAAAGACTAGGGCTACGTCCACTGTAATGGAGGCTCTTGCTCAGTGATTGTGTATATTGATTTCGACTGATTACAAGGTAATTACAGGCGCAAGGCCATAAACAACGTTTCTCTGTTGAGATTGCCCTAGGGTTCTTGGCGAAAAACCAGCTAGGAAGCAAAGAAGAAGGTTCGAGAGATTCGATCCCCCTTCCCTCCTCTTACTGTTCTATTTATATGGTGTCTCTGTCTAGGGTTTTTTGCTCCTGTTCTTCCGTCTCTTGATCTTGTGGGGACCGTTCGTCCTTTCGAGCCACTCTGACCACCGGCGATTCTGTGCCCACGATTGCCTGGGTTCGTTCGACACCATCTCTCTGTTTTTGCAGGGAGTAACTCTGAGAAATCAGAGCCGGTTTTCCTTGTCCTTGGAGCGCGTGGTGCAACAGGCTCCAACTTGGGCCGTGGGCTGAGAATCGAACTTGGGCCGATTGGGACCATTCCCTTTTGGGCTTCGGAGTCCTTGTTCAGTCTGGAGGTCTTTGGGCTCGGTCGTAATGGCAGCCCAGGCCCAAAAACCTATCCTCATCAGTTGCCCCCCAGCCCCTGGTCACGAGAATGATGTTTTCTCTGACCTGGGGATAAAAAACGCCTTTTCTGAGGTCTTCACGGTCTCCATACGTGGCGGAATGTATGGTCAGGCGGCTTTGCGCCGTTTAGGGATGCTTTGGTATTTTGCCGGCTATGATGGGATGGTTTTTACACGTGTCGCCACGGGGTGATCCCAACCGGTACGATTCTGGAGACGCGTCCTGCCATCTCATTTCTCAGGACATTAAATGTCTTGCACAAAAGAGGGGGAACCCCCTCGTCTGAGTTGCTTTTTGAGTCTTTTGAATCTCCTCGTGCTTCCCTCACCTCCCTTGGGCTTTCGAAGTGCTCCGTTTCAGACTTTCAGGCGGTCTTTAGGGTTTCTGCGTTCCTGGTTCTCTTCTGCTTCTAGCGCCTCGTCTAGGTACGTCTCTCCTTCTTATTTTACTCGTGTTTGACCTGGATCCCTTTAACCCTCCTTGGTGGGGTTTTGGGTTTCGCTTCTTGATATGGAGGTTTAGCTATTTTAGGAATCGTTCTGACGACCTTTCTCCCCTCACGTGTTTCGTGGACCATCCTACCTTGCTTAGGGTGTCCTTCCTTCGAGGTTGGTGTCTAAGACCTCCCTTTTTGACGGACTGTGCTTTACATTTGCCTTCCCTCCATTCCGGCTTAAGGTCTGGACCTTTGATGGGGAGGCGGGTCGTTTCCTCCTCCGAATCGGATTCAGAAGGCCAAATAGGCGAAGAGGTTGAGGCAAGTACCTCAGGTTCTCAGAGTGGTGGTTCCGTTGATAGGGCCGTGTCTGGGTTTGCTCTTGGAGTTTCTGCCTCCGGGTCCGTCCTCATAAAAGAAGCTCGTCCTTTATCATCCTTTCCTCCCATTCCTTTTGTTGCGCCAAAAACTAAGAAATCCAAACCGGCTCCTCCCCCAACTCCTAGAAAAAGGGCTCGTCGGGATCAAGCCGACCTGACTTGCTGTGCTGCGTCGACTCCCAGTAGTCTCAGTGATGAGGATTTAGACGAACTGAGGCGGGAGTATTGTTTTCCCGACTCCGTTCTTCTGCATTCTCCTGACGAACACGAGAGGTGCAACTCTTCTATCCCTGGCCTGGTTTGTTTTTACGAATCCGCTTTCCGTGCCGGTTTGCGGTTCCCCGTTCATCCTTTCATCCGGATCGTCATTGCTTTTTATAACATATATTCTGCCCGGCTCTCTCCAAACGGCTGGGGCCTCCTGATCGGATTTCTCGTTCATTGGTTGAAGAGTGGGAACGACTCTCAACCCTCCATTAATGAATTTGCCTCTCTTTTTCAACTTAAATCCTCCCCTTCCGCGGGTTTCCTTTATTTTTCGAAAAGGGTCAAAGCGAGGAATTTGATCTCCAAACGGCTCGGGCCTCCTGTTGAACAAGCTCCTGCTCCGGAGCCGTCCCCTTTTCCTGACCCCATGAACCAGGACTTAATAATGGCGATGTTATCGGATACCGATAGGTCGAGGAAGAAGAGGAAACTGGTGAAGGGCACACAGCGACCGCCCTAGGATGCATCGGTGCCTGAGACCCTACATGTTCCTCTTATGCAGGAGAAGGTAGACCTTCCATCCCCCGGGGATGTAGCTCCCCCCCCGCTCTCTGTGGAGGTTCCTCTGGGCGAATCTTCGACTGGTGGAGCTTCGAAGCAAGAAGCCCCGGCAGATCCTCCTCGTTCTGCCCCTCAGGGAGGCAAGAAGGTGGGTGCTGCTCCCTCCTCGTTCAAGGAGCAAGGGGACGGCTTCCTTCGTGACCCTGAGGTCGCTGTTTCCGCCTTGTCTGAGCTGATCTCCACATCTGATCCTAGGGAGGCCATGCGAGTCCCCTTTGACAGGAAGGTGAACCGCACTATTCGGGGCATGGCGGAGGTATTTTCTTAGCCTTAGTTTCCTCGATCTCTGATATTTCTTTTTCCCGAGGCCTTCCCGGGTCTTTTTCTTGCGTCTGACCCCATTTTTCTCTCAGTCACTCGCTTGCGTGAATATGCTGGGCTTTCACTACAACGAGGAGCTTTCGAGGGTAAAGGAGTCTAGGGCCGCCCTGTTAGTGAGCAAGGAGGCCGCCGAGGAGAAGGTAAAGATCCTGTCCTCGGAGGCCATTGAACTGAAGAGGATCAACGATGAGATGGATGCCCGCCTTCAGGACTTTGCCAAGCTCATGGATTCAAAAGATGACAAGCTCAAGACCTCAGAGGCCAACCTGGTGATCAAGGATTCGGAGCTCAGGGCCAAAGATTCTGAGCTGTCATCTTTGAGGTCTCGCGTTTCGGAGCTCGAGAGAGAATGCGCCTCTGGTTTTGTGAAGGGTTTTCTGAATCTTAAGGATCAACTTGAGGAGGCTCACCCCGACCTTGACCTGGATCCTTTTGTGCCAATGCTGGATTTCAAGAAGGCGTCGGTGGTGGCTGAGGAGGCTGAGACCCCTGACCTCAACGAGGGTGTGACCCTTGATGCCGAGGAGACGCCTGGATCTGTAGTGGCAGCGGCGGAGGGGCCATGTACGCTGGCAGGGGCTTCTGGTGAGGGAGCAGGTGACGAAGAGATCGCTTCTTGAGGCTGATATGGGGCCCTCCTTCCGTTTCCGACTTCCTTGTGATTCTTCAAGTTATTTCTTTGTGTAATGCTCGATTGTAACTTTTATAAATGCTGAAATGAGAACTCTTGTGGTTTTTCCCTTTTTATGTTTTGCCGCGTGATGTCTTGCTGTAGACTTCCTTGGTTTGTGGTTGCATTGCACCTGTCTTAGGCGTGGACTCCTGCTTTTTCACTTGTAGCCGGGCTTACTTGATTTGAGCTGACCTTCATGTTTTCTTTTTGAGCCGTTTAAACTTCTTAAGGCTATCTTGGTCTTTTCCTGTTACTTCATCCGTACTGGTTATCTGACGGTTTCGCTCGTTTGAGAACGTGCGCTGTCAGTGGGCTTAGTGAAGTCTCGATCGTGGTGCCCAAGGAAATCCCCACGACGCCACGTGTCCCCCTTATTAATGGCGAGGGACGTGCATTAACTGCCTCCGGCGACAGTGGCAAGGTTTGTCCTGTAGCACTTATAAATAGGCTTCCCGGGGAATGATTGTTCCTTACTGAGAGAAGTTTCCTGTTTTCCACTGCGACACAAATCTATTTCTCCTTAGCTCCTAAGAAGCCCACTTCGATTTCTGCGTTCATGGCTTCTCCTTCCTCTCCCTTTGACGTTATGGAGCGAGTTTTTGGTGACGTTGAGTTTAGCGAAATCGACGGGGAGGAGGCTCAGCTCCTTGCGAGGCGCTTCGAGTTCCCCCCTGGCGTCGTCGTATGCCCTGCAGCTTTGCGTAGGTTCCATAGCCCAGTTAGTGGCGAAGCTTGCTTCTTTGAGGCCCCCTTCTTATTAGGGCTCCGATTTCCCCTTCCTGGTTTGATACGAGAGGTCCTTCATTTCTTCAGCTTCTGCCCTGCCATGCTCCTCCCCTCCTCATGGGCTGTATTACTGGCCTTCATTGCGGCGTGGGATAGATTGTTTCCCCAATCCAGGGTCCATTTATCGGAGTTTCTTCACTTTTTTCGCCCTGAAGAAGTATCCGAGTTCTACCACTTCGTCCCTAGGTGAGGGGGAGAGATTCCCATTCGGGATCTCCCTCCGAGCCCTGACGGGTGGATAAGGAGGTATTTCTTCGTTTCTGGGGATGGCTGGGAGTTTGGTTCCCAATTTCCGGGGTTGGTCAGAGTTCCTACCGCTTAGGGGCGCCGCAGGAATTTAGGTAAGCTCTAGCCTTCGTGCTTGCTGACGCTTGTATTTGTGTATTAATGGCGCTGCCTGTTCTTGTTGCAGGGGAGCTCCCGCCCCTTATTGCCTTAGAATCGGTTCGGGTCAATCACGCGCGGGCTCTCCTTCCTTTTTCCTATACTGAGCTGATGTACCCCAGGATCCCTTTGGTGTCAGGTGATTTGCGTTAGATGTCTGTTACGTATATATATCCTTTCGTTCCTTGCTAAGTCTTTGATCTGGCTTGTGTAGCTCCTTCCTACCTGGTGACCCAGCGCCATATGATTATGGAGCGCGTGGATGAAAGAAGGCGGGATAGGGTCGTAGGGCCTCCGGCAAAGAGGACGAGGTTGGAAGAGGGCGGTTCTTCTGGCGAGGTCCCCGTTCCTGCTGCCGAGGTTCCTGTTGTTGCGGCCGAGGTCCCCACTTCTGTATCCGATGTTCCTGTCTCCGCACCGGGGGCCTCGAGGTTGATATCCGAGTTGGTCATAAGTGAGGCCACTGCGGGTACCGTGATGCTTGACCCCGTAGGAGGGCCTGTACGGCGAGGCACTTCTGTCATTGCTGCAGCCGGTCCAAGCTCAGCTCCTGCCCCCCAGACCTCCATTGCTGGCTCTGAGGCCGGTCTACTTCGGGACGTGAGCCTGAGCAGTCGTGCCCTGATGGAGTTGATTCCTCGAGCTGACCTGCGTCGCTCTGTAGATCTTCCTTTTCAAGTCCGAAGCCGCGATGCTCTTCATGCCCTGCTTGAGGTACACCTTGGTGCTCTTTTTTTTATATTCCGAACTTTTTGGTATCTAATAGCGTCCTTTGCGTTTTCAGTCGGCGACGCATGTCTGCGCTCTTGGGAGGGAGATTTTTATGCTGAGGAATGATGTTCAAAGGAGGGGTGCCGAGGTGCTCGACGCTCGCCGGCATGGTACCAAGCTCTTGAACTGGGGCCTGGCCACTGAGAGGGAGTTGGAGCAGGTTCTTGAACAGCGGGCTCAGACCTTTAGGCAGCTGATTACCAGTACCTCAGCTGAGGTTTCTCTAAGGGACAAGCTGGCTCGTTTGAGGGAAGAGCGGGAGGCTGAGAAGGAGGACTTGCTTAATGCTGCTGTTACCCGCACCCTTCTGGAAGATCAGCTGAAAGAATCCCGGGCTGCTGTTTCTGAGCTGAATAGGTATTTAGCTGCTGAACGTCAGCTCGTAGAGGATCAACGAAAAGATCTCGAGAAGGCAAGGCTGGAGGCGGCTAGGGCCTTTGTTGACGGGTTCTTTAATTTTGCTGATCAGGCGATGGAGAGATTTCCTGACTTAGACCTCGAGCAATTTCAGCCAAGGTTTGATGCTTCTTCAAGTGGCGGAGCTCCTGACGTTACTCCTGCTTCCGGCACTACTCCCCCTGCAGATCGGTCTTGAATGTCTAGATTTTTATAGTTGATTCATTTCCTCTGCTGTTTTCATTATCACCATTTTTTGTAGACACGCATTTTCTTAATGGAACTTTTTCGTTTTTGTTTTCGAGGTGCTGTACTTGTTGCTGTTTATTGTGTTGTGCTGTACTCCCCTGCCCCCCTACTCCGAAGAGGCCTTGGCCTGTTAGGAGTAGTGTCACTGCTCGAGATCTGGGCTTCCTTACTTTGGATTTGCTGCGTGTACCATCCATACATATATACATATATATTTTTTTGTAATATACGATGTAGATTTAAGGAAGTTCCTGGGTGGTTTACCAACCTCGTCGTAAGTTGAGCCAGCATTCAATGCTATCTTGATTGCGAGATTCCAACAGTCACCCTTGGGTACTATTTATACCCGTTTGCCTCATTGCTTTTCAGCAAGCCTTTTTTCTTTATCTCTTCGTCTCCTACTCGAACTCATGACTATGGATTCTTCTCCAGTCTTCAAGCATCGAGCCCGTGAATCGCTGAAGGGCGATTGGTGTTCTATCTTTCTCCTTCCTTCCCGGATGACGGCAGCGGATGCTGTCGCAATGAAGAGTCGATACGACCTTCCAGCAGATCTGAGGGTGAGGGCTCCCACTCCTGACGAACCTTGCAGTATGTCCATTCCAGGCGAGGTCTCCTTTTTCGAGGGCGCATTTGAGTATGACTTTCGACTCCCTCTTCATCCCGGTTTCGCTCGGATTCTCTCACACCATGGTCTATGTCCCTCTCGTCTTTCCCCCGAGGGGTGGGCTACTATGGTTGGCTTCTTCATTTTCTGGCGTATGCAAGGTTTCGAGACCTTTCCTTCTGTGTCAGAATTTTTCTACTTCATTGACCTCTCTTTCGACTTTCCACCGTTCTTTAGTTCTCTCTCTTTTAAGTGGTATTTCCACCCTCCACTGGTTGTCGATATTCCCTCTTCCCCCGAGGGATGGACTCAGCGCTTCTTTTTTGTATCTGGGGACTCCTGGGAGTCCGCTGTGGGGGAGGACCAGCATGTTTGGATTCCTCGCTCCTGGACGAGCTTTCGGGAGAGAGGTAAACACTTCATCATTCCAAGGCTACCTGACCTTTTGTTGACAGCTAATTGACTGAACTTGTTTGTGCTGATGTTGTATTGTGCAGGTATTCCCGCTCTGACTCCGAACGAGGCTTTCCGTGTCCGGATAGTCGAGAGGGCTTCCCCTCGTCCATACTTTGCTCTCGTTACCCCTCAGAACCTTGTCCGTTATGGGATAGGGGGAAGTTCAACCAGGATCCAGAGCACGCCCTCCTTTGCTAATGAGCGAGAGGGAGTTGTCTTTGAAGACCCCGAGGTGGAGGTGCTGAAGCGGAAGTTGGCAGAGGTGGAGAGAGAGAGAGAGATGCTCTGAAAGAGGAGAATGCCAGGCTCAAGGCGGAGGTTGCTAGGGTGGAGGAAGTAGAGAAGGAAGTTCTGACGGAGGGGAAAGTGGAGGAGGTCCCGGAGGGGGAGGGAGGGCAGAACTAGAGGCCCTGTTTCTTTTTTTTTTATAACTTATATGTACCTGTTGGTGTTTGCTCCATTTGAACTGTTGACTTCTATCCATAACGCAATGAAATCCCTGTCTTTTGTCTTCCATTTATTTTCTTTTTGTTGAGAATGTGGTTGTCTGTTGAACTGGGAAGCCTGTTTGTTTTGAGTCGTCGGGCTTCCGAGTTTGTTGTCTTTCAAGCAGCAAAATTTTTGGCTGGTTTTGGGCTTCCGAGCTCCTAGGCCGAAAAGTGTGTAAATCCTGAGCTTACGAGCTCTTGAGCTTACGAGCTCTTAGACTGAAAAGTCTGTAGATCCTGAGCTTACGAGCTCTTAGACTGAAAAGTCTGTAGATCCTGAGCTTACGAGCTCTTGAGCTTACGAGCTCTTAGACTGGAAAGTCTGTAGATCCTGAGCTTACGAGCTCTTAGACTGAAAAGTCTGTAGATCCTGAGCTTACGAGCCCTTAGACTGAAAAGTCTGTAGAACCTGAGCTTACGAGCTCTTAGACTGAAAAGTCTGTAGATCCTGAGTTTACGAGCTCTTAGACTGAAAAGTCTGTAGAACCTGAGCTTACGAGCTCTTGAGCTTACGAGCTCTTAGACTGAAAAGTCTGTAGATCCTGAGCTTACGAGCTCTTAGACTGAAAAGTCTGTAGAACCTGAGCTTACGAGCTCTTAGACTGAAAATTCTGTAGAATCTGAGCAGAGCGGACTTTTTGGGAAACTTTGTATCTTTCATTGATAAAAATCCGATCTTTTTACAATGACCCTCCACTCCTCGCAAGAAACTCTATTGGTAATAACGCTTCAGGTGGTCTGCGTTCCATAAGTGGTGTAGGTCTCTGCCCTCATCCGTTTGCAGCTCGTAGTTTCCAGGTCGGACAATCCTTTTTACCACGTATGGTCCTTCCCAGTTTGGTCCCAACTTGCCATGGGCGGGGTCCTTCCTGGCTGGGAGCAATTTCTTCAATACTAGGTCCCCTGGCTTAAAGCCTCTGCTTCTAACTCGCTTGTTATAGTATCTTGTTGTACTTCTCTGATAAGAGGATATTCGTTGTAGTGCCTCGTCTCTTTTCTCGTCCAGGAGGTCGAGGTTGACCAGTAATGATCTTTCGTTCTGTGTTGGGTTGAACAGTTCGGTTCTCGCCGTGGAAACTCCTACTTCAACGGGAGCCATGGCCTCCGTCCCGTATGCTAGGCTGAAAGGCGTTTCTCCAGTTGCAGTCCGAGTAGTTGTTCGGTATGCCCATAGCACTGCGGGGAGATAGTCTACCCATTGGGACTTGGATGCCTCGAGCCTGGTTTTGAGCGCCAATTTGATAGTCCGGATGGTCACCTCTGCTTGCCCATTAGACTGCGGGTGGGCTGGTGCTGAGAATAAGTTTTTGATTCCCAATCCGCTACAGAAGTCTGTGAACATCGGATTGTCGAACTGCTTCCCATTGTCGGAGACCACTGCTCTGGGGACGCCGAAGCGGCAAATTATAGACTTCCAGACGAAGTTCTTGACTTTTTGCGCTGTGATCTTTGTCAGGGGTTCGACTTCTGCCCACTTGGTGAAGTAGTCTACTGCGACCACGAGGAATTTGCATTGTCCAACTCCTATTAGTAGGGGTCCTAAGATGTCCAACCCCCACTGTTGGAAGGGCCAAGAACTGACCACCGGGGTGAGGAGTTCAGGTGGGCAGTGCGGCAAATTCCCATGAACCTGACAAGCTTGGCATCTCTTCACTATCTCTTTGGCGTCCTTGGACATAGTTGGCCAGAAGTAGCCTTGCCGGAGGGCCTTGCTGGCTAACGTCTTGGCACCGATGTGATTGCCGCACATGCCTTCGTGGATTTCCCTTAGGATGTAGTTTGCCTCCGTTCCTGTCACACATTTCATTAAGGGAAAGGAAAAACCTCTTTTATATAGGTTACCTTGGATTAATGTGAACCTCGCCGCCCTGGTTCTAAGTTTTGAAGCGCCCTTCTGGTCATCTGGCAGTACTCCGTCTTGTAAGAAAGATATGATGGGGTCCATCCACGAAGCCTCTTCTTCGACTGGAATAACCTGAGTTTCTACGGCTGGCTCGTCGTCAGGTTGTATGCTGGGCTGTGCTAGGACTTCGATGGGTGTTCGCCCTGGTAAGTCTTGACTGCCGATAGTGGCCAGTTTGGCAAGGGCGTCTGCCCGCTGATTGGCTTCCCGCGGAATTTGGATTAGCTCGACCGAGATGAATTTCCTCAGTAGTCTTTGGACCTTTGTTAGGTATAACGCCATCTTTTCGTCCCGGGCGGCGTATTCTTCTTCGACTTGCCTGACTACCAGTTGCGAGTCGCTATACACCACGATCTGTTGAGCTTCCATCGAAAGGGCCAAGTTCAGACCGGCTATGAGAGCTTCGTACTCGGCCTCGTTGTTGGAAGCCTGAAAGTCAAACCTCAAGGCATACTCTAGGTCGTACCCTTCTGGTGATGTTAGGATGAGCCCGGCTCCGCTTCCCTGCACATTCGAAGCCCCATCTACGCATAATTTCCAGGTCGGAACGTCGGGGACGCAGTCTTGGTTTTCCTCGGGTGGAGAGGTGAACTCGGCAAGAAAATCTGCCAGGACTTGTCCCTTGATGGCGGTTCTGGGCTTGAATTTGATATCAAACTCGCTAAGCTCCATTGCCCACTTTATCAACCTACCCGTGGCTTCAGGTTTGTGCAGGACTTGCCTCATTGGTTGGTCAGTTGGGACTTCGATGGTGTGCGCCTGAAAATATGGTCTCAACCTCCGAGCGGCGACTAGCAGGGCCAGCACAAGCTTTTCCATCTTCGGATATCTTTCCTCGGCGCCTCGGAGGGCCTTACTGCAGAAGTAGACCGGCAGCTGGACTCGGTCTTTGTCTCTGACTAGCGCGGCGCTGACCGAGAAGTCCGAAACCGCAAGGTAGAGTGTCAGCACTTCTCCTTCTTGGGGGCTTACCAGCACGGGCGTGGATGCCAGGTAGACCTTTAGTGCTTGGAAAGCCTCTTCGCATTTTTCGTCCCACTGAAAGGCTGCCTTAAGGACCTTGAAGAACGGCTGGCACTTATCGCTGGAGCGCGATACAAAGCGGTTGAGCGCCGCTATCCTCCCGGTTAGGCGCTGGACTTCTCTAGTAGTGGTAGGGGGCTTCATTTCGAGGACTGCTCTAACATTTTCTGGGTTTGCCTCAATGCCCCGGCTGTTGACTATGAAGCCTAAGAACTTTCCAACTGACACCCCGAAGGCGCACTTTGCGGGGTTTAGCTTCATTCGGTACTTCCTCATAATCTCGAATGACTCCCTGAGGTGCTGAATGTGGGTCTCGGCCTTGAGCGACTTTACCAGCATATCATCTATATACACCTCCATGGTCGAGCCTAGCTTCTCTTTGAACATCTGGTTAACCAACCTCTGGTAGGTGGCTCCCGCGTTCTTCAGTCCGAACGGCATCACTTGGTAGCAAAAGATCCCCTGCTCTGTGACGAACGAGGTCTTTTCTTGATCGTTTGGGTCCATCCGGATTTGGTTGTACCCTGAGAAGGCATCCATGAAGCTCAGGAGCTCATGACCGGCCGTCGCGTCGACTATGAGGTCGATCCGTGGCAGCGGGAAACTGTCCTTTGGGCACGCTCGATTGAGATCGGTAAAATCGATGCAGAGTCGCCACTTGCCGTTTACTTTCTTTACCAGAACGACGTTAGCTAACCAGGTCGGGTAGTCGACCTCTCTGATGGCTCTGGCGCGCGAAAGCTTGGCTACCTCTTCATTGATCGCCTTTTGCCGATCCGGCGTGAAGCTTCTCCTCTTCTGCCTTACCGGCTTGCAGTTAGGATCTACACTGAGACGGTGTACAATCACGGTGGGGTCTATCCCTTCCATGTCTTCTTGCTTCCAGGCGAAGACGTCATCGTTTTCCTTTAGGAAGGAGATGAGCTTTTCCTTGAGGACTGGTAACAACATGGAGCCTACAAAGACTACACGCTCCTGGTCCTCACCCAGCTGCACCGGCTCCAACTGTTCTGAGGGGGAAGGTCGGGCTTCCATATCATCGCTCATATCCAAGTCCTCCAGCTGGACCGACTCCACCTCTTTCTGCCTCATGGATGCCACGTAACATTCCCTGGCGAGGCGTTGGTTCCCCCTTACTACGCCGACTCCACTCTCGGTCGGAAATTTCATCACCAAATGGTATGCAGAAGGTACCGCCTTAATGGAGTTGAGGGATGGCCTCCCCAGCAAGACGTTGTAGGCGGAGGGTGCGTCTACCACCAAGAAGTGGGTGGTGGTGGTGACCTGGCAGGGCGGATCACCTATGGTGAGAACAAGCGGGATAGAACCGACCGGCAAGACTCTTTCTCCTGAAAATCCCAGGAGATGGGTTTTCACGGGCTCTAGTCTCGATCTCTCTATTCCGAACTTCTCGAAGGCGGCTAAGAAAATGATGTCTGCCGAGCTTCCGTTGTCGACAAGCACCCGGTGTATGGTTTTATTTGCTATGATTGCTTTTATAACCAGAGGGTCGTCATGGGGGTGCTGGCATTCTTCTAGATCCGCATCTGAAAAGGTGATCTCCATGTCTCGGCGGGGCATTTTGTTGACAGTCTGGACTGTGAGGAAGTCTTCTGACCGGGCCCTTCGGGCATGAGCCCTCCGAGCCGAGCTTGATTCGCCTCCGCCAGCGAAACCCCCGGATATGACTCGGATTTCTCCGATGGCTTGTTGATGTTGTGGTAGTTCGGCGGCATCTCGGGCTTCTCGCCCTTGATTGTTCTGAGCTCTCTGTTCCCCTGCGATGTAGCGGCGCAGATGGCCTCTCTGAATTAGGTATTCGATCTCCTTCTTCAACTGAATGCAGTCGTTTGTTTCGTGGCCTGTGTCTTTGTGGTAGTCGCAGTATTTGGTGGCATCCCGCCTGCTCGGATCAGACTTCATCCGGGGAGGCCATCGGACGAATCTCTCGTTCTGCACCTCGTGAAGCACCTGGGCTATCGAGGTGACGAGGGGTGGGAGCCGTGCTGGTGCATATCGCTGTTGCAGTTCCTGGGGAGGCGGTCCCAGACGATCTCGAACGTTCCCCCTCCTCTTGGGAGAAGGCTCTCTTCCTCTTCTTGGGGAGTGGTCTCTCCTCGGAGATCGGTCGCGCCTTTTCTCTTTTTTGGGACTGTGATCCCTCTTCTTCTTCTCTCCATCTATGATCGCCGTACTTCCCTTCAGGCGTAGGGCCTCCTCGCCGTTTATGTACTTCTCGGCTTTCGCCAATACCTCGGCCATGGTGGCTTGAGGATTCTTTGCGATCGAAAAGAGGAGATCCTTGGATTGAACCCCGAGTCCGGACATGAAGGTGGTCAGCGCGAACTTGTCGTCCACGCCTTCTACCTTTAAACACTCTTGGTTGAAGCATTGTACGTAGCTCCGGAGGGACTCGTTGGGCCCCTGCTTGACGCTCAGCAAATGATAGGACGACTTCCTATAGGTCCTTGCCCCGATGAAGTGGGACACGAACTGTATGGATAGTTCTCGGAAGGACGAGATCGACGCTGGTCGTATCTGGTTAAACCAGGCTATAGCCGACCCTTTAAGGGTGATTGCGAAAAGCTCGGCAGCGGATAGGGTCCGGATATCCTTGGAGTTCCATTTGATTTTTGTACAAGTTTAGATGATCGACGGGGTCTTTGGTGCCGTCAAATGCCTCTATCGAAGGGGTCCGGAACTTCTAGGGGAGGGGAAAATGGAGGACCTCTGGAGTAAATGGTGATTCCGTTTGCTGAACCAAGGCGTCCATGGTGTCGGGGGTTCGCCCCTTAACCACTTTCTTCATATTGCCTAGCTCTCGCTGGAGCTCACGGATTTCTTGCTCCCAGGCATGGTCATTCGCGTTCTGGGGGTAGGGCTTATCTTCTTGGTAGGCGGTCCTAGCCCTACTGTGAGCTTCATCGTCGAGTTCTTCGGGGAGTTTTCTCCGGTGGTTTTCGCCAGAATGGCTGCGCTCATGGAGCTCAGTCACCCCGTTGGCGCGGGGCTTGGCGCTCTTGGAGTGGGGGAGCGACGTCGTGTTCTTCTTGGAGGGGAGGAGGCTCTTGTCGAGCCGGGGGAAATCGGGGAAGGGGGAGCTGATGAGACTGTATCCAATCCATCAGCTCCTGGTTCTGTTTCATTAGCTGTATTGTAGTCCTATGGTAAGTTTCCAGTTCGTTTAGCGGAGGGATGTTCGCCGTTGGGGGATGACCCTCAACGTCCTCCATGTGCGCCGGAAAGATCTCCGGCAAATTTTGGTGGCCTTGGGGATTGGCAGGAGCTTTACTCATATTCCGAGTAGAGACCATCAAGTATATAAGATTCTCAGGAGAACGATGAAAATCGTTCCCACAGACGGCGCCAACTGATGAGTCCCCGGAATGAATCTCTCAGGCCCGGGTTGATTTGGCCCTTCTTGGGTTTTATGAAATGGGTTTTAGGGACGTTGAGGTTAGGCAATGATAAACAAGCAAATATAAGTGGTTCACCCTCGTCGAAGGACTAGGGTTACGTCCACTGTAATGGAGGCTCTTGCTCCGTGATTGTGTATATTGATTTCGACTGATTACAAGGTAATTACAGGCGCAAGGCCATAAACAACGTTTCTCTGTTGAGATTGCCCTAGGGTTCTTGGCGAAAAACCAGCTAGGAAGCGAAGAAGAAGGTTCGAGAGATTCGATCCTCCTTCCCTCCTCTTACTGTTCTATTTATATGGTGTCTCTGTCTAGAGTTTTTTGCTCCTGTTCTTCCGTCTCTTGATCTTGTGGGGACCGTTCGTCCTTTCGAGCCACTCTGACCGCCGGCGATTCTGTGCCCATGATTGCCTGGGTTCGTTCGACACCATTTCTCTGTTTTTGCAGGGAGTAACTCTGAGAAATCAGAGCCGGTTTTCCTTGTCCTTGGAGCGCGTGGTGCAACAGGCTCCAACTTGGGCCGTGGGCTGAGAATCGAACTTGGGTCGATTGGGACCATTCCCTTTTGGGCTTCGGAGTCCTTGTTCAGTCTGGAGGTCTTTGGGCTCGGTCGTAATGGCAGCCCAGGCCCAAAAACCTATCCTCATCAGGTATCATACATTAATTTATCACATTTGTTGTCACTTTTATTATATTTGTGGATCTTTTTATCACTGATGTGATACCCAAAAAATAGTAAAAATAATTATCACAACAATAGTAAAAATATCCACAAAAGTAAAAAAAACACATATAAATGTGATAAATTTTTTTGTACCAAAGAAAAGTGGTAAAAAAATTACTATAAATATTGTAAAAATATATACAACAGTGATAGAAATATTCACAAAAATAATAAATTATTTACAAAAATAATAAATTATTTACAAAAATAATAAATTTTTTCATTATAAAATAACCTCCAAAAATTATAAAAAACACTCATTAAAATGATAAAAACTGAAAGGACTGTACCATAATCAAGTACCTCTCGGAAACTACTAAGCAGTAGCCATCATTTCAACGAGTAATGATGTTCACCCAATAAAAAAATGATGGCTCGCAAGTTGCCAAACTATGCTTAACTGAAAGCATCTCAAAGAGAGCAGGGAAAAGACATAAAAACTTTAAAATTTAATTTCCATAGAATCTCTTTAAAGCATGCAAGAGCATCTTCTGTAATAAAAAATTAATTTATTTATTCAAAAAATAATATTTTTTATTTTAATTACTTACTTTTTCAATACACATTCTAACAGATTTTTATATTTTTAACTATTTTTTTTAAATATAATTTCTCATTTCTTTTATATTATTTTTTTTTAGAATAGTGAAAGGGAGAAAGAGAGAGAATGGAGGAAAGGAAAGGAGAAAAGAGAAAATATTATAAAGAGTTTATATATATTGCTACAATATCACTATAGCAAAATACTATTTTATATGCTTTGGAGATGTTCAATTTTAGTGGAATTTTAGAGTAAAATAACTAAATTTTGAAATTTTTGTGTACTTTAATTAATTTTTTGGAGATGCTCTAAAATAACATTTTGCTACCGTGATACTCTATATTTAAAGTGTCATTGTAGTAATATGTATAAATATTTTATAATATTTTCTCTGTCATCATTTCTTTTATTCCATTATCTTTCTCTCTCCCTCTCACTTTTCTCAAAGAAAAATAATAGAAAAAATGAGAAATAATATTTAAATAAAGTAATTAAAAATATAAAAAATCTGTTAGAACGTGTATTAAAAAAGTGAGTTGCTAAAATAAAAAATATTGCTTCTTAAGTAGCTAAACTATGAGGATACTCCCCAATGCATAAGTTGTTTTGTTATATTCTGAAATAAATTGCCATTCAATATATTTTTATTGCACGATGAATGTTTAATTTTTTGTGTTGCATAATGCCTTCAAGTATGAATTGTTTCTAGTAAACTAATATGGTATTCAAATTTTAAATAAATACAAAATAGACCAAAAGTAAGGGTATTAATTGAGCTGAGTTTTGCGAGCTTGAACTCGAGTATGTTAAAAAACGAGCCTAAAAAATTATTCAAGTTCGACTTATTTAGAAAATGAGCCAAGCCTAAACCCAGACTGAACTCGAGCTGATGACTTGAGCTTTACAAGATCGAACTGAGCCTTTTTAAATTAAATTTTTTAAAAGAGTTTAAAAAATTATTCAAATTTAGTTCGTTCATAACACGAGTTGAGTTCGAGCCAAGCTGGAACCCAAGCCGATTGTATCGATTAACACCCCTAACCAAGAGCATTAATATTAGAATATTATATCATTGAATTTCTATTTTTAATCTCATTTTTGGATGAGTCTAGCATTATTTTTGATCGGTTGCCAGGAGAGGGAATTAATTAGAGATAAACCGCTCGCCCAAAGACCTGCTCTTGTTTTTCGTTTATACAGTAGTGTGCTAAAAAAACAGGAAAGCTTTGTACTCCTCACATTCGCTAGCACTGCCGAGCCAAAACACACAACACGGTGCCTCTCTCTCTCTCTCTCTCTCTCTCTCTCTATTAAATCAGTTTGCGTTTAAGACGGTCGATACTTCAGGTTTCACTTCGTATTCTTTCCACTTTCCAGAAACATGGTTGTTTGTTTGTGCGCACTGATTCGTTTTTACAACGTTCTCGCGAGGAAATGACATTTGATTAATGCAGAGTCAATTTGTTCTTTGGTGTAATCCTATAATGCGGTCTAAGTTGGTTTCCCATTTTATATATAAGTGTTGCATACCATGTGTTTGATTGTTTGCTTATTCAGCGATCTCATAGTCTTTCTCTTCACTATTTAAAGATAAAAAACTACGGTTCCCCTGCGATTTTGAACTGAATTTTATGTGGGTTATTGAATATAGTGTTCGGAGTTAACAAATTACTTACTTGAGATCATTGGCATTGTAAGTGGAGAAGAGGTAAGATTCAAACTTATAATCAGCTAATATCTGATCGGATTTTGTTAACTTTTCTCACACACTTGGCAATATATTCTGACCATCTATGACGGGTAAAACTGTTTTGTGCTCACCTACAGGATCGCGCACCTTTTGAGCTGCCTCCTGTATTGAAATGAATGTTTCTTTCAAACCGCATAGAGGAATGTTGCGCCGAGTTACCCAGAGTTGAAATTGTTTCTTTCTGCTGAAAATACCAAAATGGATACTCACTCTATTTCACCACTATATCCCTGCAATATGATCCTAAACCCGATATGTCACAGTTATTCTTGTTCAAACTTCCTCTTACCTTCTGCGGTGAAGCAAAATTACATTATAAAACATTTGACTTGCTTATCCATTTCAAGGAGATCTGATTTAGAACCTGATTCTATTCCTAGTCCCAAACGTAATACCATATCTAAAGAAAGAATTCGGCAGCAAAACACCAAACTTACCCAGAAAAAAGATGACAATCCTGATAGGGTGTTTCCTGCAACAATACCTAGAAAGCCAAGGCGTGGTCGTAGGAGTGAAAAGGCTGCAGTTGAAGACTTTGTGCGTGATAGACTTCAACAAACATTTGCTTCAATCCGACAACAAAATGGAGAGATTTTGAAGGATAAGGAGGATATCATGAAGGACATGGTTGATGATGAGATCGATTCTGATGACGGTAGTGATGATGAAGATGACAAAGATGGTTATATAAGAGGAAAGGAGATGGTGATTGAGGAGGATGATCCAGATTGGCCCTTGGATGCTGATGTCGGATGGGGAATTAGGGCATCAGAGTATTTTGAGAAGCATCCAATCAGAAATATTGTTGGCGAGGACGGTGTTGAGATTGACTGGGAGGGAGAAATTGATGATACCTTGGTGAAGGAGATCAATTGCTTGGAATGGGAGAGCTTTGCTTTCCATCCTAGCCCACTAATTGTTCTCGTTTTTGAAAGATATAACAGGTATTTTAGTCGTTAATGCAGTCGTGAATGCTTAATATCATTCAACCACTTGGAATTAATTTCCTTCTAAGTTTCTTAGCTATACTAGATATGTTTTTCTATTTACCCTCAATGAATTGTCAACACAAATAAATTAAAATCTACAATTAATGCTTTAAATAATTGCAATTTTTATTGTTATAGCTATAGTATAGGCATTGTAAAATATCAATCAGAAAGTATTCAACAGATAATTTCATTTGTGTTCCATAAAGCTTTGTATTCAGTACTAAGTGTAATAATAGATTTATATTTTAATCAAGCAAACATGGTTAAAATGGTCAACTTATGGAAACTTATATTTGCAAGTTGAATATGAAATGAAGCATTTATGCATGCCCTCAACGGCATTAAGTAACTCAAAAAATCAATGGTTTATAGTAGGGTTTCTTACATGAATGAATAAGAGGAAAGCATTAAATGAAAAAAAAAAAAGCATGCATAGTATGTAAGGTAGCAGCCATTTGGAAAAAAAATAGGTTTAAGATTTTATTTGGAGTTTAATCATACTTCGTGTCTTAGAATTGACCGATCTTGAAGTTTTGAGACAAATTAATTGCGAACTAAAGGGGCATTGCAATGCACATTTTTTATGAACAAAGGTATTTGAACAGTCTAATGACAAATTCACTGGTGTCAGCAAGGAGGGGTGGGATTGGGAAGGACCGCATGAAAATAGAGAATAGACACAAGATTTTAAGGCATCTCTGCTTAGGGTAGGATCCTGGATAATGGAGCAGTGGAATTCATGTACCTGATCATACTTGATCTGGAGAGTGATGTGCAGTACTTTGTCAACATGTCTGTTTTGCATGAAATTCTCTCTATGTGGCCACTCCAACCATTGCATCAGGGTAATTGTTTTAAAACAATTTGCTTCTCATCATTTTGTCCATAGGGCGACTCATAATTGGAAGGTTTTGAAGGAGCTTGAGAAGGCAACCAAGGTGTACTGGAGTGCCAAAGATCGATTGCCTCCTCGGGTATCCAAACTCTATTTGGCCATTTCATCATTTATTTTTTATTTTTATTACATTCAGTTGTAATTCTTTTTTGTGATTGCGTCTGGATATGTGTTAGCCTTATATTTCTTCCAATATGTTGGCACATATATTAACTGAACGCCACGAAATTCAACAATGTAGACTGTCAAGATTGACATCAACATTGAGAGAGATTTAGCATATGCTCTTAAAGTTAGAGAAAGCCCACAAATTTTGTTTCTACGAGGAAATCGCATCCTATATAGGGAAAAAAGTAAGGTTCCTAATTTCATGTTTAGAATTCTGATGTGTAGACTGGTTTAGTACTGGTATTACATATTTGGATTGACCTGGATATGCAGATATCCGAACATCAGATGAGCTGGTCCAAATGATTGCTTATTTTTACTATAATGCAAAAAAACCGTCATGGATCAGTGATGTGGCTTTATCTTGACAATTTCATCTGGGACTGGTGCTCTTCCATGAAGGTTCATTCCTGATCATAAACTCTGTTCTTTTGGTTTTTACCCTCCTTTAAATAAATCTTTCTAGATATTCTCCTTTTATTATGCCTCAGGTAGGAAGGATATATATCATTACAGTGATTGAGTTGTACAAGCCTCTTGAAGAAGTTGATCAGAGTCATGGATCCGGCGCTGTCCTATACTTCTATTGAACCTCTTGGTTTGAATAAACCCAGTGCAGTCTGAATGTTTGAGGGCACTTGGAGTTGGCTCTTACATGATGCTGTTGTTTATGTGCTTTTTTGATGTGAGCGACACAAAAGGCAGGTTGCAACAATTTATGCCACATTCTTGAGTTCTTTGCCGATGGTTTTTTTTTGTTTTTAGTTCAACGGTTAGAGGTGTTCGGATCAGCTTACGTGCATTTCGACTAATTCTCTCTTCGGTTTGATCAAATATAGACCATTCACGTTAGGATTAGAAATCTCGAAACATATAATGTCACGCTCTCAACAAAAAATCACAAAATATCAAAACATATCATTTGAATACTTATCAAAATATACAAAGGAGGCAAGAGAGATGGAGAGAATACGAGTGCTTGCCTTTGACTATCCCTTTGACACGGAAAATAGTCTTCTTATATGTACTGTAAGAGTAAAATTGCGCCTTTGTGAGCCTCATGCATTGAAGTGTCCAAATTGCACTTTATTGTGTGTGAAGCAACTATGGTCATAAATAATTCTGTCAATGGATCGAATTCTGATTTGAATCTAATTAGTCGGATATGAATTAATATTTTTTTAATAGATAATTTGACCCGAATTCGAATTTGATATTTGATATTTTCACGGATTCGAATTTGGATATACCTCTATTCGATTCAATTACAATCCGGTCTGAATTATTTATATATTTTTATATAAATATTAAAAAAATTAAGTAATTATTTAAATAAATTTAGTTAAAAATTTGGGTATAATTTGTTAAAATTGAGTTAATTAAGTTATTTGGATTGAATAAAATTTTTAGATTGTTAACGAATTTGGATATTGATCACAAAAATAAATTTCATCGAATTATTGGATTGGACTTTTGAAATAGAAATTATATTCGAATCAGTCAGAATCCAATCTAAATCCGATCCATTGACAGGCCTAGTCACAAATAGATGGATTCCATTACTCTTGCATTACTTTCGTAGTGTGGTCATTAGTAAAAGTTGGCTGGTTAGGGTGATTAGTACAATAAATTAAAGTTGAGGGTGTCATTTATGTTTTTTTGAAAAATTAGATTACTTAATGTAGTTTTAAAATTCATATGGCTCAATATTTTTATTTTTGGGTAAATTATGGCTCAATATTTTTATTTTTGGGTAAATTATTTTTATTCATACGGCTATTTCCCCTTTCCATTTCCCAGGTTGGGTGTCTCTGCCGCTGGCACTCTCAAGACTTTTTTTTTCTTTTTCTTTCTCTCTCTCTCATCACTTAGTAATTAGGGTTCGAGAGCCGAATAACTAATTTATAGCTTTTCGATTTGATCTTCTTTGGATTCGTATTTATCACTTTGATCATCGTCGAAGGATCGAAAGAATGGTGAGAGGATTGCTCAATAAGCTCGCGTCTAAGTCTCTCTCCGTTGCCGGAAAATGGCAGCAACAGCAGCTACGCCGCCTCAACATCCATGAATATCAGGTCACTCTTCTCTCACTGTCACCGTCTATCCTATCACATTAATTAACGTACGTATTTTTATGTATGATTGTGCATGCAGATCCATACAGAGACTTACTCGTACATATTGTATGCTGATACGAAGTATTCCATGTGGTATGCTGTAGGATATATCCTCCTTTTGATTGTCCACAAAAAGAAACTGAATTAGGAGAGGGAAACTTGATGTTGTTCATCTTATTTTACAGTCAGTTTTGATTTCTAAAAATGACAGAAAGTAAAGTAAAAGAAGGGCTAAGCCAAATTGTGTTGTTGGGGTCGTTTTACCGAACATTTTTTTCCTTTGGTTCAAGATCCAATAAATGAAAATCTAAGATTTGACTCGAATTTCTTTTGATTTCTTTCCGTGCATTTTTTTTTCTCAGCAACCTAATGAAGCATGAGGTAATGCGTGATTGCAACGTTGCATCTTCTTTTTCTTTTTGTCTTTATTCTGTGTAAATTACAAAACTTTCAGAAATAAACCACTACAAGGAACCAACGATTCTCTCTTCTTAAACATACTGTATCGTCCACACTTAATCTACATTTGACAGATTATCCAACCTCGAGCAATCTGTATGAAGTATGAACTCTATTAGAAGCTGGTATACAGCTAATTCGGGTTTTTTCAATTCTTACTGTTGAGGCTTAATCAGAATCATATAGGGAGATTTGGATGAAAGGGGTTTCGTTTTGTGAAGATAGTATGATGATGTGACTTTTAACTGCCAATTTTTGTTTGTAATTGTTGATATAGGCCATGAAATATTTTTTGATATTCTGAAATCAGGGAGCTGAGTTGATGAGTAAATATGGGATCAATGTGCCAAAAGGCGCAGCTGTTTCCTCTGTTGAAGAAGTCAAAAGGGCAATTCAGGATGTATTCCCCAAGGACAATGAGGTATTATTAGAGAAGCTCTGGACTTTATAGGGGTATTAATACGTTTATGTCAATATGAGGATAACTTAACCATCTCTTTGGATGCTAGTAAAACCCTGGCAAATCGAAGCCAATCTGAGAGGCTAGTTTTGGTTTTGCAGAAAAAATCAAAATTGACCTCAACTGGGTCAGATATCTGTGCTTGGTTGGGTTGGCGGGGAATTTTTTCTGCTTGTGAATCTCAAAAATTGAGAAACAAGAGACAGAATTATTGATTTTTTTTATATGCTCCTATGTATTTGCAAAAGCCAAACATAACGCAATCGAATGAGCAATTCTGATTCTGTTGCAGTTGGTGGTTAAAAGCCAAATCCTTGCTGGTGGGCGGGGCTTGGGAACATTCAAAAATGGTCTGAAGGGTGGAGTTCACATTGTGAAGGCTGATCAAGCTGAAGAGATAGCTGGTACGTTGGCTGTGTTCTATTCATCAACTTTGTATTTATTTCTATGAGTTAGTTGTCTTCTACTCCTTAATTTTGTAAGTCCTTGGTTGTTATATTTTCAATGTCAATAATTTTAAGCAATTAATTGAACCCCTGATAGTGTACTTTTACTTGCCAACAATTTCTATGGAAGCGACTGAATGTTGAATTGTGCAATATGGTGGGGCACCTCTAGATTACTTTAATAGCGTTATGACATTGCAAACTTCCTCTAATATCACGTTTTCATATATCCTACCTGAATAAACCATTTGAGAAATCTTAAGAAACCACAAACCTAGAGAAGGGAGAACCTTAGTCTTTGCTTTAATTGAAATGGCTGAAGCAGTACTCAAGGAGGGGTACAATCTATGTCACACAATTCGCCGGAAACCACTGGCGCTCTAGAGCTCCGAGCGCAAATTTGCACTTTCAGAGCGAAAGCACCACAAATTTGCAAACTCATTTACATGAATTCGTGAACTCACTAAAATGAATTTGCCGGTTTCAACAAATCGTTGAAACCAACCACTTTATTGAATATCTAAACTACAAATTCCAAGCCAAAGGGCTTTAAATGCTGCACCAGCTGTGGTTTTAAATGCTGCACCAGCTGTACTCAACCTCAAAATTTAATATTCTTAAATATATGTAAATATATATGTATGTACATAGTATGACACACTCGGCGCTCCCACTCTAAGATTTTTTTGAGTTTTGCCGCTCCCGTTCGGGCTCTGTGTGACCTAGGGTACAATGCTTCTTTTTTGCCGTACAGAATCATTTTATTTGAATTAATGACTTGACTAGCATACACAATGATATGCATAGTTCATGTTACAACAATTTTCTTTTGGCATATGTATCCTTGTCTTGCCTTGATATATTAGTTTCTTGGATCATAATTTTTTTTTTATTTTGGTGGTCATTTCATTTTGATAGGCAGTGTGTATTTTTCATATATCCTGCCGCTGCGGGCTTGCAACACTTAAAGAATTAAAATATTTATAGCATTCTTTCGTACTGTTTTGTTTTGTAGTTGGAACCTCTGGAATTTTGTGATGCATTTGTTAGTATTTTTCGATCCAGATGATATCGATACTTGTCTGTTAATGATTTTTTAGATGGTTTATTTAGTAAAAACATTGGTAAATGCAAGCTACTTTTGTCATACTAGGAAATGTTCATAATTGATGTTTTGGTGTGAAAGCATTAGAGAGTCCAAAATTTGTTTGGAATTTAAGCTTGCTAATGTCGAGGGCGACATGCTGACATCTTTGACTTGAGTGGCTTGCTAAAAACCATTTGGATTTACTCTAAGATCTTAATAAATTACTGCATATTGTATTAGGAAAGTGTTTTGAATATTACTCACTTTGCGTTTGACTTCTAAGTTGGTTTCATTTTTCCTCTATCTCGACCTTATATTTTATATTGTTTGCAGGGAAAATGCTTGGACAGATACTTGTTACCAAACAGACTGGGCCGCAAGGCAAAGTTGTCAGCAAGGTCTGCCATTCTATATATATTCTGTATCACAAATATGTGAACAAGTGGGCTTACAGAATGCATATTTATGCTACTGCAACATTCATCTGCATGTACTCGAATTAATTTGCAGAGAGCACACTTCATGCATTTGAGCCAATGGTCATGTTTTTTTTGGCTGATTCTACTCTAATGGATTTGAATCACATTAACTATTTATTAGTCTCCATTGCTGACAATTTTAGTTCTTCTAGGTCTTTTGGAATATGAAGAAAATTGTGCCTGTGTCATTTCCAACTCTTACTCACTGAAAATTAAAACGTTCTGCTCTTTTTTAGATCATTTGTCCTAATATTGTCTTGTTTTGAGAAGTGAACAAATGGTGTTGTTTAGGATTTGAGTAGGAACATGTTAAAAAGTGATGGATGGTTTAAACTGAAGGATATATACCAAATCATTATTTTTCTTGGATGATAATACTATTGAAGACTATCAAGATTAGCCTTTGTGGCTCCTTCAATTATGTTAGATAATATATCTACTAAACTTAACAAAACCTTTATCCCAACTATTTTGGAGTCTGGACAGCTACATGAATCATGTTTCTTTATTGATGTTTAGATAGTATACCTGAACTCTATATTAGAGAGGGTAATATGTTGAATAAAGAATTCTTTAAAATCAGATGAAGTTGATAAGTGCATGCTTTTTGAATGAGTCTTTTTGGTTAGTATTTTTTAAAAAGTGAATTTTACATTGAAAAGGCATTCTTCTGTAGCCAGTTTTCTGATTCATCTGCTCTAACTTTAGTAGTAATGTATTCACCACCCAGATTTACTTGTATTTTCTGAAAATCCAAGGTCTCTGTTTTTTACTTTTTCCAGAAGGTAAATATTCTGGACACACAGAATTGTGAAATGGCTTGGATTTTTTTTTTATTGGACTGTGAAATGGCTAAGCCTTTCCAATGAAGGTTCATAATATATGCAACATTGAAATTCTGCGGTTTGGTGTGTACAGGAGAAGATTGATGGTGAACACCATTGCGTGCCCAAATTACAAATTTCTATTATTGGAGCATGCACATTACTATTTTGAGAATTAAAAACCAATGTTTTACATTCTAATGCAGGTTTATTTGTGCGAAAAGTTATCACTTGTCAATGAGATGTACTTTGCGATTACTCTTGATCGTACAACCGCTGGTCCTGTAAGTTCCCTAACATGCTGTAGTAACATAATGATTACCTTCCAGAATGATTGCATTTTTTTACAATAAGCTTACGTTCTTGTCATTAGTTTTAAAAAACACTTTCTTCTTGCCATATGGGCCCATTAATTCTACCAATGATTTTAATATGGCCTATAAGTCAACTCTTCCTTGAGTCAAACCTGCAATGTGGAGTTGACTCTGATACCAAATGATAAGAACCCGGACCAATGCCCCTTCCCTTATGAATGTGAAGTTGATTTTTACTGTTTCCAGGGGACAGTAATGGAAATTATGTTAATTCTAATGCAATGTGTTGCTCCTATGTGCTTGTTGGCGAAGTTGTGCATTTGTTTACAATAACGCCAAATTGAGTTGGAAGCCATTATAGTTTACAGTTAAAGATCATTCTAAGCTAAGCTGCTTCTTGGACTTTATTTATCCTTTTTGTTTTTTCTGGTTAAACGTACAGCTTATAATTGCCTGCCGAAAGGGAGGAACCAGCATTGAAGACCTTGCAGAGAAATTCCCTGATATGATTATAAAGGTTATTCTTCATCCCTTTGCTTTCAACATGCTGATGCTACCAGCATCTCTTGTGGCCCTGCACTAATTTTCCTGATAAATGTATATCCACGCTTTTTTTCGTGTGCAGGTGCCTATTGATGTTTTTGAAGGGATTACTGATGAAGATGCTGCAAAGGTTGTTGATGGTTTGGCTCCCAAGGTGGTTGACAGAAATGCTTCAATAGAACAAGTGAAGAAGTTATACAAACTTTTCTGCGAATGTGACTGTACAATGCTGGAAGTAAGTATGTACTGAAATACTTAATAGATTTTTGCAACAGCAGCATCTTTGAAGTTTTGCAACACTCTTCTACTCAAAATTCTCCTAGTTCATATCTAATTTTGAAATTGACTTACTTGGACAGATCAATCCCATTGCGGAAACATCTGATAACCAGCTGGTAGCTGCTGATGCGAAGCTAAATTTTGATGACAATGCTGCTTTCCGTCATAAAGAGATATTTGCGCTCCGTGATCCTACGCAGGAGGATCCTCGTGAGGTATTGCTTATCTCTAGTACATGAGTGGATTGGCAGACACAACTTTGTATGTGCTTGTGTTATGCGAAAAAGTGGACCTGGGGGTTCGATTTGTGGAAGATGGTGCCATAGTAGGACATAACAAGTAACAACCCCCCCCCCCCAAAAAAAAAAAAAAAGAGGAAAAAAGGAACCCCAAAAGTGAAAAATTGAAAAAGTCATATACTCGAAGCCTCGCATTTACTGTTGGGAAGAAAGGCAATAAACCTCAATTCATGGCATTTTCTTGTTTGTTTAACTCATGACAGGTGACTGCTGCAAAAGCAGATTTGAATTATATTGGTTTAGATGGAGAAATTGGTTGCATGGTAAATGGTGCTGGATTGGCAATGGCTACCATGGATATAATTAAGCTACATGGAGGAACTCCTGCCAATTTTCTGGATGTAGGTGGGAATGCTTCTGAAGGCCAGGTAATTTGTTTTGAGAAGACAGTGGAGTTTCTATGCTCTGATGAAAAAAACTGATACTGGAATTCTCATTTGCAAGTCAAGTTCCCTTCAAAATATTAACTCCCCCCTTCTCTCTTTCTCGGGTGCATGGAGCAGGTTGTGGAAGCTTTTAAAATTTTGACTTCGGATGAGAAGGTGAAAGCAATTTTGGTGAACATTTTTGGAGGAATAATGAAATGTGATATAATAGCCAGTGGCATTGTCAACGCTGCTAAAGAGGTGAATCTTGCATTAGATTGATTCATTTTCTGTTCCTGACAGTGGTAATCTCTTTTATTTGTGCACTCTCGCACCAAGTTTTTGTCCTCCAAGCCAGTAAGTGTGACATTACTCGAGACGAACTAATATTCACAGATTATTTGAAATAATCTATAGTATGCATTTAGGATTTTTTTGATTGTATCACCTTGATGCCAATGGTTGCACAATTGTTAACTTGTTGGGGGCTTGTCTTCTAGGTTCAATTGAAAGTACCAGTAATTGTTCGTCTTGAAGGCACCAATGTTGATCAAGGGAAAAGGATCCTCAAGGTAATTTCCAAACCAATCACTTCTTATGAAAAGAAATTTCCATGTATTTGAAAGTTGATGACGTAACGAGGGAAAGGAAAGGAAAGGAAACTTGAATGATAATTTTTTGCCGTTTCTGGTGACGTGTCTGCAGGAAAGTGGGATGAAGTTAATTACGGCCGATGATCTCGACGATGCGGCTGAGAAAGCAGTTAAATCAATTGCTAGTTGAGGGCATAAAGTCTCTTCATATGATCTTATTTTACTTCATTTTGAATCTTTTGGGCCAATTCCTCTGAGGACTACACTCTACTAGGAGCCGCATTGGTGTTATGGCTTCCTAGTTTTAACTCAAAACGTTTGTCGATTACACAAAATCTACAGATAAATCATCTGCTTATGGCCTGCATAATTGAATTATGGGTTAATTATTTTTTACTTCCCAGTAGTTTTGGCTTGGCTAAAAATATTTTACTTACTTGATGTTTAAAATTATACATATTACTCGCTTGTAGTTATGTACTAAAATGAAATAGTTATTTTTATAATCTAAATTAACGGAGAGTGTGTTCTATGCACCAAAAACATGTTGTGGGTTTTGTTTTTATTGTTTCCCTCCAAAAGAACATTGTCTAAGTGTTTAAAATACACTTTATAATATATAGTATAATACCTAGATAGGTAGGGCTTTGGTCCCAAATAAAAAAACACCTAAGAAAAATTTAAGTGATTTTTGGCCTTAGATCAAAATCTTACTTGAGGAAAAAAGAGACTTAGAAATGTTTGATTGAAATGTATTAGTTTGTTATCATGTTCTACTAATTTTATGATTAAGAATAAATAAAAAAAAAGTCTACTTTTTAAATGTGGGTATTATAGTAATTTTTTATTTTTGTTAACGACGTCAATTATTTTATTTTAGTACATAATTATAAAGAGATAATATACATAATTTTAAACATCAAATAAGTAAGGCGGCTTTGGCCGGAACCACAAGGGTAAACAACAATTAACCCTTGAATTATTACAGTAACCTTTTGTAAGTAAGGGAAATATTTTCCCAGACAAAAAACAGAGTAGTAGTGAGAATGGCACATGAATACCCACAAAAAAAAAAAATTTAAATTACATTAAACACAAAAATAAAGAAACAAGAATGAGAGGAAACCATCTAAAAGAACTTTCCTTTCTTCAAGGATTCTGCAATTCTCTTTGAGATGCAATAAGCTGTTGATTGGATGGTAATCATGGGATTGACCCCAACAGCACTTGGAAGCACACTGCCATCGCATACAAATAAACCTTTGGCTTCCCAACTCTCTCCATTCTCATCAACTGCACCATCTGCCTCAGTAGCACCCATCCTGCAACTTCCCATCTGATGTGCAGAGGCATAAATGGTCCAGTACTCTTCACCCGACTTTGGTCCTCCAACTGCATTAACCGCGTCCAAGAACTCCTCCAAATCGCCATCCTTAACCCCTTTACATTTAAATCTCTGTCCATCACTCCTGTAGGTTCCCACTTCAACAGCTCCAGCCGCGACTAAAATCCTCAAAGCGCGCCTCAGTCCCATTTTGAGATTTTCTTTGTCAACCCTGTCTAGCCGATATCTTATCCTACCATCGGCTTTTACTTCTCCTGATCCCTTATCTCTCACTAACGAAAAAAGATTTGCTGTTCTTGCAAATTTTGTCATCCTGTCCTTCATGTCAAGCCCTGAAACCCATGGAAACAATGAAGCAAATGATCCGGGGCCCACTGCTGCGGCTTCCACAATGGCCTGGATACTAGATTCTTCAGATGCCAATTTATGGATTGAAGTGATGATTCCTCCCTCATAATTTTTGCCTTTGATGCCTGAAAGAGATTCTGGAAAGTATCCCCAGGCCATAAGAACAGGGTGGAGATGAAGGTTTCTGCCAATATTATGGTTCTCCAGTCCACTTGAGATCATCAGAGGGGGTGTCAAGAGGGACCCACCTGCTGAAACTGTGATCCTTGCCTCAATATGCAGCTTCTTTGTGATGTTTTTGCTCACGGTGGAAGCAATCACTCCCATGCATCTCTTTCTTCTGCTTCCAATTAGATCATTCTCCAAGATGAATCTCTCTGCTTTGCAACCTGTTAGGATCACTGCGCCATTGCTGACCGCATCAACCAGCCAAGTAGAATCAGTCCCTTTCTTGTCTCCAGTTTTACAGCCATAACAACAAGAACCACAGTAATGACTCTCAGAGCAGTTTCTTGGCACTGGATCGACTTTCAAACCAAGATTCTCACACCCTTTTCGAAGTATTTGATTTTGGAACCCTTCCTCTGTACAGTTCTCTGTAACACCAATCCTCCTACAGACAACATCCATGGCTTGGAGATAATCATAGCTTCCGAACATTGGAATCTTTTGTTCCACATCCCACTCTCTAAGAACAGAATTTGGTGTTCTAATAGAAGCTGACCAATTCACAAAAGAGCCACCCCCAACTGTTGATCCTGCCAAGATCATGATTTTGCCATCCACAGTGGATAGGACTCCACCAGACTCATATAATTCATTCATGGATGGGGCCTCAAGACCTGAATAATCTTCGGGCACGAAGTAGTTGCCCTTCTCGAGGACAAGAACTTTCTGACCAGAGCTTGCAAGAACTGCCGCAGCTACCCCTCCTCCACAACCAGAACCAACAATTACGACATCACATTTGATATTGTAGGTGCTGTTTTTTGGATCCACTGTGGCATCCAGACCTTTCTGGATCAAGGATTCAATCAAAGTTGAATCATTTTCATTTGTAGTTTCTATCACACCCTTGTCAAGAGGTCTCTCCTTTTGGGGTTTAATCAGGCGTTCTTTGGTATCTACTTGGTATCCAGTTGCTTCCCATGCTGGGTTTTTTGAAGTTTCATCGAGCTGCAACAAATGCAGAAAAGCAATTCTATTTTAAAGATGCAAACTTCTTAGGGTGGGAATGAATTACGAATTTCTAGGGTGGGAAATTTATATTTTATCTTTCACTGATAAATTAAGACCATAGGTAAGATCAGTAGAAAAAAAACAGAGAACTTAATAAAGAACAATGAAAGGGTAAAAGAGAGGGAAATAGAAACAATGCATCAAATATTTTTAACTAAATAGAGGGTCAGAGGAATTACCCAAGTGAAAAAGGTGTAGAAGCACATGATTTTCAGCATTACAAATGCTAATCTTAAGGGAACCAGGAAAGTTTGCCTTGACCACTTTTTGAGAATATCTTCTCTCTTCTCAATGGATAATTCAGAGAACTTGTGAATAAAGGGCCATCTCCAATCAAAACAAACAAACCCACAGATCAACAATGTCCCCAATCTGGTTGAAAGAAACTTTAGTAATAGGCTTACTAAGAACACAGCTTCAGATAATCCCCTCTTCACCATTAACTCTGCAACCTGTTCACCATCAACCCAAAAAAAAAGAAAAGAAGAAGAACTAAAACTAAAACTCAAATTATACATAAATGGAAAAAGCAACCATATATTAAAAGTAACAAACAAAAGTATAACACCTTTGATTTTATAAAAATAAGGGCACACAAACAATTAAAAGGAAAAGAGAAGGAAGACCATGGTTGAATATAATATTGTACCTTGTCAGGGATTGGAGGTTGAGACCCAGAAGCTTCGTAGAAGGAACGAAGGGCCTGGTTAGGTGGGTCTTGACTGCTGATGGCATGTAGAGACAGGGGAGGGATGAGAGCTTCACATATGGCAGCCAATGATTCCATCTGAGATGCAGAGAAGCCATGGCTGTAGCTGCTGGACCCTCTCGGCAAAGGATGAGAATCTCTTCCTTTCATCTCTCTCTCTCTCTCTCTCTCTCTCTCTCTCTCTCTCTCTCCTATGTCACCCTGTCTCTGTATCTCTACGATGCAATATCTTTTCTAGAAATCCTACACAACATGACTTTGTAGTTGTTGGAATGGAATATAGTGGATTCGTTGTATTGATGAGAATGGGAAGCCAATGCATTATTCGACTATGTGATGTTTTATGATTGCTTCCTCTCTCTCAAGTAAATTTTTAATGTCTCAATCAAATTAAAGACGTTTCATCGTAGTATACCTCAAAGAAAAGAAAGAAAAGAATTAAAGCTATAATTATTTTGAAAACGAAACCAAGGTTGAATCTAGGACGATATGAAACATCTTCAAGTCTAGAAAAAAAAATTAATTTATAATTATTTAAACAAAATAAAACCAAAACTCAAAATAGAAAAAGAAGTGACTTTTTACTAGTGATGATGACAAAACAACCTTCTTTTCCTGGTATCAGTGTTGTTTGGATAATTGTACTGTTTACTTTTACTGTTGAGATCTAAAAAATTAAATTAGACTTAATAAAGTGATAGTAATGTAATCTAATATCCAATAATATTATTGTGATTATAATTATAATTTTTTTTATTATAATTCTATTACTTGACACATTATTGTGTCAATAAATTAGGTCAACTTATTAATTAAACATGGAGGTATCGTATTAAGTGGAACTAAGTAACGTGACCCACCTTTTGAAGGTTGACAAGGAGAGAACAGAAAGGTCTAGTCTAGTTTATTCATACTTAAAAAGGATCACCAATGGCCAGGGAGAGAACTGTAAATGACTAACTAACAGTCCTAATTTTTGTAAAACATTGGAGTACCGTGCCGGTGTCAGTCAATGAAATCATCAAATATAAAATATCTTAACAAATTAGGTTGGATTCATCCTACCCGACTCACAACCGAACCGAGTGATAACTTTATCATAAATTCTAATATATAAAAAAAAAAGAAAAAATTTAGTCACACTCTTTCTAATTTATAATATTTTCAAAAACATTTCTCCTATTATTAAAAATATCACTCACACCCATTCTAGTTTATATTTAAACATTAATGACACCCTCCTACCATTAAACTACCATTTATAACAAAAATAAATCATCTCAAATACCAAAATTGTCCTTACATAATTTTCAAACAATCTTTCTATGTAAAATTTAATTAAAATTCGAGCCAATTAAAATTTATTTTTTTTTCATATTAAAATTCAAACTAATTAAATTTTTTTTTCTACATATTAAAATTTGAATTTGAATTGATTAAAATTTATTTTTTTACATATTAAAATTTGAGCTTATTAAATTTTTTTTTTTACATATTAAAATTTGAACCAATTTGAGCTCTGTAATAATCAGTCAGTCAGAGCTGTTATCCCCAGACAACCACTTACACATATGAACCCACCACGCCATTACGGCCCAAAGCCTCGGATGAGTAATACTATTAAAATTTAAAAAAATTAATCTAATAATATTATAATGACATAATCCAATAATATTGTTATGACTTGAAGTGTTGAACTTTTTTCTCGTACCTTTATCACTTGACACATCATTACGTCAACAAATCATATTAATTTTTTAATGTCTCAATAACATTATTCAAAAATTACTTAAAAAGGGTGGCTGCTCCTAACTACCCGTCTGGTTATAACTTTCGATGTGGTGGGTCAAGAGAAGCTCAACAACCGCAGGGCTTAAAAAGTTCAAAAACCGCAGGTCTTAAACATGAGGTATGCAGGGCAAATTGTAGGACAGGAAGGTAGAGATCTGATCCCACCCCAACCCCGAGCAGGCTTTACGCATTCGTTCACAAGCCTACCACTACTACCCAGATTAAAAAAAAACACCTTCCCATCCCAATAAGAGCAGGTTACCTGAATAAGTCATCGCATTTTCATACCTGATGTCATGGTTCGACTTTGAACAGAACATTGATCTTTGGAAGACCACTCTTGCTTCTCCACTGAAAGATCTCGATCTCTGCAAGACATGTCGTGCTTCTTGATCTAATACATAAAAAGGGGAAAGAGAATGGCATTTTGCACTCTGCTTGTACAGTATTTTGAAGTGTTGCGTATTTTACATTCTTACAATGGGGTGAAAGCACTCTTCCGTTACACCTGAAAAAATTTCAATAAAAAATGACGATGATAAAAGAGGAGTGCACCGAGATCTTCCTCTACCTTATTATCCCTGCATCTCTTGAAAAGATGAAGTTGTGCTCGCAAGTGCAAAGTCTGTCATATCCATTAATCATCATGAGAATCCACAATATAGAAGTCAAATATAAACTCAACAATATAAGACATAGATGTGTGTAGATGATGGTGCTCGAAATCTTCTTACCCAACTACGGAACAATAAAGGGACGAGGCCTAGAGGGGCTTCGTGTGTGCTAGTGGATGAGAGTGCGTTAAGTGTAAAAAAAAAAACGAAGACAATAATACGAGTGGTTCACCTTAGCCGAAGGACTGAGGCTACATCCACTGTAAGGGGAGACTCTTACTCCTTGAGGAAGACAGTTACACTTATAGATGATTTGGCTGAGAGCCTTTTTCAAGATCCTTCCTAGGTTGTTTTCTTGCCTATTTTCTCTTTATCTTACACAGTAGTATTGTTTGTTATTTATGCCTCTTGTTACTAGGGTTTCGCTGTGATTCCTTCTTTGGTTGATTCTATTCGTCCTGTAGCTGAACCTACCATCGTGACGTTTTCTACATCCACTACGCCTGGAAGGGAATGCAGGGGGTATCTCCACTACGGGTGAATATTCGTCTGTTAGGGTTGTCAGGTTTTGTCCTCTTATCTCCTGTCCATGTGGCACGACAAGGGTTTCCCTAGATCCGTTTGTTGTCGAGCTCCACGCTCCCAGGTAAATCCTTTTCGCCTAGCTTGTATACGTCGAGCTGAGGTCTATTCTGGGCTGAATAATTCAGGGCTTTCAAGGGGCCGGGCTGTAGCCCAAGCGAACATGGAGAACGCCATCTCCCAGGGTACTTGGGTCGTCTTAGTTGAGCCTTCAAGGGGTTTTGGGCTTGAAAGGGGCTCAGACTTAAATTCATCATCATCAGTAGACATCCTTAAAACTTGTAACTTCCATGATCAATCACAATATCTTAGGATTCATCATGTCTTTTGCAATTATAATTTATACCTCAAAAAGTTGTAACTTAACCTTAGATAGTTGTAACTTTCGATATGGTATCAATTTTTTTTTTTTTTGGATAACATAGAATTACCTAAATACATGTATACAAAATTTTACAAAAGGTTAATCTGCCTTAATGATCAGATTCCACCACTGCATACTATCTTTGTCAAGTCAATCAATATGATGGTCAAACTAAATTATGAAAAGGGGAAAGAGGGAGAGGGAAAGGGAAAGGGAAAGGAATGTGTACAAACACTAATCCACAACTAAGTTTCACAACCAGAATCACAGGTCCAGAAGGAAAATCATAAGCGGTCCATTGTGATCTTTCAACCATGGGAATGATATGGGAGGAATAATTCAATTAGGAGCTACCCGTTTAGCTAAAATGACGGGGCAGCAAATTTACATTCCTCATTTCAAAAGGTAATGGTGTTCAACTTCAAAAATATAACGAAAAATGGTATCAGCAGGAAAATGAAGATTCAGTTTTTTGCTTTTGTACAAGTAGATTTCCCCAAATATAAAACAGAAAAAAAATATTAAATGTCAAAAACAAATTACCTCTTCCTGCAGCAGAGTAGAGAGTCCCCTGTTGAAAAACAACCTGAAGAAGCTTTTGTCCCATTTTGCCAAATGACCATCTTAAAGACCTGTCCAAAGAATTCCACCCCTCCCCCAAAACCAGAACCTGTATCCGTCAATACATATAGACCATAGTACAGTTCAATTCCATTTTTCGCTTGATTTTCGTTAGGAATGATGTATGTATAAATAGATTACGATTTTACATCAAATTGCATAGCAATCTCACTCTTCGTCTATGTAGGAGTACATACCTGCAAAAAGACGAGCAATGAAAGCCTCTCAGACATTCCTAGCCAAATCAAATGCCCGCGCTCGCAGCATAACTCATTATCCCAACTTGGCAGCAAATTACAAACAAACAGGACTACTCATTACGGAACTCTCATTAGCTAAAAATGACTATCTAATATCTATCACCACAAATAAAAATGCGTACAAAGAAAATTCAATAAAGAAACAAATAAAAAAAAAAGTACCAAAAGAACCATTAAAGATCACAGCAACTTAGTCAAATAAATTTCAAAATCAGATAAGACCGTCAAACAACAACATATAAAGAAACAACACAGGCACCAAAAATATTCAAGCACGTTGAATCTACAAACCCTAATTCTTAACAAGCTTCATCAAAAGAGTACAAAAGAACCATTAAATATCACACTGCAACTGAGAAACTGTCGATCAGATGAGACGGTCAAGCGAGCGTATATATGTATGTCTATATATATATATATATATATATATATATATATATATATATATATATATATATATATATATATAGAAACCCTAATCCTGAACAAGATTCACTAAAAAATCGACCGTATCGTAAATAGAAGAGAGACTGACAAGAAACTGACCTTTCTTTTGGAAGAAGCTAAATCCATGGGGGAAGGGGACGGTAGTATTCGTCTGAATAAACCAGGCACCGCCATCTTTGGCTTCGATGCTCTCTCCGACCACGAACCGTCTGGTTTTGTGAGAGTTCAATTAACAGAGGCGTGTGCCATTAAGACCCCCACGGTATTTAACAGGTTTTTTTTTTTGGATCAAACAGTTTCAAAAAGTAAAACAAGCAGCTTTCCCTCCTCTTCTTCGTTAACCGACGGACAGACTTATGTCTGTTTTGTAATTATCGAAAATGGTGTGTGCAAAACCGTAATTTAGTATGAAAAATTATAATGATACATTGCTCTCAAATTAGTTGTGAATTATAATGATAAATGAAATCCATTTTTAATATTTCATTTTTAATCTAAATAACTTAATTGATTAAATCTCCAAAGAGTAATACTATAGAGACCTTAATTAGCATTGATCAAGGGTTTGATACTCCATAGAGTAAACATGCTCATTGGGGTAATCTCTTATAGATTTAACCAGGGGCGGAGTCAAAAATCTTTTGTAGAGTGGACAACTTTGGACTCATTAATAAATTAAAATTATAATAGTAAAATTAATATTATTTTCATGAAAAATTTAATTCTAATAATTTTTATAGGGATATTGTCATTAAGAAATGTTAAGTTGAGGTGCAACCCATGTACATAAGTGATGTATGAAACCAACCAATAAAAAATTAATGAATGTTCAATTGAAAGTAAGTCTTGAATTATCATTGTCAACTAATAAGGAAAATGAGAGGAAATAAGGATTGGATCGAATTTTAAAATTTCAAATGAATTGATAGGACAGTTATTATCATACGTGCATCACACTTTTGCTCAGAGAGGCAAGAAAATAAAAAACAACACGACATATATCCGTAACTTTTATTAGACTAGAAAAACACAGCACACATAGATGGATAGTATTTTATGCCAAAACATAAAATTCATAACTTTCACCGGACAACAAACACAATAAAACCTAGACAAGATACATATAATCGATACTATTTTATGTCAAAGTATAGAATCCACAACTTTCACTAGACAACAAACACAACAGAATATAGACACAACCGGTTGACTTTATTTTACGATAAAAATACTTAGACCATCGTTTGTTAATCAACGTACACATACACCTAGCAACACGATGTCACGTGCTTTTGACATTGAGCGCGTAACTGGTTTGTTGACTAGAAAGGCACAAGGATCAACCTTGCATGGCTTCCCTATAGTGGTGTTAGGAAAGGATAGGACACTTCGAGGGGGCCTGGCCTCCTTAATTCAATGTAAGTTGAGTGGAAATCAATCGATGCTTTTATTCATAATTCGACTGACCTTGGTAGCCTTACAAAGGCAGTCCTATTGAAATTGAAATGCTGAAAAATAAAGATAATGATAATCTAGATAGGGATAACAAGCCTATCCCTACAAGACTCCTAACCAATAGTTTAGTGATTATCCTATCAAATCACCCATGTGGATAACTATCGCTTATTCTCATCCATCTAGCTTGTGATACTCGGATCCACTTTCCCCCTTCTTGAGAGAACCCTTATCCTCAAGGGTTAAAGAGGGAAACCCTTGAGCAAAGTTGAAACAATCTTCCTAGGTGGCATCCGAAGGAGAAGTGCCTTCCCAATGGACAAGGACCTCTTGTCTCCTCATGTGAACTCGTGACTCCGAGAGTGCCTTAGGTGTGCATGACTCTTCTTGGCCGGTAGTGGCGTATGCTGGCAAGTGTGCTTGAATAGAGACGTAGTTTGCTAGCTTCTTTTTCAAGGTTGACACGTGAAAGACAGGGTGTAATTTAGCCGAAGTTGGCAATTCCAGCTTGTAGGCTACTTGCCCTATGCTATTTAGAACCTTCAAGGGGCCATAATATTTGGCTATGAGCTTGGCATTCCTACGCTGAGCTGCAGGTTGTTGTCTTTATGGCCTCAGCTTTAAATATACTAATGCTTCGTTTGGTAGGAAGGATGGAAAGTAGGAGAGATACACTTTTTATCCTTCAAGGAAAGAAAGTAGGATGGATACACTTTCCTTCCTTCGTGTTTGGTTGGATGGATGGAAAATAAAAATGACTAATTTTTTTTTTTTTTGTGCTGGATAAGATTAGGGGTGACAATCGAGTAGTATCGTGTCAGATTCGTGTTGAGTCATTACGGATTTATGTCGAACATTAGTAAAATCTAACTCAACTCATTTAATTAATTGTGTCGTGTCGAGTTGCGAGTTGACCTGTTTATTATTATTATTATTATTTTTTTTTTTAAATTTTTTAAAAAATATATATATAAATACATATTTTATGATTGTATTTTTATATGAAATTAATGTATATATAATATATGTATATATTAAAAAATATATAGACAAATAAGATACATCTCAACACAAATAATTAACTTTCCATCCACTTTCCTTCCGATTTTGGAGGGATTGATTTTGGTGAGTTAGAAGGAAAGTTAATTCATCAACTTTTTCATCCTTCCTATTTTCCTTCCTTACCAAACATGATGTTTTATTTATCCATCACACTTTTCATCCTTCCAACTTTCCATCGTACCAAACGGAGCATAAGTCACCCACTTCGAAGCTGCGTTCGACATGTTTCTTATCATAAACAGACTTCATTCTATTTTGAGCAAGTTTCAAATTAGCTTGAGACTCTCTAATCACCACTGTGTACATAAGCCAGTAATGTAGGTGGCTGTCTGCTATAAACCAGTTCAAAGGGAGTTTTGCCTGTAGAAGAATGTAGGCTCGTATTATAGCAAAATTCAACCTATGGAAGCCATGAGGCCCATTCCTTTGGTTTTGAGCTTGTCAGACACTGCAAATACATTTCCAGGGTCTTGTTGACCACTTCTGACTGGCCATGAGTTTGACGGCGGTATGCAGAACTAAAGTTAAATTTAATTCCATTTAACTAAAAAGCTCCTTACAAAAATAACTTGTGAACACTGGGTCTCTATAACAAACAATAGTTTCGGGCATACTTTCACACCCGGATCACGTAGGGTGGGCGGTGGACCGGCCACCAAGGCCTTAACCAATCAATCCTATGCATAATAAATGTAAAATACAGCAGAAGACAAATAATAAAGTGATCCGATCCATCGACCTAATGAATACCAGATGAATAAACTAAACGTCACCAACATCATTATTAAACTCATGTAAAACAATAATTAACCATAAGATTCACTACTCTAAGTATAAACAACATTATCCCCAAAATAATTGAATATTTGTCTCAAAACTATAAAAGACATTTATTCCTGAAGACCTACAACAAAATAAATCTTCAAGTCCTCTAATCCCTTGTATATCAGCAGACTTACTCCTCACTCTGATCCTCTCCTGAAAAATGTCCTCTCCTGAAAAATGTTATATGTTTGAGTGAGCACAAAGACCCGTGAATAGCAACCACCTCTAATGAGGTGTGAAAATAAATCTCACAGTTTATATACAAAAATAAACTTTGATACATACATAAGTACAACAAATTGTATCATAATCCTTCCCACATAATCATGTAAACAAAATGATCTCATGATCACAAATAACTTTATAAATGAAAAGATATTTATAACCCAAAAGACCCACTCATTTTCACAAATAATTTTATAAATGAAAAGACATTTATAATTCAAAACACTCACACACAAATTCAGTCTCAAATACATTTGTCAAATCATGTTTGTTACCACTAGCTTGGTAACTGACCCCGTCTCTTGTTATCACTAGCTTGATGACTAGCCTCGTCTCTTGTTATCACTAACCTGGTAACTGGCCCTTATGTGCACATCTCTATACCGACCACGCCGGTATATAATCTCGTTACCATTTAGACCTGGTAACCCAGACTCCGTCTCATAAACATGATTTTCACACATACCAAAATTATAGTTTTAGTCCCAACGCACACAAAATTTTCTTTTCATCACCAAAGCAATGATATAAAATCATCCCACAAGTTTTTCAAAATTCACATATATAACAGTTCACAATTGCAAAACATTTAATTGCAACCCCAAATATCAACACATATATCATATATATGAAAAATCCACACACACGCACCCACACATTTAATATAGAAAATTCTCCCAAAAGAAGTAATAAACTACTCACCTTGATTTCCAAAATCCAATTCAAAGCACTATTTCCCAACCTCAATGCAATCACCACCTAATCCAAAATAACATATAACAATCAATCTTTATTCCTAATTTCGTCGTTTTGCGATTCTATATTTAATTTTTATACTTCCCACCTATTGATATATACTTAATATATCTTTTACATATAAATATTCTTTCTAATACGAGGTAATAGGGTATGGAAGTATTCTGGGCTGTTTAAGAAAAGTTTTTAAAGTTTTGAGGTCAAATCATAATTTTTGAAACTTTTGGGGTCAAAGTGTAATTTCCTTAAAAACGAATTTTCTGTTTTCGGGCTTGTCATAAATTTTCCAGAATAGTATTTAAGGTTCTAGAGACCCATTTTCCGAGAATACAACCTCAATTTGATTTATTAGAGTAATCATTGATTTTTAAACACTTTATCGAAACTTTTAGGGGTTGTTTCAAAATTTCAGAAATTTTTCAAGACTCGAGGGCTGTTTTGAAATAAAAATATTTGTTTCAGACATATTGGGTCAGTTCTACAAATTACCAAGTTCCATGGTGGTTAAAATTGAGTTTATAAAAGTAATAGGGGTCAAAACAAAGCTATTTAAAACTAAAGGGGAGGTTTTCATAATTTCAGAACTTTCATCATCTTCAATCCTTACGTATCCAGATTCCAAAAGCTTTGTTGGTTTGTATTTTTTTTTTCTTCTTCCCCCTTTTTCCAATATCTTCTTAACACAAATACCCACCATCTCATATTTGGATTCACATGTTCTAACCCTATAACCTACCAATATGGATTACTTACAAGATTATATAGACTACAAACTTGTATATATGTACATATAATGATTAAATACATAATTAAATTTCAATATGAAGACTAACCTTGATAATCAAATCTTCTAATTTTTTTCATTCGTCTCTAAATCCCCTTCTTTCTTTCTCTTCCTTTTTCTTTACTCAAAACTCTAGCATCTCCTTTCCTTTCTATTATTCTAACGTATGTGTAGGTGTTGGGAAGAGAATATACATATATAGACGTCTAGGGCAACGAGGAGACTTATTTTAATCACACTTAAATATATATATATATATATATATATATATATATATATTTATTTATTTATTTATAGTTTAACCATAAGGCATCAGTGTACAACTAGTTCTAAAATTCTAAAACTCTATCCGACTAAGCATTTATAATTATCTGATATTTCTCTCTACACCAAAAAAACTAAATTATCTCCATTGATTTCCAAATCATATCCATAAGCCCATAAGGACAGACCCCAAGTCAAACAAAAGTATAAAACTTCTCAAATTCAACTTATTCACTTTTATTTTTATTATTATTATTATTATTTCATTTTTTTTTTACCTTGGGTATTACATTCTCTCCCCCTTAAAAAAATTTCATCCTCGAAATTTATATACCTTGTGAGAACAAATGAGGATATTCAATTTTCATCCTTTTATCTACTTCACAAGTAACTTCCTCGCCTGAGTGACTCTTCTACAATACCTTGACTAATGGAATCATCTTGTTACCCAAAATTTATTGACTCCTCAACATAATTAAGAGTTTCCTTAAGCTTAATAGATTATTCTCACCAATATACAAGGAGAATCAGGTATATATACTTCCTGAACATAACAACACAAAGTATGTCGTGAAAATGAACCATCTTTACCAAATAACTTCGTCAATTTATCCACAATAACCCAAAATAAATTCATACCCAATCTATGTCCTAAAAGTCATTATAGAAAATTCATAATAGTATACTCCAATTTCTACTAAAAAAAAATTTGAAATAAGTTATAGTAAACCTGAATGATATTGATACTCAGTCTTTATCTATCAATGCACTACAATTTAGCTACCAATTCCACAATTTTCCTTTTCATTCAAGTCAACCAATAATAATTTCTCAATATCAATATAATTTCGAAATCCTCGAATAAACATAGAATTATAGGTTGTATCTATAACGTCTCTCTTCAACGTATATTCTCTTTTGGTACCCATAACTCATGTCAAAATATAAACATAACCTCAACACAAGTTACAAAATATATACTGCTATCATGTTACACCTCTTTTCAAATACTCTGCACATGTGTCATCTTTTTTTTTTTTTGCTAGTTGATACAATTTATCAATAAGAGTCTAACTTGCAATTGAGCTAATAATATATATGTACCAGTCACCATCACATGTACTTTTATCAATCTCAAATCAATAAAATTATTCATTCGGGTATACTCAATACAATACAACACAAACTTCTTAATGATTTCTTACTCAGTGTATCGACCATTACATTAACTTTGCTTACATGATAATGATAGAATAATCATGGTCCCTAGACTTTCCATCCATCTCCTTTTTCTCAAATTAAACTTTATCTCCGTAAATAAATCTTTCAACTTTTGATAATCGAAATAAATCTCACATATCTTACTGTATAAACAATCTCTTCATAACTTCAAGGTAAAAACAATTACATCTAATCCAAAATCATGAGTACGGTAATTCATTCTTTACTACAAGAATACATAAGTGCAACACCAATGAATACAGTGACATCTGAATCTAGATAAAGTTGAGATACTCAATTTAGTCAATCCATCAAAACAGATGTAGCATTTGTCAACCTCAATGACTTCTCCAAAAAATATAATATAACTATCCCAGTTCGATAAATAATTTTTAAAACACCACTACATCTTTCTTTTGACGAGAGTAAATCAATATAACATTAATCTTATTAAATACTCTAATCCCTCACAACTAATCAAATAAATCTTTAATACCATATAAAAGATATTACTCCTTGTTGCTGCCTTATTCAGCTAGTAGTAATCGACGTACCATTTCACAGTTTAATCATTTTTTTTACAAACACAACATGAGCACCCCACAATAAATTTCCAAGTTGGATAAATCTTCAATCTAATATATTTTCAATCAAATTTCCAATGCCTCTAGTTCAGCAAGAACCATCCGATATGGAGTAATAAATATAAGTAAGGTACCCCATAGCTACTAAAAAAAATGTAAATTTTATCTCTCTCCAATGGTAGTATGGACAACTTCCCTTGAAATACATCTGAAAATTCTCTTTCTATTGTTATCTATTCAAGAGACACTCACTCGTTTCGTGTATCAATAATATTACCAATATTTCCTTGAGAATATTTCCTCATGTGTTTCTGAGCTTGCACTCGTAGAGTTAAGACTGGGAATTAAGAAATCTTTGTCCCCTCAAAACTAAATTCACATGACTATCTTTTCAAAACAACCAGCTTTCGTATGTTGTGTGACTAACCAGTCCATAATTAATATCATATCAAAATCCCTAAGGTCTAAAAATACTCAATAAACTAGTAACTGTTGTTCTCTAATATAGACTTTATACCTTGGGTACACGATATCATCTAACTCAAAACCATCAATAGGAGTTACCATGGTCAAATCAAACTCAAGTGTTTTGGGTTCCACAACCAATCTCATTGCTACTCTAGCAGACACATAAGAATGTGTAGGACCTAAAATTCCATTAGTGTCGGTCACATTTCTTACAACACCTTTATCATCCATTCTTGCAACTACATCTTATTTGTACAATATGCAAAGTAACTTAACTAGTCTTAGTCACTACACAAATTACGCTATTAACTAGTAAACATAATTCTCTATCCCTCAAACTAAAGTCAACTAAAGCTTACACAACCATTAATAATCGATATGAACTCGAAGTGCCATAACTCACGCGACACAAAATGACTCGAATTTTATATTTAGTTTCAAAGGGAAGAGAAGAAATTAGAAATTGTAGAAAGAGTTATGTGAGAAGTTATAATTTTAATTTTAATTGTTAATCTGTAAACAATCCCAATTATTTTTTAAAATGAAAACCTATCTTAAACTATTTAAAAACTTTCAACGGGGTAATTCCTAAATAATGTTAAATTCATCAGAATTTCAAAGAGGCCCCAAAGTTTTTTGAAATTGCAGTGGGGGCAACTGCCCCGCTACCCCCATATTGGATTTGCCTCTGGATTTAACACCTGCGCGTGAAGAGGAGGCTTTGCGCCACGGGTTTAAATGAGCTCGGTTGGTGGGGGTTACTGGGTTATCAAAAAAAATTTGGGGACCTAATTCAATACAACCGTTGGATTAGTTGTAAGTTTCACTTATCTGATGGTGTAAAATGTGTTACATTATTTGGAATGAAAATTTGGTAAGAGCATTTAGTACGTAATTAGAGTATCTCCAGTCTTTGTCCTTTTTTTACTCAAATTTAAATTTGGGTAAAAATAATTTAAAATGTTTTTTCAATGTTATATCCATACTCATACATATACCAAATGAAGAAAAACTATTTTTTAAACTCAAATCAAGGGAGACTTTTTTTTAAACTCAAATCTTTAATAGTGAGATTACACTTTCCTTTAAAGATCCAATGGTCATATTTTACCCTCTTTTAAATTTGGGTTTTTCTTTATTTAAATTTGAGTTTCTCTTCCTTTAAATTTGGATTTCTTCATTGAAGATGTTTTATATCAAATTAAGTTTTTGACCTTTTTTTTTTACTCAAATTTGAGTAGATTTGGATTTTCATTGAAGAGATGGTCTAACATTGATTATTTCGAAATTTTAGGTTCTAATTTCGTAATAAAATCCCGAATTGCCCAATGGGTGTGACTGCATGACTTAGAACACAGCACCCAATGGCCTCATAGTAGTTTTATTGGGTCCTCATAGTAGCAATAGTGAAAATGATGACCAATTGTCACTGCCAGAGTGTTTCGTTATGGTTAAGAATGATTCAGGTGGTGTTTCACAGTTTCAGGTTATGGTCAGTAAGATTCAAATGGCGTTTCACAGTTTCAGTAAAATACGAAGTCGGAAATTAGGTTGTTTCTCATGGAAAGAGCTTTTATAAAAGGCATACTCGGTGTATTCATTGCGGGTCTGGAGAATGTTGGATGTACACATCTGGAGAGAGGCTATTTTCACGACTTGAACCTATGGTTGTGACCTCCAAATTATAATAGAACAATTTTATCGTTGCGTCAAGACCCGCTCTCTTAAAAAGAGCTTTTATCTTTCCTGAAATTTATGAAAACCCGACATTTGAAGGTCGATATAATGCCAGACCCTTTTAATTAAATCCAGAGAATAATGAGCACAAGTCATATTCAGGCCCCCTGGTATTCACGTGTGGAAGAATGGTCATGGCAATTAAATTTGCAGTGACATTAGTCTCTCTCTCTCTCTCTCTCTGATCATCACCTTTCATGTATGACATTGTATGCTCACCCACTATGCCTATAACCAATCCACTAGTATCTCAAGAGACACCCCCTCTACTTTCCTTATCTTCTTGTTCTTCAAGTGGTTTCAGACTCGAACTTTGACGAATTTCATTGTTCTTGGATCTTATTGTCATTCCAGTATCTGGTCCAGGATCTGAAAATGGAGATGTGTATGTACTAGAAGTAGCGCCTTTCGATCTTGATGATCGTGATGACCCACAGGAGTTTGATTCCTTGGACTTCTTTCGCCGTGACTTCTTTGGAATGTCTGGCAAGCTTCTTGTGGGTGAGTCAGGCCCGAGGGCTGTAGCGTCCTGTGTGGTTGGTAGATTGGTGTCCTTGAATTGGTTTCGCCTTGACTGCCTTGATTTGGTGGATGACTCTCTTCTTGGTGATTCAGTTGTTGCTAAGGAATTGTCTGTTGAAGAATGGCGTCTTGATGACTTTGGCAATTCTGGCTTGTCTCTAGCTGGAGAATTTGGAGTTCTGGTGGTACCCCTTCGGCTGCCTGAATCTGGTGAAACATATGACCAACAAAACAGATGGATATAGTGTAGTTACTGTTTGTTTGTTGATTTCTATGTCCCCAAAACATTAAATCTTAATGGGATGGCAATGTTAAGATAGTGCCTAACATTTGTAGTTTTGTAATAAAACCAACAAGATGATTGTCGTTGGGTCGTCTTAGACAATTTATGCATACTTTGACTAATTTCCTTCCCAGTCCGGTTCAAAGACAAGACATCCATGCCGAGACTATAGAATTTATGAGGGATGAATCCCTTATGGTCGAAACCCAAAACTCAAAGACGTCTGAATTCATAGTTCGTTCCTATCTCTAATGGACTTCCCCTTATGGTTCCTTAGGGAACATGGTAGTGATTGAAACACATGCATTTGAGCACTGCCTTCTTATTGAATCTTTTTCATGATTTTGGGAGCCAATGTAAGAGAGAAAAGAAAAACACAAACCTTCAGAAACCCATTTGATTTCAGGGTTTTCTTTAGAATCTGTGGGGGCACCTAATGGGGCTGATTGAAATCCTCCTGGAGATTTGAATTCCTGCATCTGCACAACACATTCACATGATCATCATAACTTGTGTGTTTCCAAATGAGAGAGATCAAGTTATGGTTCATTTTCAAGGTGGTTTGAAGGAGGCTCAAGTTTGTGTTCCTTTTCGCCACACCATCATACCATCAAACACGGAACTGATAAAAATGTTCTTTCGTGAAATATTAATGAAAGTATTTTTCTATAATGAGGAATCGTCCAATCATACACTTTAGACTCACGACTACAACGTGTGGAATGTACGGAATCACCCGCAAATTGGTATTAACATTGTGAATCTAAACAAAAGATTTAGAAAAAGATCCAATTACCCAGCTTGGTGAATTGTCTACCGATGGTCCGTCCCATCCTATGTGAGCCACATGCTTTACGTCCGTAGGGAAGCCAATCTGCATTTCTGGTTCTTTATCATCATCTGCAAAGAAAGTACGAAAGAATAGTAAATGGAGCACACTGCATAAAGATTCTAAATATGAGAAGTCCCATTTGGATTTGAGAAGAAGGAAATGCAAGATGGGAACAAAACGAAATAAGGGGTTTCTATCTCTGGTTTCGGATGAACTTCTCCCAATTATGTCTAGTAATAGAATAGGGCATCATATAATATAAAAATCATTCCCATTCTTAATACATGACTCTTTTTTTTTTTGTTCAACGGTAAAAAATGTCCGGATCAGCTTATGTGTACTTCAACTAATCCTTTCTCCGATCTAATCAAAGACAGACCATCTATAGAACTATTCATGAGAGATAAATTCTTATAACTTGACCACAAGGAGTTGTCAAGATTCAAACTCAGGACATCTGAATTTACAGCAATACACGATTCAAGGACAAGAGGCATCACAAACTTTCAAAAAATAATTTTGATTGGAAATTGCATTCATTAAATGCACAATGTCGAAGTTTATGCAAGGAAAAATTCAAACATTGATGCAATTAATAAAAGACGTACCGAATATTTGAGAGATATATCTTAAGCCTTTTAAAAGGCCCTTCATCTTCGTTGTCATCTTGTCTGATTTATAATTCTCTTTGTTAAAACTCTCATGTACTGAACTTAAAATCAAGGTAAATCGAAATTGCTGATATCAGATATTCAGATATGCAACAAAAGCAAACAAGGGGAAAGATTCATAAGCCATCCCTGCATGGAATTTGTATATTGTGAAATAATCATCTCAGCTTAGTAGTTGTGTTTGGATTTGGAAGTGCAAACAAAGAAATCAAAGGGAAAATGGGAAAAATAGGGTATAAAGTGTTTTGTATGTTTGACTATTTCATGAAAGAAGTTGCTGATGATGGAAAAAAAGAGGAGGAGGGGGGACTAAACCAACCCAACCAAAGCAAAATGCTGTTTAAAGCAAATCTCTCGGTAATTCAATGGCAGTGAGTTGTTTGTTGTTGACACCCACTAATCAAAACCAGACGTGGATCGAAAATTTAGGCATGAGAATTAAAATAAATGCATATTACTAACACATAAAAATGCTAATTATAGGATCTTTTAACCTCTTTTTGGGGGGAGGGAGAAGAAAACGATGTTGGTGTTACAATCTAATAACAAACTTACAATTACGTAAAGAGAACTCTATTTTTTTTTTTTATATATATAAGGTGGTGATTTTCTTATATAATGTTAGTGGGGCATCCCGTGGGATATACGAAATTTATTATCTCTGTCTATTATAACCTTACCCTCTGTAACCATAATCACTGGACAATTCCTATTAGTGTTAAAATGATATTCATTTATTGTTTTAAATAATTAAGAAATATGATTAAAAGTTTAAATTTTGAAGTAGTTTAAAAAAAATGATAGAAGTGGTTACAAAGAACACATGTAATGTTTTGATTGGAGTTAGCTAATTAAATATTTCAAAATTCTAGTAATTTAGTATTTGGGGAGGGAAACTTTCTCAAGGTCTCTCATCCCTAATTTGATTGTTTTATAGTATAAGTAAGATGGTAGTTACTGAATTAAGTACGGTCCATTTACCTACATGTTGGTTTATTATTAGATGATGATACTATTTATCCTAGGATCTTTTCATTCTTATTTCTCTGATTATCTCATTCAAATGTCAGGGAATCTGAGTGATTAAATAATAAACTTCAGGGGTTCTGAGTATAATTCTCCAAAAAAAAAAAATAATTACTAGATCTTTGCATTACCACATGCATGAGCTTATATAATACAACTCACACTTGCTATAAAAATATTCTCACCCACTCTTATTATTGAGTTGTATTTATTTTTATTTTTTTATTTTTCTGCTATAGGGTGTCTTGACATCGACTACTCTCTCAAGCTCAACGGCTGGCCACTGTAACTAGAATTGGGTTAAAACATGTCCCTAAAAAGATAACGATGACTAACCTTTAAAGGGTGTGAGAAGAGATTGAACATGAGACATTTGGATTACCAAAGCTCAAATTCAACCACCGAATCACCACCATTACACTCAATATTTACCAATTGAGGAGTATTCCCTTCAAGCCGGAACAATGCATTCCCTCTGTCCAAGGACTATCTTTAGTAATACTGAATTTAGCATTGTCACTGTTTTAACCATACCAATGAGTTAGTGCTGGATTAGCGAACATTAAGAGGTAAATTAGCAGGCAATATCCAGATGTCTCGAAGTCCCGTGAAACAAAACGAAAGACTTGTGATTGGATCGTGATACTACGTGTCAGTAATTATTCAATATCACAATTATACCAAATATTTACGACAAATACACCCTTGCTTTCCCTTCCTCGTATTCAACCAAGCAACTATTGAATTGTGCATATACACCCCCACAACATATCTGATGTAAGTACTTAATTTCTCATTACATAGTGGAAAACATGGCTTATAATTGTCACTCATAATATACGTGGCCGGAACACAAAAAAAGTCGAGGACTGCGGTTGAAGCGAAAAACTGCAAAGTTTCCAGTTATGATGCTTTCAGATCATCTAGACCAACGCTAGTCTGCACGAGAAAATCACCATTTAAAAGGAAAATTTCAGCCACACTCCTAGTTTATCATATCTTTAACTTTCCTTACTACAAGAGGGATTGCTTAAAAGCGGAAGAAATCGAGTCCACCCACACAACGACCGACGGACTCGTGGTACTGAAACCCTCATTAGATGAGAAGGTGACTGGCAGACCCCTGAACATACGTTATCCAAAGGCCCCTATCAACTCAATCAAAAAGAAAAGTATTCTGAAGTCAAATGCTCTTGGATGGGTAGTTGACTAGAAAGAGAAATCCTTTTTTCTTCTTCATATTGAATGTAGTCTATCACTTTGAGGTTATAAGAACCTTGTGAATTGATAAAAATTATGGCTGCATCTCCGTGGAGAGTGGCACGGTTGAATGAGAAGTTAAATCATGAGAGCATGGCACTCCCAAGTTTGCCTTTCATCTTTCCACACTTTAAATCCCCACCCACACTAGTCCACAACCACACCGTTATTGGAAATAAGTGTGAACTGGCTAACCAGCCATGCCATTTCTTCAGTGTCTTGCTATAGGAATTGTTGCAAGCTTGTGACATGGTCCAGTCTGGATGCTCCAGCAAGTTCCGGAACAATTCTACCAAGATATCCATGGCCCTGTTTGGTGTAACGTTGATATTCGATTATGTCGAAATAATTGTTGGTATAACGTTAATATCCGATTATGTCAAATTTTTATATATTTGAAAAGAAAATAAATTATCAATCAGTTATGATATCTTTGGTGTATCTCTTTTGGAGTATTAATACGACAATGTTTAAGAATGCCGATTTCGGATTGATAGTGTAATTGTGCCTTGAATACAAAGTGGAGAGAGAAAATAGGGGAATAGATAGTGAAAGAGAGAGAAAAAAAATAGGGGGAGAGAGAGTAACGGAGAAAGAGAGAGTAATGGAGAAAGAGAGAGGGGGAGAGAGAATAACGGTGAGAGAAAATAGGGAGAGAGAAAGTGAGTGAGAATAATAACACATGTTCAAAATTCAAATGAATGATAAAATTTAATCAAATTTTTACATATTTGATTAGAAAATAAACTGTAAATCAATTATATATTATTTAAGAAAGGATAAATAAATAATATAAATAAAAGGTCATCTGAATTTTATACATAATAACAAGATGTTTTAGTAAAAGTGAACTTAATAGAGTAAAAAACTTATCAATACAATTCCTCAAATAAGTCTAAAAAAATGTATCTACACCCAAAAAACCCAGCTAAAAAAAATATCATTTTCAGTGTTTTGATAACACATAAGCACTTTTGTGAAACTCATGAATAAGGGTAATGGAATGTATTATCATTGATTGTTTAGTCCCTAACCTATTCAATCCGCCACCATGGTTGGTTTATAAATTAGCCTTTAACCAATTTCAAACAAAATTTTCTTACATGTAATTTTTAAAAATATTATAATTTCATATCTTCTAGACGAGTGTTCATATGTTACGAGGATTAATGAGAATTAACTCGAGCTCTCATTAATTAGTTATTTTATTATTAGTTATTTATTAATCTTAGTCCAAATAAGATATTACTTTATTAGAGTTAATTTATTATTTAACTTAGTTGTCTTGTTATAGAAGATTTGTCTTCTTGAGGTATGTCGACAGAATCTTACTTTGACAAAACAAATTTGTTAAAAAAAAAAAAATTAATCTGTGAAAAAACAAGAGAGAGATGAAACAGACGAGAAAAAAGAGAATACGACAATTCAATCATTTGCATTAGTTATGCTGGCTAGGCTTGGCTACTCTTATGAAGCTTGACAGTTTCTTTTGCTGAATGGCGTTGGGGGAGACTTGTTGGATAAAAATAGGTAGGAAATTCAATTATATTTAAGGAAACTCAAACATGATATGATCCTAACAAGAACGATTCCTATAACTATTGATTTTGGTTTCATTTATATACAGCCATATTGATAATGAAAATAGCAAAAAAATAATAAAATAAGAAAACTTTACCCATGTCACTTTTTCACCGGATGGAAAAAAGATGTACAATACTGAAGAGTAACTTTACAGTACCATAGAAAGACTCTCGACCCTATTTCAAAATACCATAGGTCGAAAAACTCTGTAATACCAAAGAATATCGAAGGACATATGCTGCTCAACCCAAAATCTTACAACAAAATTCCCTCTTATTTACAAAAGAAACATCAATGCGTAACCAGAAAGATGAATCAACTCAACTGAGTCTTGTCTCAACTATTTAGAGTCTGGTACTTAAATCAATAATGGAAAAATAATGTCACCCAAATAAGAAAAAAAAAAATCTTCAAGAAAATGGATATGAACTAAGGAAAATAAGTGAAACCTCAATAAAAAACACTTGCTGCCGGCTGGACCTTCCAAACCATTACTATGATTTCTGGGCCTGCATGTGATAACAAACAGTAACCAGTAAGCCATCTGAAAATCTCATCGCTAAGCTTGTGTGCAGAAAGAAAGAGAAGAAACTGAAGATGAAGCTTGCCTTGCTTAGATACTTTTTATGAACCTTCAATGCCTCGTCCAATGCTTTTTTGGCATCTAGATTCCCAGTGATGTCACCCAAGATCTGAAAGGATAGATCAAGCTTCAAATTTAGGGAAGTGTAGATGTTCATGTGCGGCATATATATCACACGCGCAGAGAGAGAGAGAGAGAGAGAGAGAGAGAGAGAGAGGACCTTGACAACATCATCTAGACCCTTTGCCTCGTTCAGAAGTAGCTTATTCTTGGTCTCGAGAACACTTGCAACAAGAAAAACAGCAAGAGCACTTTTTTGGTCCGTCCATCCAGTCTTCACATTTTTCCTCTCAAATTTGCCATATTGCTTTAGCAGCTTATTATCTATTGCGAGTGTGTCACTCTCACATGTAGCAGCACTTGAGTCACGCGACAGCTCATATAATGCAAATATGTTTGGATTGTATTCCATGGCCCACATCACCTAAAATTATCAAAACACAATCAACTTAAAACTACAAGTCAAAAAACTCCCCACTAAGTATCGAACACTGATGCACAAAACCTTCTCTTAAAAGTACAAGTCAAAAGACTCTCCTCTATGTATGATGTATCAAACACTGATGCACAAAACCTCCATTAAATGAATAGCACTGAAAATTATCAAAACCTATACAAAAGCTCTCCCAGTAAGCTCATTCTGCTATAACAGCTCCAGCAAAGACAAAGAGGTCTTCCTTACCTCCCAAAGATACAGTGCATCTACAAATGAGAACTCTCTCCGGAAAAGTACCATCAGCATCCGAAAAGCAAAAAGATACTCCCCACCATCCAGATCCTCTGTCAAATAGAAGATATGAGACATTAGTCTGTGAAACACGCACATGCAGCACTTGTGCACCTGCACACAAACATGCGCATGCACAGGGTTGTAACTTTCTTCAAGCACCTAATTTAAAGACAAGTATAACCATTAAAGAGTTGACCCCCTTGGTAAAGGCTTCACTCTTGGATAGACATATTGAATAAATGTTAATATAACGTGAAACTATGTTCAACTGCAATGAGAAAATTAATTGTGTTAATAACAACCTTGGTAAATCACACAATCATACATATCTTGTCAATACAACTGAAGTTTTGCGTCATATCTAAATGGTTTAACACTGAACAAGAGGAAAAAAAATCATCTATAAATGGAAAATGACATTTAATCTATTGCCAATGTCATTTTCACTGAAGAACACCATAACTTTTCCATCAAGTTCCGCTGCTTGTAGTCAAAACTGAAGCGCACTTTAGCCAAAAGAACACAAAATTTGATTCTTCAACATGGCCATGTCAACATGACCCAATATGACCAAGTGGCATGTTCAATCATATTGTTAACAAATCAGAATTTATGAACACACAAATCCCAGCCAAGAGCTGAATCTTGCACTTCCCCACTGGAGGTGGCAGAGGGCACCACTCAAGCTGAACTGTTGATGATCAAATTTCAATCTAATCATGTCATTAATGCAATCAGTTGCAGCATATCCTTCAAAATTAGCCTTAAGATTGTAGTTATCGTGGTAAAAGCATCCCTCGTTCAAGTATAGGTTGGGGTCTAAATTAAAAATGTGCGAGCCAATGAGAACTGGTAGCACCACTCTCACAATACTGCCCAAACTAAAAGACCAAAAAGGAAATAAAATCAAATGCAAATGTGCTTTCCTGAATAAAAGAAGTATAGAAATAGGTCAGCAATGTCCTAGAACTTATGCAGTAGAGGATCTAAAAATTTTCTTGCAATTTCATAATTACAGAACACTTTCAACTCATCACATATTAATATGGAGTAAGTGATCTCCTCATGATACTCCCAAACAAATTAAATTCATGATAGTGAGAGTATGAGTAAAAATCCATGATGCTTATATTAAATATGGAGTGAGTGATCTCCTCATGATACTCCCAAACAAATTGAATTCATGATAGTGAGAGTATGAGTAAAAATCCATGATGCTAAAATCCCAACCACAACAAAAACTAGAAACTTCTAAATAAGATGAGTAATCCATACCAAGGTGTTGATGAAGCTTAGGATCCACAACTTTAATAATTTGTGAAAGGGTATTCAATTGAGATTGCACCCCCATAGAACTTCTAGTACACCTGAAATTTTCCCTCTTCTCAAACAAAAGTGGGGATATGTCAAGAACAGTCATAAGCATTGATATGAGAAATGTATACAAACTAAATAAAAAACTCGGATGAAAGACAAATACATCAGATGAAACAACTCTAAATAACAAACTAGGTTGATGCAAGATATTTGCATGATGTCAGGATATATACTAAGTAGAATAAGGCAGATCCCAAGCACCAACACAAGTAGACCAAGGAAAACCTATAAAGTTTCAGGAATGCCTCTATTGGTCTGAAAGGAAGAAAGAAAAAAAAATTGTTAAGCACCTGATAAGGGAAAAACAAAATGTGAAATCAGGAGTTTTGTTTGCAAACAACTCAGCTAAGTGCTATCGAGCCAATTGGAGAATGCAGCATTAATACTACCTATGTGGGTCCATTTCTACCATTTTATTTAGATCTTCCATAATATTAAATAAAAAACAAAACCAATCCTCTTCAAGCTAATCCATGACTTTTTATGCAGAATAAATAGTGTGATAAATGAATCAGTGGATGACCATCTAATTCCTGTTTGAATTGCAATAGAAGTATTAAGAAATTATTAACACTCCCAACCACTTAATGTTCACTACAACTATTCGACTTCTCTGGTTGGCTCTTTGTAAAGCTACATCCTCAGTCAAATCCTAAGAACTAGAATTAATAGATGCCCAAATTCTTTGCCTAGAAGCTTCTTGATTTGCAGAGCCATATTCAATAAAGAGAAGTGATTAGAAGTGGAAATGGAGTCAAAACCATCATCATAGCCACTCATAGGCTCATAGACATATGCTGGATTCTATCATCACATGATGACTAGCTAAGCCTAGTTCAATGAGAATATATTTATCTAAAAGAACAGGATTCTACCCCCAGAAAATATGCAGCAATGTGTCTGGTACAAACAGATAATGTCAAAAATTGTGGGCAAGATATCCAGTATGTGCATGACCCAAGCTCTATAGTGCTACTCAAACATAAGGGTAACCCAAAAAGGAAAGAAATAAAGAAGCAAAGGTTGGAAAATTTTGAGATTTTTTCTTTCCAGTATTAAACAAAATTTAAATGTTTAATTACTCTTGTTTCTATAAAAATGCAATTATTGGATAACAATACCAAATAAAATAAGTTTATACCTTTTCTTAAACTTGTAAACCCGCTAATAAATTATTCCTTTAATTAAAAAGGGAATCCCAGTGGATGAGCTCCCACCACTAAGGGTTTCGATTAGATTATATGTTGACAAGTTTTCCAATCTTAACAAACCGTGCTCCTAGGTCCTTACACCATCAAGGCAATGGTGCTGGTATGCCTGAAATCATACTAAAAAGCCAGGGATGTCAATGCATCCCCAATCCGTTCTCCTGTGTCCAGATACAGCAATGCAATGGTGCTGGTATACCTGATATGGTACTAAAAAGCCAGGGATGTCGATGCATCCCCGTATTTGCAAAAGACTGGAAGCCCGCTAATGGCAATCACTATGTATCATTAAACATATAAACGCCTAGAAGAAAGCAAAAATAAAAACGGAGCTGGATTAAACACCTAGACAATAACAAAAATAAAGCAGGCAACTGGACTAAATATTTTATGTACGAAAACGGAGCTTTACCAATCTACGCATTGCATGCTCAAAGCACCAAAATGCATCAGCTTCATTTTCTAGAAGAATAACCATTGGAGAGCAAATATCACTCATTCCTGCTCAAAAAAAGTATTAAAACCATGATCAATTTATTGAACCGTCCTTGTTTGAATAGCGTTAACACTAAATTTGAAGTATTTCACCTTGAACATAACCAATATCCTTGTCCACCCAAGCATATATGGCAAGAACATCCCAGAGTTTTGCTTGATTAACTTCATTCTCATAGAAGACAAGAGCACGATCAGTGCGTACAACATCCAAACCTACAGTGCATATTTCACCAGTTGTTTAAGGTGTACAAGAATTAGTATGAAAAAGATACATTATGTGCAAATGTAGAAGCTGGAGGCATGACACACTATTTGCTTGCTATTACCTTACCACATCTTTTGCCATTTCCCATCAAGTTGAAATAGTCATTTCTAACCTTTGCCTATCGTAAGAATATTAACGTACTGAATTTCATAAGAATAACTGTAACGGATGAGGAGGGAAATTTTAAATTACTAAAGAATCATATTTTAGCTTACTTTCCTTAAAAAGAAAAAGAAAAATGGGAAAAAAATGAAGAAGTGGCATGCATATAATGGGAAGAATGAAACAAACGCAAACCTGGGTACTCAAGCCGGCCTTCCATATATGATGCAGATATATGTTCGGTAGTAAAATATTGTTTAACTTTAAAATTTCTTTGAACAAAGTTAAGCACAACCACCACAATGCCCAACCAAGTTTTAAAATCTGCAAATAGCGTTTAAGGGACGGCAAATGACACCACCAAGCTAACAGTGGGTCATATATTGTTAGGACTCTGTTATCTTGAAAATGTTAATTACAAGATAATACAAAATATGACCAATAATAAGCCATCATCTTTCATATTTTACATATCATTAGTCTTACCATCGCGTCAAGGCCAACCGTCAAAGGTTGATGATCACCCAACAAAGTGACATTTACACTTTCTTGGGGAACATAGCAGTACATAAGTGTCCACGCACACAAGCTTAGAACCATTTATGATCCTGATATTATACGAATACCCACACCAATGTTCCATCCTATAAACAAGTAAATCCCTAGTTTAGAATTTTTATGTCGTCTGAAACATTGAGAACATGTCGCAATTCAATTTCTCATGATGCTTTACAAAGGCAGCCAACACAAGTTAAGGTGAAACGTTTCCCGCAATCCTTATTACAATGTCTGATGAACTTTAACCAAACACTGATGTGGCAACCGATAAGAAAAAGATGCTTCAAAATTAGGCACCACAACCAAAAAAATAGCAAGCAAGAAGCTTTTAAAAAAACCATGTAAAACAAGTTATGCACCAAGTACAAACCAATTTGATGCAAGATCAGCTTCCACTGAGTCACTTTTTTGTCTAATACAGTATCATTATTGGCAATGGCTATATTGCTATCTTGTGAATCACTGTTGGCCAATAGGTCTTCTGTTGGTTGGCCATCATCAGTTACTATAGCTGCCGTAATAAGCTTTCCACTACCAATAAGAGGTACCATCTTTTGACATTCAGCTTTCCATGTGGCATACTGCTCCCTAAGAGTATAAATCGATGTTTTTAGTCAACATGTCTAAATAAAAAATAAATTAAAAAGAATCTATATGTCCACATTCTCATGATGTACACATGTAAACAACCTCATATTCATGTAAAATGAGCCGGCATTCATGTTGAATCATAAAGAAAGAAATCACTACCTCCGCCGTTCCCTGATCTCGTTTCTTTCCTGGACGGTGCTGTTGGGATCAAAACAACCCAACAAGAACTCCCAGACTGCACCTTTGATTGAAGGATGAATGCCCTAGCAAGAATAAAAAATAAACATCAATTACGCAATATACATTTGTATTTGATTAAATTACAAATGTTTAGCTAGACAGCAATTCAGCTAGTTTGATGAAATATAACTACTCTTTTGCCAATAAGTGAACCAAGAACAGTGTCATCAATTGCTAACATGCACGAGTATTTTTTATGTAGCTGATAAAGATTTTGAGACTCGTTATCAAGAACAAAGCCTCCAAAGAGTAAGAGATGGAAGAAAGGAAAAATCCGTAAGTTATGATTACAAACTTGCCAATGCCATAAGCTTAACGTCTTGTCTACTGACTACTCTCCACTTACACCATGGATGCCCAATAAAACCAAGCTCTGCGAAAGAGTTGTGGATGATTTTTCAGCTTCTAAATCAATAGTGGGTCAAGCTTATGAAGCTTTTGTGTGTGTCAGATAAATGATAATATGCCCAAATAGAGCAAGAAAATAACATTTTAGACCTCGCCACCTTAGTATTAATTATTTTGCCCCAATAAAATATGATAAGTAGGTTTGACCTACATCACACTAATAGTTTCATCCATTTCTTTATTAAGTTGTTATCAATTCCACTACGATAAGTTTTGCAAGATTTTTTTTGGTATTTAAGAATTTCAAAGCTGATAGTAGCCGAGATACTTTTGAGACGCTTTAATGCTTACTTCCATACACATATAAGATTGTAGTTTCCTTTATTTTAGTAACAGTTTCAGATTTCAACAGGTTGTCAACATTAGTAAAATATGGATCATGAAAGATACACCTGAAGCACAAGTGTAACCAAAAATCACAAATAGAACATAATCAACACTGTGTCCTGTTCGAATTGTGAATATACTGGGGATAATATGACCCCATGAGCAAGATATACAATGATTCAAAAAGCGTTGCCACGAGATAATGATGAATTGATGATCAAGGAAAAGATATTATGCATGCCTGTGTATTACGTAGGCATGTACATAGGATGGCGATGATCAAGCGAAAGATGATCGGCATTCACATCCAAACATGTAGATATGTGGGTTGGTACATGAGTAACAAAAAGGCTTTACCCCTCTTTGTATCCTCCTGAGCACACCTGCTATATCCAAATGACCATCTTGAGAGATTGCAGCATTCCATCTTCTTGCACTTAAAGTTTTTCCCACCTATGAAAAGAAAATATACAAGGACCATTAAGCACTTGGGGAGCAAAATTTTTTATAATCTTGTCATAATGGTATTGCAAAAGAGTACGATATGCAGGTAACAAATAAAACACATCATTTTAGCTAGAAAGAGGATCAACAAGTTATGGTTCGAACTCTGAGCATGCTTCGATCTCACTGGAAAAATAGATGCAACCAAACAGGATGTTTCCAACCAACAGAGTTCTTACCCTCATATCTATACACACAATCAGAGATTGTTTCAAAAAATTTAGCTAAAAGTATCCCTTCATTAGCAGGGATATATGTTAAATGAAATTGGAGGTGTAACAAAGGATTAAATAAAATACAAAAGCATTCATCCCTTAAAAAATGGGTGTCTGACAAATCAAGAGTGAAACATATACTAAGCACAACTGGGGAGAAAAACATGTTTACGCACCCTGGCCTTAAAACGGATCTTGGGAATGTCGGCTTGGCATTCTGGTTTAACCGGATAATAGGCATCCACCTCCTCACTCATAGGAGTCCCTACTGCTCCACCAGAAGAACCACCCTATTAGCAACTCACTGTCAACATATACAGCATAATCGAACCCTATGCATTGAGTTTCAAAGATTTCAAGAAGTCAATGACATACAAACTTTCTCGCGCGCAAAGAGACAAAGTTTGTCCATCTCTTGTGAACATCAAGCACCCCCTGGTTCCCAAAATATGCTTCACCACTCAACAATCTGCATATCCCAATTGAAACCACAACAAAATCAGAATCTCTAACGATCCCACTAACATCTCATTGGCAACCAACACTAGCTAGTATAACTAATCCGCAAACTTTCCCATTTATACAAAATTATGATTGAAACTACCAAAGATCCCGTTCCACCATTAATTCATTAAAAAAAACAACGAAAGAACAAAGAAACAATCAAGACCACCGTAAGTTGAGCAGCTGAAGAATGCGAATACAATCACATTCTCCCAATCTATTTGCAATGTGTGTGTGTGTGAGAGAGAGAGAGAGAGAGAGAGAGAGAGAGAGAGATTTTGTACCTTTACTCGATCTCTAAGGAATTCTGAAGATTAACCCAAAATGAAGAAAGAATCAATTAACGATGCCGCAACGGAGAGAATAATGAGCAACCAAATATTCGGTGAATCGGGAAATTTTTAGGGTTTAATTGAGAAAAAAAGATTGAATAGTGGAGAAAGAGATGATCGCCTACGAACTTTCTCTTTAGAAAAACAAGATGACTCTCTCTATATAAAACTACAGGAGAAAAGTGTGCTTATTAGTTTTTAACGGTCGGTTGTCCAAGCTCTCAGCGGTTTATATGTCTCTGTCTCAGTGTTATTTAAATGTGAGGGGTGTCCGTATAATAAAATCAAATATTAGGGGATTTGAGTATAATTTACCCTTGAATTTTTCATATTTCCAATATTATTTTATTTTTGGAGGAGTTTTTCGTTTTTCAGAATGGGATAATAACAATGACAACGCCCTATATTTTGCACCGATATTATAAGTGTCTAATATTTAGATCCATCAAATTTAAAATATTATATTTAGACCAAAAATATTTCAAACAAAACTAGAATATCAAATATTTTATATTTTATAATCAAAATTCATATTCTATTATGACATTTATTGAAATAAATTTTAAAAAAAAAATCTAATTTTTTCTTAAAAACCATAATTCGTATACAATTATATTATCTATTGAAATTTAATTTGGTCGTTTAAACGACAAAATTAAATTACAAATTATCCAACTTAAAATTAGAAGATATTGTGTTCATTATAGTTTGACCCCTTATTTATTTTTTTTAATTTTATTTTAATAGATAGTATAATTACATACTAATTGTGATTTTTAAGAAAAAATTAGATATTTATTTTCAATTTTATTTCAATAAATGACAAATAGAACATGAATTTTGGTTATAAAATTCATATTTTATTACAAATAACTTAGATCCCTTGTTTAATATTTTAGTTTTATTCCAATAGATAGTATAATTGTATATTAATTACGATTTTTTAAGAAAAATATATTTTTTTATTTTTGATTTTATTTCAATAAATTATACAATAAAACATGAATTTTGGTTATAAAATTTAAAATATTTGATATTCTATCTTTGATTAGAGTATTTTTTATCTAAATATAACATTTTAAGCTTGAGAGGTCCAAATATTATATGCTTACAAATTTTAGAGGATCTGGGTGTAATTTACTAACGGGTATACTAACCACAGGGGTCTAAGCGTTACAAACGTACAAATTTCAGAGAGTCTATATATAATATTTCAAATATTAGAAGATCTGTATAATTAAGTGACAAACTTTAAGGAGTCTAAATATAATTCTCCCAAAATTATATTTCACCCTCTTTTATGTTACGTTGAATTCATCAAGTGTGGAGTTTCAAAAATGATATTGCACCCTCTTTTGTAAGTAAATATTAGGGTTAATTGCACTGAAGGACTTCAAAATGTGAGATTTATCTTATTTTGATCATCAATATTTTAACTACATCATTTTAATCCCTAAAGTATTGAATATATTTCTATGTGATCCCTCAAGTAAGCAACGTGTAGATTGTTAACGATTTTTTATCATAAATTTGTCACGTAATATTTAAATATGGATAAAAAAATAATTTTTGACCAAATTTTTACTCAAATTTTGATCAAAAAGTTGCCTAAATTACACAATTTTGATCAAGAGTTATCCAAATTTTGGTCAAAGAACAACCCAAAGTACATAGTCTTGACAAGAGGTACCCAAATTTTGGTCAAAACGCTACTTAAATTGTACAGTTTTGATCATGAGTTATCCAAATTTTGGTTAAGAACTACTCATATTACACATTTTTTGTCAAGAGGTACCCAAATTTTGGTCAATAGCTACTTAAATTATTTTGTGCCTATATTTATGTATCACGTGATAAGTTTATAATAAAAAACCGTTAAAAATTTGGATGTTGTCTACTTAAAAGACCACATAGAAACATATTCAATATTTCAAGGACCAAAATAATGTAATTAAAATATTAGAAACCAAAATAAAACAAACTCTATACTTTGAGAATCTCTAATGTGATTAACCTTAGATATTACATAGAACGGTGACACCTGTTATTAATACTATGCAGTGTCATTATCCAATAGAAATATAATAAAATAAATAAAGTAGAGTATACTTTTTTTTACATAAAATGGTTACCAAAATGACACATAGGGGTAGTTACTAAAACCACCCACTTTACCTTTATTTAGTTTAAAAAACAAACCAAATTTAAACCAACAAGCCAACCCGAAGCATTACTTAAACCCCATCACTGCCACCACCCAGACACCATCACCAGTAGTCTCTATCTCTCTTTCTTTCACTCCTTCGCTCAATTACACACTTCTCGGAGCTTAAACTGTCATACTTTGTCTGTCTGATTTGCATATGTTTGTCATTTTTATGTGGGCATGTCTGAACTGTTTTCATGTGTAAACTACATAGTGCGCGTATAAACCATCTCCATCTGTGCGTGTGCGTGTGCTTGTACAAGTGTGTGGACTGTGGAGAATTCCCTGATTGTGAGTTCGAACTTCTTCGTCCCTCTCTTAGATAAAAAATATTATATTTGTTTTAAAATTTTATATACACAAATAATGTAGGAGAGCAATAGAGATTAGGCATATCTCGATGCAAGATTGGGTATTGAAAGAATATCGACACGTTTATCAAATCAATATGGATTAGTAGGTTCCATTAATCTTTTTTTAATAAAATTACTAATCGAATAATTCATTTTAATAAACTTTTTTGTAAAAACTTATTTACCCTTATTGGAAAACAAATTTATATATCTACTCAAACCGTCGATAATCTTGATTAGGAATGCAATTCTCATTCCTAAATTACCATGTTTGAATAGTCAATTATTCAGTATTCCAAGTCAAGAATAAGATTAATATCTTAATCAAATTGCAATGATTAATGGGTAATCCCATACCTACTTGATTAAGTTCATTCATTTAGTTTGATATTTATTTCATAATTTATGTTGAATCAAACTAGTATTTGTTTAGTATTAATAAGGAAAATATGTTTGTAGTTATAAGAGGTAAAAACAAGAATTCAGGAACATTGTGTACTTGATGATGGAACCTGCTTCATCAAAGATGGAAATCAAGAATGATGTGAGTCAAGAATGAAATAAATAATTGAATGCATTAGCAATACTTCGTTGGGTATTATTAATTGCCCATAGCTGAAATAAAAAAATTGAACGAAAAGGAAATCTTTAAATGATAATATTGTCTAATATTAATTAACTAGTTATTTCTCGTACTTGAAGGCACGGAGTAATAAAAAAAATGGTCAATAATAAACATATTTGTATTCACACCGAATATCAAATTACAAAGATAGATGAGGGAGAAATGAATTTAAGCACCGATTATAGTGAGGGGGGGAGCGGTGGTAATGGTGGTGGGTGACAGTAATAGTGGTGAAAGACAGTGATGGGTGGCGACGACCGGTTGTGATGGTAGCAGCCTTGGATGACAATGGTGATGGTGCTGGTGGGGTGGTAAGGGGGGTGGTGGTGGTGGTTGATCGGTTCCAAACACTACTTTTTATTAAAAAAAAGTATTTATGAGAAATTATAAATTCTAGAAACACTTTTAAAAAGTTAACCCAAACACACTCTTAGAGACCTATTTTTCATATTAAATTTGTGGTGTTAATATTAGCTGTTGGATTTGTTGGGAAAAATAGGCTTTCCCACAAGTGTAAATCAATGGAAGCAATATAAATAAAATAACAGAAAATAAATAAGTACACAAGATTTACGTGGTTCCCTCGAATTGAGGTACGTCCACGACGACCGGTAGGTCAGTTTCTTCCACTATCACCAAAGGAGTTTACAAAGTGGCCAAAAGGCATAAGCTTTATAAACACACAAAGGTGTCAATCACAAAAGGAAAAATACCTCACAAAATAAGTGAACCAAATCTCCAAGTCCAAACCGCAAGCAATGTCTTCTTGCCAAGCCAAATGGAGAAGAAAGGAACCCAAAGAAAATGACCAAAGACTTGTCTACTTTGTGTCTGCCGAAATTCCTTTAACTTGAAGACTCCAAAACCAAATCTTGGATATGCCAAGAGTCATGCATTGGAAAGCCACCAAATTAAAAGCCAAGTGCAAACCAAGGTGCATGCCAAAATTAACAAGACTATGTTTAGGAAATAGATGGATCACACTAAGGAGGGAAACCCAATAATTCTCCCCCTCCCGACTTATGTGGAGGATTCAACCATTCCCGCCCAAAGTCGACACTTCTCATGCTTGTCCTTAGTCAATGCCTTAGTCAACATATTCGAAGTGTTATCATCAGTGTCAACTTTTTCAAGTTGCAACAACTTATCATTCAAGACATCACGAATCCAATGATATCTAACATCAATGTGTTTCGATCTCGAATGAAATGAGGAATTCTTACTCAAGTGGATTGCACTTTGACTATCACAATGAAGGACATACCTTTCTTGTTTCAAACCCAACTCTTGTAAGAATTTCTTCAACCACAATAATTCTTTGCAAGCTTCTGTGATGGCGATGAACTCAGCTTCTATGGTGGAGAGAGCAACACATTTCTGTAATCTTGATTGCCATGCCACTGCTCCCCCTGTAAAAGTAATCAAATAACCAGAAGTAGATTTTTGACTATCAACATCACCAGCCATATCAGAATCTGTGAACCCATCAAGAATAGGCTCGCCTTTACCAAAACACAAACTCATCTTTGAAGTGCCCTGAAGATACCTCAGAATCCATTTCACTGCTGCCCAGTGTTCTTTCCCCGGATTAGACAAAAATCGACTAACAACCCCAACTGCGTGAGCAATATCCGGTCGAGTACAAACCATGGCATACATCAAAGAACCAACTGTTGAAGCATAGGGAATTTTTTGCATCTCATTTTTCTCTTCATCACTTGTAGAACACTGACTTGAGCTAAGTTTGAAGTGGCCTGCAAGTGGACAATTAACAGGCTTTGCTTTATCCATATTGAACCTCTCAAGAACCTTTTTAATATAATTCTCTTGAGATAACCAAATCAGCCCATGTGATCTGTCACGAACAATTCTCATCCCAAGAATTTGCTTTGCTGGACCCAAATCCTTCATGGAAAAGGACTTGCTCAACTCTGACTTCAACTTGCTAATCTTGCTCATGTCTTGGCCCACAATAAGCATATCATCAACATAAAGCAAGAGAATAATAAAATTACCATCTGGATATTTTTTCACAAACACACAAATGGTCTGAAGTGGTTCTTGAATACCCATGCTCAGTCATGAAAGAATCGAATTTTCTGTACCACTGTCTCGGTGCTTGCTTCAATCCATACAAGCTCTTCTTCAATTTGCAAACTAACTGATCATTACCCTTATCTATGAAGCCCTCAGGTTGCTCCATATAAATTTCCTCTTCTAAGTCACCATGCAAAAATGCGGTCTTCACATCAAGCTGCTCAACTTCTAAATTCATACTCGCAGCTATACCAAGCACAGTTCGAATGGAGGACATCTTCACAACTGGTGAGAAGATCTCATCAAAATCAACTCCCTTCCTCTGACCGAAACCTTTCACAACAAGTCGTGCCTTGAATCTCGGTTGAGAATTGTTCCCATCATTCTTTCGTCTGAAGACCCATTTATTTTTCAAAATTTTCTTCCCTTTAGGCGGCTTCACCAAATCATAGGTGTGATTCTCATGCAAAGACTTCATTTCCTCTTTCATTGCCTTAAACCATTCAGTTTTGTTCTCATGCTTCAAGACTTCTTGATAAGTTTCTGGCTCCCCCTGATCTGATATCATCACATACTCATTTGAAGAATATTTTCTGGATGACTGTTTTTCTCTGGTAGATCTCCTTAACGGTGTCTGTGGTAGTGGCTCTTGGGGGTGGCTGCTCCCCCTCAACCTCTGCCTCAACATCATCTTCTGCTGCATCATCATGAGGTGTCTGCACTTCCTCATCAATATCATGAACAACAGGTGGATCAAGAGGATCTAAATCAACAAGATCATCAGTACTAAACTCAGCTGACTCAAGCTTGTCAATGTCTTCAATAGTCTGATCTTCCAAGAAAACAATATCTCGGCTTCTGACAACTTTCTTGTCAACTGGATCATACAACCTGTAGCCAAATTCTTCATGCCCATAGCCAAGAAAAATGCACTGCTTTGCTTTCGGATCAAGCTTGGACCTCTCATCTTTTGGAATATGAACAAAGGCTCTGCAACCGAATACCCTCAAGTGATCATAGGAGACTTCCTTCCCTGTCCAAACTTTCTTTGGCACATCACCATTCAACGGAACTGAAGGAGACAAATTGATAAGATCAACTGCTGTCCTCATTGCCTCACCCCAAAAGGATCTTGGCAATTTAGAATGTGAGAGCAAACATCTGACTCTCTCAAGAATGGTGCGATTCATTCTCTCTGCAACCCCGTTCTGTTGAGGTGTCTTTTTGACTGTCTTTTCATGCCTGATGCCGTGATTGGTGCAATACTGATCAAATGGTCCAATATATTCACCACCATTATCCGAGCGAACACACTTCAACTGTCTACCAGTTTCTCTTTCAACCTTGGCCTGAAAATGCTTAAACACATCTAGAACTTGATCTTTAGTTTTCAGTGTATAAGCCCAAACTTTTCTAGAGTGATCATCAATAAAAGTGACAAAGTATAGAGCACCACCAAGTGTCCTAACTTTCAAAAGACCACATACATCAGAATGTACCAAATCTAGAACATGAGATTTTCTAGATGCAATATTTCTACGGAATGATATTCTGTTTTGTTTACCATGGAAACAATGAACACAAGTTTTCAAAGGCGTACCTTTTATCCCCGCTAGAAGCTCTTTCTTGGTCAAAACTTGCAATCCTTTTTCACTCATATGTCCAAGCCTTCTATGCCATAAATCGGTGGATGAGTCATTCTCTAAGGTATTCACAACACCCTTGCAGATTTTTGTTTGCATAGTGTAAAGAGAACAAGTCTTCTTTCCTTTTGCTACCACTAGAGAACCTTTGGAGAGCTTCCATTTTCCATCACTGAAATTGTTGTTATAGCCCTCATCATCTAACTTTCCAGCAGAGATCAAATTGAGCCGAATATCCGGTACATGCCTCACATCTCGAAGCAACAATTTGCATCCAATATTTGTTTCCAAGCAAATGTCACCCATGCCGACAATTTTTGACACATCTTCATTTCCCATACGGACATTCCCAAAATCACCTTGCGAGTAAGAAGTAAAGAAATCAGCCCGCGAAGTAACATGAAATGAAGCTCCAGAATCAATTACCCAATCCTTCTCTTGACCAATCAAATTAACGTTAGCATCATCACGGATAATCATGAGTTCACCATCGGTAACTACAGCTGTATCATTTTTCTTTTTCTCTGAATTTTTCTCTTTGTTCTGCTCCTTGAACTTGAGTTTTCTGCACTCCCGCTTCATGTGCCCTTTCTTGTGACAATAATAGCACTCAACATCTTTCTTTGAAATTGAGCTTGAACGACCTCTAGATTCATCACGGTTGTGCGGAGCCTTACTCTTACTCCTGCCTCTCCCCCGGTTTTCCATCACAAGTGCCTCGGAGTGAGAAGAACCTGATGATTTTCTTCTTGTCTCTTCATTCAACAGGCTGCTGGTAACTTGACTCATTGTTACCACTCCATCAGGTGCGGAGTTACTAACTGTGACCACCAAAGTTTCCCAGCTTTCAGGAAGTGAACTAAGAAGTAACAAAGCTTGCAACTCATCATCAAAAGTAATTTTCATGGCGGCCAACTGATTCACAGTACTCTTAATCTCATTCAAATGCTCTGCAATAGGAGTACCCTCCTTATATTTAGAATTCACAAGCTTTCGAAATAAAAAGGCTTTATTCACGGCCGTCTTTCTATCATAAAGACTTTCCAATTTGGTCCAAAGATCATGTGCTGAATTTTCTGTAGAGACGTGATGAAAGACACTATCATCAATCCATTGCCGAATAAAACCGACAGTTTTTTAGTCTAGCTTTTTCCACTCGTCATCTTTCATCCCTTCCGGTTTGCCACTATCACCCTCTATGGGTCCATTCAAATCTTTACAAAACAAAAAGTCTTCCATTTTAGTTTTCCAAGTCACCCAATTTGTGCCATTGAAACTAACCATACGCCCAACGTTGCCGTCCATAATTCACACACACAAATATAACGAATCGGAACCGAATTAACCAATTGCTCTGATACCAGATGTTGGGAAAAATAGGCTTTCCCACAAGTGTAAATCAATGGAAGCAATATAAAAAAATAACAGAAAATAAATAAGTACACAAGATTTACGTGGTTCCCTCAAATTGAGGTACGTCCACGACGACCGGTAGGTCAGTTTCTTCCACTATCACCAAAGGAGTTTACAAAGTGGCCAAAAAGCATAAGCCTTACAAACACACAAAGGTGTCAATCACAAAAGGAAAAATACCTCACAAAATAAGTGAACCAAATCTCCAAGTCCAAACCGCAAGCAATGTCTTCTTGCCAAGCCAAATGGAGAAGAAATGAACCCAAAGAAAATGACCAAAGACTTGTCTACTTTGTGTCTGCCGAAATTCCTTTAACTTGAAGACTCCAAAACCAAATCTTGGATATGCCAAGAGTCATGGATTTGAAAGCCACCAAATTAAAAGCCAAGTGCAAACCAAGGTGCATGCCAAAATTAACAAGACTATGTTTAGGAAATAGATGGATCCCACTAAGGAGGGAAACCCAACAAGATTAACTTTAAAATAAAATTTAAAAAAATCTCAACCGCGAAAAGTAAAAGTCATTTTATTTATCTTTTGAGATTTGAATTGTATTTTACTTTATTATATAGATATATATTTCAAGGCAAAGAAGAAATGAGATATATTGTCTAATAATACTGTTGCTAAGACAAGATATAAGTTTGGAAAAATTATACTCAAACCCTCCGAGGTTTATCAATTAATCACTTAAACCCCTGACATTTAAAATATTATATATAGACTCCTAAGGTTTATACACACGTAACACTTATACCCCAGTCGTTAATGTCTGTTAGTAAATTATACCTAGACTAGACCTTCTGAAATTTATAAGCGTATAACACTTGAACCTCTCAAATTTAAAATATTATACTTAAAACCCTTATTAGTTACAAAACTTACATAATTTATTAAATGACCAAATTGCCCCAATTGAAGATAGAATAAATTGTGTTCATTACCGTTTGACCCCTTATTTGATTTTTTAGTTTTATTCTAATAGATAGTATAATTGTATGCAAATGAGTTTTGAATTGAATTTTTTGATATATTTATATTGATTACTATACGCAGTTCATATATTTGAGTCACTTACTGACTTTGGCATCGAAGAGTCGACTTCCGGAGTTCCACTTTGGTCTCCAACTTCTTTGTTAGGTAATTGAAGTCCAACAAACTGACATATAGGTCGTCCAAATTTTCACATCAACATTACTAATTATGATTTTTTTTTAAATTGATTTTTTATTTTTGATTTTATTTCAATAAATGACATAATAAAATATGAATTTTAGTTGTAAAATTTAAAATATTTAATATTCTATTTTTAATTAGAATATTTTTAGTTTAAGTGAAATATTTTAAATTTGAGGGATCTAAATATTATACGCCTACAAACTTCAAATAATCTAGGTGTAATTTATTAACAGATATACTAACGAACATTGATGGTAGGACTTTACGTTTCAATGTTATCAGAACCGGACCAGTCATTGAGCCAACAGAAGGATCGGGTCAATGATTTATTGGTTCAACCATTGGATCAACTAATCGAATCGGTCACATAATAAAAAAATAAAAAATAAAAAAATTATACAGGATAAATTATACCAATAGTCCTTGAGATTTATCACCTATTACATTTTGGTCCTTAAAATTTGAATTTTATCAATTTAACTAACAAAGTATAAACATTAAGCAACTGAGATTTATCACCTATTACATTTTGGTCCTTAAAATTTGAATTTTATCAATTTAATCAACAAAGTATAAACATTAAGCAAATGTAGGGTCATTGAACATCACGTGTCAGTCACATTAAACATAAAGTCTTCTACCCTTTTTTTTTTTTTTTGAACTTTTTGCTTCTCTCTCTATCTCTATAATTCACCAAACCCAACTCCCTCAAAACCCACACCCCATCTTCGGGATCCCTTCAAATTTTACCCCTAATTCCTTGGTCCTGGTGGTTTATTTGTGAATTTCCAACCTCTAGGCCAAGGGTTCAAGCAGAGAAATTAGGGCAAATTTCAGATCAAGTTTCTTGGGCAAATTTCAAATCGAGCTGAAGCTTCTCGTTGCTTGAGTTAGAGAGATCGAGCTTCCTTGAATTTCTGCTCCTCACCTGAGAGTTGGGTGGTGGCCTGAGTGATTGCGCTCAATGCGAAAATGGGGTAAGGAATCTACGATACTACGATTGATTTAGGGCAAAATAGCCCAAAAAAACAAAATTTGTTTTTTATATGAGATTTGCAATTACAACCGTCTGGTTCACGGTTTTGGTCCAAAACCGGCCAGTTCAGTGATTTTTAAGCGATTTTCTTCCTTATGCGGTCTAACTACAAAACCGGACCATTTTAGGTACCGATTCATTGTTCAACCGGTCTGATCAACTAATCCGGTCCAATTTTGATAACACTGTTACGTATTACGCGCGTAGAAACATCAATAGGTCTTGTGTATAATATTTTAAATATCAGAGGATCTAAGTGATTAAGTGACAAACTTCAAGAGATTTGAGTATAATTTTTCCTATAAGTTCTATGGTTTAGTTGAGCCACAATCAACAAGAGGGAGTAAGAAATTCAGAATGCTGTCAAGCATCCCTATGGATAATATAGTAAAATTTTCTAATATTTTGTATTTTTTATCATCTTTTCACAACAAACTGTAAGAATATTTCTCTCTCCTCTTTTTCTCTCCAAGTAAACCAAAAAAAGAACATAAAACTAGTGCACATAAATTAAAAGGGGAAAAGGATAAAATGAGAAAATTACACAGGATATGTAATCTAAGCAACAGAAATGGCAATCACCCTTACTCTGCAAAGCAACCGGCGTTCCCAATTGAAGGCTTTCACTTGGTACTCCAGAGGCAGCTCACCATCATTTCACAACTGAATAGCAGATAGCATCCCGACAATTGTGCATCAGAACTGAATGGCCAGGCAAGGTTCGAAGTGCGTGATGAATTTAATTCAAAGAGCATTTTTGGGAGATGAATTCAATGCCCAAGCTCAAGCTCAAGCTCAAGGTAGCATCGCAAGCACTCTATAAGTAGCTGGAGAGACACAGCAGGCCAACCAGAACATAAATTCAGAAAGTTGGTTAACCGTGACAGAACATGACTATCAATTGCAGTAGCAGGGCTGCTACAAAGAGCGCAAATATATAAATTCTACTTGCATATACACATATCCTATAGAAAAACCATAAACTTATAATTTACTCGAAGGTAGGCAATGATGGTAAACCTGATGACTCGTATCAAGCCTTCATACAAAACTAACCTCATTAAACTCAAAAGGGTGCCTCAAGTGATTCATCCCAAACCTCGACACTTCCATTTGATACATCTTCACCCTCTTCTTCCATTGAGAGCCTAATATATTCCCTGTGGGCAAATTGGTCCCACTCCGTCAAAGTTGGATCCTCCCGTTCCTACTTGCAACAGAGATGCCAATTAGGACAGTACAATGCCCGAGAAGTAAACTATCAGCATTGCATATCTTGATAAGCAACGATGCAACATCTAGAATCACCAATAAAATGTTTAACGTACCTGGCGGATGAGAAATGGGTCACGAGATTCGAAACCCATAAACTTACTAAGGTTGAAAAGAATATTGAAAACATTCCCAGAAAGCTTGCATCCTTTCAAGTCATGTAATGTGATGCAATCTTCCCTCTGCAAAAAAAATACGATGTTACTGGAAATCAAAATATTGCAACTAAAGAAATCATTCAGGAACAAGATGAGACCTCTGGTGAAATCATGTCAACTATCTGACACAAGATATCCTTAAACAGCACTGCTTCTTGGGACATGCATTCCATTCGATGCAATTGTTCCTCATAAAAAAACTGCATCTCATTTGCTGTGAGCACCCCATTTCCATCCAAATCTATGCACTTAAACCTAAAAACCAAAGAAACTCACACAATGAGTGCAGCACAATTGTCACTGAACAATTATATATGATAGCAATAAAAGTTAGGCTTTATCAACCGCCACGTTCTAGTACAGAACTCCGGGAAATGCCTAGATGCCCGGTAATTACAGTATACATGAACCATTGAGGTTAAAACATGCCTAAAATACTATGAAGTATGGTTACTTCATTAAGGTCGACGTATGCATATCGGATACAATCTTCGTATTGAATACACATACACATCCAATAGTAAAAAAATAATTGGATACTTCACCAATACGTATCCACAATGCATGTTTGGGATAAGAAAAGTGCATAAACATAACAATATATAATTATTGATTTTAACCATTGTCTTTTTCTCTTGGATTCACCTATAAAGCAACACACAAAAAAATGCACACGACTTTGAAGACACGTGTTTCTTAAATACTGGTGCAGCTCGTTCCATCATTTCACACACACACACAGAGCACTGAGAGGGAACGACTGGTGCAGCTGTCGAGGAGAAGAGGAAGAAGCCGAAGAAGAAAAAGAATAAACCAAAGCCGAAGAAGAAGGAGGTGCGCGATGGCTTCGATTTTACAAGTTTGAAAGTACAAGTTATTAATTTTTTGTATTCTTTTTAAAGCATTTATTATTATAATTATCAAGTTGTCGAATAGTAGTAAAAATATAAAATACATTTTATTATAGACGCATCATAGGCGTATTTGTATCCAAAATTTTTAGATTTTGTCATATCGCTATATTTGTATCGTATCGTACTCGTATCCCATAGTTGTATCCATGCATCCTAACTAAAATATATCCCTTAACATAAAATCCAGCGTAGCACTGGCAGCCATGGTAAGGTATGGACATCTAACCAGTACCCATTTTGAAATGTAAAACAAATGAAATTGACATGAACTTGCAATACACATCCCATAGGTAAAAACATGTCATGTCACACTAATCGTCAACATGATGCTTTAAGCATTGTGAATAAATTGAGTCAGTTGAACCTAAAAAATGAAAATGAGTAATTTACAAGGTCACTGATTTTCAATATCTTCGTATCACTTATCTTAATCTTCCATTTCACAGGTGCAATTGCAAAGCTTGAATGTCCAGTGTGAGCACAGGCTCAAGTCAAGAGCAGCCAATTATGCAAATAAGGCCAGAGGGCAGGCATATATCTAATTAAACCCTAGTTTCACCATATAGATTAAATAAAATGCATATCGACACTGCCCTTGTGCTTGCAAAACAAAAAAGAAACACAGTTCGAATAATGTGTCAAGAGATTTATTAATCGGAAACCAATAGCCAGAAAAGTATAAAGAATACCAGTACTCAAGACTAGGCTCAGATGATTTGTCCTCCTCTGCGAGCATGAAATAAACAAAATCTTCATAATCCATCTTCCCTTCAACGTTGCTAGTAAACTTTCTTGGAACCTGAGAGATATTGAGACATATGTATGCGAAATCAATGGATCATAAACAATTAGTATGAATGTCCTACTACAAAAGATGTTGGCTCAATAGTCAATACGATACATTGCTTTCTATTATAATTTGAAAAATTAAAACAAACCTGTGAAAATATACGGTCAACAATCCTGAAGGTAAGAGCATGATTACCATATTTGATGAGGTTGTCCTTGTCGATCAGGAAATCATGGTCTGTATCCAGTTCCCAAAATTTGCAGTATATAACATAGAAGTGCTCATAAGAAAAGTACCTGCAGGTAAAGGAAAAGACAACTATATGATTTCAATCCATTATCTTGTTTTCTTTTAGCCATTGATACATTGCTCAATAGTCAATACGATACATTGCTTTCTTTTAGCCATTGATCTTGTTTTGATTTATTTGTGACCATTGATCATAAAAATAGTAAAAGGAGGACATTTTCCAGTGGAAAAATAGCGCAACTTTACACGTGTCTTATTGTCATTAGTGGAAAAAGGAGGTAAGGTAGTTGGACCCTTCTTCATGCTATTAAGTGCAGTTACCAATCAATACACCTCAATATGTTGGTAAACAAGATATATACGATACAATTATATGCCATTTATAATACATGATGAAATTTAAAAAGGCCATTTTTTTCAGTATAGTAATGCAAAGTGCAACGAAGTTTTTTCTGGATTGAGACTTAACATTGGGCATTATTTGGCTATGTGCCTGCTACCTCAGTAGACATAGACCTAACCTTTGACATTTCACACAACTCATGACCAGAAATGATGAACTTATATGCAAGGTGCCCGATGCAAGATCACTGTTTGGTCGAATTCCCAGCGTTACTTCACATCATTGGAATGTTTTGATAAGACACATCAGTGGAATGTGGTGAGCTAACTTCAAAATTTAGCTCAAAACAAACAGTCAAAAGGTCAGTCAACTCAGCAGGCAAGTCTACACACAGGGTTTACAGGTTTCAGAAACATAATACACAACATGTAAATTATACTAATGCTAGGACTTGTAAAATCGTCCAACTCAAACCCAAAACTAACTGACAATAGGTGGAGAGGCCTACAAGATTCATCGCTAGTTTAGAATGTATTAGTTTATCAATGTGGGAGCAGCTCTAATACTCCCCGGCACATGCAATCCTCAATCACATGTAGGCTTGTAGATAGTAGCCTAAATGTTTAGGGAAAGGCTTGTATACTAATTTAGGAGGTGTTATTGTACCAATGTGGACAATCTCTAATATGACGAAATGAACAGACAAAATTGTGATAAAAAAACAGACAATTTAATAGAAGCAAGCTTCTCCATTGGTGGGAGAGTCTGCATAGATAAAACTGCTCAAAGTTCTAACAACCATTTAAGCCAGTTTTGCAATTGGTTTTCAATACCTCAAAACTTTGTTAATGTCCTCTTCCTCATCAGCGTGTTGCATTGCTGCAGTCAGGTTTCCACGTTTCAGCTCCTTGAGGGTCAGATAGCCATTTCCAGATCTATTGATGTAGTAAAACATTCTGTATATGACCGTTTCAGCTGTAACATCAAAACAAAAGGTCATGTCCAATGCATATCAATACCCAACATCTCGTGTCCACCAAATTGAGTAAAGAACTAAAACAGGGAAAATCATAATAAATGACAATATCCAAAATAGCTGAAAAAGGTAACCAAAACAATTAACCAACATGAATATCAGTCAACTCTAAAAGATGCAAAATCATCCAAGTAAATAACAAGTAATACTTCATTAACTGCCATGCATCATATATTTTTCTGAAACAACAGCACCCTCGTCATTGTACTTTGGTTCAACAGAAACCATTGGAAACAGAAACCACTGCAGCCGTCATAGAGACAATATCTTGCAACAGAAGTAAAAGACCACCTAGGATGGCATCTTCACAAATGGTTATAGAGATCCATGACTAACATTAATAAGAGAACCATCCTCCCCCAAAGGAAACTACAGTCCAAGTGAACTATAGCTAAACAATCTTGTGATATCAACAGCTCCCCTGAATCATGAAAGCCAGTTTCCAAGACCCTGAAGAAACACCAAAAGGTCACTTGATGACGCAGCACAAGTATCATTTAACACGTGGGAGAAAAGACTTGTTTTTGTATTCCCACCACCCTAAAGTGGCAGAGAGCCCAAACTAAATCTCAATTCCGGAAGTCTGAGCATAACATTGCAAAAAGGCTTGAAGAAAGTAAACGAAATCCTATATCTAGGTTTTGATTTAGTATGCAAAGCACATTCACCAATTCCAAGAATTTCCACTCTCTCAATAAAACATTCTGAGTGATCTTAAAAGAAATCAACATTGCAGTATACTACTGTGGAACCTTGAACCCTTCTAGTACTTTTGTAGAAGTTTGAAACACTAGTTCAGATCCCAATAAAAAACCAATAAGGGTTTTTACTCATTTCAGCAGTTGCCTTAATCTTCATCAGTTGATCCAGTGTCTCTCTGATAGATTTGTTGGGCTCTTAGGTTGCATATTTCCACCCTACCTCAACTCATTCCAAGAATCTCTACTCACGTAAATGTTCCAAATAATTGTTCAAATATCAACAATGTGGTAAGAATCTTGCTAAGCAACTCTCTCTATAGGCATTAAACCAAACCTCGAAGTAAATTTCCACCAAAAACTACCCCAAGGTCTCAAAGATACATTTTAAGGGCTTACTAGTGTGCAGAAGGTATCCCTAGCCGCCTTATCTTGATATTAGCCCGACTGGCAGATAACTGGTGGTTTCCAGCACTTGTTTGTGAGCCATTTGACAAATTTAAAACCAATCACCAGTACTATATCTGACCATAACATACCAGCACAAACCATTAGTAATTATCAGATAAACAGAACAGACAGACTTGATCTGCTTACGTTAAGTAATCCTTTGGAATGGCCCCTAAGATGTGATTTGAGGCCTCTCTCTACGTCAAGTTTCATGAAAATCTCAACCTTGATTCATCACAGTTGGATTCACAATGACAATATCACATAAGTTCCACTTCTCGCTCTTACCTGCCTTCAAAGATTTTTTTTTTGATAGGAAACAAAACTTTCATTTCGTAGAAAGATGTAAAAATACATAAATGGTGGATAAGAAATCCACCTGCCTTCAAAGATTAAACCAATCCATTGAGCCGTCCGCGTGACTCACTGACCAATTTAACCAGCTAGTCCAGTCAAGATTTTAAATCACCGAGGAAAAACCAAAATCCTACCCAGCAGACTGCTATGCACCCACAAAAAAGGCTGTGGATGGTCAGATCAAAAGTGTCCATTCAGCAGAAAATTAAAAGGTTGATTTTTCAATAGCCAAAAACTGGAGTTTCAAGTCTGCAAGAGGTCAATGTACTAGGGCTCATGCCCAAATAGGGGCTTTCTTTCCTCTTGCATTTAAGAGCGTACCATATCTTTCCTGAAATTCAGGTGTACTCTGCAAGAATTCCAATCCCGGATGGGTAGCCAAAAGCTCTCGAAGAACAGGTTTGAAGTCTGCCTGCGTACAAGGTTTACAGATCAGAAAGATATAGCTTAATAGCCATTGGCGGACAACATTTATGGTAATTTAAATATCAGAGTAAGGAATTCTAAATTATCCCCTTACAGTTTGTATCGATATTATGCATAAGGCCAAACAAAAAAAGGAAATTGACAAGATTACGAATATCAATATTCACTAAGAACCAGAGAACACACCTGAGTAAGGTATTTGCAGTCTGATTGCTTCAGAATATTAAATATTTGTGTTGCTATGTCCATTGTCAGCATGTTTCCATCAACCCAATATTCCACGAATGCATCCCTACAAAAACAGCAAACATGCCATTAATGGTACATTGCGGACTCACTCAGCAGCATCTAATATTCTGTGAAATCCATAAATGACACCTGCCTCCTCAACAAAACTCACTCACAAAACAATATAAAAATGAAAAATAAATTGAAAAACAAGTGGTAGATTGCATGTGTGCCAACAAGCGAACATAACAAAGAGAGAGGGAGAGACATCACAAATTATCTAAGTGGCATCTACACTACGTTCCAAAATCAATTGGCAATGAATGGAATGGGCCCTCAATTATATAAACCAACCTTCGTGATCCTAATTATCTGACGTGGATACAAGTTCTTTCTCTTAATACCCTCCCTCATGTGGAAACCAGGCTCGCCTGTAGGGTCAACAAACAAATAAATAACTATGCATATAAAAATTCAAATGGGCAAGAGACTTGGTCCACTGATTACACAATGCCCAACTCTAATATCATATTAGAGCATCTAATTCAAAACCAATTGACAGTGGGTGGAGGGACCCATCTAGCATATAAATCAACCTAGGTGATCCTAATTATTCGATGTGCCATACAAGCACTGTGAAGAATTAAAATACTTGAACCGTTAATTGACCATTGCACATACACGTGAGTGGTGAAGAGAAAAAAACCCACAATACAGATCATTGAAATCTTTTACTAAAATGGAAAGAAAATGAGACAAAATAAACTCAAGAGCTGGACAAATAAGAATGATACAATTGCATCCTCAAGAAAATGTATGCATCCATAAATTAACTCCCTCGATGGGACAACAAGAAAATGCACCCCCTGGGTATGGGGTGGCAAAGGTGTTTTCAAGGCATGCAGCAGATATGGACTTGCTAAATCTGCATGGGAAGTTTTAAGCGAGAAATCAACTTAATGCCAACTTCAAAAAATATGTGTTCAACTGTTTCTACAAGACTACAACATATAAGAACATTAAATTCACAACAGAATAAATGCTAACGAAACTGCAAAGCAGCACCATGACTCTGATCCTGTTTGTGGTTTGATGCATGTACATTATTGCTAAGGCCTGCACCCAAATTGCAGACTCCAATGATTACAATTTTAGATAACTGGTATGGATATTTATTCATTCCACACCTGTCCCTCACCACTATCAACTGGGAAATTATATAAAAGATTGCAGCAACCTTGAATTGTGTGTCATTTAACGGAGGAAGAGGGATCCATGTAACCAACCCCAAATAGTTGTGATAAAAGCTTTGTTGAGTTGAATTAAATCAATATATTCGTAGTTAATTTTTATTCTTAACCTAAATAATCAATTTATTTGAAGCTAAAATCTATATAAGAGACAATAGTAAGTTAGTAACAAATGGCCGATTAGAGAAACTTAAGCAGGAAGTATTTACATTTATGAAAGATACCAAAGAGGTAAACTGATTCTTCACCAAGATAGTAACCAGTAAGTTCCAAGAACAAATGGGTTACTTATCAATATTCTTTCTTTTCTAGCAAATAGTTTTTTTTTGGGAGGAGGCAATGCTTATTGCTTGATGGCTTGCCAATGGAGTTAAGAGAAACAGAAAGTGGCTCCATGAGGTGAATAAATTGGCCAAGCAATGGTTAAACAAAACTGCATTCTTTATATCCTATTTCCTCAGATACCATATAAAGAAATCATCTTACGAGAGCTCAACAATTTGCAAGGAAATGATTCTTACTCAAGATCCTTTAGATTTTGTTTTATCAGATCTCTTGAGTAAACACAACTTCATGCCTATAGTTGCATACCTGGTTACTATCCCCGTACTGTTGGTGTCAATCTTCTGAAAAAGCACGGAAGAAAAAAATGATGGTAGCTCACATACTTCTTTTGTGACCGATTTAAATTCTGCCAATCAAAATGAAAGGGATTATTCTGGAAACAAATAGCGGGCAAGAAGGAATATGAAAGAAAATGTATCTTTATAGAATCAGAGCACGGATATATCTTACCATGTGATTGCAAGCCATCAATATTACCATTAAAAAGGTCATTGATCCTACTGAGACATTGTTTTCTTAGTTCTTTTGGTGGTGGACGACCATTTTGGAAGTAGAACTGCAAGCACATAGGTATATAAGTTATCCTCAGAATTGATGGCTTACATGCAAAGAAGAAAGCAAAAGTTCAAAACACAGATAGTACAACTACCGCAAGGCACTAAAAGTGAGTCAAACCTGCGGTATGACTTCTGGCACAGGTACACCGACAACTTTAAGTGGAGGACCTAAAGAAGGGATAGAGCTCTGTTGCATAGCACGTGGAGAACCCGAAGCACTTCTAGGTGAAAGCGGAGGAGCACAGCCAGCAGGAAATATAGAAGGCAACATATTACACCCAGAAACATTTGAGGTGGAAGAGATCCCAGGGGCACTAAAAGAGGCAACTGCTTTTGCACCATGGATTAAGGATTTCACCTGCAATCATGTTCAAAAAGAATGCAATCCCAGATGGATAAACTGTATTAATCACAAAGAAAATAACGAGGAAATAGGGAAAAACATAAAGATGTGAAAAAAGTATGGGTGAGACTATTCTCACTCCAAAAATATCCATTCCAACCCCAATTAGTTTCTTTTTGACAAACTACTAAGCTCATCCCTTATATACCCATTCCATTAGTAACTAAGTCCACCTCATGCTATATACACCATTTTAATAAGTAATTTAAAAAACAAGAAAGAAAAATTTATCAAAACCCAAAAGAAAACAAGAAAAAAAATAAAAAAACAAAAGAAAAAATTTGTCACTAGAAAAATAAAAAATGAAACAAGCTTTCTAATTTACAAACGACACAAGCTTGCCAAACAAAAAAAAAATTCTATTGTAAATAGCCTTTATTGCCACAATTTTAAACAATTTGAATGCAAATATATATACACACACACATAAACCCTAAATCAAATTATTCAACTTGACAAAGTTACCAAAAACACAATAACAATAATGGAAATTCACACAGCACACATAAAATCAAACATATAATTAAATATAGAAGTAATACTAGTATCTCATTACAAAAATTTATATTGCAAAAGTACTTTTGTGAGTGTATGAGATGAAATAATGAATGAAACCTTAATTTTGAGAAGATATAAGGTAGACTTACTTATTAAAGAGGTGTATATAGCATGAGGTGGACTTAGTTACCAATGAGGTGGGTATTGAAGGGGTGAATTTAGTAATTTGATAATAAGAAATTAAATGGGGTGATGGGAATGGATATTTGTGAGGTGGGAATAGCCCCACCCAAAAAGTATATAGACACTAACATTCAACTAGCATATTTAGAAGCCAAAAAGTACTTCTAGATTCTCAAGCCTGAAGAGACTTAATGCAGCAGTCTCTCTGAAAAAACAGCATTAATTATGAATGAAAAATCTTAAAAAATTAAAAACATGCTGTCATAACAAACTGGTAAAAACTTGCACGATTCATCACAAAAGTTTTAATTTCTTTGATCCGTACGCGATTCATTATTTTAAAAGGGACATTCTGTGATCATCTGGTACTTAATAAGTAAAGGCTCTGGTGAGATTATTTGAAAACACATTGAGAAATTGCTCAGTATTGAAAAGCTAGTGTCCTTAACAAAATGTTAGAATCGATTATGTTGTGGAGACAAATACCAGTCGGCTGGTTTCTGGAAGCGATAACCACTGTGCAAACAATTCCTCGGCTAGTTGAGGGCTGGTTTTAAGAGCGAAAGGAGATACCTCTGTAAGCTGCAACAGTTCAGTGTCCAGTGATGTCACATCTCCTACGAGTTCCATATCCATCATATATACAGTATTCTACACCTCCAAGAACTCAAATTCCACTTCGAAACCCTAGATCTTCAATCTTCAATCGAAGAACAGCCCCCTAAAAACCTACTCATCGCTATAAACGGCTCCTCCTTTCATTGCCACAATGCTTCGTCCTTTAAAGTCTATTCCACAATCCAAAATCCAGAACCCTAGGTTTCAACGATCGAACACTTATAAGATTACCAAAAAAAAAGATCGACAATCGGCAACTAGAGACGAAGGTTGTGATAATCAGAAAAAAAGTTTGGTTATGATTTTGGTACCAAGTACGTTCTAACTTTCTACTAGAATATGAAGAGACGTGGATGAACTCATTTTAAAAATCCAATCTAATTTGTTCGCATGTGAGCACTGCATGACAAAAACATGAATGACACTTTTGTAGTCTTTTATACCTAAAATATCTTTATATTTTTTTAAATATAATTTTTATATTTTATCCTCAATTAAAAAAAATTAATATAATCTATTTACATAAAATTAAATAAAGTGTTTCCATATTTTATCAAAACACTGTTTGGAAGTTATTTTATTTTTAATTTTTTTTTTAGGAATTTGGATTTCAAATATCAGTAGTTAGGGGATATTTGGGTTTGAATTAAAATGTAAACAGAAATAGATACTTATATACAATCATAAAGATCTAAAATTACCCATCTAGAGACAAAAGTTTTGATGATTGGATGAGAAGTTAATTTAGGAATTTGGTACCAAAAATTGCAGAAAAGCGTTTTGGACGCTGTATAATACGAGAGGGAGACGATACGAGTGAAAACTTTCTAATAGAATATGGAGGGACGAGAGTGAATTCAATTTGAAAAATCAATTTAATTTTTTGCATGTGAGCGTTGAATAACAAAAAAAATGTATCAATATTTTTTAAAGTGAATGACATTTTGTAGTCTTTTGTACAATAAAATATCTTTATATTTTTTTTTATATGTTTCCAAATTAAAATGTTTATATTTTACCCTCAATCAAAAAGAATAACAATATGGTCTATTTAAATAAAATTAGATAAAGAGCTTCAATATTTTCCCAAAACACTTTTAGGAAGTTATTTTATTTTCAAAATTTTTCTTTGAAGAATTTAGAATTCAAGGATTAGTAGCTTGAGAAATTTGGGTTTGAATTTAAGGTTAAATATATTTAGATACTTATATATAGGTGTAAAGATCGAGAATTGCCCACCCAGAGACGAAAGTTTTGATGATCAGATAAGGAGTTAGATTATAATTTTAGAACCAGGAATCGCAGAGGAGCGTTTTGGACGATTTATAAAGCGAGAGGAAGACAAGATGAGTAAAAACTTCCTAATATACTATGGAGGGACGAGGGTGAACTCAATTTGGAAACCCAATTTAATTTGTCCATGTGATCATTGCGTGACAAAAAGATGTATTAACATTTTTTAGAGATATGACACTTTGTAGTTTTTTATACCCTAAAATATCTTTATATTTTTTTATATGTTTCAAAATTAAAATTTTTATATTTTACCCTCAATAAAAAAAAATAACAATATGGTCTATTTAAATAAAATTAAATAAAGAGCTTCGATATTTTACCAAAATTTTTTATGATGCTACATTATTTTCAAATTTTCTTTAAATAGTTTGGAATTCAAATGTTAGCAGCTACGAAAATTTGGGTTTGAATTAAAGATTAAACAGATATAGATACTTACATATAATCATAAAGATCAGGAATTGTTCACCCAGAGACGAAGGTATTGATTATCAGATGAGGAGTTAGGTTATGATTTTGGTACCAGGAATTGAAGAGAAGCGTTTTAAGCATTTTATAATAGAATATAGAGTAACGAGGTGAAGTCAATTTGAAAATCCAATTTAATTTGTCTGCATGTGAGCATCGCGTGACAAAAAGATGTATCAATATTTTTTAGAGGGAATGACACTTTGAAGTATATTGTACCTAAAATATCTTTATATTTTTTTATATGTTTCAAAATTAAAATTTTTATATTTTACCCTCAATCAAAAAATATAACAATATGGTCTATTTACATAAAATTAAATAAAGAGCTTCGATATTTTACCAAAACACTTTTAAGAAGCTACTTTATTTTCAATTTTTTTCTTTAAAAATTTTAGAATTCAAAGATCAGTAGCTAGAGAAATTTGGGTTAGATACTAATATATAATTGTAAAGATCGAGAAGTGCCTCCCAAGAGACGAAGGTTTTGATGATCGGACGAAGAGTTAGGTTAGGGTTTTAGTATTAGGTGATGATGTACAAAATTGTCTTGTTCAAGATCAACAATCAAGAATGTGTACGGGTGTAATTAATGAGCAATTAACAAGCAATCAATGACAATCAAGAAATTAAAACGGTAAACAGAGAACCAACACAGAGATATATAGTGGTTCGGTCCGGATGACCTACTCCACTCTCGGGAACGACAGCGGTGGCTTGAGTCTTTTATTAATAAATAACGGTCACCAGAGAGTTACAGTGTTTAGAGAGAGAGAGAGAGAGAGAGAGAGAGAGAGAGAGAGAGAGAGAGAGCAAGGTGCAGAGGGATGTGTGTCAAGATGCCAAGATGTCAAGATGTCTCTCCTAGTGGAGAGAGCTTACATTATATAGGTTCACTAAGACGGTGACGTGAGGAAGGGGTCTTTCACTACTTTGGTAAGTACAATCTCAGTAGGAATAGATCTATTTGGCAAACACAGTTAAGGTAGGAATAGATCTCCGTATCCCGATATTCTTTCCTTGTGCTCCTATTCAGTCGGGGGAAGATCCTGATTCGGATTGGGCTCGATCCTCTTCTTGGACTTGACTTGACTTGAGCAGGCTTGGACTTGTATTGGAGTACCGAAATCAAGAGGAGTAGAGAGGAGAGGCGCCTAAGGGGCTGCCATGGGCGGCGCCCAAGGGACCTGCCCAGGCGGCGCCCAAGGGGCTTTGGGTGTTGACCTCTGATATCTTTTCTTCTAATGGGTTGACTCAACTCCGTTTGGGCTCTTCTTTGGGCTTTCTCGGTTTATTTTAATAGGGCTTGGCCTAGGTAAATTTGGGCTCGTCATTTGCCCCCATGCCCCGAGCTCTGACTTTCTCGAGAGGAAGGGGTTGAGGGCATGCGCTTTAGCTTCATCACGAATTTTCTTACTTTCCACGGCACCTTTTCATTTTCGGGTCATTTGCTGAATTTACCGGTATATATATATATATATTTTTTACTGCATCCTCGTCTATAAATAGAGGTCACTGTTCCATCTTCCTCATTCTTTTCTCACTTCTGGAGGCCTTTCTCAAAGAGTATTCTTCCAAGCTTACTTTATTGAGCTTCTCCAAGAAGCTAACTCACCAAGCTTCCTCAAGAAGCTTTGCCAAGCTTCCCCAAGAAGCTTTACCTCCTCTATATAAAGGCCCTCAAAGAGTTCACTGTTCATCTCCATTTCTTAGGTCCTCCCCATTTTTTCCTTTGGCCTTCTCTTCTTTCAACCCAAGGAAAACAATGAAGACTAGGAGCCAAGAAGAGGAGCCGCCCAAGGGGCTGCCATAGGCGGCGCCCAAAGGTCCTGCCCTCTTGTGGATGTTGGTTTCAATCCCAATGTTGGCGGTCGCAGTGTTAAGGGGACGCCCGTAGTCGGAGAGAGGCCCTTCGGCATTCTTAGTTCAAGGTTTGGTTCGAGGAATGAGGCCTCAGTCAATCCCTTTAGTGTATCAATAAGGGCTCAAGGTGCAGGTGGGCAGCGGAGTAGATCTTTAATAGAGATAGAGGGCAGCACCCATGGTCTGGGCGGCGCCCCAGGCTCCTCAGGTGGCGCCCCTGGTGTAGTGGGCGGCGCCCAAAGGTCCCCAGGTGACACCCCAGGCGTGGTGCAGTCCCCCCTTCACGAGTCCAGGAAACGATCAACCACCGATTTGGATAGGTCAAGCTCTCGAGGTATGTTTTAGTGTTCTTTTTGCTCTTCTGTCGATATGATAATTTTTTTCTTATCAATGGCTTGAACTTGCTTCCGCGGGTATTCATTTAGATGAGAGGGAGCTTGCTGGAGACCTCGACAGAGGTCCAAGTGCGGAGGGAGGCAATGTTTCTAAGGTAGCCTCTATACTTAGCTCATTTAATTGCGGTGAAGACATTTCCGACATAGTTACTTGGTATCGTATTCCACCCTCTGTGATGTGCCGTCGTCCCAAGGCCGACGAGTTTGCATGCTGTGACTCTTTAGACGAGATCATCGTCTACGAGGGCATGTTGGAGGCGGGCCTGCGATTTCCTATCCTTGGGCCCATATGTCGGATTTTAGGGCACTTGTCTCTGGTCCCGAGGGGGCTGGCTCCCAATGGTTGGAGGGTGATCATAGCATTTTTTACATTATGGCGGTTGGTTCACCCTGCTACTGTTCCTCCGCCGTTCGAAGAGTTTCTATCTACATACACGCTTCGTGAGAACCCCGCTCCTTACCAGGGCTGGTACCGCTTCGCTCCGAGATCGGGCAAGCTTATTACCGGGCTCACATCCAACCTTTACAAATGGAAGAGGAGATTCTTATTTGTCGGAGGAGAATGGGCTTCCGAGTCCGACCGCGACGTGGTGCCCACACGATGGGATACAATCCCAAAGACCACAAAAGGTAAAAATTTCACATTTCGCTTCTGCCTTGATTATTACCTATTTTTTCTTACGGTGTCACTGTCTCTTTTCAGCTCCACCGACTCTAACTTCGGATCAGGAGAGGCTGCTCAAGATGGTCCGTAACAATCCGACCAGAAAGTTCTCCGAAATTATGTTGGCATTTGATGTTTCTACAGCTTTTTCAAGGCCGAGGAGAAAAGGTACTTGGCTCATTTCGTGGTCCTTTTGAAAACACAGCATGATATGGTTCTTGACTTACACTGGCTCTGCAGGTCTTCCTATCGATAGGTCAATAGTGAGGGAAGTTCTTACTTCCAGGGTGGCGCCTTCTCCCCCTCGCCTTTCCCCCTCTCGCCCTTCCAAGAGGGCGAAGTCCAGTGCCCCCAATTCTTCTCGACCAGAGTCCACTGGTCAGGCTAGTCTCACAGAGGCGGACCCCTGGTAATGTTCCTCCTCCTTCCTTGATTGATGTCTCCTCACCCCCTGAGAGATTGTTCCTGCACTGCTAAAGGGGCTGAGGCTCTAATGCCGTCTCCCGCCAGTACGGAGGACCTGCCAAGTTTTCCCACTTCGGGTGCTCCTCCAGTATCTATGCTGCGGGACATGAGATTGGCAAAGGGGAGGCTTCGAAACTTCGTGACAGACGTCGAAATTCAAGAGGTTGTTTCTCGAGGTCCAGAGGGCGTAGTTAATGCTGTTGTGGAGGGCTTTGCATTGGTAAGTTCTGCTCCCCTTGCTTTGCATGCGGCTTCTTCGTAATACTTTGGCTTTATTCCTGACTCTTCTTGTGTTTTCATCTTTGAATGTTTATAGGTGGTTGCTCCCTTACCCTGCTTGTTCAACAACACTCTGAAGATCAGAGAGATAGTCAACGGCCAGGCGATGGAGAGGCAGACACGTGAGACTGTCGAGGAGCAGCTAAGACTTGAGCGGCAGGCTCGAGAGGATGCTGCGGAGCTTTCACGGCAGGCACGAGAGGATGCCGAGAAACAGTTGAGGCTCGAGCGGCAAACACGAGAGGATGCCGCTGAGGAGTTGAGGCGAGCGCACGAGAGGACAGCCCAGCTTGAGGTTGACCTTCGCGTAGCACTCGAGAGAGCTACCCGGGCAGAGGCTCATTCTGCGGAGATGGAGAGGCTGAGGGACGCCGCTGAGAGGGATAGGGCTGGTGTCTTCATTGACGGCTACGAGAAGCTCAGGAGGAAGGTCACAGTGGCATACCCTTACAATGACTTCTCTATCTTTCAGCCTCATGATGTCCCTAACTCTGATGATGATGAGAGGGATTATGTGAGTGGGAGCAACGAGGGTCACTAGGAGTGATGCCTTTGTACTCCTATTCTTTTTGTTGACATACTATGTCTATCTTTTGTAAAAAGCTCATGGGCTTAAATGAAACACAACTTTTGTTGAAAAAATATTTTGAAATTTTATTTCACAATTCCAAGTAAACATTTGAAAGAAAACATAAAAAAATGACTAAAAGGTAAATAGTCTAAGTGGTGGCCCTCAACTCATGACTTGCTGCCCCCAGCTACTGGTGATATTTCTTTAAGTGCTCTGCATTCCATGGATGGGCTAGGGTCTTTCCCTCAAAGTTTTGAATTTTGTAAGTTCCCGGGCTTACTACCTCTGTGACGGTGTGGGGACTTTCCCAGGTGGGTCCCGATTTTCCTTCCCAAGGGTCTTTGGTGGACAGGATGACCTTTTTTAAGACCAGGTCCCCAGGTAAGAAAGACCAAGGCTTCACCCTTGAGTTGTAGTACTTGGTCATGCGACACTTGTACTATGCATTCCTGAGCATGGTTATCTCCCTCTCCTCCTCTACCAAGTCGAGGTTGATGCGGAGGCCTTCTTCATTACTGGTAGGGTCATGATGGTGGACCCTAAGGGAGTGTACCCCGATTTCAACGGGTATCACTGCCTCTGTTCCATAGGCTAGAGAGAAAGGGGTCTCACCCGTAGGACTTCTTGGTGTGGTTTGATAGGCTCATAGTACTCCTGGGAGTTCGTCTACCACTTCCCTTTCGCAGTCTCCAATCTAGCTTTCAGGTTGCGAAGTATGGTCCGGAAAGTGACCTCTGCTTGGCCGTTTGCCTGTGGATGGGCAGGGCTGGAGTGGGGCTGCTTGATTTGGAGGTCTACACAAAAATCGTTGAGGAGTTTGTTGTCAAACTGCTTGGCGTTATCACTCACAATGGTGTGTGGTATCCCAAACCGGCAGACTAGACTCTTCCATATGAAGTCTTTGTCTTCTGGTCTGTGATCTAAGGCTTTGGCTTCTGCCCACTTGGTGAAGTAGTCAATGACTATGACTACAAACTTACACTGACCTCGACTCACAGGGAGGGGACCCAGAATGTCGATTTCCCACATGGAGAAGGGTCATGGGCTCTGGATGGTGGTGAGCTCTTCGGGTGGTTGTCTGGGCACAGTTGCAAAACGCTGGCACTTGTCACATCTCATGACAAAGTCTTTGGCGTCTCGGATCATAGTAGGCCAATAATATCCCGGCCTAACTGCTTTATGGGCCAATGCACGCCCTCCTGAATGGTTTCCACATACCCCCTCATGGATCTCCCTCATGACATAGTCAGCTTCTTCGGGGGTGAGGCAGCAGAGTAGTGGGAGAGAATGACTTTTCTTATAAAGGGTGTTCTGTAGGATGATATACCTGGACGCTTTCATCCTTAATCTTCTGGCTTCTACTGGGTCGTCTGGGTTAGTACCCTCTTCCAGGTAAGCTCGGATAGGAGTCATCCAGTTGGATTCTGAGGATGTGCAGTGGACCTCTTCCTCTGGTTTGGTGGTGCTGGACTCGAACTGGTGACTCGTTAGTGCTGGACCCATGAGTATATTGGCAGAGACAAACTTTGCGAGGGCGTGTGCCATATCATTCTCTTCCCTAGGCACATGGTGGATGTCGAAGCAGACAAACCTTGTGAGTAGGGCTTGGACCACCAAGAGGTACTCTTGCATCCTTTATTCCTTGGCTTCAAAATCTCCCCTCACTTGGTTGACTATGAGCTGAGAGTCACTATAGGCTATGAGGTTGAGCGTTTCCATCTCCAAGACTAACCTTAGGCCCGATATGAGTGCCTCATATTCTGCTTGATTATTTGATGTGGCGAAATGTAAGGAGACAGAATACTTCAAGGGCGTGCCATGCGGGCTGATCAACACTAATCCGGCTCCACCACTTTCGCTAGTGGAGGACCCATCTACGTAAAGCTTCCAGGATGGTGTAGTGGGTGATGGGGAAGAGTGTGATGAGGGCTGAGAGGGCAAAGCATCAGGAAGGCTGGGCGGCGCCCAAGGCCTAGTGGGCGGCACCCTTGGCAAGGTGGGCGGCGCCCAGGGCCGCCCAATCTGCAGAGCTGCCTTATCCTCCTTCTCCGGGTTGTGGTTTTCTCCTTGGGCAACATCTGGACTGGACTCCTGGTGGGTGGAGTCAATGTGCATTGAGTAGGTGGGCGCCTGGTACCTCTTCTTGTGAGTCGCGTAAGTACGTGGACTCCGCTACGAAATCTGCGAGGGCTTGGGCTTTGATGGCAGCCCTAGGCTGGTATTGTACGTCGAATTCGCTCAACTCCACAACCCACTTGAGCAATCTGCCAGAGACATTGTAACGCCCCAAATACCACCCTGGACGGCATTACATTCTAAAACCATTTATACCATGAGAGCAACTAATAAAAACCCATAAATAACAGGGGGTCCTTAATTTAACAAAATTTGGGCAGAGTCTCCTTTGTTCGGGGAGCTCTACCCAAAACACAACCTGTGCAATTATACTACATTGACCACACCGGGTCCATTGATTCATAAAAATACTTACAACATTATCCAAAAGAATATGCCAAACAATAACATCTACATCCCAAAAGAATTAAACTACACTTGGCAGCGGAAACATAAAAATAATGTTAGACTTTACATTGCCTCAAAAGGAACTTCCTAGTTTATCACAAAAGAAAATAGAACACTAAGCATCTCCCTCGGGATCTACGTTCCCTTTTATGGGAGCTTTCCAATGTCCCGACTCGTCAGTTCCGAGCTCCTCCTCTAGACAAGACCTGAAATATGTTGTTTGTAGGGGGTGAGCACTAGGCTCTGTAGCAACATTCCTCCCAAACTTGAACAAGGTTTTAGAAAAAACATAGAAAAGCGGTCGGTCTCATTTTACAAATAGCATATGTAATTTTTGAAGTAAAACCTGGACATTTTAAACAGATCTCAAGTTTACGAACAACAATAAAGTTAAACGGAGAGGTGAAACCAATTACCAACCATGAGCCATACAATTTCCAAAAGTAAACCAATAACCCACATCGGATATAATATTGTCCTTTTTGGCATGAGCATCCTTATAAGGAACCTCTCACCCTCAAGGTCTTGTTTCTTTGGTATGAGCATCCTTACAAGGAACCTCTCACCCTCAATGTTTTGTTTCTTTGGTATGAGTATCCTTACAAGAAACCTCTCACCCTCAATGTTTTGTTTCTCAAGCATCCTTACAAGGAACCTCTCACTCATGTTCATCCAAACACCATACAAGAAATACCATACCAACAATTTTCTCAAATAACAAACAATTCCACAAATCCCCCAATTTATCACAATTTCCCCAAATCCACAATTCTCACAAGTGATATTTCGATAGAGCAATTTAAGAAAACACATACGAGAGATCATTCACAATATCATTTTAATTCCCAACACCAAGCACTAGAGTTTTCAAAACCAAGATTGAGTGAATATAGAGAGGAAAATCCATATTTCTCAAAAACTAGGATTGAGAGCAAAAACAAGAGATTTAGTAGTTACCCAACCATAACATTGTTTAAAACATGATAATATTTGCATAGACATCAAGAATTAAAGGTTTCCTAACATACATCTAGGATTTTAAGTCAAAAGATACACACACACACACACACACACACACACACACACACACACACACACACACACATATATATATATATAGCCCTAGCCTCAATGAACAAGAGTGAGAGAAAACCCCTATCTTGAAATCAAGAATTTCAAACCAAAGCCCAAGCTTTAGAGACTCTTTTTCTCCCTTTTCTTCTTCCCTTTACCTTCTTCTAGGGCTCTAAGAGATGTGGGTTGAGAGTGAAATGTATGAAATGAGAGAAAATGTAGTGTAAATGGGGTTTTAAACCCAGCTGCCCCGAATTTTACTGTTCATAGGCTGTTTTGACATCGTTTCGTTATCTGGGCATAACTCTCTCATCCGAGCTCCGATTGAGATGATTCAAGACGATATGGAACGCTAAGAAAGAGTTCTACAACTTTCATGATTTGAGTTTTGAGAGATATTGGCTGCATCAAGGTCGAAATCGAGCTTGAAGTTGCAGCCAGTGCACAGTTCACGTGTACTGTTCACAGCTGTTTCATCCCCCTTTTTTTTTTTTTTTTCATTTCCAATCCATTCCTAAGCCAACCAAATCCATCTCAAATCTCTCCAACACATATTTCTACACCAAACCTATTTAATACAAGTTATGGGACCTAAAATTTCATATTTTCACTTATTAAAACTAAATTTCAACTATTATTTCCACTAACATTTTAAATCTTTACTTTTCCAATCTACCAAATTCAAACACACATCACTACACATATCCACATTTTTACAACAAATATTTATTATATATCTATATCCATATATAAAAGAAAATGCGGGGTGTTACAGACATCATGCTTCCCCAAAATTCTTTTAAGTAGCTGATCCGTGACAACCATGATGGTATGGCTCTGGAAGTAATGGCGCAGGCGTCTGGCTGCAGTGACGAGGGCGAGAGCTAACTTTTTCAGTTCTGAGTACCTCACCTCCGCCCCTCGATAGGCTCTGCTGACATAGTAGACGGGCTTTTGGATGCCTCCATCCTCTCTGATGAGGACAGAGCTTACGATAGAGGGTGAGAAGGAAAGGTAAATGCAGAGAGTCTCTCCTGACACAGTATGGGAGAGTAGCGGTGGTGTAGCAAGGTAAGCCTTGAGTTTCTGGAAGGCCTCCTCGGCGTCTGGGCTCCACTGGAAAGACCTGTGAAAGATCTTAAAAAAGGGTAGACACTTATCTGCAGACTTAGAAACAAACCTGTTGAGGGCTGCTATTGTAACACCCCAAAACACACCCTGGACGGCATTACATTCTAAAACCATTCACAACATGAGAGCGACTAAATAAATTCCATAAATAAAGAAATTTCATTCCTCATATATCATGTCCATAGCATTATCCCAAAAGAATAGGCCCATTTTGGCATTTACATTCCAAAAATCAAATAATGTAGCGCAGCGGAAATAACAAAAGAAAACTAGACTTTACAAGGTTCAAAATGAATATCCTAGTCTAGTACAAAAAGGAAAGGAGGTCGCTCTATGCATCCACCTCGGGGTCCACGTTCCCTTCTACGGGAGCTTCCCAATGTCCTGGCCCGTCAGTTCCGAGCTCTTCCTCTAGACAAAGACCTGAAATATGTTGTTTGTAGGGGGTGAGCACGAAGCTCTGTAGCAACATTCCTCCCAAACTCTAACAAGGTTTATAAAAGCATATAAAATGGCCGGTCTCATTTCGCAAATAGCATATATAATCTTTGAAGTAAAACAGAGACATTTTAGTAGATCTCAAGTTTAAGGAACAACAGTAATTGAATGAATAAGTGAAACCACTATACAGTTAGCAAACCATTTTCAAATATAATCCAGTCCACCATACACAGTTTCCAACAATTCTTTCGGTAGGTGGCATACTTTAGGGTAACCTCCACCTCCGTTTAGATCGTCTTTGATTCTCAAGCATCCTTACAAGGAACCTCTTGAGAATGGGTGAGCATCCTTACAAGGAACCTCTCACAAATCATTACATGGCTTCCCAAGCATCCTTATAAGGAACCTCTTGGGGAGGGGGGAGCATCCTTATAAGGAACCTCTCACAAAGCATTACATGGCTTCCCAAGCATCCTTATAAGGAACCTCTTGGAAAGGGGTGAGCATCCTTATAAGGAACCTCTCACAAATCATTACATGGCTTCCCAAGCATCCTTATAAGGAACCTCTTGGGAAGGGGTGAGCATCCTTATAAGGAACCTCTCACAAATCATTACATGTGTATCTCAAACAACCCAACCAAGAAAAATACATGAAATCACCATAAATACTATTTTGTTGTTCAATATGAAACACTAAAGTTTTGAAATCAAGAACATATGAGTAATCAAACTTTGGAATCATTACAAATGAATATTAAGCTTGGAGTATAAAGAATAAAGGCGCACCAAGCTTGAAAATCATGGATAAAGGAGAAATTAGGATTTAAAGGAACAATCATGTATGGAAATACATAACAAACGTCTATCAAGGTGTGAAATCAAGAACAAATGATTATGAAGCTTAGAAATCAAACCAAAAGAACATTCAAATCTTGGAACCAAGAATAAAGAATATCAAGTATTGAATATCAAGCTTAGAATTCAAAACAAAGGGGCAATCATGTGTTGAAATCAATAACAAGGGAGAAGTCAAGAGACAAACACATTTCCCTTGAAGACTAGGGTTTGGTAGCAAGCAAGGAGATTAAAGGGTTACCCAACAATCACAATATTTTCCACATGGCATCAATTGCAAGAATAGCAAGAATTAATGATTTGATAGCATACATATAACATTTAGAGTGAAGAGATACATATAAATAAACTTAGCCTCAATGTAAAAGAATGGAAGAAAACCCCTACCTTATGCTCTTGAAGTTTTAGCCACATACCCAAGCTTCAAGATCTCCTTCCTCCCTTCTCCTTCTCTTTCTTGTCTTCTCTTAGGGTTCTAAGAGATGTGGGTAAGGGTGTAGTGAAAGTGTATAGGAAGAGAGGAGAAGAATGGTGTTCTTGAGGAATTTCGGTTTTGATTTCTATGAGGTGTGAATCTATCTTGATCTTGGTGTTTTTCCCTTTCTTTATCTCCTCCTAGGGTTCTAAGATGTTTGTGGTGAGGATGAGATGAAGAATGGGGCAAATAGGGCTTGGAATGGGGTTTTAAAACCCAAAATCCCGACTTTTTTACTGTTCGGGAAGGCTCCAGTCAAAGGGTACCGGTACCAATTAGCTACTGGTTCGGGGGTACCGGTACTGGGTACCGGTACTGTTCGGTACCGGTACTGGGTACCGGTACTGTTTGGCTGCTTCGACTTCTAGGGCAGTTTTGACCCCTTTAGAGGTCGAATTGGAAAATTTCCAAGAGATACACTTTTGTAGCCCTAGATGTCTACTATCTACTGCCAAAATTTCAGATCAATTGGATGTAAGAATAAAAAGTTATGGCTAAAATACTAGAAGGTGTCCAAGATACTTTTTACCCAATTTCACTCTAAAGTGGGTTTTAACTCCAAAATACTTCCTAACTTCCAATACACCTCATATTACCTCTCCCAAGGTTGTTCGACCTTCCGGATTCAATGGAAGCATTATTTTGACCTAAAAACCTTTAGAAACTTGTCTATTCACCCTTTCCAAGTTTAAACATCTTCGACACGTAAACTTCCCAATCAAATTATCTCCATAGTATTTATTCCTACGGTTTATTCTTATGTCACTACATATATCTACAGTTTTAAAACAATTATTTACTATATATCTATATACATATATAAAAGAAAAATGCGGGGTGTTACAGCTATCCTCCCATTAAGGCGCTAAACTTCCTTGGTGGAAGCGGGGGACCTCATCTCTAGGACAACTTTGATTTTGTCTGGGTTGGCTTCAATACCCCTTTTATGGATCATGAAGCCTAAGTACTTCCCTGAGCTGACGCCGAAGGCGTATTTTTCAGGGTTTAACTTCATCTTGTAGGCTCTCAACACGTCAAAGGTCTCCTGCAGGTGTGCTACATGATCATCCGCAGCTGTACTTTTCACCAACATGTCGTCTACATAGACCTCCATAGTCTTCTCAATCTGAGCATGGAACATCTTGTTGACGAGGCGCTAGTATGTGGCACCGGCGTTCTTGAGTTTGAAATGCATCACCTTGTAATAATAAGTGCCTCTCGGGGTAATGAATGAGGTCTTCTCCTGATCCAGAGGGAACATGCTGATTTGATTGTACCCAGAGTAGGCATCCAGAAAATTCAGGAGATCGTGTCCAGCAGTGGCGTTAATGAGGAGGTCGATGCGTAGGAGAGGATAGCTGTCCTTGGGGCAGGCTTTGTTGAGCTCCGTGAAGTCCACACAAAGGCACCACTTTCCATTGGCCTTGGTCACCATCACCACATTGGACAGCCAATCTGGGTAGGCTACCTCCCTCACTGATCCATTTGTCAGCAGCTTGTCTACTTTCTCCTCCATGGCTTGCCCCCTTTCTGCACTCACACTCCTCAACTTCTGGCAGACTGGCTTTCATCTGGGATCAACATTGAGTCGGTGGGAGGCCACTTCGGGGTTGATGCCCTCCAAGTCTTCATGGGACCAGGCGAAGACGTATGTGTTTCGCCTGAGAAGTCTACCAAGGCAGATGCCCGCTCCTGGGAAAGTAACGAGCCTAGGTAGACCTTCCTCTCTGAAAAGTTGTGGTCTAGTATTACTGGGCAGAGTTCCTCCACTGGTTCACCCTTTTCCACGGTGCTGTCGTCTCTGGGGTCAAGGACTTCGACTTGGAGGGTCTCCTGTGGTTTCCTAGCCCTCATAGAGATCACATAGCACTCTCTGGCAGAGACCTGATCTTCTCTTATCTCCCCAACCCCACTGGAGGTTGGGAAACAGAGGAGAAGGTGGTAGGTTGACGGCACTGCCTTTAGGGTGTTGAGGGTAGGACGTCCAAGAATTATATTATAAGCGGAAGGGTAATTAAGTACAAGAAAATTTACCATAACAGTATAGCTCATTGGTGCACTCCCTGCTGTGACAAGCAGGGTGATAGACCCCAAGGGATGGACTCTCTCTCCTGAGAAGCCCACCAAAGGAGTCCTGACCGGCTGTAGTCACTCTCTGCCGAGGTGAAGGCTGTCGTAGGCTGTGGCAAATAGGATGTAGGCTGAGCTACCGCTGTCGACCAGGACTCTCCTGACTTGGTAGTTGGCCACTGTCAAGGTCAAGACTAGAGGGTCATCATGTGGGACATGGATCCCCTCAAGGTCTCTGTCTGAGAAGGTGATGACCTCCTCCTCCCCATGTTGGGGTGTTTTCTTTGGGCGAGAGTCGTGTGATTCTTCCTGTCTGGTTCTTCGGGCGTGCGTTTTCCTGGCGGAGTTGGAGTCACATCCTCCTCCTAACCCCCCTACGATGGTCTGAATCTCACCGAGGGGCTGCTGGTGCTCGCGTTCCTCATGTGGTGGAGCTGGTCCTCGACCAACAACATATTGTCTTAGCTGGCCTCGCTGAATAAGTTCTTCAATCTGTTTCTTCAACTGGAAGCAGTCGTCTGTGTCATGGTCGTGGTCGCGGTGGAAGCGACAATACTTGCTGGGATTCTGACGCTTTGGGTTAGACTTCATTTTTCAGGGCCAACGGATGGCGGGGTCATCCTGTATCTGGAACAGGATGTGCTCCACTGAGACGTTGAGTGGTGTGAAAGGCTGTCGATCTCTCAGAGGTAGTGGACTGAGACGGTCCTTCACAGGCACTATGTTGGCTTTCTTCCTCTTGTTCTCGGTCTCCCTCCTATCTTCACGAGTTTCTTTCCTCTTTTCTTCTCCTCGGGAGGACTCATCCCGGTGAGCTTTGGTGACGTCCTCAGCGTTCATGTATTTCTGTGCCCTGGACAGTAGCTCGGACATGTTGGAGGGCGGCTTCTTGAGTACTGAGAACATGAAGCTGGAGGAGCGGAGTCCAGCGATAAAATCGGCTAAGGCCACCTTGTCATCTGGTTCCTCAACCTGGAGGACCTCCTCGTTGAAACGGGCAAGGTAGCCTATGAGACTTTCATCCATGTCCTGCTAGATAATGAGTAGGTGGGTCATTGGTTTTTGATGGCGACGTCCCCCAATGAAGTGGGAGACGAAGGACCTGCTCAGCTCTGTAAAAGAGTGGATGGAAGAAGGCTTGATCTTAGAGAACCACTGGCGGGCAGACCCCTTCAAGGTGGTAGGGAAGGCTCTGCACATAACCTCCTCAGGCACATTATGGAGTTGCATGAGGGATTTGTAGGTGTCCAGGTGGTCGAGGGGGTCTTTGGTGTCGTCGAAGATCTCGATGGTGGGCATCTTGAACTTCGAGGGCAAAGGGTAATTGACAATGTCAACAGTAAAAGGAGTGTCAGTACGTCTTACCAGGTAGTCCACGGTTTCAGGCGCCTGTGCCTTGATGGCGTTGAGGGCATCACCGAGTTAATTCTGCACCTCTCTAATCTTCTCGTCCCACTGGTTGGGGACATCTTCAGTCGGATGATGGTTTTGGCTTTCGTGGTCACCGTATTGACTCTCGCCATCTTCGTCCTTCTGCGCAGGTGCGTGTGGAGGAGGGGGAACACGCGAGCTCCCTACGTGCTGAGGAGGAACTGCTGGGCGAGGGGCGCCCTGTGGCCTCGGGGCGTTCTGGCGAAGGACCCCATGATGAGGGGCTGTCTGATGTCCAGAAGGAAGGGGTTGCTGCTCCTCTAATGCTGGGTGGAGTGGTGCTCCCCCCACAGGATGAGGGGCGACGCCCCCTTGGGTGAGCATTAACTGGATGATCTGCTGGTTCTGTTTCACCAGCAGCTGCATGGTCTGTAAGAGCTGTTGCTGTTATCCAACGACTGGAGTTGCCGTGGCAGAGGGTTCTGAAGGTGCGAGGGGAGGCGGAGCCTTCTCCCGGTGGGTTGGGTTGTTGTCTCCTGGTTGTTGAGACCTCGACCTCGTAGTGATTGCCATGGATTGAAAGAGTAGGAAGGTAGTAGAAACTTAGTTGTTCCCACAGACGACGCCAAACTGATGATGCACAAAATTGTCTTGTGCAAGATCAACAATCAAGAATGTGTACAAGTGTAATTAATGAGCAATTAACAAACAATCAATGGCAATCAAGAAATTAAAACGGTAAACAGAGAACCAACACAGAGATATATAGTGGTTCGGTCCGGATGACCTACTCCACTCTCGGGAACGACAGCGGTGGCTTGAGTCTTTTATTAATAAATAACGGTCACCGGAGAGTTACAGTGCTTAGAGAGAGAGAGAGAGAGAGCAAGGTGCAAAGGGATGTGTGTCAAGATGTCAAGATGCCTTTCCTAGTGGAGAGAGCTTACATTATATAGGTTTACTAAGGCGGTGACGTGAGGAAGGGGTCTTCCACTACTTTGGTAAGTACAATCTTAGTAGGAATAGATCTCTTTGGCGAACACAGTTAAGGTAGGAATAGATCTCTGTATCCTGATATTCTTTCCTTATGCTCCTATTCAGTCGGGGGAAAATCCTGATCCGGATTGGGCTCGATCCTCTTCTTGGACTTGACTTGAGCAGGCTTGGACTTGTATTAGAGTACCGAAATCAATAGGAGTAGAGAGGAGAGGCGCCCAAGGGGCCTGCCTAGGTGGCGCTCAAGGGGCTGCCATCGACGGCACCCAAGGGACCTACCCAGGCGGCGCCCAAGGGGCTTTGGGTGTTGACCTCTGATACCTTCTCTTCTAATAGGTTGACTCAGCTCCATTTGGGCTCTTCTTTGAGCTTTCTCGGTTTATTTTAATAGGGCTTGGCCCAAGTAAATTTGGGCTCGTCACCAGGAATTGTAGAGAACCGCTTTGGGCACTTAATAAAGTGAGAGGGAGACGAGAGGAGTGAAAACCTCCTAATATAATATGCAGTGTGAACTCAATTTGAAAACCCAATCTAATTTGTCCGCGTGTGAGCATTGTGTGACAAAAAAGTTGTATCAACATTTTTTAAAGCGAAATGACACTTTATATTCTAAAATATATTTATACTAGCGGTAACTCGTGCTTGAAGGCACGATGCAATGTAAGTGATAAATGATGGATTTGGGGTAAGGAAAAATTCAATGTGAATGGTTTTGACAGAAATGTTGGTGGCCGTTGGATGAGTTTATTTGAGACCGTCGGATGAACTTATTGAATCATATCATGTTTTATATTATAGATTTTCTTATATGTTTCAAAACTAAAATTTTTATATTTTACCTGCAATCATAAAAAAATATATGGTCTATTTAAATAAAATTAAATAAAGAACTTCGATATTTTACCAAAACATTTTTAGGAAGCTACTTTATTTTCAAATTTTCTTTAAAAATTTTGGAATTCATGGATAAGTTGCTAGGAAAATTTGGGTTTGAATTGAAGGTTAAACAAATATAGATACTTATATATATTCATAAAGATCGAGAATTGCTCCCAGAGACGAAGGTTTTGATGATCGGACGAGGAGTTAGGTTAGGATTTTGGCACCAAAAATTACAAAGAAGTGTTTTGGGCGCTTTATAAAGCGAGAGGGAGATGAGAGGTGTGTAAACATTCTAATACAATATGGAGAGTGAACTCAATTTAAAAACCCAATTTAATTTATCCATGTGTGGAAAATTAATTTTTAGGCTTTTTTCGAACTTCCAAACCCTTGGGAAAAAGTGAGAGAGAGATGTGAGTTAGGCCCTTGTTTTATTTTGGGGGAAAAATGTATAGGGGATAAAATTCAAGTTATGAGTTATTTTATTATACTAGTAGATAGGTGCACACGTGTGTTACAAGTGAATTATTTTGTATTATAATTTTTGTTTTCTTGGATCAATGTTTCATAGGAAAAATCAAAAAGTGAATAGTGAAAATATAATAATTAATCTAAATTCATTAAAATACCATCCAAATCCGCTTCATATCAGATTCCTCCGATATTACACCAGTAATAGTAAATGACCCACACTTCTTTTTTTAAATACAATTTGAATTTAAGTAAAAAGGTTTTTTTGACTAATTTGAGCAATAACATTAGTCCCCTTTGGTCAAATTGTTTGAGTCTGTCTTCTAAATAAATTTTTTTTATTCATATTAAATATGGTTATGGTCAGCAAACCATGATTCATTTTCCAATAGGAGTGCAAGCCATTGTTTCTAAAGCAATTAAACTGTAAGAACTTCTATCCACACACATAAATGACTTCTCTTTCACAAAACCTACATGCATGTTATCACATTTGGTAGTTGATTTACATATCATTGTCCAATCATTCAGCTTGCAGTGATAGATTCTTCAAAAAGCTCATCAGTTATCTGGGTGTGGGGGATAATATATATACATGCCCTCAAATGACATGATTATAAGGTCGGTACAAAAAGAGTACACAGAGAAAAATCTATTTTAATACTTAAACCTCTCTCATGTTGACCATTCTTGTTCAAGTATTTGGTAAGCGAAGGAGAAAGGACTGTCTATACAATGAATTTGATTTTGATTCACTAACAGTAATCAAGTAACCACTTTAAGATACTTGTTTTCATTAGCCAAGTCTTGCAGTCTTGAATAAGAACAAACATAAGAGGTGATGCAGTGACTTCGAGAATTTCAGTTTATTTTTTACTACGTTAACCAAAGGCTCCCATCAACTCCATCTGGAAAGGGTCTAGTAAAAGACCTCATCCGACGTGCTGGAGGTGAAGGTCATTGGCCTTCCTCCCTTAATGGCTTGATGTATGTTCTTTTAGCTATAGGCGTGTCTAATTTGATAATAGTATGTTTCACATAGTGTAAGGAAGCTCGTTAGGCTTTCATATGAAAAGATGATCAAATTGTTGGAACGGAAATTCCAAGAATCATTGACAGCGAGTATGTATCGACTACAAATTTTTTTTCTTTAAAACCCTATTAGGCGGAATTATGGTTTACCTTCGAGATCGCTATGGATTGATCTCGTCTTAGCACGAACGTAGAAACTAACAACAAACGTGGAAGACAACTCGGCAAACCTCACGACCTTCTGTCGTATATCTCTCAACGTCAAAATTCGGATGCAGTGTGGGCTGCAAGAACCTTCGAACTTCTGCTTTCTCTGCCCTCTCTAAAAAATGTGAATAATGAATAGATGCTGATTTAGAGAGTCCAGACGTCTATATATAGACTACGACAAAAACTCTAAGAAGAAATAAGGATCGGGCTTCCAATGGGCCTATGATTCCTATGTTTAACCTAGAACAAACATCTTACAGCCTATTAATAATAAGTTGGTCCACTAAAAACTTATTATTGATCTCTTGAGCCTTACCTCAAAATTATATTCGAGCTCTTTATTATTATATGTTTAATAATCTCCATATGTTTAAGATTACAGATGTCCATCAATTAAATAAATTACTGACAATTATATTTAATTGACTTCTTTTATTATTGAGACCTTACCACTCAACTTATTTGTCATGTCGGATAATTAAATTCACCAGCAGGGTTTGATATGAACAAAACTTATGAGCTTCCTCAAGAGGACATCATCAACCCATTTAAATACCAGGACGTGGTTTCCTTTAATAATTAATTTTCACCATATAAATAATATTGTCTCTCAATTCACCGACCTTATTGACTCAATATGAATCTCACTATTTAATAAATTAAAGTGACAAACATTATATGCCTGTGACAATTAAATATTTCGGGGATTAAAAGTATAAACAATCATAATAATCATGAATTATTTATTATCTTATTGAATCAGTAAAAGATAATAACTTCAACATAGGTCTGTTCAATACACAAACTGTACTAGTGCAATAATCCGAGATATCAAACAGTCTTCTACAGTCAAGACAAACTATGCTAGAATATTACACTACAATCATACTGATGGTGTGTCCAATTCCATCTAGGATTGTGAATCTATACTCATATTATACAAGGATCCGATAATCTGGTCTTCTGTGCATAAGCCGAACTCTACACACCAGATTATCTACAATATAAAATATAAGACACACATGCATACCATATATCAAATATAATGCAAATATTTTGTCTACATAGATTCTCAATAAAATGGAAAGAACAAACTACTATTAATTAATAAAATGAGTTTTACTACAAAAAGTAAGTTTTTAGTATACAACTCTATCACAAATTTCAAGCACTTAAGAGACAATAAATAAACACAGTTCCATCAGTAAAAGTTAAAATACTAAGCAGAAAGAAAGCTAATAAACACATATCCTCCTCATGCCTAGCAGTCTCTTCTTCATTTTTCAACATAACAACCCCTACTTATAGTCCTTGTAATATTTGTCTACCAGAACTTCATTGGTTACTCTAAACTGTATTAATAGCTAACGAAGTTCTCTTCTTGCAAATCATACCTGTACTTAGCTTCCATATACACAAGTTTGTGTTTCTTAGTTTCCTTCCTTTTAATGAAATTTAGACAAGTTTTCACCATTCATTACACTCTCTTGAATCATATGCTTAACTCTTACTTCTAACCAGGTTCTCAAAGAAATGCATTTGAATGCACTCTTAGGAAATCCAAGTATCATGAATAAATACAACAAGATGAAGCATCTTACACTACTTTCTCGGACACATCATTTCGTGAAAGATATAAGTCTAACCAAATTGTGGTTCTACATCAGCTCAATTTCTCTTCCTTTTTCTGACAACATTAGAAAGAACATGCTAGTAAGGCTGAAACGATTTTGGGGGAAGAATTGAAGGTAACGACTGAAATGAGTTTGGGGGGAAGTATTAAAGGTAGTGGCCGAAATGGGTTTGGTGGCAATGGAATCCCAAAGGCCAAAAGTTGCTGATGGCTCAACATGGGTAGGCTTAAGGCTTACCTTAGCAGGCCCTCGCCCTATATAGCTCGTAGCCCGAAGACTAGTCGCTGGTACTGTCTAAGGGTGTGAGAGTTCACACCTATGGTCAATCAATAGGTTCGTTTTGACCTTCAGCCATTTCCAGTTGTTGTTCATCTCCGAAGGGCTACGCGTTATTCACTCGTCCGCCATTGGAAACACCAATTCCCTTCCGACTTGCATGCATTAAGCATGCTATCAACGTTCATCCTAAGCCAGGATCGAACTTTCCATGAGATTCATAGTTGCATTACTTGACAACCTTTTGATATTCCAGTAACCAAGATCATGTTATTAGAGAGCATACTATTAGAGTCCTTACATAAGGACTTCTCAGTTAGCGGTGGTAAATATGGGAGTCCAGGAGGTGGTGGCAAAGGAGGGAATTACTGATGGTAAACTCTCGGTTCAGAAGGTTTGGGAAGAATATGAAGGATTGAAGTTTTAAAGTGTAACTGAATATTAAATTTAGATGAATATTTTTCGGAACTCAAGAAGTCTGAACATTAAATTGTCTTTATAATTCATGAAGTTTAAACATTAAATTGTTTGTATTTAATGGAGGACAAAATTGACTTTATTTTGTTACCCAATGACAAAATAGGGAAATAAAAGTTTTTTCAATCAGCATACTTTTATTAGTAGTTATAGATATAGATTATAGATATAGATTTTAGATAATTTGATGTAGTATAGATAGATAGATATAGGAAGATAGATATGCAATTAATTCAATACTTATCAAATTTGGCCAATTTAATTGATGAATATTCATAGAGCAAGAATACCAATAGTTACACGGGTTAAGGTATAACATTAAACCATGACCTGGACTGGATAAAATTGATCTTATAATATTAATTGAGGAAAAATTAGAAAAAAAAATTAAGTCACATTTTATTGTTAGTATAGATATAAATATGTGTGTTTAACATGTTGAATGGGCGAGGAGGACATAGATGGACGACTATAAAGATGACGTTTTGATTATGAGCAATGTTATGTATTCCAAAACTCCAACCCAAATTTTCATCCCAAATCAAGAGAGACCATTGGATCAATGGGTCCCATTTAAAAAAGTTGATAGGACCCACTCATTCGATGGTCTCCATTCATTTGGGATGAAGATTTGGGTTAAAGATTTGGGATACATAGTATTTCTCTTTGATTATTGTAATACAAAAGAGTAAGAAATCATGATTAATAATTAACTCTTTTCTTGTTCTCTAATTAGTGTATTAATTTGAATTCATTGAAAGTGTAATGGATAGTGACTATTTAGTAGAAAAAGGGAGGAGATGAAAGGTCATTGCACCTGCTAAATAAATAGATGAACTTTTATGATTAACAACATTTATAATATATTTATTCATATTAGTTTAGATAATTAAAAAATGTTAGAGGATAAAGAAGAAAACAAAAATTTTTTTAAGATGCGTACTTTTTAAAGTAGTATAGATAGATAGATGGTTTCTGACATTGTAAACTACATCAAGTTAAACCTATCATTCCTATAATAAATAGATTCAAAACTAAAATTAACGCAATGATTTTTCATAGGCCTGGTAATTTTAGACATGATTCGTGAAATTGACACGAACCCGACACGAATTTAGCGGGTTTAGGTGTAATTTTAACGGGTTCGGGTGGTTAATGAGTTAATTCAGCAGATCTTTGAAATAAACAAACCAGTTTCGTATTTAACCTATAAACTCGTTTCAACCCGTTAACAGTGACACTATAAATTCCAAAAAAAATTATTAGGTCTCTCAACCTCTGCTTCATCTCACGTCTTTCATCTCTTAGACTCATTCAAATTTGGTTGGAATTTAATGTTTATTTGTTGTCTTTACTTTTTTGCTTAGCCATAATTTATTGTAATAATAAACAGGTCAAGCATGTATATGTGGTGAGTTAATGACTTTTTGTTTGGACTCGAAATATTATAACAAATTCTCTTATTTAGCCGGTGACACGCAAATTGTATCGGGTAACCCGTCTAATAAACGAATTATGTACAGATATAATAGTTGAACCCGTTTATATAAATAAATAGGGTATGGATGAAGGGTTTTTTGACATGATCCCATTCCACCTGACACGAAACCGTTCCACCCAACACAATTGTCAGACCTAATTTTTGACATGGTATAGTACATCAAGTTAAACTCATTATTCTAACTCCCATAAATTGGTTCAAAACTAAAATTAACCTGTGCCTCAGATCTAGAGAACGTTGAACAAAAAAACTTCTCTAGCTAAAAAAAAATTTCAGCAAAGAAATTGTAGTGTACTCCACAAATTCGTTCGAATTGCTTAAAATTTGGCCAAATTCTACATTGAAAACAACATACTAAGGAAATAATTACCTTTTGAAATTAAAATTCTAACTTTCTAGGACCCAAGAAGACAAATTGCCCCACTAAACTAATAAATAAATTACTATGTAGTTGATTTTCCTTGAAAAAAAGCAAACTCTTTTTTACTGTCACCCAATTTTCTCAATAACTCAAACAAATTAAGAGGAACAAAAATTAATCAAAACAATGAACAATCATTCAACTCGCATATTGGAATTTAAGATAAATTAATTAAGATGAAATTCAAGACAAATCAACAATGTCAATTTGAAAGCATCCGATTTAATAGATCAAAGTACAGTCAATTAGAATTTGAGTCAAATCGAACCTAATTAGAAACTTCGCATAAATTAGAATCTAAATTAATCACAAAATTAACCTAAATAAATAAAATCGAAAAAACCCACAAACAAAAAAGGAGGTAAAGTAATTATAAAATTTGCACCAAATTCAAGCTAAAGTAATTACATTAAATTGAACCTAATCGAAGCAAAATCAGATTGAACCTACTCTAACTGAGTTCAGTATTTGGTGTCTTATGCGAGCGTGTAATTCTGTGAGTGTGTGTGTTGGTGGGGTCGATGGGTGGGTTTCGCAGATGGGGTAGGGGTTTCATAGAATGGGTTAGTGGGGGTGGGGGGGTTTCGCCGATGGGGAGAGATTTGGGGGGGGGGGGGGGGGAGGGGTTCACAGAGGGGGAGAAAGATTATTTTTTTTTGGGGGGGGGGGGGGGGTTTCACAGAAGAGGGAGAGAGATTGGGGTGTCTGTGTGTGTGTGTGTGTGAGAGAGAGAGAGAGAGAGAGAGAGAGAGAGAGAGAGAGAGAGAGAGAGAGAGAGAGAGAGAAAAGCAGAGAAGAAGGATAAGCACTGGGTTGTGGCTGTTGCGGTAGAGAGAGAGAGAGAGAGAGAGAGAGAGAGAGAGAGAGAGAGAGATGGGGCAGACTGCATGGCCTCTGGCAGAAAAATTGACTGTTAAGGTGAGGATGGAAGTGTGATAGATTTGGGGGGGAAATGTATAGGAAAAAAAATTCAACTTCTTTTCTTATTTTATTACTAGTAATTGCCCGTACCTGAAGACATGGTGTAACGAAAAACTAAATTAAAATTCGAAGAATACTACATTGCCTAAAGACACTTTTAGGTGAAGCTCAAACCAAATCCATGGCTACTTTTAAAACACACAAAGAATGCACCTTTGGTTAGTTTCTTGACCATTCTTGATTTTAAATCTGTTGAAATTTCGATACTTGGATTAGCATTTAATTCATGTATTGATGATAATTTTGAGATTATTCTTTGATTATTATTGTTTATTCAGTTATTTCTTGGAGAACAATAGACATTTGAAGTCCCTCCCATAAATTTGTGTTATATCTATTAAAGGAGTCGATCCAAACCCAAGCATCAAACAAATCATTTTGGTAGGCAGATGTGTTGAATATTGAAGGTGGAAGCTGCCTCAAGGTACGGTGTAACAAAAGAAATCGATAATTTGAAGGAAAAAAAAATAGCATTACCAAGAGTAAAGTGACACACATAATTCATTTAGGAGGCCAAATAAATTTCTTGGTGCAAAAAAAAAAAAAAAAGAGCAAATCTCTTCTAAAACTTATGAGAATGTCAACTTGTATACACAATTTACATACTTTCTAATCGAAACCTAAAAGTTTCTAAAAAAAGAAAATCCTAATACATTAAAAAAAAAATCAAAGAGAAGCCAAAATATTATAACTAATAGTTCAGTTATATATGTTGCCGAGGAACGCAAGGAACAAAGCAATATCATTGACCTAACACAATTCACTTTTTATTATATGTATCATCATAAACATGAAAACTTCTAGATCCCATCAATTAATCAACGGAATATAGATTGATTATGCTATAGTGTGATGAAATATGCCTTCTGGGGATAAGTGGACCTAGAGCATAAAAGAAGTTGGCAGTTCATCAATTCTAAATTCTAATACATTCAAGGTTTAATTCTATACTTGAACTAAAGGGAAATTACACCTTCTCTTAAATTTCCAACAAATCAATTTGCCTCCTAAGGTGCACTCACTTCAACTTATTCATTAGGAAATGGTCATTACAGTCACACTTGGACAGTTATATAATACCAAGAATTTATGACTAAAGAATAAGCCTCAAATAGACAAAGCAAAACCAAGAAACCAAAGATAATCCAATCCAAAACCCAAATAAATTAGACAGTTTGAAACAATTAAATAGTCATCCATGCATTTCTTCCAATTAGAGCAGATTGGAGTTAAAAAATATGACCTGATATTAAAGTAGGAAGCATTTTCTGTTTACTGTACCATATATTTAGGACACTTGGAATAGAGTTCATATCTAGTTTAATAGTCAAACATGGGTATAATGGAAATAATTGAACTCGGATATTTATTCCTCACTTTTGATCTTATCCCACATTATTTCTGAGCAAAGAAAATAACAAAGAACAACGGAGAGAAGACACCAAACCTTGTTCAAACAATCACACAAATTTCTCTTTTCTTCTCATTACATGAAACAACCACTAGTATATACAGTATTATCTCATCCTCCATCAATAGCCTATAAATTGAAACCATTAGACTGATTTACACAGACACATATTAGACGCAATCAATCAGATTTGCAAGTCCATTCACCTGCACCAAGCAATGAGCTTTCATTGAAGCCTTTATCTTTTCTCCTACTTGCCCCTCATATTTCGTTCCTCGACCGTAGATCTCTCAAGCCCTTATCACCTGATCGCAATGTCTGCAACGTCAAGAGCAAATCCAACATTCCTATTAAAGACTATATAACTGAGCTTTCATGGAAAAAGTTTCATCTCATATTTTTTACCTCATACACTCGTACTGTCACCCCACATAACTCACAAAAGCTTCATTCATCTATTGCTTAACATAAACACAAAAAAACAAATGCTAATCAAAGTGCAACAGTAAAGAAGAAAGCTCTTAACGAATAAAGAGTTTCTACTCACAGAGCCAAGGAAATGCAATTTTCTACTCAATTGGCATGAAACACAACATTTCAATAAAGGTGTGACATTCTTTATTTTTTTTCTGCATACATGAAAGAGTAATATATTTTCAGAATATTGTGCTTCTGTTCTCCTTAGTTTTCTCATAAAGCATATAGGGATAACCGTAACCAACCTAACATAGAGTTGCCTACTTATACTCAATCTAGATATCAGAAAATCCCTTTTAAAACCTAAATACTAAATACTAAATTAAAACATGATCAATAAATCTTACCTTGTCAACCCCACCACTACCACTGCCACCACTATTTCTTTGTTTAACATCCACTGATATCCTTAAAGATCCTAAAGGCATGTGAAAATATAAAGTCAAACATAAGAATATAGAGAGTCTGAAAAAAAAATTAATTCAAGAACCAATTTTATAGGTCATTGAGAGGACCCTTTTATTATACCAGCTGAACAAATATTATTCCATAATGAAAACAATACAGTAATCTCCACTATCAAATCGTATCAAATGAAGGAGAACAGAAAAAAAAAAAAATTTATTGTGCAACCTTCACATCTTGAAATTGTGAGAATCAATTCACAAAATCAATGTTAAATTAAAGAACTTGATTTAAACCATAAGGGTCAGTCGCGGATGGCGAACCAACCAAGTAGTTCAAGATTACTTGGGATATCTTCTTGGTTTGGGATGTCCTAAGTACCAACCTCCATCCAAGGCTAAGTAGCAGATGTAGAGGAGGAATCTTCCTCCTGCAACAAAAAGGTACAAATTGAACTTTGTTAGAAACAAATAGATTAGAGGTAGGCATATAATCAATGGGTTAAACGTGTGGAGTGACATGGATTGAATTCATAGCAGCAAGATATTCATAATAGAAAACCACCACTTCGGTTTAATTCATAGCACCAACAAATTCAACCGGCCATTTGAACTTTACCAAACTATCCAATAGGCAATGCACACAATAGAAAACCACCACCACCAACATCACCATCCATCAACAGAACCGCCGACACACCCATAAACAAATGAGTGCTTCGGACCATGAAACATCGATTGTACTAAACAAATTAAGTTTTGGACCTAGAAAGGAAAAAAAAAAGGAACAAACAACAATACTAAAAAAATAAAGAAAGATGAAGATAAATAGTAGGTTAAGGGAAATAAAAATAAAAAAGAGAAAAAAGTTTGTACTTGTAGACTTGTAGCGGTTCACCAACTAATGGGAGGAAAAAAGTAGAACAAATTGTGCTCTAGAACAAAATCTTCCATTACGGTAACTTAACAAAACCATTACGGTAACTTGATCTTCTATTCTTACAATTGTTGACTAACTTGAATTGTGTTGTTGAATGGTAAGAGATAAGAGACTTTAGAAAGCAATGATATTCCTGTTTGCAACTTTATTTCCATAAAATAGAAAAATTAAAAATGTATAGGTTTTATCTACCAAAGAGAGAGACTGATCAAGCAAAATGCCTAACACAAAGTTCCAAAAGAGACCCATTGCTCCAAATCACAACCGATCGCAGCATACCATCGCTCCACACAATGCCTAGATTTAAAAACAACAAACACTTGTGCATCATATATACAATATACATAAAAAAAAAAAAAAAAACTACCACATAGACTTGAATATGATCCTAAAATATTAAAAAAAATAAAAATTGGAAGCATATTAATTGAATGGTAGCCGAAGAGAAAACTTTAGATGTAATCTAAAACAACTCATAAACTCACCATTGGGAAAACATAGTCGCAAGGCAACTGCGTGCAAGTAAAATGCCTGCTTATCCAATCACGAACACTTGAAATCTGCCACAATAAAGAAACAAAATAGGTAGAGCATATGAAATTTGCCACAACAAAGAAACAAAATAGCAAATCCACAAAACAAAATTCAAAAATTTGAAACAAAATCAAATCAGTAATTTGAAATAAAATAAAAAAATTTGGAAAAGAGAGAAAACCTAATTTCAAGCTGATTCATGCAAGTTCCAGAAAACGTAAGTCTCGATTACATCCAAGGCTCCATCTTTTGATTTCCGAATAAGGCCAGGCAACATTTGCGCCTAAAGGTCCAGCCACATTTGTGGTTACTGCAAATAGGTAGACAAACAATATGAAAAATAAATCATTAAAAAGGTATGAAATGAATCTTTAAGAATTTATCTTTTGAATTCCTAGAAAAATTGACATATTTACCTAGCTGCACCCACTATTCAAACATAGAGACACATATTTTTTAACTTACACTGTGAACGTACTGACAATAAATTAAGCAAAGAAAGATGAAGCATAAGACACAAATTTTCAATAATAATACAGTACAACCACTCATTATTGACAAATGAACCAACTTGTTTGGACCCAACTCTTTCAATTGCAATTCCAAACCACCCAACAGCGCAAACCTCCAAAACTCCTAAAAGTAAACACACCCCATAAAACATCAAGAACATTCAATGTGTGTGTTGCATCATAACTATAAAAACACCCAAATTAAACACCCAATTTAAAGACATCCAAATTAAAAACACCCAAATTAAACACCCAAATTAAAAATACCCAAATTAAACACAAACATTCAAAAACCCAAATTCAAAAACTCAAACATAAATCACACACAGATTTGTGTGTTTGTGTGCATGTGTGTGTGTGTGTGTGTGTGAATTTGGGGAATAAACATTGAATAGTAAATATTCATGAGGAATAAACATTGAATAGTAAATAAATACTAATTTCACTCTACTTGAATAGTAACTCTTAGTACAATAACGAAAGATTTAATGACTGGAATTTACATAAAACCAACATAAAATTTAGAAACTAAATAAATCAGCATGTTCTAAGCATTGACATAATGATACAATCTTAAAATGGTATTTCGTCAACTTTGTTTGTATCGAATGCCAAAATTATCGCCACACGAACTACATCGCTTTGATACCATTGGGCCATGATGGGAGAGACTCATTAGAAACATATATTAGTTTGAGATGTGTTTTTTTTTTCTCGAAAAGTTAGATTGAGATGTGTTATTATATCAATGTGAAGCAAGCTTTAACATCCCCCTTAGATAGTAAATATAATCGATAGCGAGATTGAAACGAAATGAATGAAATTGAAACTAAGTATCCAACTTGAAAAGAATTATAATAATTATTTAAAAAAAAAAAAACCCATAAAGCTCGTATACAAATTTGGAATGTATTATTATATCAATGTGAGACAAACTATAATACAATTATGAAATCAAAGCAGGGAAGACCATTGCAATTACATGTCCAATTCATTTCTAACAAAATCTGCATTCTAAAATAACATAATCAAACTGAGTTCACAAATCCACATTGAACCTAATCAAATCGAATTCAAATTCAACCTAACCAAACGAAGTTCACAAAATTGAAATTGAACAAAGTCCAAGATGAGAAATGGTACTAAATTCCCATCCTCCTAAATCCAATAATCCCAATTACTTTAGCTCCAATTACTCTAAAATCAAGCACAAACTAATTCCAATAATCCCAATATATATTTGGTAGAAATTAAACATAAAATTTGAATTGAACCTAATCAAATAACATTCAAATTGAACCTAATTAACCAAATTCAAAGTGAACCTAATCAAACCAACAGTGTGTGTAATTGTATGTGAGTGTGTGTTGTGTGTGTGAGAGAAAGAGACATGTGAGAGAGAAGGGCAAACAAAAAAAAAAAAAGGAAGGGATGAACAGTTCAGGCAACCAAATGATCGTGATTAGAACAAAATTTCTTGATTTTTTTCCTTTTTCACTTGCAGAGTATATCGGTAATAGTATGTATTCTCAAGATTAGTATCTGAAACAGGTCTCAGAGAAATACAAATTATACATAAGGTTGATACATTTCTTACAAGAAAGCTCACACAGCTCAGCACTGTTTCTAAACATCATAAACATTCCCATCATAAACAATGTCTAAAAGATCCCTCTCCAATACAAAACTTAGTAGGAAATAAATAAGAAAATTTCTCAAACTCGGGATTACTCCCTCAAACATTCCTAGACATTGCTTCAAATTACTCCAATTAACAGCCCTAATTTTGAAATTATTTGTGTATGTGAGTGTGTGGACGATGGGTTGTGTGTGTGTGTGTATTGGGGGGGGGGGGGGGGGGGGGGGGGGGGTCGTTAAATGCGTGTGTGTGAGACAAAGAAAGAGAAAGCAGAGAAGAGGTGGGGGTGGTGTTGAGTAGAAAAGGGCAGAGAAGAGGTGGGGGTAGGATGGGGGATTAGTGTGTGTGAGAGAGAGAGATGAGGCATACCTGGGAGGGGTTGGCAACGGAGGTGGTGGTGGTGTTGCTGGGGCGTAAAAGAGAGAGCGATAAAGAGAGAGAGAGGCGCTAAGTGCTGACAGCATCGGCGGCGGTGGTGGTGGTGGTGTTGCTGGAGCGTAACGGGGAGAGAGAGAGAGAGTAAACATAGGGTGGGGAAAAAAAAAAGAGATGGAGGAAAGCGACAGGACAGTGGCTGTCTGACAGGTGAGGTGACCGGAGAGATAAGATTTTTGAAAAAAATTGTGGTGATAAATGTTTTGTGGGGGGGGGGGGGGGGGGGGGGGGGAAGAGAATGAGAGAATATTGGTGGTCTTTGGATGAATTAATTTTAGATCGTTGGATTTATTTGTTGAAGCCGCCCTAATTTATATTATAGATTAAAGATATAGATATAACCTTACCTCACTGTTTTCCGTAATTCGAACATGTACCGGTCAAAGTAAAAAAGTCTTACCATGGCATAAATAGACAACTTATTTAAGCTACACGAGTCTCCTACATTTATGAAAGGTTTCCATACATAGAACTCATCAACTTTTGGACAAGTCCAAAAGTGCGTTACAATAGCCAGAAACTCGGAACAAAAACAAGACAGGAGATATCATTGTAAATCACACAACATTTGCCGTAAAGACAGATTTTCCATTTACAAGAGTAAGATAATGCAGAGGTTTACTCGAACAGAACGGTATTTGTCTTGATGAGCAACTGATAATTCTTTTGCTATGCGACCCATCACTTCACTTCCGAATTGACAGGAACTCAAAGCTACGAAGAGGGTCATCACGAGTGCCCTTTGTGACAGCAGTACGAGAAAAAGCAGATGGTTTGGATTCAACCCCGGGTAGGTTTCTTTGCGCAGAAGACAAGCGGCCACTGCTTGAAACTAGGCGACTTGAGCGGCCATCAGTGACTTCACCGGAGGAGCTTGGTCTGCTGCTTGACAGGGCAGCTCTCTGTGAAGAGTTGCCATTTCGAGAAGTTCGGCCCTTTTCTGAATCAGGTTGCTGTAAAGTAAAATCACAAAACCTTTAAAATACAATATGGCACATAAACAAAGTGTTTTGACTCATTTCTCCTGCAATAAGTTGAATACATTGGCAACTTAAATGCAAAAAAAAAAAATGCAATTACATGTTATTGTTATCATTTTCCAGAAACAAATAATCACATTATCCTCAGAAGTAGTAGGATATATTCTTAATGGATAAAAATTCCAGCTAGCAATACTGCTCCACACCCAACCCAAAATCAATCACCCCACATAAAAAAGAAACACAACGGTAATTACCCACAAGAGACATCATTTTTCGTCTCCCTCCCTCCCTCTCTCTCAGCTTTCAAACGTACTGCCAGTGCCTTTCAATATGCGTTGCTAGCCAACAGGCTACAAGGCAAACCAGTACATCAAGTTTTAGTTACTTGGATAGTTTAAACCCTAGATATGCAGTTTTACAACCACTATTCAACTGTTTAGTATCTTCTCACAACTGATTTTATGAAGGGAAAAATATATCTTATAACAACTCTGCATCACAGAGAACCTTGAATGGCAATGAATCCTTTCTCTTCAGAACAAGAATATATTCGATTTCTTCACATAAAAGCAAGTCCAATCACATTCAGATCAAATTTCAGTCCAAAAACAGGATGTGCCAAAGAATCCATGGAACCAATGCATAGTTTTAGAAGAGGGCAAAAAACTATACCACATCCTTGGATGAAGGTACTTCTGATGGCTTTTGTCTGGAGTGCTCACCGTGTCGTCCTGTGCCAGAAGCATTTCTCCTGGAAAATGCTTCAACAGCACCTGAGAATCTATCTCGAATGTCTTGGCCCACTGCATTCAACAGTTAAATCACAGAAGTCAAGCAATGATGATTTACAGAAGTGGCTATGGTTTTCCCAAAATATTTAAACAGAAAACAAGCGTTTTAGAAACAGTGATTCCCGAAGAATATACAAGAAGCTCAACTTTGACCTAGAGCCTAGAGGTATAGGCGTTTCTGAACCCTAAATTCAAGCATAGGATAGAACTCAAAATCTACATTTTCGTGCGAAAAGATCGAACAATTTAAGAGCAAAGCCATCACTATATTCTACATTTCTGCACTTCCAAATCCATCGACAAAGTGTGGATATGCAGTCATGGCACCTCATTCCCAAATCTAATTTTTTCTAGACATCTACCTGAGGTCCTTCCTGGTCGTTCTGCAGATGGCCCTGCATTGGGATTCTGAAAAAACAGGCACCAAAATGAATGACATTATTATATGAGAGAGAGGGTAACATTCTTCAGAGAACAGAAATTCACAAATAGAAAGTTTAGATGCACTGACTCGTCCTCTTGAACTGGCACCAATCTGAGGATACTTCAATATAGTCCAATCAAACACATAGTCAAATTGGTAGCCTGCAACCATAACAACGTCAAGAAGCAAGCACAACATAAATCCACTGACGTGTACACACTCATGGATGGTATATAATAACTCAAAACCACTCATGAGGAAACTCGAAAAATCTACAAGTTATGTTCATCTACCTTCACGAATAAATAAGTCCCTGAAAAGCCTCTTCAAATATGAATAATCTGGCTTGTCTTCAAATCGTAAAGATCGGCAATAGTGAAAATAAGATATGAACTCTGATGGGTATGATCTGCATAGCACCTGTTAAACACAAAATTGTCTCTCATGTGAACTCACATACTGCTGTAATACCAGAAGAGTAACAAATTAAACAAGGAGAACGAAGCCTAGCACTAAGTTTTGGGGGAATTATGCTGGCCCAAGATGAGCAGATCTCAGGCTCGCATACAGCAGCCATATCAGCCCTAAAGTTTTATTACTTGAGCGTTCATCCAGTCATATAAAGATAACTAACAGAAAAATATAAATGTTTGTAAAATATTACATATGAGATATATCTTTGGATAATAAAAATCTAGTCTTATTTCTTTTATGCAAAGTAGTAAGAATTATAAATCATTGACTATCAAAAAGCTCTTCACAAATCATTAGTCATCAGATTCGGCAGCATCAAACTTGAACTTCACAAGTATCCAGGACCAGCAACATGTAAGAGGACCTAAAGCCAAAAAATATTTACATGGCATAGTAAATGCAACTCAGGCACCACACTATCATGAAAAATGAAGTGATGCAGTAGGTATTCCAACCATGAAAAATGCAGCCATGCAGGACGCTAGATTCAGTACCTCAACTGGTGTTAGCATTTTCTTTTCGCTGATCTTATCATATTTCTGCTTTTTGGTGCCAGCCTTCAATCCCTGCCAGGGAAGACTAACGAAACGAATTGTACACACTAAATTAGAAATGCAAAATGATAAGAATAATGCTGTGCCTGCACCAAAGATCCAAAACTAAAGAATCGGCCAAAAAAACTAATGAATATTCCACCTTCCTCTTAGAAGATACATAAGCACGTAGCCAAGCGACTCTAGATCATCCCTTCTGCTTTGTTCTGTGGGAAAAATTAACCATGATTAAATGGGATATATTTGTGCTTGACGTGGATCTATAAAAAAAAGCCTATTATCAATTATTTTTTGATTATATAGCACTCACCAATGCCTAGGTGTGTGTTCACACTAGCATAGCGAGCCGTGCCTGTGAGATTCTTGTTTTCCCTGAAAGAGAACTTCAATTAGTTTTCAAAGCAAAAAATATGTCAAAAGCTAAGCTAAGACCCAGACACAACACAAAACAAAATAAAAGCCTAATAGAACTCAAATCCACAGAATTAGTATGGCCAAAAAATATTTGGTTAAGAATTGGATACTGAATAATGGCCCGTAAGCACCGATTGAAGATCTGCAATCCGTGGCAGCTAAGACAAAACAACTGTAAAGTTGGACAAAGAAATAAAAAATGCACGATATAGTACGCCCAGTGTATCTTTAACTTTTGAACTTCCAATTTAAGCAGCAAGACAGCATCACAGAAATAAAAATCTTTGTTAGCCATGCTATATTCCAACTCAAAAGTTAGCTTGTTTTGTAGTAACAACTAGAATCATCATATCAATTGAGATAACCTTTTCAGAATATTTATAGATATTTTGCAAAACTTAAAACCTAGACACATACTGCAAAAATCTGCATGCAGCAAATTAATACTTGGCACACAAGAAGCGAAATACGGTAAGAAATTGGAAGATGATCGTCAAATAAGTGATCCATTGACCAATTTGTTAAGATCTAGAATTGAGTATTAGGATTGAACTAAAAAATTCAGCACTAATTTTTGCGAATGCCAAAATTTCCATCATCACGGAGTCTTTAGCAACAAGATCAATTATCAATGCCAGTTGAAACTGGTCTTCTGACAAAACAAATGAATGAAGGACAGAAACTGCCAGACTAACAACATAAAGAAGTTTCACGAAGATGGATGTGACACAAGACAAGAGCAACACAGAATACAGCAAGAACATAAGCATACAGCAGCAACATATTAAAAAACAAATATGACTTTCAAGGTCAATATAGCATGTGTACCTGTATGGTATGTGCTTATGAGTCTGAAGATCCCTATACTTCTTAGCAAGGCCGAAGTCAATGACATATACCTGTGACAACAGTTAGAACTGTCACTGAGCAGATACTAAATTGGGATCAGGAAATGTGTTTCATGTTTTAACTGCTAATTTAAAAACTACTATCTTATAAATCACCTACATGTTTTGTATACCATACCAGAATTCTCATCAGTAATCCTATACAAAATGTTGCATTAAACAGTCATTGTAAGCAGGTTGCTTGCCAAAAGGAAAAAAAAAGAGAGCAAAAAGTGCAAAGTGAGGACATTACTCTACAGAAAAGGGTGAAAACTACAAAAAGTGCGTTTACCCACATTTAGCAAAACATTCACCACAAAAATCTCATAACAAGATATGAACAAGACTGGCACGGTTATCAAGGCCACAAAATATGTAGCAAAACGAAAAAAAAAAAAAAAATTTTACATAAAAAATAGCGGACATTTCACCTAATCAAAGGTAAGTTATAGAGGACGTATTCAACCTTCAAGAAGAGGTTTCGCTGATAATATAAAATAAGAGGAAGATTGCAGCAGGCACTTGAACGTGAATGAACAAGAAGCAACACTACAAGAAACACCTGCATAACTACCCTTTAAGACCAGGAAGTGTGTGGAAAGCTATGCGAACAGTATTTACGAAAACCAATTTTGCTACATTTATTGAGTGAAGCGACGAATCCAGCCAACACATAAGACAAGAAACTTCCCACAATCTCATAACGATACAGACAGCAGAGCTCAAGAAGCGTCTCTCCGTGCTAACTAAATAAATTAGCTGTTTCAGAGAAATAGCAGCCATACATTTTTTCTAGCACCAATCATCATAAGGGGCAAAGTTGGAGTTGTTAAAAGCACGGCAAGAATGCACATGCACTACAAAGCATAACACAGAATTCAAGACACATGCAAAAGTTACCTGATTAGCTTTACGACCTAGGCCCATTAAAAAGTTGTCCGGCTTTATATCGCGGTGAAGAAATCCCCTTGAATGCATGTATTCAACTCTATTAATCTAAAAATAACAACAATAGAATCAACTTTTGGTTTTATACTCAAAGTAACATAACGGATCATCACTTGGCAGGTTAACGCATATTCTATCATAAAGAATAGGAGTATGTACTTACTAATTGATCTGCAAGCATTAGAACAGTTTTCAAAGAGAAAGTTCTGTTGCAATAGTTGAATAGGTCTTCCAAACTCGGTCCAAGAAGGTCAATAACCATGACATTATATTCAACCTCAACTCCAAACCATTTGAGGTTGGGAATCCCAGCTTCATGAAAGAAACATCACATGATCAGATTGATTTCCAAGAAAAATAAAATCAACGTTCGATATATAATGGGAATCATCGATTTCCACGTTTTTCATGGGTCTATATATATATTTTTCCATTACTTCACCTGACCAAGGAATGAGGTAGGCTTTACTTTCTGATACCCATCTCCATTTTGATTTCTTATCTTCTTCTAGTTTGTGTCTTTATTTTAGATAGAATTGAAGAGAAAGAAGCAGCGAGAAATGAGATGAGGAATTCTCCTCCAAATGAAAATTCATGCATAGTATCAGAGTAATTATTCATCCACAGTAAGGAGACAGTGTCAACAATTAGATTCTAAATTCTAATTTTCTGAGAGTGCCCATTTGAATAAGGAGGGCAAAGATTCCGACAAAACCTTTCTCTCCAGTCAGTGGTCATAAGACTACAAAATGAATGTAATGGCATTTGAATCAATCACATGTCTATAGAACAAAAGAGAAGCAGCAGCTGCATCCTAGCAAACCACCCTTTAGTATGCAGAACCTATCATCACCCAAACTGGACCTTCTAGGACAACAAAATCTGTATCTCATGTGGAATCCTATAGTATTGTTTGCATGCACATACAACCCACACAAACAGAGAGCGAGAGCCGAGAGGGAAAGGGAAAGGGAAAGAAGGACTTACTTCCTCCTTGGAGAAGCATATATATTTTTGACTCATAGTGTAGTTGAGGGTGCTTAGTCTTGACAGATTCCTGGTTATTGCAGTGACAAGAAGATTAAGCTTTAGATAAAATACTAAATTGCACAAAACAACTTGTAACCCTGAACTAAGGTTATAAGCAATTCAAACAAGATGTGAGGAAAAAAAAAATAACATAGTTCATGTCCAGTATTTTTCATCATAATGCAACAACAAAAAGATGATATAATGTTCACAAAGTATGGTGATTGCACAAGACCAAAGGATATCTCATGCAGAATACAGAGGTCAATTAAATTCCAAAGTGCCATTGCTACTTCTACGCACATATCTACAAAGCATAGCAGGTTGCTGCTCTTCTCTTATTCCTATAATGGTGGTGAAATAGAGAACACAAAGGATTGGGGGAAGCAAGTAGTAAAATATTCAAAGGGAACCAAATTAAAGGCATGCAAGCCAACATCAGTACAAAGCATTAAGTTGCTAATGGGATTAGCAATTCAAATTCGATCGAGAAACCAAATTTCAGTACATTCAATGTAGAACTCAAGACAAATGCATCTGTCGTCATGCCATAAAAAACATACATAGAGGCAAGCATCTAAATCCTGCAACAAACTGTTGCACTTCATATAACATTGTCAATCTTTCCTCAAAGAGTTCAAAGAAAGATAGGACAATACCAGCTTAATGGCGACTTCTTCTCCACTTTGTATATTAACACCTGAATCAATCAAGCAGCCACATTACAAAAAATTTGAAAAAAAAATATTTCTCTTAAATCACATTCCTAAAAAGCATGTCAGCATAAAGCAAGAAAAGGTATTAAGTAAATCAAGGACATACCTAAATAAAGCTCACCAAAAGACCCACTCCCAATTTTTCTCCCCAGCTTAAACTTCCCACCGACAACATGATCCATGATTCAATACTCCTCCTCAATCAACTTTCCACAAATAAACCAATGCAATCAACTATTTGTGCTCAGATTTCCACCCAATTCAGTATCAATTGGGATTAAAAACCAAGCTCACCAAGCAATCCAGCCCCAAAATTCCTCAAATTCAGCAAAACTAACAAGCCAACCGATTGCGAAAACATCGATCCACCTCAATTATACACCCAAACAAACCCAAAGGATGATTACAAACCCAAAGGATGATTACAATCCCAAGAAAGAAAGAAAAAAAATAGGAATCAATAAAAGTCTAAAGATGAAGAATCACGAACCACTTTCTTGGACTACATCCTTCGATATAACAAACCCTAAATCTTCAATTACCGGGAACAAATCGAAACCCTAATTTCAAAAGCATTATGGAAGCTTATTTATTGATCGATAACACAACCATGTAAGAACAAGCAAATGTATTCAACTTTTTCTACAGTGAGAAATTAATTAAATAATAAAGAAGATTTTGGGTTTGGAAGAGGGGACAAACAAGCCAGGATTGAGGGATCAGAAAGACAAAGATGAAAAAACAAAATTGTGTTGTGGAAAGCCAGAGAGAGAGAGAGAGAGAGTTTGATTGAATCTGTGGGGATGGTGAAGGGAAACAATTGGCGATAATATTATTTGGGGTGTTTTTCCTTTTCTTTTTTCTTTTTTTTTTTTGTGCCTTTTCAAAATGAGAATCACATTTTTTTTTCCTAATTATGATAGAGATAATGGAATTTTATCCACTGAAATATTTTAGAATTTTTATGTCATTCTCTCAAAAAATAAAATCTTTTATTGTAATTAGAGGTAACGATCGTGTCGTATCGGGTCGTATTTATGTCGTGTCATTTCGAGTTCGTGTCGAGCACTAATCAACCTTAATCCAACCTGTTTAATTAATCGTGTTGTGTCGACCTATTTATTTTTGTATCGTGTTCGTGTTGACTCATATAACCCGCAAATAAAAAATTTAACTCTTAATTTTATGTCTAAAATTTTATTATCACTTAATTGAACATATGCTCATACATTTCCTATAAACTAAAAATTAACTTAATAAATGTAACAATAAAAAATGAGTAAAAATATTTTTTTTGGTACAAAAATTAGGTTACTACTTGATAAAATATAATAAAAAATTGACATTTTATTTTTATAATTTTACTTAAATATGTTAATCGTGTCAATTTCATGTTGTTCGTGTTTGACACTAACTCAACTTATTTATTATTCGTGTTAACAAGTCGTGTCATATACGGGTTCGTGTCAAGAAATAGTCAACCCTAACCCGCTAATTTCGTGTCAATTTCGAGTCGAATTTTCGTGTTGTATCAAAAATTGTCACCCCTAATTGTAATCTCACTTTTTTCAAACCACAATGCTTTTAAGAGCTAAAGCTTGAAAACTTAATATATAGGAGCATTGAATTATTAGTGTTAATAATACATAGGACAATGCTATTATTAGTGTACGAAAAGTCCCCCTCTCTAATCCTATCCTAAACGTGCATGCCTCCCTCTCTCTCTTTCTCTGAATATGTGGATTTAACTTTAAAATACTCCATTTTTGTCTTCCACTGATGACTTGAATATAAGATCTACAGGTGGAGTTGGTGGTCTAAGTTTAGAATTAGACCCTGTCTAATTTGTAACTCTCAATCATTGCAAGTTTACTTGGGCAGTTGAGACTCTTGATTTTTTAATCAGAAATTTAATACTTGAAGTGTTGCGGTTGCCTATGGTAAAAATATCTATGTTTTATAAAATAATAAAACGTAGGATCATGTAACTCGGACACGTTAAATAAATATATTAAGAGTTCACTCAATCAAATTCTCCATTAAAGTTATAAAGTTTTCATTTTAAACTTGACCCAATTTCACGTTCAACTTGAATCTTTTAACATAATACTCTGCTTGTTTGGTTGAATTTTTGGGAGATGTTTGAATTGACTTGTCTAAACTTTTCTAAACTCAAAAATGAGGTTTAAATATGAGATTCAACATTCAATGTCGTCCATACTCATATTTGGTATGCGTACGGATATATGACTATTATGATAATATATTTGTATATAAATGACTATTATATCTCTTAACCGATCTAATCCAAAACCATGTTTGTTTACGTATATGGAATATATGGGGGTGTAAATGTTATTTGTTAGTTTAAACCCATTAACCCATATATGAAAACCCACCCCCGGTGGGTTTTATGAAACCCATGAACTTGAATTTAATTCCCGGGCCTAATGTGAGTTGTGTTTCAACCTTGGACTAACTATGCATTTACCAAATATGGAATTATTGAGTTTTATTCCTCAACCCATGTTCCAAAACTCCCTCAAACCCACATACCAAACAGGCCCTCCGTGTTTAGATTTTTGCATTCCAATAGTACTAGTCATTAAGTTTTAAAAATCCAAGATTTCAATATGAGTACTGTTTGATTTTGAGTTGATATGACTTTTTTACCCAAATCAAACTGAAAATTTATGTCAAAGTATTGAATTTTTTGAATTGGATGCGAGTTTATAGCCCCAAGTTCCCCTTATCATGTGAATTTTTCAATCTGAATACTGGTGGGATTAACTTCCTCAATAAAAAAGTCCAGCAATTATTATTACAAGAATACTATTGGATCATATCATTGTCAGATAATTATGTCAGTAAATTATGTTATTTTTTGGGTTAATTATTTTTTACTCCCTTATAGTTTCGGCTAGAAATACCTTACTTGTTTAATGTTTAAAATTATGTACATCATCCCCTTATAGTCATGTATCAAAGTAAAGTAATTAACACCGTTAACGGAATTAAAAAATTATCATAATACCCATGTTTTAAAATTATATTTTTTCCCGATTTACTCTTGACTATAAAACTAATGAAATATGACAACAAGCCAACACATTTCAATCAAATATGTCGAGTCTTTTCTCCCACAAGTGAGGTTTTGATCCGGGACCGAAAATTACTTATGTTTTTCTTACATTTTTTTGATCTGGGACCGATGCCCTACCTATTTGGGTATTATACCATATATTATAAAAAGTATTTTAGACACTTACATAAAATGTTCTTTTTGAGGGAAACAATAGAAACAAAGTCTACAACATGTTTTGGGCGTGTGGAGCATACTCTCCGGTAACTTGGATGATAAAAATAATCATTTCACTTCGTTACATAACTATAATGAGGTAATGTGCATAATTTTAAACGTTAAGTAAATAAGGTGTTTCTAGCCGAAACCCACGGAGAGGTAAAAAACAATTAACCCTTAATTTTTTAAGTACAACTAGTATTACTCAAAATAAATTAACTTGTTTGATCACTAAAATGACCTCAACACCCCACCCCACCCCACCCCCCCCCCCCCCCCACCCCCCTCCTTTTTTTTAAGGGTTATTGTGTCAAAACCATCATATCCCTGTCTACATTAAATCCATGTTTGAGGATTTGGGGCCACATACACAAGTTTAACCAAACCACTATAATAAAAACAAACAACCATGCACATTTGAAATTAATTATCTAGACCCATGTGAAGTCCAAGCAGAAGCAGTGTACAAGCTAGTATCCTTCCACCCTAGTCTAAGTGTCCCATCTCCTTGAACAAGGCTATAACCATGAGCAGGAGGAAACATGTTGAGTATTAGCTGTGCTTGAGCCATGGAGTTTCCACTCATTGGAACTTGCATGAAGCAATTTCTTGCAAGCTCACTCCTCCAATGCCTAAACTTGTCCTCCCCACTCCGGGCAGGTCCACCTATCGCCAATATGTTATTAATCTCCCTACAAAGAAGAGATTGCTCAACACGATGTCGGTTTAAGTCATCACTCGGGAAAAGTGCCCCGAGAGAGTCAAACATGGTGGAGTAGTAGTGGAGTGAACCGACGAATCGGTCTAGAAAAGACCCTCCATGTGAGATATCTTGCTCCACCAATGTTAAAACCCTAGGGGATAGTTCTTGGAGGAGTCTCATTGTCTTCCAATCTGGGCCAGTGGCATCATAGAGACAGTGTTGAAGCCAATGCACTGCTAGTGCTTCACCTCTCCTGATCTGAAGCATTGAAATATCAACATCTCCAAACTTTTTGGCAACTGGGTGGAACTCAAATGACATTCCTAACCTCTTTGCAAAACTCGAAAGTTGCTTTCCTGTTTCAATCAAAAGTTCCATTGAAGTACCCATTCCTGTCATTCTCACATGTGGAGGACCCTCCATGCGAGTGGCTAGTATGTGAAAGAGAGCCGGCCATTGAAGCCCCTGCATGATATCAAGGTCTATAATATGAACCCTTTGGTGGCGGTGGAGAGCCTCAAGAATGGCTTGGTTAGAGGTGAAGTGAGCAAATTTGATGAAGGGTGAGATGTTGTTGAACACTTGGAAAGAAGTGTGAACACTTTTGTGGTCGATCAAAGGAGAGCAAATACCTAACCATGAGTTTATAACCCTACTGGCCATGCCCTTAGCAAAATAAGCCACAACTCTTTCAGCACAAGAAGGGCCATAAGGGGAAGCCATTTGGGTAAGCTCAAGTAACATTCTATGAGCTTCACCTAGATTATCAACTGATATAGCCACTGCACACTCCAAAAGAAGTGTTATTAAGCTTAAACCCTGCTCATCTAACCTATTCATTCCTTTGATCTCAGTGAAATTAGTTTGGTGATGATCTTCAAGCTCATCACAGTAGTTTCTTCTTTGAATTTTTCTGGGTCTCAACTCACTCAGAAGGGCTGGGACTAAGTTGTCCTCGTACACCATTGCTATGTCTGTCTGCAAGTTATCGGTGCCGGTTTCCGGCAAGTCTTCGATGAGCTGCTTTGTGACATGCTCCACCCACTCGGACAGTTCATTCCTCTCCAAGTTTGTGCACCTGTTCTCAATTATGGGTTTTGAGTAAGGGTTTGAACTAGCCCCTGCAAATCCAACAGTTGGGTAGTCCCATTGTTCATGGGGTTGGATTATTTCAAGAGCTCCTTGAACCATTTCAAACCCTCCTTTCATCTTTGATGTCTCAAGACCAAGATGAATCTGTGTGTGTGTGTGAGAGAGAGAGAGAGAAAGAGAGGAGAGAGGAGAGAGGGGAGTGAATGAGCTTGTGGTGAGAGGCTAAAAAGAGGAGTTGCAGGCCATATATGAAGGAGAAGTGGGCATGGGTGGCCAATGAAATAAAGGGAGAAATGGTCAGTGAGAAGCAGATTTTTAAGTGACCTGATTATTCCAACAGCATGGCCGGCATAGTCAGACACATAGAAGAAGATAAATTGCTAAGTGCCAAAGTAATACACGTTGGTTTAATAGTGATTTTCCCTATTAATTAAGTTTGGTTTTTCTAAGGTTACCAAGTCATGAAGACCTTTGATGTTAATTTTATGACAAAATTTCAATCACATCCCTTCTAATTTACCATATATTTAAGGACGTTCCTTCTATTATAAAAAATATCACCGACACCCCTTCTAGTTCACCACCATTTATAACAAAAATAAATTATCTAAAATACCAAAATTGTCCATATATAAACTCCAGACAATCTTTCTACATAAAATTCAATTAAAATTCGAGTCAATTAAAATTCATTTTTCTGCATATTAAAATTCGAGTTGACTAAAATTCTTTTTTCTACATATTGAAATTTGAGTTACATATTAAAATTTGAGTCAATTTGAGTTGTTAGCTCCAATTAAAATTCGCTTCAAATTGATTAAGATTTATATTTTTTTATTTATTAAAATTCAATTCAAGTTGATTAAAATTTATTTTTTACGTATTAAGTAAGAGTTAATTAAAATTTATATTTTTTTATGTATCCAAAATAGGGCCGATTAGAATTTAATGCAATGTCTATCTAGAGGGGGTGTAGATAATTTTTTTTTTAAAATATATCATGGACAATTTAATAAAATTGCATTTTAATTAACACCTTTAATCTGACAGGGGATGTCAATGAAGATTCAAAATATATATGAGGTGTTTTTAAAGATATGATAAACTAAAAAGGACATGATTAAAAAATTTCCTAATTTTATTGATTTTCCAGCTGTCGAGACTTGGTTTTTTTATTGAACAATTGGTATTATTTGAAGGGTTCTTCTATCTCTCTTAGACAAGATATATGTTTAAAAGTCTACTATTAGGTCATGAAGGTGAACCATAGAATAAGTCAGATTAGGTCATGAAGGTGACCCATAGAATAAGTCATTCCTTCATAATAATTACTCTTCAAAGAGAATTCCATAGAAAGTTCTTACATTTTACTAGTTGTAGTTTTTTTTTTTAAATGATCAGGAGTATTCGGATTAGTTTATACACACCTTAATTAATTTATTCACTAGTCCAGTCAAAGACAAATCATCCATACCAAAACTAAGGTATTCGCTAGAGTGAAATATCTCATAACCTAACCCTAAAAATTTGTCAAAATTCGAACTCAGAACGTCTGAGTTTATAGCTCGATTTTTATTCAATAGACTCTCTCTCTAGAAATTTTCTTTGAACAGTAATTATTACATTTTACTAGTTGTAGTCCATCCTCTGGCTTCTAGACTGGAAATTTAACATCTCATTAAAAATGGACCTAAGAAAATGTAAATGAGGTGCCTTGTCAATGGGTAGATGGCCCATCTTCAATCTTTGTTCTTGAAACAGAGTATATCTTGATTTTCATCTTCTTCTTTTTTTTGGCTTAAACCTCACAGGTGTCTGGATCAACTTACGCACATTCAGACTAATCTCATTCTCAATCTGGTCAAAGACAGACCATCCACGCTAAAACTAGAATAAATCCTTCATGATCTAACATTAAAAAATTATCAAAATTCAAACTCAGGATATCTACATTTACATCTCGTCTTTATTATCAATTGCACTACCCTTAAGATTGTCTTTGATTCCATCACCTAGACCATGCCTGAAACCAGTCACATTTACATATGTATGTAGCATATCAAAGCCATAACTACAGTGAGGTGTTTGTCCTTTTGTTGTTGATTATACTTTGACCTTCTTCTATGATAACTCTAATTTGGGTAAAAAAATAGGTAAAATATTTGATTTAATATAAATTTTTCTAATTAATAAACTTAATTTTCTCTCCGTCTCTAGCTCTCTCATACACACACAATCACTGAGGTTGTACATCTACTTTATGTGTTGAAGCAAGAACCTAGGAGAGAACTGAAAAGTTGAAAGGAGATGCTCGGTGAGAGGTAAGATACCTAGAAACAAGAGTAATGTTATCCTTCCCAAATTATATTCTAAATGAGTTGACACATTCACACACCCCACACGGTCCTAAATCCGAGTTGATTAAGGGTAAACACCCACAATGCTATTTTAGCACGACTGTGTTTATCCGAATTTTGTGTTACAACCTATAACTTCAATAAGCATGTGATTGGAACGATTTTCTAATTACAATTTTCAATAGGCATGCCAATCGGAAGTTTCATTATTAGCATTTTTACCTCGAAGAGAGCGATGTGAACAGTTAAGGAGGTCACAAATAAAACCATTCAATAGCCAATATAATGTAAATTATGAGTGCCATGGTGAAATAGGCATTAAAACACAGACAAACACACACATATATATATGGTGATGGATAAACATATATCCCTCTTTAGTCACTCATAAGTCACATAACCTGGAGTTTTATGCAGGTTTTTTTTTATTAAAATTATGCAGGCCCTTAGACTATTATATTTCAATAAAATTAATTAAGTGGCTGTCAACGTCATGAGGGTCATATTGTCTAGCAAAATGAAACCTAGACTGACCCCTTGTTTGAAAAACACACAAGTAGTGCCAGAAAGTCTCATTTGGTACACAGTGTCTGAGATGGCAATGCTTAAGCTATTGCTCCTAGATCCTAATATTTTGTAGTATATTTTTTAATTTTGTTTTAGTATATTACCCAGCACAAATTCTGGTGTACGTTTTTCAAGATTTTTCAATGGTAGATTATCCAACACAAATTCTGGTGGAACCCACTTAACAATACTCGATAAATGATTGATTTATCATTGAGAAAAATTGAGAACAGATTGCAAACTAGTTTCTCATGCCATAATTTGTGAAGATAGAGTTCCACAATAGTTACATGAGGATTCAAATGCCCTCGTCAATAGAAAGATTTTCTCAAATCATAGGTATTGACAACTTTAAATCTGGATCCCGATATAGAAATGAGTATGGGTGATATATTATCGAACAAAGACATACTAGAAGGAATTTGGACTCTGTCATAAACCCTACTTGTTTTTTTTTTTTTTTGGCTACTAGGTATTCAGACTTACGTCGATTACTTCCTCGAACTCGGATACGGCCACTGCAGCCCGAGCGGATTTAGAACATGTCCTCTAAAAAATAAGGGTGGCTAGCCCTTAGAGGATATGAAAATTGTTGAACCTAAGATCTTTGAGTTACCTGATAATGATACCAGACTCACTTAACCATAAGGGTTATGAACCCACCTATAGCCACTGCAATATGTATTTCTGGAGCTTCAAATCTCAGATGTTTTTGAGATAGTATTTTCCATGGAGTCTGGTCAAAGTTAAGGCCTTCCTGTCCATAATGTTGGTCTCTTGTGTTGTAGTTTTTCTACTGATTAAGGCATTTCAACCAACAGCAAAGTTACAGTTGGCTTAACTTACATATCAGCCAAGCAAAAACTATAGCTATAGGGCTTTGAAAATGTCAGGGGAGCCATGGGCCACAGTTTTAAGGATTTTTTCTTGTCCAAACTAACATAATTCTTAAACTCAATTTTATATGAGTAATGCTACATAGATTTAAAAAAAAAATGACTTGATAAATCACAACCATTGAATTGGTAGTAGGTTCTAATAAATACTGGGACCCATAGTTAAATCAATAACAAATATAACAGTCACGTCATCAAATCAGGTTTTTAAGTCTGTGTAGCATGCTCGTCTATTCCATTTTATATCTACCACCATTTTAAACTACTGATGTTTACCCATAATAACTCACTTCTAAACTCAAATATGCGAGTATAAACTCCACTGTCAGGGAGAGAACGATAATTTGGTAAATAGACAGACAGGGTTTTTCCTTTTTTTGGTGGTGAAGATGAAAATCGACATTTACTTGGAATTTCTGTTTTTTTTTTTTGGGAAGGCAGAGGCTTCTTTGATTTATGTGTTGGGTTTTCTCTTGCCTGCTTCAACTTTCCATTCAAGAGGACAGCAGAAATGACAGGTTTTATAGCAATGACTAAATTCTATATGGGTTGAAGGCATCTGAAGTATAATTTTGTCTAAAATGTCCAAAACTGAGACTGTCCAAAACATTAGGGATCAAGAAGCCCTTTATCTTAATAAGATATGTGCAACATTTAGCTGTCAGTGATACTATAGGTCCTCAAATGTTGAAGAAAGTAAGACTTGGTAAATGATAATGACACTACATTGCCTTCCTATCATGACAAATGGCACTTCATAGTAATTTATTACCCACCTTAATAAGCCATGAAAGCGATGCCCAAACAGTATATCATGGTAGTGTGCCCAGAATGGAACGATCACAAGTATTAATCCGTATAAAAGAACAACAACCTTAAATAAGACAGGAAATAGATGCCCAAACAATGCCATGGTACTGTGCCCGGAATAGAATGATCACAAGTGTTCAATTTGTATGAAGAAGAAGTCACAGGTTTGAGTTTAAATATCAATCTAATTAAGGTGAAGGTGAGACAACATACCACATATCGCTCTCAGATCCTGCTATAGCCAGAGAGTTTTCACACAACGAATATGACATTTTTTGAGCTGCGCTTGGTATGGCTGTCAGTTCCACTCCACAAACTCACTCAGGAACTTACACTAATCTTCCATAGCTTTGTCCACTCCACCCTTCTCATCCTGAAAATAGCAGGTCAGCACTTAGATGAACAGAAATATAATGGTTTTAGCTATGGGTGGTAAACAAGCCGAACGAACAAGTTCAAGCCTGAGCTTGACCAGTTCGTTTTTCAAAAGGAACCTAAAAATTGTTCAACTTTGGCTCGTTTTCTATATGAATGAGTTCGAGCCGAACTCGAGACCAGCGAGATCGACTATTTTACATATAAACGAGCCGAACTTTACGAGATCAAACTGAACTTAAAGACTTGTTTTCTAAACGAGCTTAAAAAATAGTTTGAGCTCATTATTCGAATCGAGTTCAAAATGAGCTAAATCTGAATCAAACCCGAGTAGCTCGGATCATTTTTCACCCCTAGTTTTAGGCACTCTATGATATCATTGTGCAGTGTGTACTTCAATTGTCAGTGACTGTATTTTGTTGCACTAAATTTAACTATTTTTCTCACTTTCTTAAAAAAAAAATTGTTAAGTTTAGAGATTTAACACAATATTAGAGAAAGGCGGAGAGTGGTCAAAAACTTAACCTACATCTCACAAACCACTTGTATTTATATTTAACTCGTAGCCATACAAAAGACGTGTATACCCTCTAGTGGTATACTTATTACAACTAACTAATATTTACACAATGCCCTAACACTCTTAACACTCCCCTTCAAGTTGGACTATATATATCATATAATCCAAACTTGGAACAAATGGTTGTAAGACGTGTACGATTCAATGCTTTGGTAAACATATCCGCAAGTTGATCATCAGATCTCACAAATGGAGTCGTAATATCTCCAGCTACTATCTTGTCTCGAATAAAATGACAATCAACCTCAATATGTTTGGTTCTCTCATGAAAGACTAGATTAGCAGCAATATGAATAGCTGTCTGATTGTCACAAAAAAACTGTAAAGGAAGTTGAACTGGAAAGCCAATTTCCTGGAGAAAGTGTAGTAGCCACGTCAACTCACTGGTTGTATGTGTCATTGCTCTATACTCAGTCTCAGCACTGGACCTTGCTACCACGGTTTGTTTCTTACTCTTCCATGAGACAATCTTATCTCCTAAGAATGTACAATAACCAGTGGTTGACCTCCAATCAGAAGGAGAACTTACCCAATTAGCATCTGAAAAACCTTCCACTCTAAGATGACCATTAGCTCGATATAACAGCCCAAGACCAGGAGTACGTTTGAGATATCACAAAATACGAGTAACTGCCTCCCAATGTGGTACTCTAGAGCAACCCATAAACTGACTTACAAAACTGCATAGGAAATATCCGGTCGGGTAATAGTGAGATAATTGAGCTTCCCAACCAACCTGCGATGCCGACCCGGATTCTCAAACAATGCACCATCATCCATCAACAATTTCTGATTCGAATCCAAAGAAACATCAATTGGTCTACCACCCAACAAACCAGCTTCCTCTAGCATATCAAGTACATATTTCCTCTGGGATAAACAAATACCGTGCTTAGATCTCGCAACTTCAATACCTAAGAAATATCTGAGTTTTCCTAAGTCCTTAGTATGAAATCGATCTTGCAGGAAGGTTTTTAACTTGACAATTCCCTCATAATCATTTCCAGTAATCACAATATCATCTACATAAACCACCAATATAACATATCCGGCATCCGTCTGTCTATGAAACACAAAATGATCTGTCTGACATCGAAGAAGGCCAAACTCTAAAACTGTATCTGAAAACTTACCAAACCATGCTCTCGGTGACTGCTTCAAACCATACAAAGACTTCTGTAACCGACATACATACTTACAGTACTCCCCCTGAGTAGTAAACCCCAGTGGCTGCTTCATGTAGACCTCTTCAACCAAGTCACCATGCATTCTTGACATCTAGCTGAAATAAGGGTCAATCAAGATTAGCAGCCAAAGAAATCAGTATACGAATAGAAGAGATTTTGGCAACAGGAGAGAAAGTCTCTTCATAATCAACTCCATAGGTCTGAGTAAAGCCCTTAACAACAAGACGAGCTCTGAGACGCTCCATAGAACCATCCGGATTAAACTTAACAGTATATACCCAACGACATCCCACAATCTGTTTACCAGGAGGTAAAGGAACAAGATCCCAAGTCCCATTCTGATGTAAGGCATCCATCTCCACTTCTATAACTTCCCTCCAACCCAGATCAGACAAAGCATCTTGTAAGTACTTAGGAGTAGAGATGGTAGACAGTTGAGAGATAAAACAAGAAAAAGCCGGAGACAAGACATCATATGAAACAAAATGAGTAATGGGATGGTTAGTAACACACGAACAAGTACCCTTACGAAGATCAATAGGTAAAGAGTTAGAAGTACCTGATGAACCAGGATCAGGAGACGGTAAGGGAGACGATACAGGCACCTCAGTCGATGGTCGAAGACGACGATAATATACACGGAGTGGAGAAGTAGACGGTTGCACAGTGGGCAGCGGAATATCTAACTATAAGGGAAAGGGTGGTGGTATAAAGGACGACCTAAAATTCAGATCCAAAGGCTGAGTAGGTGTCGGAAAATACGGAACCGATTCATCAAATGTGACATCAGCACTAGTAAAGTATCGACGAAGAAAAAAACTATAACAGCGATATCCCTTCTGTGTGCGAGAGTATCCTAGAAAGACACATTTGGTAGCACGAGGGTCAAGTTAATCAAACCCAGGGCCCAAGTTGATGTAGACTAGGAAGGGAAAAATTAGGGATGAGAAGAGAAGAAAAAAAGGATGAGAAAAGAGAAAGAATTTGAGGAGGAAGCAATATTAGTATTCAATAATAATCAAAGTCTGCTAAAACAAATACCATATCCCCTATATATATAAGGAGAGCACAAACCCTAAAATAAATATATAGTCAAAATGGCAACTAAGCCCCTGAAAAGCAAATAACAAATAACTTTTAATCCCTACGTTTGCGCCTACTATAACGAAATATAATTCGATTCCTATCATTTCCCACCGGCTGAAAAGAACTCGCGTCCGGAGAGATACGATCATGATAATGCTCTAGAAGATCAGGGTCAAGCCGACAAAACTCCTCAGTATTCTAGGAAGGGAAAAATTAGGGATGAGAAGAGAAGAAAAAAAGGATGAGAAAAGAGAAAGAATTTGAGGAGGAAGCAATATTAGTATTCAATAATAATCAAAGTCTGCTAAAACAAATACCATATCCCCTATATATATAAGGAGAGCACAAACCCTAAAATAAATATATAGTCAAAATGGCAACTAAGCCCCTGAAAAGCAAATAACAAATAACTTTTAATCCCTACGTTTGCGCCTACTATAACGAAATATAATTCGATTCCTATCATTTCCCACCGGCTGAAAAGAACTCGCGTCCGGAGAGATACGATCATGATAATGCTCTAGAAGATCAGGGTCAAGCCGACAAAACTCCTCAGTATTCTAGGAAGGGAAAAATTAGGGATGAGAAGAGAAGAAAAAAAGGATGAGAAAAGAGAAAGAATTTGAGGAGGAAGCAATATTAGTATTCAATAATAATCAAAGTCTGCTAAAACAAATACCATATCCCCTATATATATAAGGAGAGCACAAACCCTAAAATAAATATATAGTCAAAATGGCAACTAAGCCCCTGAAAAGCAAATAACAAATAACTTTTAATCCCTACGTTTGCGCCTACTATAACGAAATATAATTCGATTCCTATCATTTCCCACCGGCTGAAAAGAACTCGCGTCCGGAGAGATACGATCATGATAATGCTCTAGAAGATCAGGGTCAAGCCGACAAAACTCCTCAGTATTCCATGAAGCATCAGTCTCTGGACGATCTCTCCATCGAACAAGATAACAATGATATCCTCCATCCGAGGAGCCTACAATCTGATCGTCAAGTACATCTGCAATCTGGTCATGCAGCTGTGGTGGAAACAGTGGAAGAATAGGAACTGCAGGTGATGCGGATGACGAAGCAACTCAACCTATAGGAACACCTGGAGGCTCAAAAGTACCATGATAAGGAAACAAAGTCCTCCATATTGAAAATAGGATTAATACTCATATTCGAAGGTAAGTCAAGTTGATATGCATTAGGTCCAAGCTTACGAATAATACGAAAAGGACCAGTGGCTCGAGCATGTAACTTTTTGAAAGAATTTTTTGGGTAACGTTCAGGACGCACATGAACCATGACATAATCTCCCACAATAAATTCTTTATTCCTACGGTGAACATCTGCAGCCAATTTATAATTCTCATTACTTAATGTAATTTTCTGTCTTATGTCGGCATGCAAGTCATGAATATGCTGGGCAAAAGCTTCGGCTGAGTGTGAAGGGCGGGAATCAGGAGGTAAAAGTAATAAGTCAATAGGCTGTCTAGGAGAATGACCATAAACAATCTCAAAAGGGGATCTACCAATCAACCTGTTGACGGAGTTATTATAGGCAAATTCAGCAGTAGGCAACAACAAATCCCAATTTCCCATCTTCTCACCCACTAGACACCTAAGCAAATCTCTCAAACTACGATTGACAACCTCAGTTTGACCATCAGTTTGAGGATGAAAGGTAGAGGAAAACTTAAGACTAGTCCCAAAGAGTTTTCAAAGTGTCTTCAAAAAATAACTCACAAACTTGACATCCCTATTAGACACAATGGAAATAGGCAACCCATGTAGTCGGACGACCTCTCGAAAAAATAACTTTGCTACATGTGAGGCATCAGCAGACTTAGTGCAAGGAATGAAATGGGCCATCTTAGAAAACCGATCCACGACAACTAGAATGGAATCATGATTACAGGTTGTTTTAGGCAATCCTAACACAAAGTCCATACTAAGGTCTCTCTATGGTGTATGTGGAACTGGTAATGGTGTGTACAACCCAGTGTTTTGTTTCCTACCCTTTACTAACTAACAAGTGCGACACTATGACACTATCCTAATAATGTCACGCCTCAAAGTGGACCAATAAAACATATCCTCAACAAGTGCAAATGTCTTATCCCTACCAAAGTGGCCTGCTAGACCTCCCGCATGTAATTCTCAAATCAGGAAATCCCTAAGTGAAGTACGAGGAATACATAAGCGTGACCCTCTAAACAAGTAACCATCTCTATAGAGGAAGTCAATGTACTCATGACGATTACCAGCTTGAACATCCTGAAAAATGATACCAAAGTCAGGACAAGATGCATACTCATCTCTAATCCTGTCAAAGCCGATCACATGAACACTCATAGTCTGTAAAACAACAACTACACGGCTAAGAGCATCCGCAGGCTTGTTTTCAATGCCCGTTCGGTGGTGAAGAACAAAAGTATACTCCTGAAAGAACTCAACCCACCGAACGTACCTAACACTCAATTTTCTCTGGGAGTGAAGGTATTTCAATGCCTGATGATCAGAAAATAACACAAACTCAGATGGCAATAGATAATACCTCCAATGGTAGAGAGTTTGTATCACAGCGTAAAATTCTTTGTCATATGTAGAATATCGTTGTTTAGCTTCATTGAGCTTTTCGTTGAAGTAAGCAATAGGATGACCCTCTTGACTCAAAACTCCACCTATCCCTACACCAGATGCATCACAGGCAACCTCAAACACCTTAGAAAAATCTGGGTGTCAAAGGACGGGTGCCTCTGTCATCTTGTGCTTAACTTTTTGAAAGGCTCTAGTTACAGCAAGAGTCAATTGAAACTCCCCTTTTTTCATGCATTCTGTGATGGGAGCCATAATGGAACTAAACCCCTTAATAAATCGTCTATAAAAGGTGGCCAAACCATGAAAACTTCGAACCTCAGAAATTGTTCTTAGCACTGGCTAATTCCTAACAACACGAATTTTCTCTGAGTCAACTGCAATACCATGCACATAAATAACAAATCCGAGAAAAAACACTTGAGTTTGCATAAATGAGCACTTCTTAAGGTTTGCATTGAATTTTCCACACGTAATGTCTGAAAAACCTGTCGAATATAATCCAAGTGCTCTTCTTTAGACCGACTGTAGATTAAGATGTCATCAAAATAGACCACCACAAATTTTCCTAGGAAATGATGCAATATCTGAGTCATAACCCTCATAAATGTGCTAGGTGCATTAGACAATCCAAAAGGCATGACCAACCACTCATAAAGTCCATCCTGGGTTTTAAAGGCGGTTTTCCATTCATCTCCTGGTCTAATTCGGATTTAATGATAACCACTGCGCGAATCCATTTTGGAGAACCAAAGTGCACCGGCCAAAAGGTCAAGCATATCTTCAAGTCTCGGTATAGAAAATCGATATTTGACTGTAATTTTGTTAATGACACAGCTATCAACACACATTCTCCAAGAGCCATCTTTCTTAGGGGTCAACAAAGCAGGGACAACACATGGACTAAGACTATGACGAACAGACCCTTTTTGCAAAAGTCCATCTACTTGCCTTTGGAGTTCAGCACGCTCAGTGAGATTCATATGATAATGGGGAAGATTAGGCAACTGAGATCCTAGAACTAAGTCAATAGCATGCTGAACATCTCTCATGGGTGACAACTCATCGGGTAGTTCCTCAGGGATCACATCGTGGAACTTTCTCAATAGACTATCAACCTTAGGCAAAGATTGTCCTTAGATTCCAAAGGACTTTGGAAAACTTCTTTGACAACTAGAGCTACCACTACGCCAGACTTTTTTCTCTCTTTTTCAAATTCTCTATGAGTCAAGATATGAAGGTCTTTTTTGTGAATTGTCTGGGAAGATAACCTATACTTTGAATTATTACCTTCTGAGAGTTTTGTAGGTTTTAACTTGATGGTTTTCCCTTTGTGCTTAAAAACATAGGTATTGTCCCTCCCATAGTTTGTCACATCTAGATCAAAAAGTCACGAGCAACCTAACAAGACATGAGCGACATCCATGGGTAAGACATCACACCATATATGATCTGAATAGGGACCAAACATCTCTGTGAGACTAGCAAGGAAGTCTTGTCAACCCATGCAACCTTGTAAGGTTGTGGGTGTGACTCTGGCTTAAGCTGCAATTGAGCTACAACCGACTTAGAAATGACATTCAATGAACTTCCCCCATCAATGACGACCTTGCAAACTTGACCCCCACATCGGACTAGAGTATGGAAAATGCTGGTGCGTTTCCATACATCTGTGCCTGAAGGGGTGGATAAGATGCATCGCATCACACTGACACGGGTGTCATCGTTCTACCATTCTTCCTCACCTTCATCTAGTAACTCTAGGGGTTCCTCATCTAAAGGATCAACATCCTCTCCGCCAAGTGAATTCTCTAACCCCTGGTCAATGGTCAAGGTATGCTGAGGGCACTGTGAAGCAATATGACCCTTGCCATGACAACGGTGACACTCTAGGAAAGAATTGTCCTGGCAAGAACCCGTGAGTGTAGAATCTCGACCCTAGTGGTATTACCTCTCAAGTTGGGATAAGTGTTACCCCTGGATGTGACAGGCCCTGACTGGGTGACGCCTCGAGACTTATCAAATGGGACTGACGTTAATGGTTGAGATTCTCCGGTTTGAGAAGGCATGCGACGCTGAAAAGGTGGCCTAAGGTATTGTTCAATCTCTAAGGCTTTATAATATGCTTCCTCAACCGTTTCAGGAGAGTGTAAGTTAATCTCTCTCTTAATCTCAGGTCTCAAGCCATTAATGAATTTTGTAACTGTTACCCAAGGCTTTTCCTTTATGTCACATCTCATAAAGAGTTCTTCAAATCGAGCTAAGTAATCGGTCACAATCGAGGTCAACTGACGCAAGTTCATCCACTTGTCCAAGAGTTGGCGCCTATAGTAACTAGGGAGATATTTATCTCACAATCTTTATTTCATCTCAGCCCATAAAATAATGAGTTGTCCCTCTAAACGCTCTTTGTCTCTTTGGACTCCCTGCCAATATCTCTTCGCTGAACCAACGAGTTTCATTTTGGCAAAACAAACTCGATGGTCGTCAGACATATCATACCAATCAAAATAGTCATCCATTTCATCCAACCAATCTAAGAAAACAACAGGATCTAACCTACCATCAAAACTAGAAACATCCACTTTGACTCTTTGTGTGATATCCCTAGATTCTTCATGGACATACCTATGTCGAGGATTATAGTAACGCGGAGGGGGAGGCCTATGGTATCTGACACGTGGTCGGAAGGGCTCATGATAACCATCCATATCACCCTCTGAATAGTCAGACATGACTACCTCAGCGGGATCCTCCTGAAAATTCCTACGACCTACGTTTCGTCCAAAAGCGGTATTAGGAGGTGGCCTCCTATCTGGACACTGAACTCGGCTCCCCTGAGCTACTTGCGAAGTGGGTAGGACACCTTGACATGAGTCAGCAGGCTCTATCGGGAGAGGCAGGTGCCTAATATGGTGTGCCTGTATGAACTTAGGTGAAACTGGTGACTCACCCTGATCATACTCTATTGGTCGTTTTTTCATAAATTTAGTCAATTGGGCTAGTTGAGTAGTAAATTGAGAAAGTTATTGCCCCATTCCTTTAACTTCCTCACGTAACAAGTCAACTGTTTGTTTAGTATCGGTCATATCAATGGTGAGGGTCTCAAATTTTTATTCCAGTGTAGTATGGGACTCTGAAAGCTCACGAATGGTCATAGTGAATGTGATGTAAAATTTGGGCTAATGTAAAATGATGACTAGACTAAAAATTAAACCAAGTAATAAAAACTATAAAGCAATGCAAATAGTCACACATAAGAACAAGTTTATTGTAAAGAGACTCAAATGAACGTGAGACAAGCAACAATGGGTTTAACAAGGAATTGGGGCAAGCTAAGTTATGAAGGTGGTGTGTGGGAAAAACAAGCAAACAAAATTTAGGTAAGAATTTTTTTTTTTTGACTTACCAACAAATATAAATACTAGTCACCAATTCTCAACAAAGAGAACTCATACCTGGTGTTAGATACAACTCCAAGAGGATACTTGACAATTTAGAGAATGATCCTACAAATTCTGGAACTTTCTGGGGTGTTTCTACAATTTCTGAAATTTCTGGGGTGATGTTTTCTGTAATTTTATGAATCTTCGGGGATGTTTCTGCAATTCTGGAGCTTCTGGATGGTATTTATGCAAGTTGCTAAAACTTATGGGGGTGATTCTACAATTTTCTGGACTTTTGGGGATGTTTCTACGATTCTGGAATTTTCTAGGATGTTTTTTTGTAGTTTCTGAAACTTCTGGGCTTGTTTTTGATAAACTTGTAAACGGTGGATCAAAATTTTACCCACTATGTTGTCTTCTCCTTGAAGTTGATGACGAGTTTACAGGAGAAGAGAGAGAGAGGGCTTCCGAGATTGATGAGAACTTGGGTAAGGGTGGAGTTTGTTACTGCTACAACGATGAGACGACGACACACCCAAACGATGATGGAACGAAGATGAGGCTTCTTTTTTTTTTTTTTCAGCTGGTTCTGTTGAGATGATCAACGAACAGCGAACGGTGAATAGTCGTGATAAACAGTGCACACGATGACTAGGGATGTCAATGGACCGAAGCGGGGGCGGGGGCGGGGGCGGGGGGTGTAGTCTCCATCCCCGTACCCGCTTAAAAAAACTTCGTCCATCCCCGGTCCACCCCCATTAATGGGTATAATTTTCATCTCCATCTCCATCTCCGTCTGCGGGTAAATTTTTAATCCCCGCCCCCGTCCCCGCTTCCCCCGTACCCGCCCAAGCCCAAGCCCAAGCCTAAGACTAAGCCCAAGCTCAAATAGTTTGTTACTCTGAACAAGGAAAATGAAACCATGAGACAAAAACATCAAAACATAACAAAAAGGAATAGATTTTTGTTCCAGATACAAAAAAAGACACCACAGAATTAGAGGTGACCTTAATTCAAATTTATCCCATAAAATGTTTGAATTTTTATAAAACATTATTAAAGGAAAAGGGAGGGGAGGAATGGTCGGATCAGTCATCGTCTACAAAATCAGGTAGCTAAAATTCTTCATTAACAAGTGGAGGTTAAAGCATTCTCTTCAGTTTCACTGCATAAAGATTGCTCAGTAACCCTTAGTCCTAGTAGGAAATTGGAATATAAAAGAATTTGAATGAAGCATGAGGCATTCATGAAAAGGCTGAAAAAATGCTACAAACGTTTTAAACAGGAGACAACATGTAGTCACAAAGTTAGTTAATGGTGGGAGAAGCACACCATCACAGTTGAAATTTAAAAATGAGAAGTGAGTATAGTTTCACCTCTAAATCATAGGCATATTACCAGTTTAACTGGACTGGGAGTCTGGGAGTATTTATATATATTTTAAATGGGGATGGGGCGAGGGTAAGGGTAAGTCCATCCCCGCCTCCATCCCCGCACGAATTTATACGGGTATCCTCGTATACGTCCACCGTCCAATACGTATAGTCCATCCCCGGTCCAAACGGGACGGGTTTAGACGAATACCCGTTTTTTCCCGGTCCACTGCCATCCCTAACGATGACCAGTTTTTTTTTTTTTGTCGAACAGTGAACAATGTTGATGTGATTTTTGTGATTTGTACGAATTGAAGTTGAGCTCTGATACCAAATTGATGTAGACTAGGAAGGGAAGAATTAGAGATGAGAAGAGAAAAAGAAATGGATGAGAAAAGAGAAAGAATTTGAGGAGGAAGTAATATTAGTATTCAATAATAATCAAAGTCTGCTAAAACAAATACCATATCCCCTATATATATAAGGAGAGCACAAACCCTAAAATAAATATATAGTCAAAATGACAACTAAGCCCCTGAAAAGTAAAATAACAAATAACTCCTAATCCCTACGTCTGCGCCTACTGTAACGAAATATAATCCGAATCCTATCACAAGTTGTGAACATAACTGACACACCCAAAAACCTTAGGAGTTAAAGAAAATAGAGGCTTACCTGGAAAAAGGACAGAATATGGACTTTGCCCATTTAATACAGACGATGACATACGATTAATAAGATGACAAGCAGTAAGAACATCACTCCAAAAACAACAGGAAACATTCATCTGGAATAACATGGCACGAGTGATTTCTAATAGATGACGATTCTTACGCTCAGTAACACCATTCAGCTGAGAGGTGTAAGCACATGAAGTCTAATGAATAATGTCAGTTTTACTAAGATAAGCTGAAAAATGATCATATTCATATTCCCGAGTATTATCAGAACGTAAAATACGAATACGACAACCATACTGAGTTTTTATTTTTTTACAAAAAGTCTCAAATATAGAGAATAATTCAGAACGAGCTTTCATAAGAAACAGCCAAGTCACACAAGAATAATCATCCACAAATGACACAAAATAAGGATATTTATTAGAAGAAATATTATTTATTGGACCCCATACATCATAATGTACTAACTCAAATGGACTAGACACACGACTATTGTTTCTAGACTGAAAGGACACACAGTGATGTTTACTAAGTTGACAAGCTTCACGAGACACAGACGACACATAACTCAGACTGGGAACTTGACGCTTCAAATTCTGGAGAGAGGGATGACCAAGACGACAATGTCATTGGAACGGAGATGACGAGGTCTGTAGAGCCCAAGTAGATGAATCAAAGTCAAAGTAATAGAGACCACTGGTTTCATGCCTCGTACCAATCTTCATCTTCGTCTTGAAATCCTGAAACACACAAGAAGAGGAATAAAATGTTATGGAACAATTAAGAGAATATGTAATCTTGCTAATGGAAAGTAAACTAAAAGGAAACTGATGCACAAAAAAAACGAAGGAGAGGGACATATTAGGACTCAATTGAGTAGTCCCCAAACCTGAAACTTTTGAAGAAGTACCATTAGCAAGAGTAACACTGTGTGTGGAAGAAGTAGACTGATAGGTAGAAAAGACATTAGACGCACCAGTCATGTGGTCAAAAGCGCTAGAGTCTATGATCCAGGGACTTCGAGTGGAAGACAATAAACAAGTGGAAACGGTATCTAACTGGACAAAAGTAGCACCGGAGGAAGATGGAACGACCTGTTGTTGAGATAGGAACTGAGCATACTCCTCCCGTATAAAAGTAACTGACTCAGAATCATGTGGAGCAGACCAAGGTATAGAGGCAGTAATCGAGGTGTCATCTTGATAAGAAACCTGGTTAGCAACACCCGAAGGCTTGCCATTTAAATCTCAAAAATAATCAACAGTGTGGCCTCCACGACCACAGTGAGTGCATGAACGAGACCCTGACCGTCCTCCACGACCTCCAATACGACTGCCAGTACGGCCTCCCCAACCTCCGCGACCACCACGATTACCATGGCCACCTCGAGAACTGTCACTATGGCTACTCAGGACAACAAGAGCTGAACGATCAGTGGGCATACCAGACTCCGTATTGGATGAACTGGTAGAGAAGGTAGCACGCTGCAAGCGAGAGAAAACCTCTAGTAGAGATGGAAGACTAGAGCCACCCAAGATCTGAGAGCAAATAAACTCATATTCAAGTTTCAAACCAACTAAAAACTAGACAACATTCAAATTCTCATGTTGTTTCTGCCAAATTGCTGCATCAGTAGTAAATGGGTGGTAGAGCTTCAACTCCTCACACATTCCCCGAACATGAGAGTAATAGTCCTCAAGACTCAGAGTACCCTGCTCCAGACGAAAATATTGTTTGCATACTTCATATGCACGAGTGAAATTCCCACTGCCAGAGTACATGGTGGCCAAATGATCCCAGATCTCTTTAGCTATGTCGAGATCAAGGATCAAAATATCATTTCGAAACGGTAGAAACATCTGAAACGTTTTCATTTCTAAAGAGACCGAAACGAATCAGTGATGAAATTGAAATTTTAATATTTCAAGATATTTCATAATGTTTCGAAATGTTTTGTTATATTTCAATGCATTTGCACAATTATTTCGAAATGTTTCAAGGTATTTCAAGATATTTTGGTAAACAATGTTTTGAAAAAATAATTATTAATTTTTTTTTTATTTTTTTTTTTCGAAACAGGTGGAAACGTTTCCAAAACATATCGAAACGTTTCCTTTTTCTAGTTGACCGAAACAATGCACCGAAACGAAATTTTGATCCTTGGTCGAGATAAAACAAAGTAGAACTGATACTGGGCTCAATACTATTCAGTAGTAATGAAATAATCTGCGTATCCTCTTGTTCCCATTTATCATACCCATGAGTACCTTCTTTGGATTTAGTGTCCACTAAATATTTCTTAAACCCTTTACCCCTGAGGAACACTTGAACAGAGAGTGACCACAAAACATAATTGGTCCCATTAAGTTTAACAGATGTCATGGGACCATTAAGTAGAACCATACGAGAAAAATTCACTGGCATGGGTGGAATAAGATCAGACTGACTATCATCATTTTTATTCTTGGGTTCCATAACAGTATAGCAACAATAGAACCAAAGAAAAAAAAAGAAAACAAGAACTGTGCCAAGAGACTAGAAAAAGAAATAATAGAACTAGTCAAGATACAAAACTAGTGGACTGGATGCTAGAACAAGATATGAGGCAGCTGTTGGAGGGGTGAACCAGACCAGGGAGAGCTATTGGATGCCTGAACCGGACCAAGAGAGAGATTGTTGGGTGGCTGAACCGGACCAGAGAGAGACTGTTGGGTGCCTGAACCGGACCAAGAATCGGACCAAGAGAGACTATTGTATGCTTGAACCGGTGCGAACCAGTCTGGAAGAGCTAAACACTGCTGAACCGGGCTTGAATCAACCCTGAACCGAACCAAATTGAGATGAACGGAGGATCAATCGGGAATGAACCGGTTTCCTAAAAGAACTGGTCTGCTAGTGAATCTAGACTGGGCTGACTCAACTGGGCTGGGTCTGGACTGGCTTAGAACTGGATCTGCTGATTGGGCCTCTTGACTTCAGTTGTTGGGCTGGACTTGAGAATAACCCAACCCGCCTTAACAACCCGATCTGTGATGCACAGTTCGTCTTCTTCACTACTAGGGTTTCACTGAAACCCTTCATTTAACAACGTTGTCGCCTCAATGACGCAACAACCGACGACAACAAATAGCACCACTACCACAACAACGCAACCACCATGCCGCCACAGTAAACCGACAACAGCCAACACCTCCACCGACAACGGTGCAGCACCACCACCGACAACGATGCACCACCACCACCTTAACGAATCGCGTTAACAGAACGCAATTCACGGAGCTACACCACATTTACACTCGTGCGATCATTGCACCATCAGCTACGATTTGATGATCATGACTGCGGTGCTTACAACCAAGCCACGAAACAGCAGACAAAACAGAGAAGGAAAAAGAAAGAAAAGAAAGGGAAAGAAAAGAAAGAAACAAAAATCAAAGAATCAATGTTGACACAGCTATTGAGAAAGGTAAAGCTTGCTTGGCAGCAATTGCAAGAGATGAGAGGGTTCAAGTAATTCAATCATTGATCACACAATAAGAACATGATGACGATCCACTTGTTGCAGAATCCTTGGCTGCAAGAAGAGCAGTTTTCTGGGCACTCTAAAAAAATTGGAACTATGTCATCATTGAGGGGGATTCACAGCCTGTCACACATGCAGCCATGCTCCCCCACATCAATCCACACTGGTCCATCATATCCATAATACAAGACATCAAACACCTTCTACAGCAGCACATAGACTGGAGTATGATTCATGCATTTAGACAAGCAAACAAAACTGCACACGAACTGGCACAATGGGGGCTGAAGAATAATTATCAGGGAACCCTTAATGTTGAAAACCTCCCCCCCTTGGTTATGAGGCAAATAGCCATTGATATGGACAGTGGTCATGGCTCACAGCAGCGGGTAGAAGCCGGATTAACAGTAGGAGTAGAAAATGTAAATATAGATGTTTAATTTTATTGCACTCTCCTTGTACGTCATCATTTCTCAACCAAAAAAAAAAAATCAAAGAATCAAATAGTCTTTCAGAGGATTAACCTTGCTCTGATACTATGTTAAGTTTAGAGATTTAACACAATATTAGAAAAAGACGGAGAGTGGTCAAAAACTTGACCTACATCTCACAAACCACTTGTATTTATATTTAACTCGTAACCATACAAAAGACGTGTATACCCTCTAGTGGTATACTTATTACAACTAACTAATATTTACACAATGCCCTAACACTCTTAACAAAAATAACTGGGGTTATAATATGGAGAGAAAACTTTGTTAGAATCAGCCTACCAAACCATTTCACTGCCATTACACCAAGCAATGTCACAACGTTACTCGAAGTGGTTTGTACATAGCTCTTTATAGATTGATAATGATGGAGAATGAACAGAATACAATCAGCAAGTTAGTAATTTACCTCTCAGTTCTTGTATAAAAAGAATCGATAACTAGAACAAAAATGAAAAAAGCTTGAGGAGACTCGCAAATTCAAAGCTAATTAGAAGCTTCAAAACCCAACACCCTCTCTTTTGGCCATCAAAATTAAGTCTTCATATTAGAATCCGAGTTCCTGCAAAAGTAAACGCTATCCAAGCTAACAAGGGGGAATCAAGGACAAAATATGTACACTTGAAAATGATTCAATGGACTGTAGCACTGTGGCATCAGACGGAATGGAAAAATAAGTAGAATTACAAGGAATTATTATTCTGTTTTCCAGAAACTTGTAGATGGTGAGGCAAGAGATTCAAAAAACTCCCTCGCGACAGTTGCTCAGAATATGTATCTGATGTCTGACTCATCCTCAGCAAGAAATAAAATCCAAAGAGATGATAATACAAAAACAAGATTTCCTGCTTACTATGGGCCTAAATGAGCTTATACTCTTGGCTCGGGGAAAATGGCATAGGTAGAACTTGAACAGTGGACAAAACTCGAACATTCTACCCTAAACCGCTCTCTTGGACACAAATAACTTGATTGCTAGCACATCGGTATGAATTTCATGCATTGGAAATTTAAAAAGAAACAAAAATCCATTTAATGCATCCCAAGACCAAGAGTGATTGCAGCAAAAGAGGATATGTTTTCAAGGAATTACAAGAAAAAACTCTACAAGCTTACCAAAGTATGACTTGATGGTTGATCGCTTTGGTTTGGTGCTTTTCTTCTTCAATTCAGCTGCAAAGAGAATCTAAGATCTAAATCAGTCACCCAAGATCACTACCATAGTTGAAAGTCATTAACAAAAGCATTTAGCACAACTGCCTGAACAGTATGACACAGTTTTCATCAATATGTCCAACAAGCATGAAAGATCAATAAAATAGAGTGATTTCTTGTAAGGGTCTATTGTTGATCCAGACTCCTTGTGCAAAACAAATTGGACAGTAAAATCATATCAAAAAAATTAGAACAGACTGTTTGATAGTCTTTTCTATGACTATTGGCCATATGGGCCGTTTGATCATGCCAAGCCAATTAAAAGTAATTCGAACACATGTGAAAATGCTGAACATTTTCACTTGGACCTCAAACTAACTCGAAAGCCAACAATGCCGAATTTTCTTAATATTGAAGAATTTGAGCAAAAAAAATTTGTTTTGCCCCAAAAATTAGAACTCTGAACCCATTATATTGTGCTGCATACGACCTCAACCTCTTTCAGACTGTTGGCTACAGGGGATTGTTTGCCAGCACATGCCATATCTTGGAGAAAAGGAGCGAGTTAAACACACCATTGTGCCACAATGGTGCCAGTCACCATCTCTACTGCTACCTTAGCACTTCTTGCCTCAAATTATGGAAGCGACATTCTTAAGTTTAACTGAATCATAAGTGGGCTAAAAATAAGAGCTCACATGAGCAATAAGCCCCACGTATTCTTGAAAGGTCAGACTAATATCAATCTGATAATTCAAGCTCAAAAGCTTATGTTAGCAGCATACTAATTCATGTAATCAAAGGCAAGAAATTTCATTCCCAATAGGACACTTTAAGTAATTTATTGCATATGTTGCTATAGATTCTCAAAATAGAACACCAGATTAGCAGCATTATGTTGCAAACTAAACATAAAAACAAAATAAAAAGGAAAAGGTGCAAATACTAAACAAAGTAGAATGAATCAGCAGACGACAACAAAATAATGAAAATTGCAAAGAGCAATCCTAATCTTGCTTCATAGATGTAATGCAAAACAGAGAAATGGTCTCTCCGTAATCTCATTGTGTACTAATTGAAAACAGGAGCCCAATGCAAGACTCCCATCGCTGCAAAGTATGATGAGGGTCAAATTTTCACAATTTTGTCCCCATGTGCAAAAAGACTATTTCACGACTTGAACCCGTGTCTAGAATATATATATATATAATTACAAATTGCCCCTTCAAGTTTGGGTTTTGTTACAATCGACTCCCATTGGTTTCAATTTCAACAATTGACACCCTTCAAGTTTAGAAGGACTAAATCGACAAGAGAGCTGGACGGAAATTTGTAAAATTATTTTTGTATCCTTACAACTTTATTGGCACACCCTTTTTTGTTTTCTCTTCACTTAATTCAGCGAGCAGCTCCAACGCCACTGCCCCCAACACAGCCTTCACCAAGCCACCACCAACTACCAAACCAAGCACCCCCCACCAGTTACCAACCACCCACCCACTGCAAGTGCCCCACCAAAACCAAACCCTACCAACATCATTGCCATGAACACACCGTCACAACCATTACAGGAACTCCGACTATATGATGACTATGGGGACTTGGATGCAGGTGGTTTCAACCGGAGGAATGAGGCTAGGGAGTTGGCAAGGAAAATAGTTTTGGCAGGGGAAGGAGGGAGCATTCTGCTGGGAAAGGAAGGGAAGGGAAGAGGAAGGGGAATTAGGTTTCATTGCTGGGAAGGGGGGTGCCAACTGTAATTGGTTAGGGAGGTGATTGGGGTTTTTTTTCTTCTCTATTTTTTAGATGTTTTTAAAGAGAAAAAATGTGATCTAAAATATAAGATTAAGAGTAGAAAGGTAATTTTATATTTTCAACAAACTTTAGATCATTTGAATTTCACGCGATTCAATGCCGCCACTTTTAACAGCAAAAAACTAGTGTCGCGAGTTAATTGCAAAAATTCAAATAATGAAGGGGGCAAATTGTTGAAATTGAAACCAAGGAGTCGATTGCAACAAGATCCAAACTTGAAGAGGATAATTTATAATTAACCCTATATATAATTATATATGTACAGACAACATATAGAAAATAAAAAAGTTTTTGTAAATTCATGACCATAACAGGGCAACACTCATATATGAAAAGCAGATTTGCATGCACCAATCTCAAGATGAGTTTGCATCCTACCTAATTGATATACACTACCTAAGTTTGTACAAAACATACTATGATTCAAAACCCTTCACTCATAACCTCGGCTATTCCCCAATCTGACAAATTTGGATCCATAACAGATTCTTTAAATTAATGACCACTTCTTGATAAAGAATCCTGGTTGTACTTAGTGGCATTGTAATGTGGAAGGCAACAATATTTAAGGCTGGAAATTGTGCGGGCAAAAATTTGCACAATGTGTTGAGGTGCGTCTCTGGTCTTCGAATATCTAGTCCATGAGCTGCAAAATTAGAGAGAGGTTAGAGGGACCTCCAGCGTTGAGCCTGGGGAGGCCCCTCCAATGCCTAAGTCAGTATTGCGATCAATACATGAATAGACTAGTATATAAAGTTAGAAAAAATGAACAAAGGTGTGTGTGTGGAGTATGGAGCCGAGATACTCATACTTGAGGCCTCCCTACCTTTGGGTCTTCACCCCTCTTTATAGAAAAAGTGGAGAGCTACTTACCATGGAGAGGTCATACTCCTCAGGTTGATACATTCTTGAGATATGTGTCTTTGCAGGTATTAAAAATTGTGTTACACTCCAATTGGTCAATCAGGAAGGCTGGCAACTCTGTGTTGCCTTGAGAAGAGAAATTATGGGTCCTGTTATGATACACTCATGTGATGTGGGGCCCTCTCATTTGATGCAAAATATGGTCCATCAACTGCCCCAGCTTTTATTTCCTTCGTAATACTGGAAGGGAATGAAAGCTACGAAGAATATTCATGCGGTCTTTGATAAGATATAGCTTAGGATAGATATGTCAAGATCTACCATATGTCATTGAAGCGATCATGAAGCCCGAATCAAATAGATAATAACATGCATAGAGTCCTAATACATTTTTCATTCCTAACAGAATACCAAGATCAATATCTATAGAGTTCGAAGATGCTATAATCAACGAGTGATAATTTCTATAATCAAAATAATGTGCCTATCAGATATCGTAATTGATACTTTCAATCCTGATTAGAAGGATAAGGACATTACAGTGGTGGCCCCAACTAATAACAATGAACATATAAGAAATCCCTCACGCCGAGTAATAATGAGGTGTCTCATTGGAAGGCAGAATAATGGAATCCCAAGCATAACCATAAGATGCTGCTAGAGCGAACCGAGCATTATTGAAATGCCTTATTAAGGGGATAGATAACAGAATATCAAATATAACCATAAGATGTCGCTTGAGAGAGTCGAGTCCTAAATAGGATGACCATAACTGAACCTCAATTACATCCAAAGAAGATAATAATATTCGAATCTCGAGAAAGACAATAACTGAATCCCAAAAAATGACCACGGGGCGTTGTCCGAGGAAGACCCAACCACTGGCCCTTAGAAATGGCCCAAATAAATTTGTCTGCTCAGAGAAAGATCGAGTAAACTTGGCCCATTGAGAATGGTCATAAGAGAAGGCCCGAACATATATGTCCCTTAGCCTCGAAAATCTCAAGTTTGACAACGAACTCGACAATGAGTTGTCTTTTCCTGTCATGCAAGTAACATTTAATTGAAATAAATAAAAGCATACCTTGTGAAATCGAGTCTTGAATGTACTAAGCCCATGGTTAGACGATTCAAGGTTCTCTCAGATTCTGTCTTGCGAGAATATTTATATCTGACCTCCGAAGATGCATGTTGATGCTGGGCCGGTTCTTTTCCTCATAACCTTTTGACATCATGTCAATGGTCTCACCCAAAGTCTCATGTCACCTCCATAAGCAAGGAGCATTCTTGAATGCAGGTTCTTGAATCTGTCAATAGGACTTTTGGTGCTTTGGCCATGAAAAGGCTTACATGTCTCTAGGGCCCAAAGCCCTATCAAATGCCTAATCACATAGGGTTGTGGGGCCATGCAAAGACTTACCCGTGTTCGAGGTCTGACCCCGAGTCTCATGTCACCTCCTTAAACAAGGAGTATTCCTGAGTCCAAGTTCTTGAACCTGTTCCCGAGAGGTTTTATGCCTACATTAGGACTTTTGGTACTTTGGCCGACTTGAGATAGATGTGAGTGAAAAGGGATACAACTTAAGTGTAGAGCCCCCGTATATATAATCAAATAATAAAGGTACAATAAGGATAAAAAAGGTAAAACAACGGTAGAAAAGGAAAACCCTAATAAACTAGGTAACTCCAACACTCCCCCTCAAGCTAGGCGCAAAAATATCAACTAAGCCAAGTTTGACAACCAAGTCCTGAAGAATGGAAAGAGTGACAGGTTTTATGAAAACATCCGCAACCTGATCACTGGTCCCCACAAATAATGGAATGACAATACCACAGCTAACCTTCTCCCGAAGAAAGTGAATATCGATCTCTATATGTTTCGTCCTCTTGTGTAGTACAGAGTCAGAAGCGAGCTGAATAACAGATCGATTATCACAATATAATGTGGATGGAGAAGTCACTGGAAATCCCAACTCGCCAAGAATCGATCGTAACCAGATAATCTCACACGTGCCAAGTACCAGTGCCCGTTACTCTGTCTCTGCTGACGAGCGGGAGACAACTGCCTATTTCTTGCTCTTCCAAGAGATAAGATGAGTCCCTCGAAAAGCACAGAAGCCCGTAGTAGATCGACCGTCACACGCGCTCCCATAATCTGAATCTGAATAACAGGCTAGAGAACCAGTCTAAGATCCTGATGCATAGAACAACTCAAGTCCAGGACAAGACTTGAGGTACCAAAGAATATGATAAACTGCATCAAGATGAGACTGACACGACCTGTGCATGAACTGACTAACTCGGCTGACAACAAATGAAATGTCTGGCCTAGTGTTGGCTAGGTAGATAAGTCTACCTACCAACCTCTGATAAACAGTCGGATCTCTCAACTTCTTACCTTCAGCAGTAAGCTTCAAGTTTGGAATCATGGGTGATGATGCCGGTTTGCACCCCAGCATCCCAGTGTCTGAGAGAAGATCCAGAACATACTTTCTCTGAGAAAGAACAACACCCCTGCTGCTACGGGTAACCTCAATTCCAAGAAAGTATCGCAAAAATCCAAGGTCTTTCACATCGAAGGCCTTCCCAAGGTCTACCTTGACATACGCAGTCCCAGAAACATCATCCCCAGTAATAATAATATCATCAACATATACCAAAAGGATGACACACTGTCCAGAAATATTCCGTCGAATAAAGCAGGTATGATCAGAATGACATCTGGTGAACCCCAAGCGTACGACTACATCACTAAAGCGAGAGAACCAGGCTCGTGGTGACTGTTTCAGTCCATAAAGAGACTTACGCAGTCGACATACCTTCCCAGCATACTCCCCCTCACTACGAAAGCCCGGTGGTGCATCCATATAAATAATCTCGTCCAGATCACCGTAAAGAAACACATTCTTCACATCTAACTGATGAAGAGGCCAAGAGTTCTCCGCAGCCAGAGAAATAATCAACCGAACAGTAGTCAATTTTGCCACGGGGGCAAATGTAGCACCAAAATCACGACCTGGTACCTGAGTAAAGCCCTTCGCCACAAGCCTAGTCTTGTGACGATCAATAGTACCACCCGCAAGAAACTTCGGGGTGTAAACCCATTGACAGCCAACAGGCTTCACCCCTGAAGGTAAGGAGACAAGGTCCCATGTATGATTACGCTGAAAGGCGTCTATCTCCATCTGCATGGCAAGAACCCACTGGGGCTCCCGCATAGCCTCTGAAACAGAGCGAGGAACCGGCGTATCTGATAAGGCCATGCTATAAGTTCGAAATGTAGGAGACAGATCACCATAAGAAACATAAGCAAAGATCGGATATAAACTCCTGGCGGTCCAACCATAACGAACTGGACGGCGATCACGCCGCGGATAACGATGCCTTAAATCATCATCCTCCACTGACAATGTCTCATCAGGTAAAGTAACTGGCTCAGTACCTGCAATCTCATCAGTACTAACAACAGGTGTATCAATATGCTCAACGAACTGAGAAGTATTACCTGCATCGCCTGAGGTAGAGGGGACATCAGTAGGGGGATGAGAGCGAGGGTGACGAACATAAACCTGCAAAGGAAGAGATACTGGTGACTCTGTACTAACAGGGATAAGTGGTGATGGAGGAAGAGAGACTGATGACTCTCTAGTGATAGTGACCAATGGCTCTAGCTTCTGTGGTAATAGAAAATCAAAGGGAGTATCATCAATTGGAGGGGAAGACACAGGACTGGAAGAAAAATAAGGAATATGCTCAAGAAAGGTAACATCTAGACTATGATACATATGGCACCTGATAGGATCATAACACCGATACCCCTTAAACTGATGACAATAGCCCACAAAGACACAACGAATCGCTTTATCATCAAGCTTATGGCGAGTAGGAGACCGATCCTGAACAAAACATGTGCAGCCAAAAACACGAGGGGGAACCGGTAGTAGTCGCAGCAGTAGTAGTCGAACCTTGAGAAGTCAAGGCTGACATAAGTATATCTAAGCGAGAAGTGATAGCATCCATATCACTCTGCCAAGGAGGAGCAGTAACAGTAGTAGCAAGAGCAATGACTGTAGGTGATGGTGCCTCAACAATGGCAGCAGTACGGCTGCGAGGAGGCGGCTTAAGCTCCGGATGGAGCTTCCAACAGGTAGCCCTGAGATGTCCTAGTCGGCCACAATAATCACACTGACGAGAATCCCCATGTCTACGCTGATGTGGGGTACCCTGACGGCGCTGGGTCGAGCGCTGTCGATCCCTATACACGGTGGAAGTACTAGCAGATGTCTCAATGATAGGGGTCTCAACTCCCTCAGTAGTAGTCATATCATCAATAATACTAGGACAGCCGTGACAGAAAAAACAACTCTAAGATAAATAGAAGGACAAAATAAGGGAGAATAATATACCTCCAGTCGAACAGTAGCGACAGATAAAGAAGGTCTAAAAAGCTCCCAAATAATCAGGGTCACGGTGCCCAGAAATCCAATAAAGAAATCCAATAAAGATAAATAAGTGATCTACTGCATCAAAATCAAATCAACGGAGAAGAGGATTCAACCCCTCTTAAAAAATCCTAGATATTGCAACTTGAGTGGGTTGAACAGTGATCCAGCAGTAGGCTAGGCACTTTGGGCTGAAGACGGTTCATCGCGTGTAGTGGGTTGGTCTTGGTTTGTTGCTTGGTTTCGGCTTATTTAATATAACTATTTCGGTTTATTGTGTATAGCGGTCGGTTGTTTTGTATGCTGGTTTCGGTAGACTTTGATGGGCTGGTTTCGGTTTGATGTTTTGAGACGGTGGCTGTCGGTGAGGATCTTGGGGTAGTGGGCAGTTGGTGGCTATGGCAGTGAAGGATGGGCAGTCGGTGGGTGCTGTCGGTGAAGTTGCCTGTGTTGGTTTGGCTGGTTTAATGGAGTATGTTGGTCGGTAGGTAAGGTATGGAGTATGCTGGTCAGTCGGTGCTTGAGGGCTATTCGGTGTTTGGCTTAGTGGGTTAGGCAATTGGGTACTTAGTTGTATGTTGTCGGTGAAGCTGTGTTGTTTCGGTGAAGTGGGGGCAGTATAAAGGTGATGAGGGCTGTCGGTGCTTGAAGAAATAGGTAGTAGGTAGTCGGTGTAGCAGAGACAGTCGGTGATGCTGTTGATTTAATGCTGGAGTTGGTTTGTTGTTGGGTATGGCTGAAGGTCGCTGCTGGTGGTAGTGTGGTGGCTGGTGGCTGCAAGGTGGAGGAGGGGCTAGGGTTAGGGTTAGGGTTAGGGTTAGGGTGGCTCTGATACCAACTTGAGATAGATGTGAGTGAAAAGGGATACAACTTAAGTGTAGAGCCCCCACATATATAATCAAATAATAAAGGTACAATAAGGATAAAAAAGGTAAAACAACGGTAGAAAAGGAAAACCCTAATAAATTAGGAAATAACTCCAACAGGCCGAGCAAAGGCTTACCCGTTTCTAGGGCTCGAAGCCCACCAAGTGTGAGCTTTTATCTTGAGTTTGTGCCCCCTAGTATCATGCTTGTGATATCACTCGGCAACAGTTCTTGGTTGCTCGGCGATAGAAAACCGTAAAGGGTCGGGAGCTCGTTCCCCCTTATTTCAACTCTCCTCGTCTACTTGTGCTTTCCCAAACAGAACTTTAGAGTTGGAACGCGTACAAAATTGGGCAACCTCTCAAAGCGAAGTAAATCATTTCTGATGCTTGAAATCATATCATGGTGTCATTGCCATGTCCGAAGGAAATGAGTAGAATTAGGAAACCAGCTAACTTTGATCCTTTTCTGAGCAACCCGATGTTATGACCGTAAATTGGGTATCAAGAAGCTTTGATCACTAGTCATCTAAAGAACGGTATCAATTTGAACACGGTGCAACCAAAAGACTACCTCGTGGCTGCTAGGAGCCAAATTAGAAGGTTTTTGCTCATACGCAAGTTCTAGGTAATTGCAAATGCCCATAAAAAAAATTTGTTTGCATTAATTCGTGAGGGATGGTAGAAAGAGGAGTCCGAACTCCATCACCTGGCTGAGATGAAAGACCATCACAATAGCATAGTTTCCTGATTGTGAATCCATCCATTAGGAAATTTTTCCTATCTCGTGACCGTATAATATGCCATGGATCTTTTTAAGTTGTTGATAGACCTAGAACATTTGGGCAACAGACCGAGCATTTCTGATGACAACCCGACCATCTAAAGCTTTTGTGATTGCATAGTGAAAGCTTTGTCCTTCGTTGGGTTTGGGCAATGATGTCGACCAATCCTTGAAGAATATAGATACTCGAATAAGAGCTGAGTAGAAATATTGGCCTTTGTTCGGTGCACTTGCGGTGTTTGATAGCATGCTTAATTGAAAAGCCCTCTGAGAGCAGGTTATAATTTCTGCTTTTTCTAGAATGGTGACAATCTGTGTGGGGAACCATGCAATGAAACCTTGAAGAATTTGTGTGATGGCTCATCCACCTCTTGATGGTAAACCAATCACCAGTGATGCACAAGGATTAGACTGACCATCTCCCAAGGAATGGCTGCCCACTTAAGAATCTTGGATTCAACTAGCCATGTCGATCGAAGACCCTTCCTGGATTGCTTGAGGAAGTCTATAGTTACTGGTAGGTGCCCAAAGGGAACTGAAAATTCTCTCCTCAGTCTCGAAAGAATCATTCTTGTTAACTATATATGACGCCGAGTTCCATAATGTATTCCCTTTGACCTGGGTATACTGGCAGACCATCTGTCTAATCGGCGAGCATATACTCATGGTGTTAATCACGATGGGTGAGTGATTTGTAACAACCGAGAGCTTTATAGCAGTGTCCGAGGAGCGAGATCCCCATTCTAAAATGCCGATCGCCTTGGTCGTTGATGCGGATTAGTGTACAACGGTTCAGACCATAATTTAAGTGATGTCGAGATCCTCTGGGTACTTCATTCAATTAGAGGATGCATGCCGATCACCTCGACTAATTAATTCATGGTATGCCGAGTCTGGTTTACAACCGCTGATTGCTTTGGAACAGTGTCCGAGAAGTAATACCAACCACCACCACCAGTGGGCGTTAGGCCGAGCGACCAAGAGTTGCATTCGTACCGCCGAGAGGGATTCAAAAAGATACACCCTCTTGTAACTAAGGAAAACACAGAGAGATGGTGCGCCGAAGTTGCTGGCTTGCCTGAGAAGTGAGACCAATCGCCGTCATCTATGGGGCTCGGGGCAGTGTTAATGAGAGCCCGAACACGCTGGGTATATTGGCTTGACAGAAAGGGCGACTGGATGACAGAAAACCGAGAGCATGGGTTCCGATTGATGTCGACCACTTAACACCGATCAGTGCATCAAAGTTGCTGGCCTCATGTCTAGACCATTCCAACGATTCCTGGGAATAACTGGTCTTGGTACGCAGAAATTCAGGTGATGGTGGGACCGAACGCCACTCTATGATCTGCTTTGTATTTGCTGACCATCTTCAGGTTGCACTTACCACTGAAACGAATCAACCGAGTTCAACACTTAAGTTCTACAATGCTGAAAACAAAGACAGATGCATGCTTTCAATAGGAGAACTTTGTCTCTTGTTAGGCATAACATGTGATATTAACCATCTTTAAATATCTTAGTGCTTGTGTTTACATGCATCAGTACACGTGGTGCAAGGATCGAAATTTCGTTTCGAAATACCGTTTCGCTCAGCTAAAAAACGGAAACGTTTCAGAAACGCAGAAAAAATATGGAAACACGTAGAAATACAAATACAATTCATTTATTTATAAAGATAAGCTAAATAATTGATTAATTTAACATATTTATTGGGTTAATATCCATTTATACAAGAATAAATTTAAATTGGTGGGAAAAAACGGCTTGACATAAGGCGGAAATCACTTAAATTAGTTTCAAACACTTAATTTTCATCAAATAAACATATTTTTACATAATGTTGAGGTCTCATAATAATACACATGAAATGCTAATGAGTACATACGTACATGGCTACATCCATCCCCTTGTGGAGTGTCGAACAGACTCATACATCGGTGTAGGCTTTGGGTAGCTACTTAGAGAAACTTCATATGTGACATAAATATGATGACAATAGTTACTACAACTCATATTATTACGATAATATGAATTATACTCTCTCCTAAACCTCTGATAGTCTGCAACACTACATCCAATCTGTTGGGGAACGAATGCACCAGTCCCTGACCAACCTTCATCTTGTCTATATGAGGAGGATGTTTGGGAGTCATAGCCAGATCCATAACCATATGTTGAGGATCTATATTCGCATCCTCGTGTGTCATACCCCGATCCATAATCATATGAGGGAATGTCATGTCTAGAACCATAACCATATGAAGACGACGAACCATAATTATGGTGTTCACTTCCACTTCCACTTCCAATTATACTCATAGTAGAAAAATCATGGTGATGCACTTTGAAGAAGACGAAGGTATTTCGGAGTGGTTAGATAATCCTGGTGATGCACTTTTAGATGAACTTGATGATGATGGGCAACCAACAAGACCAAACACTTTCCTGGCAACGTGGACAAATCGTTTTTATGATGATGATGGAGGCGTAGGCCTAAGTCAAGGTGTTGTGCCACCACAAAAATCAAGATCTAAAATAAGTAGAGAATGATCAAGTAAAACAATGGATGATGAAGAGTTTGACAGACTAATGAAAGGTCCACCAAGACGTAAGTAACCTATCACTGTCACTAGTAGTACTGAGGATGATCATAATGGTGATGGTAGCAATGATGATGGTGGTGAAGATGATGATGAAGATAGTAGTGGTGGTGGTGGTAGTGGAGATGGTGACTGCGGAGGTGGTGATAGCCATGGACATGGAGGCGATGGAGGTGGTGGTGATTGAGGTACGAGGAGTCAAAGTCCACATGGAATTGTATTCACTATAGAGGAAGAATTTACACATGCTACACAAGATGAAGATCATGGATTTCGACGAATGCTTTAATATGAACGACGCTCAAAATCAACTCGAGATCGTCAACGTGAACGTACTCAAAATTCGATCACTCCACATGGTATGTGTGTTATTAGGCATGGAGCTGATATGATTAATGATGATTTTTCTACTATGAGTATAAGTGGAAGTGGAAGTGAACACCATAATTATGGTTCGTCGTCTTCATATGGTTATGGTCTATGAAGCACGGATACTTCGTTGAGGTTGACGTATCCGTATCAGATACTTTACGGATACGATACTCGTCGGATACGTATCGGATACACTTTCTACGTATCCGATAATAATTAAATATTAGGATACTTCACGGATACTTTTGTAGTCGACCAACATATATAATTTTTTAGTTGAACTTTTAACATCTCTTTTCGAATTTACATACCATACAATACATTAACAAAAAATTCATATTACTTCAAAGGTACATGAGTGTTTTTTAAGTATTATCTAAAATTACATGTCAAAAGAGTATAAAATAAAGTTATTACATTATAATTTTAGCAAAATTACTTCTAAATACTAGGTAAATATTAGATTTGATTCCTTTAATTTGTCACTTCACTTTGTGAATATACCACAGCGATACGATATATATTTTCTTGAAACTAAAAAGAATTACTAATTTTTCTTATTATATGTTAAAGAACTACCAAAATATATAAGTATTAAGTTGGTTGAAAATAATAAAAATAATAAAAATATTTTATTATAGCCGTATCTTGGCTGTACCCGTATCCTACTTTTTTAGACTTTGTCGTATCGCCGTATCCGTATCGTATCGTATCCCGTATCCGTATCCGTATCCGTGCTTCATAGGTTATGGTTCTAGACATGACATTCCCTCATATGATTATGGATCGGGGTATGACACACGAGGATACGAATATAGATCCTCAACATATGGTTATGGATCTGTCTATGACTCCCAAACATCCTCCTCATATAGACAAGATGAAGGTTGGTCAGGGACTGGTGCATTCGTTCCCCAACAGATTTGATGTAGTGTTGCAGACTATCAGAGGTTTAGGAGAGAGTATAATTCATATTATCGTAATAATATGAGTTGTAGTAACTATTGTCATCATATTTATGTCACATATGGAGTTTCTCTAAGTAGCTACCCAAAGCCTACACCGATGTATGAGTCTGTTCGACACTCCACAGGGGGATGAATGTAGCCATGTAAGTATGTACTCATTAGCATTTCATGTGTATTATTATGAGACCTTAACATTATGTAAAAATGTGTTTATTTGATGAAAATTAAGTTTTTGAAACTAATTTAAGTGATTTTCGTCTTATGTCAAGCATTTTTTTCCCTCCAATTTAAATTAATTCTTGTATAAATGGATATTAACCCAATAAATATGTTGAATTAATCAATTATTTAGTTTATCTTTATAAATAAATGAATTGTATTTGTGTTTCCACGTGTTTCCATATTTTTTCTGCGTTTCCATTGCGTTTCCGAAACGTTTCCGTTTTTGAGCTGACCGAAACGGTACTTCGAAACGAAATTTCGATTCTTGATGATCCCATTTACTGTTGGCTCCTATTCCCCAAATCTTATAAGAAAAAAATTGGAGGACGAAACAAATTTTCAAGTTTATTAACTTTCAACATCATTCATACTTGCAGCAGCCATTTTAATATTCAATCTATAGTATTGTCTTATAATAGCAAAAAAGCTTCTTGTTAACTCTTTGGTAGAAGTAAGAAAGTCGATCCACTATAAATGCCTAACAGTTAGTATCCCGTACAATTGAAATGCGACAGAAATACTAACACTCAAAAATACTGTTCATGAAATTTGAAGTAGCACCCGAGACTTGGAAAATTTCCTAGTGATAAGTCATGAAGTTGTGCAAGTGAGCTTATTGGACCAGCTCTTGATGAAGTCTGAGAATGATTTTCCGAATGTGGACAGTAACAAGGGAAAGACATGAAAAGTTGGAAAAAACAAGAAACAAATACCTCCTCAAACTCTTCAAAGTTTTGAGTCCAACTCATCATTAACCTCAGGAATGAATGCAGCTTCCATTTGATATGTTTTGTTGTGATCAATACATGGATAAGCCTGACACATAAAAGCAAATAGGTAATTCACTTCATTTGCAACTCAAGGAGCAGATCCAAGAACATAAAATAGGACAAACCATACAACGCCTTTATTTCATCTTCATCTTTTGAACTGAGCGTCTTTTTGACCTTACAAAACAGTTTTACTGACAAGATATTGTGCTTCTAAAGATAGCTTTGCTTCTCCAAGGAACTTTAAATATGTCCTCTAGTTTAGTATCTGGATTACGCTAAGAAAGCTTAGGTTTTGGGATTAGAGGATCAAAGTAGAGATTCACCAGCCTTTTTTGCAAAATTAAAAATTCAAATCATAAAAAAAGGATGGAAAATCAGATCAAGTGCAGAATGAGAAATACAGGGCAATTTGTAAAGCACCTTAAATCAGCACAAAATATTTTCATTAGTAACTCACTGGAAATATAGAAATTATAAATTATAAAGATACAGAGAATAGAAAGATCTGACTAAGAGCTGCTTGTGGATTGAATCCCTCATGTTAAACTTCTGGTGGGCTTACATATTTCTTAATCACTGTGGATCCCGCTACTGCGAGTGCGTGAAAGGTTAGATATATATAGACTTACCTAGCATGCAGAGAGGTTGTTTTCGTGTCTTGAGCCTATGATGCCTAGGTCACAATGGAGCAAGTTTATCACTGTGACTGGGCTCATGCTCTGAAAAAGGAAAAATCCAAGTAAAAATTATCACCTAGGGTATTCAAAACGTATACTCAGGTATCATTATAAAATACAGTTTTGTCACACTTGTTTCAGGTTCATTGGCATTGAACAAACAAGATTCACAATTCATAGATTACTTATGCAATTTTTTGCTTCGGGCATACCAAAACCATTACGGTGTTGGTCCTGCCAATGCAAAGTACCTTAGGTGACGGCTGCCCTAAAACTCAAACACACATCTGAGCATCTTACCAATGCACCACATGATGGCAAAAGTTTTATTATATATGAGAGATATTTTTAGGGAAAGGGTAGCCACTCAAACATAGAAAATATAAAAATGAGAATACGACAGTCTATTCCTCCTCATTCCCCCCCCCCCCCCCCCCCCCCCGCTTCATCGCCAATCAAACTACCCAGAATTAGCATAAGAAAATAAGAAGATAAAGAAATACATGTTGAATGAGAGCATTTCGTATGTTTACCTTTCTACATGTGGACATAGGTGATAGGATCATAAGAATAGAAAGGTGGATACCCGACAAGCATACATGATAGCACGTGACCACCTGCAGAACAATACTGTTCTTAATTCACTTATGTCAACGCAGAATAAGGTAAATTAGATTGTTTTGACTGTTCGGAAATATATGAAAACTAGTCATCTCATATCAATTCCAATAACATCTCTCAAGCACAAAAAGTCATACCAAATAAATGGGGCAACCACAACCCTAAAAAATACTCTGTTGTTTGACAAAGCCTGAAAAGAAACCAGACACATGCAATTGAATATGTTCCTTAAGATGTGAGCAAATAGCTGTGATAAACAGTCAGTTGCATCTATGTTCGTTAATTGGATTTAGTTAAATCATTGATAAACATTTTCACTATCAATTCTTAACTAGCTACCAAAACCAAGAAGAAATAGAAGAGAAAACAATAAATAAGACCAACACAAGGATTTACTAACTGCTGGAAAGGTCAATGCAAAATTATAAATTAATACATTAAAACAACTGAATACTAAAACACAAGAGCAAAACAAGCATCATCTAATACAGTGAAGATGAAGATGTTTACCTCGCCAAATGCACCTTTTCCTTCCATGGTCAGTAACTCAAATTAATCAACACCTATTTTGCGCCTTTGAAACGCACATGTTCATTTTCAGCTTCCTTCTTCACTAACAATTCTAACAGGTTTTTTTGATCTTCCTCTGAAACATCAACATCAGCCAACTTCTTCTCCCGTAAATTTCGTCTATTTGAATCCAACTCTACCATCCTACCAACAAAATTCTGCTAGATGATCCCATACACACATGCCATGCCGCTCTTTCCTCTCACGTAAGTTCTTCATTTGCTCTTTGTAATGGTTTTGCATATACTCCTTTGCTGCCACGGCCTTCTGCTTCGTAATATTATAGGATTCTTCATCTGACAGTGGTTTTGGCTCTTCTCTTCCAGAAGACATGGGTTCCTTCTTATTGGTTGATGACCTCAAATGATCTCGTGGTTGAAGCCTTTGAAACCAACACCTTGTTGAATGCATTCCTTTCCCTTAAGATTAAGATGCCATATATACAAACTCAACTAACAAACATTTCATTCCAAAACTGATATTGTTTAGCCCCACAAACAAATAACGGACTAAATGCATGTATCCTGCATTGATAAGGTGAAACATCACAGAGAGCATTCAATATATCAAATGTACACATGTCTACATGTATGTTTATTGTGTACGTTTATATTGAGGGAGAACCACAGACAGAGAAACAAACATCTATATAACTTAACACATTCCAAAAGCCAAATCCGTTATAAATTTCTTTATTTCCTAAACAATTAAAAGTCCTACCGTCTGAATATCAGGTTTCCCCATAAAGGCCAAAACAAAGATATCTACCTTTAAAAGCATAGAATAAATGAGCAGAAACAGTGATGTGGTGGTCTAGAAGCCCGAACCCATAGAAGGGCACACCAAAAGGCTACCTCTATAATCAAGATTTCAGAATGCATGATTCTAAAAGAAAAATAACCTAAAAATAAAACCAAAAAAAGGGAAGGAAAGAAAGATTGCTATGTGATGTTCAAACAATAACACCTTGTGTTTTGATGCAAGTCAAGAAGATTAAAGGGATCAAGATTCGTATTGTTCAAACCCATATGCTGCCCTTTAAGATTCGAATTATTTAAACCCATATGCATCTCATTCAAGAATATGCAAAGCCCAAGACTGAAAACCTTATCAGAAGATATCTGCTAAAAAAACAAATCAACAGGCACATGGATGGGATTGGGATTAACTCCAAATTGTTGTGTCCTTGCAAAGAAAATCAAACAAAAGGAAAGAAAGAAATATTGCTATGTGATGGCCAAGCGATAATCACCATACCTTGATAGAGATTTAAAAAACCTGAAGGGATCAAGATTTGTATTGTTCAAACCCATATGCATCTCATTTAAGAATATGCAAAGCCCAATGCTGAAAACCTTAGAATCATAAGATATCAGAAAAATACAAACCAACCTGCAGAAAGATTGGATTACTTCCAAATTGTTGGTTCCCCAAAAAGGAAAAATATTACAAAAAAAAAAATCAAGGAAAGACAGATTGCTATGTGATGACCAAATGATAATCCCCATACCTTGATACAGATCAAAAAGCTTGAAGGGATCACTATCAGTTTGTAGTGTTCAAACCCATAAGCATCTCATTCAAGAATATGCAAAGCCCAAGACTAAAAACCATAGAACCATAGGATATCTGCAAAAACACAATCCAACATGCAGAGATTTCGAATTACCGCCAAATTGTTGGTTCCCAAAAAAAACAATAAAAATCAAGAAAATAAAGATTGCTATGTGATGATCAAACGATAGTACCTCTCACACTTTGATAGAGATCAAAAAGCTCAAACGGTTCAATATCCGCATTAATCAAACCTATACGCATCATTCAAGAATGTGAAAAGCCCAAGCCTGAAAACCTCAGAATCAGAAGATGTCTGCGAAAAAAAAAATCATCAGGCAGCGAGATCGGATCGCTGTGTGATGATCAAACGATAATACCTCATATTTTGATAGAGATCAAGAACATTAAACGGATCAAGATCTCCATATTGTTCAAACTCATACGCATCTCCTTTGAGAATATGCAAAACCAAGACTGAAACCCTACAAAGATTGGTGTATACATTAGTTGATCTGTAATCCATACAGAAATACTTTGCAATGTCGGTGCTTGGAAAATTAGGGCGCCAATTTCGTTCATTGTCGGTGCTTGGAAAAACCAATGTCCAACGGTAACTTTCTAGTACCCCACAAGTTATGTATAAGTTCTCTTATGTTCGCCTTATTTGAATACTAGCGGATCACACATAACTTGTAATATAAGAAAATTTCTATTTTGCCCCATAAGATACAAAAATTCATAATTTTCTCACATTACTCTTTTAAATAAATAAAAATATTTTAATGTGATCTACCGTCTTTTTTTTGTTTTAATCGTTAGTCCGTTAATCACCCCCTACTCCCACCTCCCCATCACCCATAGCCCAATTTCATCATAAGCATCTCAAATCCTCTCTTATCCTTTTTTAAATTTAAATAAAAAATTTTCTTTAATTTTATACTCAAAACACATATCAAATCAAGAGAAAATCATTTTTTTACTTAAATTTTTAATTGTTATATTTCACCATTCTCTAAAGATTCAATGATTAAATTGACCCTCTTTTAAATTTGAGTTTATCCTTATTTCAATTTATGATTGTCTTTTTTTAAATTTTAGTTTATCCATTGGAGAGGTCTATACCAAATCAAATTTTTTGTCATTTTTTTAAATTCAAATTTAAAAAAAAAAAAAAAAGACAAGACTATCTCCAATAGAAACTCAAATTCTTACCCAAATTTAAGTAAACAAAATGGCAAAAAAATTGATTTGATATAGATCTTTCCAATGGGTAAGCTAAAATTTTAAGAAAAACAATCCTAAATTTAAATAAGGACAAATTCAAATTTTAAAAAAATGTCAATTTGATCATTGGATCTTGAAAGGATGGTAAAATCTCACTATTAATTTTTTTGATAGGGATTTGAGTCTCCTTTTATTTGAGTAAAAAAAAAAAATGATTCATTCATTTGATATGGGTATGGGTCTAGCATTGGTGAAGATTTTTAGGAATTTTTTATTCAAATTTAAATTTTGATTTAAAAATGGAGATGCTCTATTAATGTAAAAAAATTTATTTATGACATGTTAAATTAATATTTTATAAAATGTACAGTAGTTAATAAAGATGATAAATGATTCAAATATTTAAAAATTAAAAAATATTTACATAGATTACATGTTAGAATTCAACTGGAGGATACCTTATGATTTGGGGTGAGAAAACTTTTCAAATGTTGTCTCCTAAATTGATTCTTTTAGTACGTAGTGTAGGCTAGTCATGGTAATTTGCAATCTCTCTCTACAATTACCTTATCTCCAACTCTTCATAAGCCTAATATCATTGGATAATTATCTATTAATGTGTTAAAAAATAATAATTTATGAAATTTGGAATAATTAATAAAAATAATTAAAAATTTAAATTTAAAGTAGTATAAAAAAGTGACGAGAATAGTGACATAAGATACGTGGGATAATATAATTGGAAGAAATTAATTAAATATTTCAAAATTCTAGTAATTAATGCATAAATCATAAAAAGTACAAAAATAATTAGGAGATTGATTCAGTGAAGTAGGTAGAAATAATAGTATAATGAAAGAAATGGGATAAAGATATTAAACTGTTGATTTGTGTATAAATACCGGTTTAAAATTTTATTCTAGGCTTGTTTGATTCACGAAAAATATCAGCCCTAAAAGTTTCAATAAATCTGTTGATTCTTACAAAATACCATAATAATTTGAGAAGAAAAGATAAAACTCTCTCAATTTTTGCCACTCGTTCTGCATCAGAGATAATGTGTAATAGGATCACATAAAGAAGTTTTATTTTTTCCATTTGTGCATGTATTTAACCATTATTTGTTAATTCTCTCAAATCAATTTTAATACGACTCAACTAAAAAAAACATTAAAGATTAATCAATAATACTATTTAGACCTAACTTATTAACATAATTTATTGAGCCAATTTATCTCGATCATTGAAATGATAACAAATTTTAATTAGGGAGAATTACATTCAGGCCCTTGACTTTGAAATATTATATACAGACCCTTTAAAATTTATATGCACGTAACATTTTAAACTTGAAAGATTTAAATATTATACGCCTACAAATTTCAGGGGATCTAGATATAATTTACTAACAGATATACTAGCAGACATTTGACGACAGTGGTCTAAGTGTTACGCGCATACAAACCTCAGAGAGTCTATGTGTAATATTTTAAATGTCAGGGAGTTTGAGTGATTAAGTGACAAACTTCAACTGGTCTAAGTGCAATTCTCCCTTTTAATTAATATTGAAGTTCACTATCAGCAAATTAAATCGTAAATTAGTTGCAAAGTAGCATTGTTGAAATTTACTACACTGCCCCTCATTATTAAAGGACCCCTTTCTCCCTACATCCGCGATACTGTATTGGAGTCCGGTAGGACAAGAGTGTCCTTTCGCGCGCGCTCTCTCTCTGTCTCTCTGGTATAAAACACACTACGAAATCAGCATACTAGGGTTTCTGCGGTTTGGGGTTTAACGCTAGAAGAGTGAAAATCGCAAAGGGAACAATACGTGTTTGTGTTTCTCTCTGGTAAGCTTGTTGCGGTTCTATCTCTATCTCTCTTCAGCTGCGGCCCTTTATATGAACCATATTGTTTGGTTGATGCAAAAAAAAAATTCTGATTGTGATTTTCTGTTGTTTGTTCTTCGGAAAAGGAAGATAATAATAATTAACTTTATTCGAATATACATGTGATGTGACTTTTCTCGTGGTTACAGCCGGTGAAGAACAGCTAAGAGATGTATCTCCAATATTACATAAACGAAAACGGCGACAAAGTTTACACCACCAAGGTTTGTCGTTAATGGAGTATTAAATGGTGATCTGTAACTCTCAGAGAGTCTTATTGTACCATGCATTGCTATACTTTGACCAGTTCATTTAATGTTTTGTTAGAAGGATAAAATGATTTGAAAAAAAAGAGTTAAAAAAATGATAGCAGTTCTTGTTATTGACGATGGCAATGGGAACTTAACTGCTTGCATAATGATGGGTCTATGTGTGCTTTGTGAGATTGGGTCATAGGTTTGCAAATTGGACCTGATTGACAATGTGTAGCCTAGCAAACTTGTTGATCTTGCAATATCAAAATGCATCTTTTATATTTTCTAGTGAAGTGTTCGGAGATAATTAGCTTATTAAACTTTGGTTTGATATGCAGAAAATATGAAGCATTCACCCTCATTTATGCTAAAGAAAGAAAGAGCATGTGTTCAAATTGATTTATGTTAAAACCAAGTCAATTAAAGGACCCTGTAGGTGCTAAAAAATACCCAAAATTACTAGATGCGCAAAAAATTATTTATATAGGAGCCAAATTATGCAGGCTGGCTAGTGAAAAAATATTTATGTTGGAGCCAAGTCAATTAGAAGGCCAGATAGATACCGAAAAACATTTGAAGTGACTACATGCTTGAAAATTTGGTTTTTAATTCTAAATAGATGTTGTTGAGATAATTGATGAAGCGATATGCGTGTTTTCTTGATGGGGGCTCAAAGATTGTATAGGATATAAGTGGGTTTTTAAATTGGTGTTAAAAGTTTTTGAACGAAGTTTAATGTGCAAAGGACTAGGTTATACTTGTATATGCTCCCTGTGTGTATGGGTTGTTTCTCCTTGGCACTTTAACTACTGTTTTTTTTTTTGACAAAACTACTTCAGTACACATAAAAATATAGGTTACGCAATTACACAAATCTTTGATTGCAATATCTTTATTCATGTCCACTATATGCTGCTAGACTCCCTGAATTGTTTTATGGAGTTACAGCTGTTTAGTGGAATTTGCCTTATGTCATTGCATGTCAGAAATCGGAATGAATTTGAAACTACACTTTGTTAGTAGCACGATATACCCTTGAAAACAAAGTGCGTACATTTTCATTTAATCCACAGCCATGTACAGGTCATTACAATCTTCTTAGTTTATTTCTCCCTATGAGCTGGTTTCATAGTTTGACTAAATATTTTATTCCCCTTTTCATGTATGCAGAAAGAAAGTCCACTTGGGTTGGCCACCCAATCTGCTCATCCAGGTAATACTTTTGCTAATTTTTAGTGCTTTTCTTTTTTTAAACTTGTAGGGTGTCGTGTAGTGAAATCTGCATAAGGGGAGAACAGGTGTCTAATGTTCAGCCATTCCCTGAATGTGGCTTCATATCAAGTATGCTTTCTTGGAATCATGCCATTACATGTTCATCCACCTTCATGCAAGAACTTTTCTAGGAATCAATAAATGATATTTAGGGGACTTTTTGGGAACATATAGAATGGTCAGCTGGATCCAGTCTAGGTGGTTCTACAGTTGATACGAGTGAACTGATGATATGAGGGAAATATTGCAATCAAATTTGACACAATGTAGGAAAGATAAAATAATGGTTCGTGATATCAAGAAAAAATCAATGTAGAGACCTACAAAGGTATAGATTTGGAAGGAATATTGCAATGCTTTGCTGATATATCATTCATGGAATTTGAACCATGGTTTAGAAAGTAAGCGTCTCAAGCCTACACCTAAAAAGTAAGCATTCTTTGGGTATGGAGATCTTGAAAAGAATGGGCATATCATCAGTTATAGTGTTATTCGTCGTGTATACCATGTTTTAGAAAGCTCTGCATTTTAACGTCACACCAGAAAATTTCTCCTTCTTGTCAATTTATGTGTTCCACTATTTTACAAATTGGGTTGTTTCACTCAACTTCAGTTTCGGTATGTGTTTTTGTGTGAAACATAGATATTGCAATATTCAACTGAGCCTCTGAGCATAATGTGCAAACAACTGCACATCCTCTTTTTACATCTATTCAACTGTTCTAGGGAGTACGTTTTTCTATCGGATATATCTATGTTTTGGGTGTTTTAGTAAAACCTATAATGGAAATGCAATTTATATAAGCCGGCAATTTTTTGGTCAGCTATCCTTTTAGGCTTCTATGCTCCGGAATTTTCTGTTACCTGGTGTCGGGGTGTTGGGGCTCACTGTTTTGTTTGCAGGCAGTAACTTTACCAAGTTATCATGTGTTATTTGATTAACGAAGGGGGAAAATTGAAGTTGGTTGTAAACTAAAAACACAGCTTCCAATTTAAATGCCTACTTGAAGCAAAAGACGCTAGCTCCTTCCCCTTATCTCCCTCTCTGCTCTCACACACTCATGGTGACGGATTGGTCCCTTTGGGTCTGTTATGCTATCATAAATGCTAAAAAAAAAGGTTTCATGTGGTGCCTTGAGTAATTGAGTTGTTCTTGTTATTTATCTCATTTGCAGCTCGCTTTTCCCCTGATGACAAATACTCAAGGCAAAGAGTTCTTTTAAAGAAGCGCTTTGGATTGCTACCAACCCAGAAGCCACCTCTGAAATACTAACCATTTCACATTTAGGAGTGTTCTCTGATTGTCGTGTGGAATGGTGTGTTTGATGCTTTTATAGTTGCAAAATTTTTAGGGAGGGCTGTAAAATTTGAATTGGTGAAATTGAACTATGGATAGACTTTTGAATAGACCTTGGTAATATTATTGTATGCTACCTTTCCGTTGGAACTGTTATGTAAACCCGTAATTTTGTTGTTGCGCATTAGTGATAACCATTTGGCAAGAGGCCCATTTTGAGGGTTGGCACAATGGTACCACTGCCACCTTTGTCTAAGAAGACTGCGGTAGCATTTTATGTGCTGTAATTAAGAATTTGTGGAGCATATTCATTAATGCTATCCTATCCCTCTCTCTGATTTGCTGAAACTCAGGGAATTGAATGCAGGTGTCTTAGTGGACCTTTTGTTCACATGAAGATGTTTAGACAGGTGGTGGTGCTAATGAAGCGTGTGAATCGCCTTAGTTTGGCTTTTCCCTCTTGCAATTTTGCTCTTTTTTTATAAAAAATTAATCTGGTGAAGCTTTGTAGTATTTTTTTTTTTGTGAGATTCCTTTATTTTTTTGTGATAATTGGGGGTTAAATCTTTTTTAGAGAACTTATAATGATTTAAGTCCATGCTTTAAACATATTTGATGTTAAGTCTTATTTATCTTCTTAAATGGTTAAGTTCTAGTTTTTTTTTTCTTATAAAAAAGCCCTTATTATTATTATACTTTGTGTATATATCACGTTGAAAGCAGTTTTCAAACTAGGAAAACTAATTTCCCTTGCTTCACGTTGAATAGAAATCTGCTAGAAAGATATTGTTCATAAAATTTTGAAATTCAAATTTAGGAGTACATATTAACCATCTTCTTGTTCTGTTACTGTTATGTGTTTTTCTTTGTTCATGGTTCAAAGTCGGGATAACGAAGTGATTGATTTTTGTCGGATTTGTTGAGTTCGATTGTCGGAGTTATTGAGTTCGATTGTCGGCGTTGTTGAGTTAAACATATACTCGTAATTTACTTTTATCTTTTAACATTGTTTCCAGAATGATTTTTTTTTTTGTATTTTTTGTTATTCATTATTTAGTCTTCTCTGTTCTTCTTTTTTGTTATGCATATGATCAAACTCCAAAGATCATAGAACTACGACAATCGAACTTAGCAGATTAATCAATTCGTGATCGCTGCATTGAAGTATGAATAAAGAAGAACACAGAACATTAGCAAAAAACTGAAGAATGAATAAAAAAAAGTCAATCTAAAAACAATGTTAAAAAAAAAAAAGTAAATTAAAAGGAGTATACGTTGAACTCAACAACTCGAGCAATTGAATTAAACAAATCCGCTAAAATTTTTTAACTTCATGGTCCCGACCGTGACCTATGAACCAAAAAAAAAACACATAGCAGTAACAGAAGAAGAATATGGATAATATCTACTCCTCAATTTGAATTTCAAATTTTATAAAAAATATCTTAATGGCATATTTCTATTCAATGTGAAGTAAGAGTAACTTAATGGCATAATAAGGGTTTTTCTGTTTTTTTAAAAAATTTAGGACTTAACTATTTACTAAAAAGATAAGAATGTAACTTAATATCAAATATGTTTACCCCATAACAATGCTACTAGATTAGGGATGGCAATCGAGTCTTGTTATGTCGGGTTCGTGTCGTGTCGAACATTAGTCGTGTCAAACATTAGTCAACCCTAATCCAACCCATTTAACTAATCGTGTCGTGTCGAGTTGACCTATTTATTTTCGTGTCGTGTTCGTGTTCGTATGTTGACTCACATAAACTTTGAGTAAAAAATTTAACGCTAAGATTTTATTTTCACTTAATTGAATCTCTCCTCATACTTTTTCTACAAACTAAAAATTAACTTAATAATAATAATAATAATAAGTAATAATATCTTTTTTATACAATAATTATGTCAGTACTTGATAAACAGTTACAAATAATTAATATTTTATTTCTATAATACTAATTAAATATGTTAATCGTACATCACGCAACCAAATTAAACATCAGAAGTAATGGAAAAAATAAGTCATCAGAACATGAAAACTCATACATGCAACGAAAAGGTCAGGTCAATCTTCTTCGAGTTAAAAACTTCGTGTTAACGAGTCAATTCGGGTTAAGCGGGTTGAACCCGAACACGACACATTAACACTTCGTGTTGACGGGTCGTGTCATACACAGGTTTGTACAAAAAAATAGTCAACCCAAATTCATTTATTCGTGTCGTGTTCGTGTCGAGTTATCGTGTCGTGTCAAAAATTACCACCCCTATACTAGATCGAGTACCAAGACATGAACTTGAATCATTGTAAGTTCTCTAAAAAAGATTGATCTCCAATTATCACTTTTTAATTCATACCAAGAATAGCGAAAGGCGACCTAACAATCCCCTGGGTAATGAACGGCTTTGTTTGCAACGTGGTTGTGGCTTGATAGCTCAATGGACAGGGCCGTGAGTTGTGGTTTTTGGAGTGGATAGGCCCTGTCGAGCCCGGACCAATTCAAAAAATCATAATAAATTAAATTTGAAATTAAAAAAAAACCAAAACATTGTAGAGAAAAACTTTGTTTAGATTATGCGGTGGACTGTAATAGGGATGTTTTTAATACTTGGTTGAGTCTAGACAGAAAAATACTAACTCAAATTAAATTCGAGTAGTACTTGAGTTAAAACATCGGGTTACTGGGTTTAACCTGAATATATAAATCGGGCTCAATCCGAATTCTAAATCGAGCTCAACCTCAGCATATTTAAAAATAAATATATCTATATAATAAAGTAGCTTACAATTCAAATCTTAAAAGATAAATAAAATGACTTTTGCTATTCGTGGTTGAGATCGCTTTAAATTTTACTTTAAAGTTAATCTAACGGCTAATATTAGCACCTTAAATTTAATAGGAAAAATAGTGTCCTAAGAGTGTGTTTGGAGTAATTTTTTAAAAGCACTTCTAGAAATTATTTATCATAAATACTTTTAAAAAAATAATAATGTTTGAAACCGCCCCACCACTACCTCTATCCCCACCACCACCACCACCGTCGCCGCCCCACCACCGCCACCGCCACCACAACCATCGTCGTAGCCATCACCGCCACCACAGTCATTGCCACCCACCACAACCATCACCGTTTCTTACCACCACCACTGCCGCCTACCACCTCTCACCATCACTACAAACCGATGCTTAAATTCTTTTATCTCTTCTCTATGTTTGTGATTTGATTTTGGATAAAAATATAAATATGTTTATTATTTACCATTTTTTATTACACTGTGCCTTCAGGCACAGACAATAACTAGTAAATCAATATAGCAATATAACTTACAAGTTAAAACACTAGGGATTAGTCTTCTGGTTCAGTCTTATGTTAAACATTTAACTATTATGTCTTTATATTAAACATTAATTTAAATATGGTCTTCATGTTAAACATTTGCTTGAAATTGTTAATTGTTACTTTAGATGAATAATATGTAGTATGTATCAGGTTTAGAACAACATACTAATTTTCGGGCTTAAATGATCCCAACTCGAATTAGTCCGAATTACGTAACTGGAACTAAACTCAAATTCTAACCCAAAATTTACCTGATTACGTAATCCGAATTCAATCCGAGTCCGTCCGAATTAAACTTAGGCAATACTCGGGTTGATGTCAGATTAGAATTATGATTGAGAATTATATACCTTTGATCTAAGGTTAATCCCTCAATCCATTCAACTCACCTGAGTTGCACCCCTAGACCGTAAGCCTTACCCATCCCGACCTGACCGTCTGTCCTGTGGCCCTCCTTGGGCCATTATCTGACGAGTTAACGACCCAATAATTTTATGCCTGGACTAAATTAAATATTAAATTTTATATACAAAATCAATTGGGTGGTTAGATTAGTGAAATTTTTTTCATCTCAAATTAATATAAATTATAGAATTTATAGGTTTTTAAATCCTTCGTAAATATTTTAATTTCAATGTTGATCATCTACTAGAGATTAGTTTCCCAAAAGAAAAAAAAAAAAATTTACTGTTAGGACGGAGTGGTAGGTGTAGGTTTTGAAGAACAAAGGAATTATTAGGGTTTATATTGACCATCAGATTGTGCGTACGAAGCTGGATACATAATTCCTACTACGCGAAAATGGAGGAGACATCAGGGGCAGGGCCATCAAGAAGAAGAAAACGCCAAAGAGAGGAAGAAGAGACCACCGCACCTGAAAGCCAAGACGCCGATCATTCGACTTCACTCGGTCAATTCATCTCTCTCTCTCTCTAGTTTTTTTCCTCTTTCTAAATCTTTCTCCATTTGTCGACTTTTATGTCGTTTACTTATTCTGGAATGCTTTTTTATGTATGGAATTGTATCAATCAAGAGGTAACGAAGAGCTTTATGTGAATGCAGAAGATAATTTTACGTTCAGCGATACTCTGGTGGCTCTTCGCATAATGCGTGCCCAGTTTCCTCATATTGATAAGGTGTTTGGATTGAAATTGTATCCTTTTCCTTGCTAATTTATCCTCATTACTCACGGGCGAACAGAGTTTATTATCATAATTTCGTTATGTTTTCCAGGTTTCAATTCAACCTTTTATTTTGCGATCACAATTGTACAGCAGTGTAAAGGACAGGACACAAGTGGACAGAGAATTAGAGGTCTGATACTTTTGTTTTGGAAGTTTGAAATTCAGGTTTATGATAGTAAAGAAATTACTTTTTGGTTTTGAAGGTTTTTTTTTTCCTCCTCTTTGCAGTCTTTGAGGAGGGAAGGAGTTTTGCGCATTTTTAAATTAAACACAGGACAAGATGATCATGCCATAATGTTTGTTGATGACTACTTGATCCAGGTTGGTGCCCTTGAAAATAATTCTATCTGCAAAGTGATTATAATTTTACTATTCCAATACAGGATTACAATTGTACAGCTTTTGGCTTGTTTGTTTAGTTATGAGTATAGTTTCACCCTCTTTATTTTATTTTGTTTAAATTTTTGGGTGGTTGGTGATTATGCAGAGACAGTTTGACATTTTTCCTTCCGAGAATCAGCAACAGACTAAGTTTCTTATACTTGAAACCTTGCTAGATTGAACGTGCTGTGAAAAGAATGGAAGCAAAGAAGCAACCTGATCTTGCAGTTTTCGAATGGTTTAAAAATCATGTCATCAGTTCCAAGCTAGATACCAGTATTGGACACCTAGAGCTTGTGAGTGATCAAATATTAGCCAAGTTTTATCTTGTATGTAATTTATATCTTTGCTAAACTTTATTTATCAGCTGAAAATTCTTTCAATACTTGCACACGTAACATTCATATGCATATAAATATAAGTACATGTACATATTGTATGTTTATGCTTATGATATTAAGTTTTATGCTTGCATTGTATCTAAAGCCGCTAACATTGTCTGGCTTCTTTTATAGGGCTATTGGCTTTTGGGTTGACATAAGGACAAAGAGTATATTAGTCAACATTTCTTTCTTTCAACAGATTTTGTACTATGTGGTCCCTTAGTATGCCCCTCTCTGATATAGGCTTTCAATATATATTCCTTATTTTGGTAGATTTTGTTTTAAATTTCCTAGTAATTATCATTCACCTAGAAGCACAACGCCTTCCTTAATTTATTTGACAATTATATTTCTGTTTCTTTCATGAATGTCGACATAAAGATGAGGCTTGCATTTGATAGTTCATCTTTTATTTGTTATGATAGTTTTTGGCATTGGAAATGGGACTTTTGATCAGTAAAATGTTACGCCGTTGCGTTATAAGTTTCATGTTGCCAAAGTTGAACCTTGGGTGATGCAAGTCAGAAAGATTGAGAAATAGAACCATCTGATTTGATTCGTTCTCAATAGCCATGAGATGAAACTATAGGCATGAATCATCCTTAAGCAATGGTGTCCTACATACAAAGGCAAACACCATTTTGTTTAAGTCAAACTTCTGATTGAAGCTTGAATGTGACCGTATAAGTGTTAATCTTTCAATAGCATGTTTCAAATATATAAAGGAAACATTGTTTTTATGTGCTTTAATCATTTACAGCTCTTTGAATTATGTATTCATTTATTTTCCCATTTTTTCTGCTCTTGGCTGCCTTGTAGTGTTCAATGTTATCATTAGGGGGAACGGTGAAAGACGAGCACATCTCTCTCTTGATTAATGCTGGTCTTCTGGTAAGTTTACTTGGATTCCTGTCAATTGAATTGATGCATTTCATTATATTTACTAAAGCAATGTATCGTGTATCGTGGCTGCTACATTGCATCGGTGCCAGAGGTAGTTGAAATGTAATACTCATACTAAATGTTGGACTGGTGATATCTCGAAAGCTACTGCTTGAGGATATTGAAGTACCAATAGGAAATTTATTTATAGAACTAAGATCATGATATTCAAGTGAATTATGTGAATTATCGAACCGTGGTGGTATTCAGCTGAATGAGAAGTGTCCAAGCAAGTATGTTTTTCTCGGTAGGTTTATTTTAGAGGAAATGTCGACTAAACTGAACATATATATTATATTATTTGAAAAAATAGTTGGAAAAGAGAACAAAAGTTATTTTGGCCTTGTAGATGGATACTCTTAAATTGGATATCCTTATGGTCTATCAGGTGACCATTAGCAAGCCAGGAAAAACACGGTTGCTTGTTGTAGTTTAGCAGAATTTAGTATATTAGAGAGGTATTTGTGGGGTGTAGTTTTGTAATTGCATTGTTGATGACAATTTTGGATCTCCTGGTGATGAATAGAAGTATTGTTTGTAACTTCCTTTTGTTACTTTGAGGACCAGCTCTGTGGCAATCCGAAACTTGATGTATACAAAGTACAATTGATGCAGCATTAAGACTATTCTTAATTTGGCATAGGGTGACCCTTTCGATGGGATTTTCTCTTTGGCAGGCTACGTAGGAACTTTAGCAGAAATCTATGTGATGATTTGAATGCTGACACGCTCTTGGTAGGCACCTTAGGTCAACATATGACAGAGTAGGTTCTCTTTACAATATGAGGCAGCTATTCTTTGTGGGGTTCTCATGCCTCAGATCATGCTCTAGCTCCTTACCAGCCTAGATAAAGTGTCTTTTTATACTCCTCTACGTTTTGTGCTCCAATTCATTGAAATTTCTCCTTAAGGATTGAATCTTTGGGTGATCCATTTTGGATGACCTAACTGTGTTTTCAGACTATTAGGTCATACCTCATGGTGATTAGTGTGTGGTGATATATTTTTACAATTATACTGTATCTGGGTAGCGATTCTGCTCTTTTGCCTTGCATGCAACTTTATCAGTTTGCCGGATAATTTAGTGAATGTGCATATAACAAGCATTGTAGTATTGGTGTGTGGAACATGAAGAACATCATTACACTTTATGATTTTTGTGAAATTCAGATCGATTCGTCTTCTTTGTTGGGGTTGGTTTTTGAGCAAGCTGTTTTGCGTTTCTTTGTGTTTGTTTTTCTCCTTTGGCATCATTGATTATCTCAGTTGTTGCATTCCTTTCTGATGCTGCTGTTTTCTTTTTAGACTCGCCAACTTATTGATTCAAACATGTACTGGTTCGCTCTTCCAAATATTGGTTTGATACTCAAGGGTCTCTCACAGGTATATATACATGTAGGAGCTATGGTTTCTGTAACATGTCATTTTGTCATAATTACATAAAACACCCTTATAAGATGGTCTTCAAACAATAAGCTTTTGCATCATGGTAGCTGTTATGAATTTATACCTTTACTTCTGACATTTTGTATAGGGAAGAAAGGAGCTTCTGTCATTTCTCAGCCGCAGAAAATATAAGGAGATGATGTTGGCTACTTTGGAAAAGAAGCGCCTCCGACTTTCTTCATTGGATATGAGATTTCATCTCCGTGATCTGATTGGTTCAGGTCACCTCAGAACAGCCCAGACACCGAGTGGCTTAGTCGTTCGGGTTGCAAAGGATTAGCTCAGGTAAGACACAACACTAGCTTTAATTGAATCTCACTATTAAAGTATGCTGCTTCTGTTATGCTTATCAACTTTGATAATAGGTTTAATTGCCTGTGTGTGGGATTTACCCGTCTTTTATACAAGTCCTTAGTGACAGGATTGAAGTCTAGACATTTGCTTGGATGTGTGATATGATTTCATGGTCTTCCTATTATCTATGCTCTCTGACTTCGTTCGTTCAATGCTTAATTGGCATCTGTGTTCCAAACCACGCCAATATACCAGCTTGAAATAAAACATACAAAATAATCAAAGTAATAGCAATATTTGGGCCAAAAATAGTGGACTCACATCATGGCTGATAAATTCTCCCCCTCCTTCTCTTGGGATTTTGTAAGACTCCAGCAAAATCATACCAGTTGGTGCTATGAGGGTAGCATTACAACCCAAACTGTGTGTAAAACATAATGGTGAGTTTTTTGACCTTCAATCACAGATTAGGGGCATTTGCATAGTCCCTGTTTTGTGCGAACCATTGCACAGGCACTAACATGGCGACCTGACTGAAGTTCTGCATTGTCTGTGTAGAGTGTCCTAGGTGTCTGTGGGCTGTGTGATGAGAGGCATGTTTCCATTGAACTCAAGGGGGAAGATGAACATGTAACACGGGTTTGGCAATTCTCGGCTGAAGCCTCACAGACCACAGTGAAGCTATACTTCGCAGTTTTGAAAATTGACTGACTCAGTCTTTTTCATGTGATTATTGTTGCTTATACAGAGATGTGATGAAATTAGTTTACTTGGTATATGATTACTATTTGTTCTTGTTACTCTGTTTAAAATAATTGAAGAAAGGTTGTAATAGTGACAGCTACATCAATTGAATCCAAATCTTCCTTCATAGGATCTGTAAATTACATCAATGAGAGAAGCTTCAAATCAAAATATGATTGCCGAAGACTAAAGATGATGTTAATTTTGCTGGTGTCTTTTGTCAAGTGTAGTCCTCATGCCATGTTAAAAGTCATCTAGCCCAAAATCAATGGGCAAGAAGTAGAAAGGTGCATAATATCTATCTAATATTACAGTTAAGAAGATGAATTATCAACTGATAAAAGCACAACAACGGTCAAGATTAATTAAATTTTCATCTACTTTGATCCAATGGTCCTAATCCAAAAAAAAATAAAAAATAAATCCAATGGTAAAAAATTCATTCCAAATTTTTTTTTCTAGTACCAAAAAAAATTAACTTCTTTGCACGACTTTCAATGCCAGCTCAATCAACACACTCTCCAATGTCAAACAATTCTATCAATCCACATAATTTTAAATTACGTAATTAAAAAAATTAAATAATTATTTAAAATACAAATGATGTTTCATCAGTTCGATTTTTGATAGGGATTAAATTCATTACGACTTACTAGCTGAAAACCTCTATATTAGGGACATTCAATTAGCTAAAAACAACTCAGCTGATGTGTGGCCCACCACACCCCTCAATTTCCCTCTTTATGCTCTTCTTCTTCCTTTAGTTGTACATGTTAGTAGAGAGTCACCCACAATGATCTTAAAGCACCTGTCTCTCTCAATCTCTCATCCACACACACACACACACACACACACACACACACATATACAAACTAACCCACACAGTCATCCATCCCACCGGCCCACCTATATTTCTTCTCTCTTTCACAAAATACACATAGATTTATTTTTACGTCAGTCAATCAACCAGTGTGTCTTAACTAGAAGATTCAAAATCATTTTTACAACATCTATTATGTTTATAATAAACTAATTCAGAACAAATAGAGGGGTAAGAGGAGGTAATCGTTTTGCCAACAATGTACCAAATTTGGACATTTCATTTTTTGTTTTTCTAGATTTGATTTGAGGTAGAAATGGGTATCACAAGCTCTGTTGCTACGTTGCAATAAAATCTTCTCTTTCTGTATCTCCATGGGTGGTGGTAATTTTTCGGAGTTTCTGTGGATCTTTGTGTTTGAGTCTTGTTATGAGAGTGTATGGATGTGTGTGTGTAAGTGTGAAAAGGAGGGAGAAGAAGAATGGGACTCTAGCGATGGTAGATGAGGGTTCCGGTGGAGCAATTGGCTGGCCGTAGGAGATTGTGTGTGTGTCAATGTGTGCGTGTATGCTAAAAGGCAAAAAATAACTGCGACCAAGCTGAACTTTGATTTTTGCCCACTCCGGCTGAACTGTCATGTGTTAATTGGTAGTCTGTGAAATAGAGAATTACGGTTCATCCGTAATGAATTTAATCCCGTTTTTGATATTGTATAGTGTCTTCTGAAAGGGTTATTCCTACTATTCATATTCATATGTTATAGCTCGGAAGGAATCATTTTCTCTCTCTCTCTCTCTCTCTCTCTCTCGTTGTTTGTCAATTGTATCACATGCTTGTGTTTGTTTCACCGTCCGCTGGATAAAGTAGAGTAGATTTTGTCGCTGTTAGGCTAAGAACACTGTACGTCTGTACGTTTTAGACATAGAAAATTTGTTTGCGAAGAAGAAAGATTAGTGGTCCTGTACGTGCCCTCTGTGTGCATGCGTTAGCTACAATCCACCAGGAAGGGATAAGTCCGTTACTCACGGGAAATTCCCCAAAAAGCATTTTGTGGGAATATGCCTCCTTCTCAGCAGTCCTGGTGGGACTGAGGGATATCCTCTGTTTGAAAATGGGGGAAAGCCTCCTATGGTAGAGCACCCAATAATTTTTTTTTAAATCAATTAGATTAAGTTTTTAGTTAATTGGAAATTTGGGATCGATTTTTAAAGTGGTTGAGGTCATTCCCACATTTTCTTAATGAATTCTAAAGCTATATCCCATTTATTTGTAATTTGGTTGTTCGAGTTGTAATTTAACTTGATTGACTTGTTTCAGTGCGATACTGAAAACCATTGATAAAACCCAAGAAAAGGATCCGAAAATCCATACATTTTTTTTGTTTTTAATGGTAAGTAGCTTTTCTAAGGCACGATCATATTGGGTTTATACATGCAAAGTAACTAACTTTGGTATTCTTATAATTACCCGCTAATCATGAGTATCTTTATAATATTTTTGAACAATACTCGATTATTTTTTAACATGGCAAATCTTATTTGTAAACAATCGCTCTAAAAAGCTCGAAATATCTCTTATAAAAAGTAGAAGTGAGTGTTGAATTCAACTCTAATAAAAGGGTCCGATATATATATATTTTTTGGTTGAAGGGTGTTTAGGTTTACGCTGACTATTCTCTCGAGCTCAGTGACTGGTCACTGGTGGCTTTAGTTGAGTTGGAGCATGTCACTAAAAGGACAAATGTGGTTAGCCTTTAAGGGGTGTGAGAAGGGATTGAACTTGAGATCTTTAGATTATCAAAAGTTAGGTTCAACCGCTGAACTATCCCTAAGGGTTAAAATGTCCGATTTTCTTAGATATGTATGATATTCGAGTGATTATTTATGTGTAAGTTTTGCTTAACAGTCATCAGTTTAAATATCTCTATTATGAAAAGTAAATAAAAAAACAAATCTCATTCTTCACATTACTATTTTGCACAGGTCATATTCCAAACAACAGTAGATTGAGGTTTTCTTAACCGTGAAAATGATTGGAGATGTGTCACATCCCATAAGGAATCCACCCCTCGTGGCCGTGTCTTTGTTTACGTGTAAGTTCGTTAATCTCAAAACCCTAAATGATTAATTTAATAACAAATACTGTCATACAAGAAAGTTTAATGCCATAATTTATAATAGAGTTTCGAACTCGATTCGTTTATTAGATTTGCCATATAAAGTTAACAGATATTCGTATATTTTTTATTGATTTTGTGCGTGACAACGATTGTATATTGTATGATTTTATGTATGACATTGATTGTATGTATGCTATGCAACATATTTAATTTCTTGGACATTGTTTGGTTCTTGGATTTTTATTTAAATTAAAAAGATGGAGACAAAAATGGTTTACTCATATGGGTTAAATGTAGTGACTACATGAAATATTCTTCATTTGGATTTTATTGATCCCTGTCCTACACATGTTGTTACTTTTTTAACACTAAAGTTGATATTAGTTTTTTATTTTATTTTTTTCCCGAGTAGTACTATTCGGATCTTATTTAAAGATGTAATCGATTGTTATCATTGGATTAGCAGCTGATTTCACTATTGGATAAAGTTTGCCATCAATAGTGGACTAGGTGAGCAGATTAGGCGTAAATAACATTTTAGAGACTAATACCTTTCTTAACAAAATTTTTGATCATATGTTTCTCACCAAATGATGCGGCGCACCCATAATCATTGGATAATAATGAGTCGTCCTTATTTTATTTGGTAGAGGATGTCAACAGGTGGCCGGGTTGGTTTACGCGAACTTCGATTAATCTCCTCCTCGATCCAGTCAAAGACTGAGTATCTATGTCGGGAATTTAAAAACTAATGTCAAGGACACTGATAGGATATCCCACCTTGAAGTTTGACAATAATTGTTTAGGAAACTTCAAGATTTAAATCTCATCACATGATTTGGGGGTTTAAAATTTTGTCGATTTCGATCAAGTTTCATCATCGACGAGTATTATATTTTATCGTGCCATTTAGCGATACGGAAACCATGGAAACTCATTGGTGGGGCCTTTTGAAATGATAGAAACTATGTATACATACATACAGTTATGGTAAACTTGATACAAGCCTTGTGCCGTGGGGAGCAAGTTTTATTAACTTTCGGAGGGACGCATCAATAAAATTGATTGATAACTTAGTTGAGGATTTTGTTGGTAGCTTCCTCAACAATAACTTAAATTCACATGATGGGTAGAGCTTGGATAGAGTTTTGATCCGGTCTAGACTTTCAAGCCACGTTAGCGATGGTCGTAACATAGGACTTAAAACATGGAAATTGTTGTATTGTAATAGTGAGAAGTAGGAGAGCGGGTCTTGGCACAGCGATCAAGTTATTTTATTGTGGCTTGCGAGTAATGGTTTGAGTAAGTGAAAGTTGAAATTGTCATCTTTGTATTCAAGGATGAGACTCCATACCCTTACTTCTTTATAAATCTTGCAGTATTTGAAGCTTTGTGCATAGAGTTGCTATTGCTATCATTGCTTGGCTATAGTATCCACAGAAACTATTTCCAATCTATTAATTGTCTTGTTTTGAACCTTAGACAAACTTAGATATAAAGGACATTAAATTATACATCAACAGACAAACATAGTGATAAAAGGTTGATTGACGAAATAATTTTCTACACCCAGACAATCTTCATAAAGAAAATGAATCTGGAATATTCATTCGTTAATCAATGTGTGTCGACATGTAAGTTCAAACTTCTCTCTCTCTCTCTCAGATGGAATAGCTGTAATGGAATCGGGTGTACTACTTTTTTTTTTGGTTCAATGTTAAGAGTGTCTGGGCTAACTTACGTACATTTCGACTAATTTCTTTCTTGGTCCGGCTAAAGACAGTTCATTCATATCGGGACTAGGGTATTTATGAGGGATGAATCCCACATGATCTGACCTTAACAAATTGTTAAAAAATTGTTAAAATTCAAACTCAAAACGTTTGAGTTTACCCTTAAAACTACTTAAAAAATAGGTATATTTAGCCAGTTGATGTGTAAACTGTATTACCCACAAGGGGTTTTATTTTTTTTGTTTTTAACTTGAAGAAGATGATGGGACTTATTCGTATATACACTGATTTGTCTGTAAGCACATAGAATAATACCCTATATTTATATAGATGAACAGGAGCAGGAAATCCTCGTTAGAGAAGTTTGAATGATAAGATAGAAATAGTGAAAATAAAAGGGGGTTGGTAGGTTAACCATAGCTTTCAGTGCTACAACTTAGCTATCAGCTTTCGCAGAAGTTCCGGCTGTGAAGCTTTTTTTTGATGTCCGGATTAGCAAGCAATAATGGATGAAGCATTCCATTCGATTCGACGTGGTTCCAAGCTGTATGCATGGTAGGGTTTTGATGTCATGTCGGGGACGCGTGTCATGATCATGAATAATATGCTTAGTCCTCTCATGATAATCATGCATGTTTGTTTTCGAACCCTAATGTTTCTCTCAATCGATCCATCTGTCATAGATACATAAAAAAAAATCACTACATAAAATTCTCGTCTGATCCATAACAAAGTCTCGAAGAAGTATGTTATATGCAATTTTATTCCTATTCATGAGAGATTGATTTTTGGACTCAAACCCGTGATATATTGGGCATGCAGGAACGGAGTTAGGAATAGAATCTTGCCCTACGAGAGTCAAATGGTAACGTAACCAAACTTTTGCCTTCAATGGGGAGTCACTCGCTAAGATATCACTATATTAAAAACGTGTATAGTTATAATTTTGAAAACTTGAGTCCTATAAAAGAAAATTAATGAGGTGGGCTAACATTATTTCGAGGGTATAAGCACAATTTTTGAAACTTGAGGAGGAAAAGTGTTTTTTTTGGGGGGGGGGGGGGGGGGGGGGGGGATGGCCTCCCTTGGCTATAACATGGCTCCGCGTGGGCATGTGTACATCTCTTGCGTGCATAAGTTGGTAGGCTTGTCTGTTATAATTGTGGCTTAAACCTTTAGGCATAATCATACTCAATAGTGACATTCCCACACGTTGTTATAGTGACATTGTGAGACGACTGCTTGGAGCTGAAGTATGACACTGTGTCGGCTAGGGGTGTTTATTTTACCGACATGAAGACCGCAAGAACCCGATTTAATGCAGAACCGGAGAATAAAAAAATTAATTAGAACAAATAATAAATAGATTAAATTAAAATTAGACATGAATAATATGATTAATGGATATTGTAGACAAAAATTAATTATTTTTTAAATTAAATTATGTAATATTATATAAATTATTATAGAATTAAATAATTTTTTATCGATACGAATATTGACACGAACACGACACGAGACAACCAAAAGCAGCATGATATGACACAATTCACACCCTTAGTGCCATTTCATTTCGCCTTCGAATAATCTCTGTGGCTGCATTATTAGATTAAAAACGTGCGAATCACTTGGTAATGTGCAGTCTTTCAGATTTTTTTTTTTTTTTTTTTTTTTGTGATTTTGACAATTTGGTCCCTCAAGATTTCATTTTGTATTATTTTGGTTTAATAAAAAATGATGGTTTAAGTTGACTAAACAGAGTTGTTCGCTTGGGTTATTTTGGTCTTTAATGTTTACAATTTGTGTCCCTTATATTTTTTAAAAATACCCCTCAAATGTGACCACGTGAGATGCACACGACTATCTCTCGTAGTGAATTTAAACCGTTATTTTTTAATGGACCAAAGTGATGTAAATTAAATAGTTGAGGGATTAAATTGACACAATAAAAAGATGGATAAATTTCACTGACACCCCTCGACTGTGTTCACCTCCTATCAGTAATTGTCGGATAGTAGAGAAACAAAATGTGGAAGAAAAGTTACTTTTTACAAATTTACCCTTAAGAGATTATATATTTTACATGAATAACCTTCACTAATATATATACATGTACTTCTAAATATATATACGTCCACCCACCCCTAAAGCCTACCACACTATCTCCCATTCCGCTCTCTTTCAATTTCAGTAATCTATTATTTAATTTTATTAATTTAATACTAAATTAATATTTAATTTTATCAAATTAACACCAAATTGACATTTAATTTATCAGATTAACATTCAATTTCATTTAGTCAACATTAAATATCACCACATTATGTTTAGTTTCATGAATTAAAAATTTAATTTCATTAAATTAATACCAAATTAATTAATTTAATCAATTCAATATTCAATTAACATTCAACTCCACCAAATAAATATTTAATTTCATTAAATTGACATCACATTGACTTTTAATTATCTTGAATTAACATTCAAAAGCATTAGTTTGACATTCAATTTCATCGATTCAAAATTCAATTTCATCAAATTAGTATTCAAACTAATCAATTTAATATTCGATTGCAACAATTTAAAATTAAATATCATCAAATTAACAACAAATGACCTTCAATTTAACGTTCAAACATTGGGGTTTTCTCTTAATTGCATTTTTTTTTCTTATTTTAGTTAAATTAGGCTTTTCTTAGGTTTTATGTTGAATTAGACTTTTTTTTTTTTTTTATGTTTTAGCTCTGAAAAGACATGAAAGAGGAAAGAGATAGGAGAAGATTTTTTAGTTTCATTATTCAGGGGTAAATTTGTTATTAATAGATAAACATTGAATGATATCACTACTTTTTGATGTGTTAGTAACGTCTCAGATTATAGAGGTACTAGTTGAAACAAATCTAATAAATCAAAAAGGAGTGCAGTAATTTTTCAAAAAACACAAGGGGGTGTTATGAAATTATGCCTATATATAAGGGGTGTCACTGAACTTTACCCTTACAAGATCGAAGACCAACCCACACAAAACATTTGAGAACCAAAAATATATTTTGCCTCAGTTAGGTGTATGTCTATATGTTGTTTCTTTGTTATTGTTTTATTTATTTATTCTTCTTTAATTTATTATTGTTGTATGAAATGTAAAAACGTTTTTGTAAAACGCACTAATATGTTAAAAGCTCTTCCAAACTAAAAGGTGTGTTTTTGCAAATCATGTCGAAAGGTGTGTTTTTGAACCATGCTTTTAGGTACAAAAAGAAAAATATGAGTTTCAACAAATAATTTTAATGCAACAATGACAAATGAAGAAATAGATTAGAAACAAAGAAGAAGATGATATTGATAATAAGGTCAAAAGGTCCTATCACATCAGTGTATGCTTGTGCTTGTGGGTAACAATCTCCCCTGTTTTGAAGCTATCAACAGAATCTTTTAGTTGTATATGAATAGTTATTTTCTCTTGTAAATATTTTTTGAAAAAGACATCAATTGAGGGCTAAGCAAATTATTTGATGATATCCATGCCTAATCATCCAGAAATAAATCAAATGGCGCCTCCTCTCACTCCCATGGTAGCTGGTTGAGGTCACATCTGTCTGGTTACAACATCAACTCCCCTCTTTCTGTCAACACAAACACACATTGCAGAAAAAGAAATATCTAATCTTCTGAAGTGACAGAGATCTTGTATATATAATAATTTAGTAGTAGATGTAGATGTTGTCTTCCAATCTCATCTCTGCTTCTATTTTACTGGCTTCTGTTTTTCTTAATAACAATTTCTTCTTCTCCTCCCCCCCTTTTTTTTTTGGAAGGAATGGGTTTTTTTTTTTTGGGTTTGGGGGGGGGGGGGGGGGGGGGGGGGGGGGGGGTGTTTTGAAGAGATTTGTTATATGAAAGGATCAAAGAGTTTAGCTTAAGAGAAAATGTGTGTGGGAATGTGTTATATGGGACATAATGTTTATAACCGCTAATTTCAATGTTTTTGAAAACAAGAGTTTTGTCACCTCTCCTCAAAGTTCTAAGAACCAATGGGTTGTTTACTATATATATTAGGGGGTATTTGCATATAATAGTTGCGTGCATAATTAGACACGAGTGAGATATGGAGGGAGATAGATAGATATAAAACTGTAAAAAGACGAATAAAAATGACAAGTTGTAGATGGTTATGAGTGGTTAAAGAGTAATACGGGTATTTCATAATAAAGATAGTGAAACTCCCCTCCTCTCAGGCTCTCACCTCATAGGTACAGTGCATTCTCTATCTCGTCTAGCCTTATATATGAATCATCACTGTCTTCCAAGGTGTGTCTGTTCTTCAAAAGTTGATATAGACTTCTGAAAAACATTTGGGGTTTTTTGGGCAAATTGTAATTTTTTTGGTGTGGTTATGTTTTTCAGATTGAATGGTTCTTTTAACGAAGAGGCCCACATGAAATTTTTTATAATTTTTTTGATACGAGAGTCTTGAATCTTCCATGGATGCGGGAAAATTTCATTTTGCCCCTTGAAAGATATAAAAATTCTCAGTTTACTCTTCAAATGATTAATTTTCTCATATTACCCCTTAAAGAAATAAAAACGTTGCAATGTGATCCATTGTTTTATTTCTGTTTAATTGTCCGTCTATTTTGTGCCAAATCAACCAATCAGAAATCACAAAACAGACAGACGACAAAACAGAAATAAGACGATGGAAAAATTAATCATTCGGAGGGTAAATTGAGAATTTTTTTATCTTTCAGGGGAGAAAATAGGATTTACCCAATGGATGCTTAAATATATGCACATGAATGAAAAAAAGGAGAGGCTTAAACTTCGCTATCTGGGGAAAAAAAAAAAAAGAAGTGTTCAACTTTGATGAATGGGTCAAGAAAATGTTGAAGAACCATTGATGGATTTCTGGTTTAGTTTTGACTAATGGGTTTGGAGTATCGGATTTTTATCCCCTTTAATACATTTTTATTCAATTTCTTGTTATGGTAGATCAGAATTCTATTGCTACTTACTATTTAAGTACATATCCCACCAACATATGGTGAATGATTAAAAAAAAGGGTTAATTATTTTTTACCACTTATGGTATCAGTTAGAAGTATCTTACCTACTTAATGTTTAAAATTATGTATATTACTTCCTTATAGTTATATACTAAAGTGAAATAATTGACACCGTTAATAGAATTAAAAAATTATCATAATACTCACGTTTTAAAATCAGACTTTTCGTCTGATTTATTTCTGACCATAAAACTAATGGAATATGACAATAAACCAACATATTTCAATCATACACGTCGAGTCTTTTTTTCCCTCTGGTGAGGTTTTGTTCCAAGGCCAAAAATCATTTTTGTTTTTCTTACATGTTTTTCGATCTGGGACCAATGTCCTACCTATTTAGGTATTATACCATATATTATAATGTTCTTTTGAAGGAAAACAATGGAAACAAAACCCGCAACATATTTTGGGAGTGTGGAGCATACTCTCCATTAACTTGAATGATAAAAATAACAATTTTACTTTGATACAAAACTATAAGGGGGTAATATACAGGGGTGGCTTAAGGTAATTGGAGGTCTAAAACAAAAACATTAAATGAGGTTTTTTTTTATTTTTAATATTAATTTTAAAAAAAAATTAATTTATTTTCAATTTATTATATGAGAGAGACCGAATAAGGACGTGCTAGTGTTACTGAAAAAAATATTTTAACTTTTGTTTTTGTTTTTAATCAGAAAGAGAGTTTAATTTTAACTTTTTTTTTAATGTTTTGTACTAATTTTTACACACACAAAGAGAGAGTAGGGGTAAATATGAGTTGACTTTTGAGCACTTTTTATTTTTTCAACTTATGATTTTTAGATTTTTAATGTTATGAATTGAATCATGAACCCAAATTATTATAATAAAAATGTTGATTGTATTTAATATTTTGGAGCCTTTTTTTATGGTTTAAAATTTAAAGGATTTCATTTTTTTATGGGTTAGTAATGTACCTAAAAATTTGGGGCTTTCTAAAAATTTGGGGCCTAAAACCCATATATATATATTTTTTAATGCTGTTGAGCCGGCTCTGGTAATATACATAATTTTAAATGTCAAATAGATAACGTGCTTTTAACCGACATGGATGTAAAAAACAATTAATCCTAAAAAAAAATGAAGTAGGATCACTTAATAGCACGGCAAGTGTGGAATAATTGGATGAGATTTATCTATTTTTGGGGGATGTGATAAATTAGTAGGCAATAATTGAATATATAGTGCACCATAGTTTTGAAATTGTGTATTGTGAAGGTGGTAGTTTTGACTTCAAGAAATCCACAGTCCCTGAATTGCATATTTATGAACAAACTGCCAAACACCTTATTGCATCCATAACTTTCCAAATATGCAAATGCCTTGCCGTAAATGAATCAACAGAGATATATCATAATTATGTTGTGTAATTACCATCTATATTATCTTACTATATATATATATATATATATATATATATATATATATATATTGTGAGTTGTTTCGGGTGGTCATGACTCTTTAATCTTACAAAAATATCACAAGTTCGAGTCTCTTAAAAGATAAAGTTTTTATAATGAAAACAAGAGATTCTCATTTAAGTGATTTCAATTGATATCTGCTCGATAATTTCCGTATCTTTTTTCTTAGGGATATGCTAGAAAAAAAAAAGTCTCTCTCTCTCTCTCTCTCTCTCTCTCTATGTATGTGTATGAATAATTTGACCCACCTACTATTTATTTGTGTGCTGAGATATAGGAATCATTCAACGTACATCAATAGATAACAAAGTCGTATATAATATATCCAAACATCAACATTAGGCTAAAATATTTGTAGAATAAGGCAAGCAAAAGACTAATACATATGACCATGCTTATATCATATGGCCAAAAGGAAAAGGCATTGAATTGATTTCCCCCAAAATTTCTCAATTTTAGTGTTTCACTTAATAATAAATTATTAATATATTCCATGCTTTGACTTTGTTGAGTGGCACGTAATTTCGAAACTTTCATCCCCTATGTAAACTTGTCAATGGATCAATTTTTAATTAGATTTCATCAGTTTCGAATTCAACCATCTAAAAGAAATTTAATCCGCATGAAATTCAATTAAATTTCATCAGTTTTAACAACCCATAACCAAATATGATAAAGATTGGATATTCGGCGCGATATAACTAACCCAATTGTGTTAAATTTTATGAAATAATCAATTATCTTTAACTCCATTTTATCAAACATCTCTTAATGTCATCATAATTTATACAAATAATTTGGATTAGTTCTTAATGGGATCGAATTTTGGTAAATTCAAATTCATGAAATAAAATATAATAGTTCGGATCAAATTTTAGTAATAAATAAAAAATATCAATTTATATTCGACTAATTAAATTCAAGTCCACAATCCTATTGTTGGCAGTTGCTTTGCTGTAGATATAATGTATTGGAGACCATTATGCAGATTTTCCAAAGAACTTTGGGGAGGACCATTACATCAACATAGAGTCAAGGTCCTTAAATTTACTAGTAAATACCAGACATTAATCAAAGGTGCCCCCTTTCCTATGTTTCAAATTATAAAGATTATGATATGAAAATCATGAGAAATTATGGTTTCGCTGAAAAAGTCGTGCTCAATGTACAAAGCTTTCATTCATATGTATTTGGCGAAAAGGGTAGTTGATAGACAGTTTCATCTCCATTTTGGGGAGATTGATTCTTAAATTTAGTTTCGGTGATATATCATTAGCACGAATGAACACTTGTCATTCGCTTGAATTCTTATAGGGAAAAAAAAAACGCTTGAATGATTTAAGTTTAAACCCTTTAAAGTTCAGATACTTTCTTTATCTTTTCACCTCAGTAAGTTCTATAAATAGGGACATCCATTCCATCACTTGATTTGAGATGAACACTATGCAAGTTGGGCTAACAAGTCTTACTATTACTAGTCATATCAACATAAAGTCGACTCGAGATTATAGGGTGAATAGTATTAATAGATTCGGGTTATAACCTTTTGATTGATTAGACTTGATCATTAAAAAAGTTGAATTTAAAAAGGATTGTACATGATATGAGCAAGATTACACACGAAATATGGATGAATCAAATATGGGTTATAGGGAAATTTCGACGAAATATGATTTAGATATATGATATGACTCGATCTGACACGACGTAGCTAGTACTAATCCAATATAGACAGGTATGCTTTAGACCCAGTTATGCATGTAAAATAGCATCTATCTAGATCATAAAAGGCAGAAACTTTTCATACGTAGTCATGGAATCATGTAAAGAAAAGTAGTAGCAAGTATAAAAGCTTGCACTTTTGATCATTTTTGTCAAAAGTTAATGTAATATCTTGTGTCCCAAGCTTCTAATATATTATCTTGAGGATTTATTATGTGTATGTGAGAGAGACTGGCAGTTAATTCTGTTGTTAAAAAAAATAGTAAAATAATTATCCTGAAAACAAAAGTTCTTGTCACCCATTTAGCAGAAATCATAAGATAATAAGTAAAAATATTAAATTATATTACCTTTGATAGCACCATTTTCACAAATTAAAAAGAGACAAATTGACAGACAAGCACCATCAGAGAATGCCACGTCGATCCTAGACAATTTTTCTGCTGACGTGGCGAGTTCTAAGTGGGTGAAAAAGCTGCTGATTCAGAACATTGCTGGAGGGTATCTTTATAAATTTTGGTGGAACCCAGGTAGATATAGATAATTGTAAAAAGGGCCCATTAATTGTCCCCACAAGAAGGCCATGACTTATGGGAGCAGATTAAGTAAATGGACACTTCGAAATGGTGGAGAAATTATTGGGTCCCAAAGGAAGGAATATCAAGCCGTCACTCTTTCTCCAACATCTCATACACCTAACCCAAAATACCCTCCTAGGAAATAATCCCTAACCCTAGAATTCGCAATCATTGTATCTTTCTTCCTTGGTTAGGAATTAAGATAATCATGGTTTATCAAAGAATAATTGATACATCACGTGCCGATGACGTGTACCTTTACCCGACACAACACGACACATCACATCAACTACATTCTCATAGACAAAGGACCTCAAATAATTATATTGTGAGTAAGTAAATTGACGAATTAAATAACCATTGATATAATTTCATGCAATAGTGCAAAAACGTGAATTAACCAACGTTTTTAAAAAGCCTAGAAATCAATCGGTTAATCATCAAAATTTGGCTACTTAATCCTGGTTCTACGAATATTATTATCTAGAATTTTATGGCATCTATTTTACTGCTTAATCTTAGTAAAGTTGGTAAAAACTTATACCATACTCGATTGATGGCCTTTTTTCCCCTTATACGTTTTTAAAAAATGGTATGTCTGGGTTTTGGACCCTATGTTGAGTAAGGGTTCTAAACCCTCCAAAAAAAAGTGGAAATACTAAACCTCGTCTTGCTAGTGCCGCCCCTCGTTGTTCCCTAAAGGAACTATCCCCTTTCAGTGGTCGAAAAACCTTAATGAGTTGAATCATATCTTGTTAACACGCACTTCTTGTAAGTGTGCGATGAGCATTAATATGATGAGTGATTATTGTCTAAGATGTTTGATTAGTTTACCTACAAGAATGGTGTAAATGATTATTCTCCTCACGTAAAATGAATTTCTTCACCACTTGAAGATTTGAGAGTCAAATTCTTTACTCAAGTTCAATTCTTCGTTGAGAGTTCATTGTCACATTCCATCAATGGCTTAAAGTTTACGGTCATATTGATCTCAGACATTCCATCACAGTATTGCATTCTATTGACAAAACCAATGCAACCATCCATTCAAGCTTGTGGCTTTGCTTTTGTGATCCAATGCCAGATAAGGCAGACAATTTCTTCAATGGTGGCGGAAATTACGCTTGTATCTATCTAGCCTACTCAAACAAGGGACTTGGAAAGAGAAATTTGAAGGGTGATCTTGTCCTTTAAGATTCATGTGAGATCCCCCTTGTTCTTGTGTCACACTCAAACTAATGAAATTTTTGAGCTCTATTATTTTGCTTCTTCTAAACTACCTACCAAGAATAACATGGACCCATACATGTCATGATCTACTACGTTACAAACAAGCCTAATTATTATCATGACTCGATTTGCTGTGACAAATATACTTTTGTCTTCATTTTCATTATTATTGCCTTGCCAAAATGATTAATATTGAGCAAAATATCATAAAAACCATGTGATTTAGATTTATCTTTCGATTTCTGTGGGCATGATGCCCTTCATCATTGGTAGACCCCAAATGAAAAATAATTTTTGTTTTTTTACCTTCTCTTCATTCCAAAATTATTCTTCCATGATGAAGGTTGGCAAGATTGGATTTCTCTCACTGCTTGATTGGCATTCCATGTCAGGTCGCTTGACTCGATTTTTTTTTGGGATTTTCTAGTTCTGGTCCTAGATCAAAATGGATGGAGAATATGATGATAGAGTATGGCCCTCCTAATCAATAATTAATAGTGATGGTGTGGTCTACACGATTGAATGGCTGAACTCGGGATTCAAAAAGAGGAAATGGATTAGAGATATTCACTAGGGCATCCAGTAAAAACCGCTAGGCTTGTAGTGGTAAATAGCCTATCACAGAGACAATAACCATCAGTAGAAATTGATAGACAGAAGATTTATATTGGTTCACCAGTTCGGAAACTTGACTAGTTTATTCTAATGGAATCTCTTGCTTCTTGAGGATTTGCTATTAATTTGGAGAAGATGATTACAAGGTTTCGCAGAAAGTAAACTCTTAGGCATATCTCTCCTCGCAAAACGTGGGATTGATTCCTATTTATATCCTGTAGGAGCTAGGCGTTATCAACGTGATTCCCGCGTAATCGTCGTAATCCTCGCGTAACGGCCATGATCTATGCGTCATCATCATGATCCCCTTGGGATCGTTGCGACCCATAAGGCGGGATCTTTGGTTGATAGAAGCTATATTCTCGGGGTGTAATGTGGCCTTCCAGAAAATGTGAGTTGTTGCTGTCGCAGTGTGCGTGGGAGTCACGTCGGCAATGGTTATCAACCCGAAAGACATGAGCTATGATCTGAACTTGAAGATCCGAACTAGAGTTGAAATGTCGGAGTTTGAATACCCAAATCTGACATCGTCATGTGGGGCCCCTATTGGGGGCAAGTTTCCGATCTGTTTCTGGACCGAACTTAGTCTTAACTAATTTTTAGTATCATCAAATAGCAAATGGATGCAAGATATATAGGATTAATTATGAACTATAGACATCATATCTAATATTTAGCTAATCTATATTAAGGGACGAGTCATGAGCAAGCTAATCTATACTATAATTTGGCTTATGCCCCATGTATTATCTTTATAATATTGGTTGCTCACTACTCTTCTTGCAACATTGGTGTAGTTATATAGATAATGGGTCTAGTAAGCTAATGTGTCTTACCATATGACTCTTGTAAGCTTTTGCTTACTGTTCTCTCTTTCTCTTCAACAAGGAACTCAATGCCATTAAATTAATTTTCCATGACAATCCCATTTTAGGAAGTTCTTAATAGTTCTTGGTGGGCCATGGATGAAAGTGAATTAGCAGCATAACCCTAGCCGTGGGATCAATATACTGATATTTTATTTTTATTTTTTTTCAATTTTGGTAATAAAAACACTTAATTAACTTTAATTTCACCAAAACTATGTAAAAAATGGATGTAGAAAAAATTATGTAAAAGATGAACAGTATTGTGCAATATAATATTCCTATTTGTCAATATGTTTTTGTTAGCAACCCAAAAGGTTTGAAATTGTAGAAATAGCTGATTTGTATTTATAATATAGTCTAAAGGAGAAATTTGTCTGTGTGTATATGATTTGTATTGTATGATCATTTAATGCATTCAATGGTTTCCCCTTAAAACCCCCCACATAAGTTTTCGTGTGACTTTGTTCTTTTCTTGAAATTTCCTAACAGTAACCATAACTAATTCCACAAGCATAAACTGTTAGAATATTGAAAGGAATTGCAAGTGGTGGAGGTCTTTCTCAGCCTATCTCTTTGTATAAATACATATCTTTCTCCTCTATATAATATAGTCTCAAACAAAGAGTTGAAAGCTTCTTTTAGACCACAAACATCCTTCCCCACCAATCTTTGAATAAAAAAATCTTCTGGGGTTTCTAAAAGAAAAGGTATATTACAATTGCAACCCCCCATCCTCTTAATTTCCAAGGAAAAATGGGTCTGAGAGACATCGGAGACACACTGCCTCCTGGATTCAGATTTTATCCTAGTGACGAGGAGTTGATCTGCCATTATCTGTACAAGAAGATTGCTAATGAAGAAGTTCTGAAGGGTACTCTGGTGGAAATTGACCTGCATACATGCGAGCCATGGCAGCTTCCTGGTAGGTCTCAATCACTTCTTCTTCTTCTTCTCTCTCTCTCTCCCCCCCCCCCCCCTCTGTGCGTGTGTGTGTGGGCGTGTAGTATGTCATCTTGGAAAGCAATTTCAAGATGTTTTTTATGATCCTCTTATTCTATTGGCAAAATTCTTTGAAATCTCTCCCCCCCCACCCCAAAAACCATCTCCTCCTGTTGTGGTACATGAAAAACATGAGAATGAATGAAGACACTTTGGGCAGTCTCTGCTGCTTCTTCTTCTTCTTCTTCTTCTTTTCGGTTACTTGTTTAGCAGGTAGACACACAGAAGACGAAAAATTCATAATTGGGTTTTTGTCTGAGCAGACAGACAACATGTTACAGACATCCTGTTACTAACATGATACTGTAACTACCTGCGCATACAAAAACATTACAATAATTCCTGTGTGTGTGTGTGTGTGAGAGAGAGAGAGAGAGAGAGAGAGAGAGAGAGATGTTCTACCTTGTTTAATTTTAAAACTTCCAAGAAATTACTCTTGGCTGATATTTAGTTATTTTAGCCATGAAGGTAATGCTAAATCAAACAAGGTGGTATAACTGATACTCTACCGTATATTTTTTTGCACAACACTGAATCTATATATATATATATTGCCTTAAGTATTCTTTTGTCTTTTGCTTTTGCCATTTTTCCTCCAAGCAGGAATGGATTCGAATAAGATCAGCTTAAAGTTGGTAATATCTCAAAAAGAATATGATGTTCTTATAGTTTTGGGGTGTAAATAGGCTCATGACTAACTAGACTAACCTCAAGCATTTGCAGGTGTGAATACAAATAGATAGTACATAGAAATTGTGTGCTAGACTCAATAATGGATATTCATAATGGGGAAACTGCCTTCTTTTAGATGTTTCCCCTTTGAATTTAGTGCTGTCCTTATGGAGGAAGCTTCTAGGATGGGGTGTTTGAACCATTTAGGACAGGAAAAGATGATCAAATTACTTCTCTGGGCTGGCTTGTTGAAATTTTTTGGTCTATCAAACAAAAAACAAAGATCAGGTTGTCAAAAAAACTTTAAGTTTTCAGAATTGAATTGTGTAAACAACAAGTTGTTTCTTTCTTTCTTTTTTTTTTTGGCAAGAACAAATGAATTCTTTCAGACTAGGAGATTCAAGATAAAGTTTTCTAGGATTATAATTTTTTAGAATAGTTCTCTCTTATCTCTCATGGAGATTGTGAGGTTTATTTCCGGGTAACGTGAGTGAAGTATTTATTATATGCAAATTTTTTTTTTTTTTTTAAGTTTATAGTTGTTATTCAACTCACGAAAATAGTCTCTCCGCTTGCAGCCGTAAGACTGAATTAAAATAATACATATTCATTTTCAATTTTTTCTTTCTAATTTTAGTGCACTCGTGATCATTTTTTTTAGTGATGATACTCAATTAGTTCTTAAGGAATGAATTATAGCTGCCTTTTAGCTTCTTAGACACTAGTGATGGCATGTGCAATGTCCCAGAAATTTTGTAAAAAAAAAGTGAGAAAAGCCACAAAGTTGATACTCCTTTTTTAATCTTTGTATAGAAGACGACATAAAGTGATATGGACTTAGCACCATCTAAGTAATCGACATTTCTTTGAAACCCTTCTCTTAATCTTTCTCGTGAGCTCTTTCATAAACTTACAAAAGCAGAAACAATGGACATTCATCTTTGTGACTTTTACCGAACTTCTGCATCTCCTACACAGAAATTAAAGTGTTTTACATCCACTCATATATATATATATATATATATATATATATATATATATACACCTAACCGTGTCACTTAGACAATAATTATTCTTTAAAGTGTATATACCCACTAATATACTCCTATATGTATAAACAAAAACAGTTTTTCTACATGCGAGACGAGATTGTATATATATACGTGCAGGAGTTTCGACTTCTTTTTATTATAATAGACCTATGTATATGTATAAATAAAAATAGTTTTTCTACATGGGAGATGAGACCATATATATATACGTGCGGGAGTTTCGACTGCCTTTAATTATAATATATATATGTATATGTATAAATAAAAATAATTTTTCTACATGCGAGATAAGATTGTATATATATATATGTGCGGGAGTTTCGATTGCCTTTAATTATAATATACCTATCTATATGTGTGCATGTATGTACCATGCATACAGACTTAAGTTTTTTTTAACATGCCCTCATTATATGTTTTGGATGATAGTGTTCAGATTTATCTAACTGCTGAACCTAACCATATATGTGTATGTATGTTCACAAGATATGGCAAAGCTAAATTCAACAGAGTGGTACTTCTTTAGCTTTCGAGATCGAAAGTATGCAACTGGTTTTAGGACCAACAGGGCCACTACATCTGGATACTGGAAGGCTACCGGGAAGGATCGGACGGTTCATGATCCGAGATCTCGTGCTATCGTGGGGATGAGGAAGACGCTGGTTTTCTACAGAAACAGAGCTCCAAATGGGATCAAAACTGGTTGGATCATGCATGAGTTTCGCCTGGAGAACCCACATGTACCTCCCAAGGTCTGTTCTGTTGTCTTTCTATGGCCATGATTAACTTTTTTTTTTCTTAACTCATGCACATACATATATATGTACATACAGTCATACATAGAGAGGGGAGTTCAGGGTTTTGTTGCGTGGGGTGGGGTTGGGGCGGGGGGGAGAAATTATTCTTGCCAGAACATTGTTATAAGAACAGAGAGCAAGAAACTTCAGAGAAACTCCTTTGAAACAAGATAGCTACCCGTATCTTTTTGGTTCTTTGCAAATATCAAATTTCTGGGATGAATGACACTTTGCCCCTGAAATGTTTTTAAATTCTCATTTTGCTCCCACATTGATTTCTCAAAAGTATAGGAATGTGTCCCAACCCTTAAATGATAGGAATGGCAGTGGACCGGGGCAGGGGTGAGAGTAGGGGCGGGGGGAGTAGTCTCCATCTCTATACCCGCTTAAAAGAAGTCCGTCCGCCCCCTTTAGCGGGGTAAGTTTTAATCTCCATCATTGCCAAGTAAATTCTAATCCTCGCCCTCGCCACCTGTTCTAGCGTTTACTCCCTCCCCCACTCCCCCACCCATTATAATTAATTTTTGTGATTTTAAGAATTTTTTTTAAAAAAAATCATAACAATTAAAGTACAAGTTATATCACTATATGCTTATATCACATGATCAAAACCAAAAACAAAAAAAAAATATGTTAAGAATATAATCCTTGCATAATTCTGCAAAAAACAACAACAATAATAAATATATAGATTATGTCTCTCTTGGTGTCTTGATTATCTTGAATTAGGGTTGAGGACTTTTAAATCCTTCTATATAATGGGTTTATTGGGGCAGGGCGAAGATAAGTTTTGGTCCACCCTGTATCCTTTCTCGCACGGGTTTATAGGTATCCCCGTATATATCTACCATCCAATATATATGATTTATTCTCGATCCAAACATAATAAGTTTGGACGAATCTCTATTTTTTCCTGATCCACTGTCATCAATATTAAATGATGTTTGGTTTCATCTATAAATATATCATAATGTTGCTTTGCGTCTGAAATATTTTAATATTATACTTTGTCACATTAGAAATGAATTATCTCAAATCACATGCATAGCACCGAGGAGACAAATTTTAAAAATCTTTTAAGTGATAAATTGTCGTTTTGCCCAAATCCCTTGCCAACTGTTTGATCCTTAGTTGATTTTCCATATTGGCTTAGATGTACTTTCTTTTCTGTCAATAAGGCAACAAACTAGCAAACATATGTGCAGAAATTTTAATGAGACCAAAAACAAAGATCAAATAACGTGACTTTGATATATTTAAAGCTATTTTTAGTTTCACTTTTCTTCGTAATTTTTACGGTTAATATTATTTTTAATCCTTAAAATATGTATTTTTTATCAATTTAGTTCTCATTGTATCAATTTAATAATTTAACGACTAAAAGTGTTATAAACTCCCGTACTTGGTTTTTTTTTTTTTGTTTGGTCAATCTAATGAGAGCTTTCATACTCACAGGAAGACTGGGTATTATGTAGAGTATTTCACAAAGGCAAGCAAGAGAATAACGATGAACATAGCCAGCAAAATGTGTTCGACAAAATAGCTGCTGTCATCTCTCCAAATTTGGCTACATCTTCTCCTTGTGGGTATCACCAAACCACCTCATTCAGCCACAGCTCACCCCAAAATCAAATCCAAAGCACTCTCCTAAACTCGTCTCCATGGAACCCTAATTTTCTTCAATTGTCTCGGGACACGAACGAAGCTCCCATCAATGGGTTGATGAACTCCAAATGCGAGGATGAATACGGGTTCTTGTTTGATCTGAGCTTTGAAGAGAGCAGTGTGGGAGATGGAGCAACTTCAAACCTAGAGGAAATGAGATTTGATGATGATAACAGTTTAGTTTTCCATTAAACTGTAGTTGCTTAGTGACCAGAAGAAGCTTTGTAGTTGATCCAAAAACTGTCATTGTGTTGTAGTGTTGAAGTAGAAGTCTTGTTTAATTGGACATTCACCAAGTCAGTTATGTATGTGGTAGGTAAATTCGTGGTTTGTAGATTTGTGTGTTACAATATTGTTGCCCTCTATGTAAAGTGATATTAGTGTTTTTTTTTTTTTTTTGTTTCCCCTTTTTGTGGATAGCAAAGATATTATCTCCCTTTAGTTGCACGGAAAAAAAATAATTATTCATTGCATTTACGATTAATAGAAATTCTATGAGGAATGTATATTTAACACCTCTCATACCCTTGTTGGTACCAGTGCTACACAACCACCACAAATCAGAATCGACTTGTGTAATTGATGGTTGAATAAACCGATTCAAATGTTTTTTTTATTATACTTTAACTCTATGGTAGATCATATAAGGGTGAAAGACCCATTTATAAAGTGTAGATCCCAATTGAATAGTCCTAAATAGAGTAATTCATGAAGTCAATGAGGAGTTGGATTTTGTGGATGTTGGCTTTAATTTGGATGAACCAATTACGGTGTGATTACAGTGGGGGTGGTGATATTAGGATAGTACTGCGTGTGATTGTGTGTATGTCCATGTGTTTGTGTTTTGAGGTGATGTTATAGTTGTGTAGTTGTGGTGGTTATACCATGGAGGAAGAGAGGTGGGTGAATAGGTGTGGTATATTATGAGATAGAAGCATTGCCTGGATTGATCCCATCCTTAATGGGCAAAAGCTTCTACTTAGCGGATCGATCCCTTATGTGATGTCCTCCGATACACTATTGATTCTCTGTAAATATTTGTTTCCTATTTAGAAGCTAAATTATAAGATTAGATTTTTGCTAAACAATAGGATAGTATAGGCTTGTAGAGTCCTAATTTATCTCTTCCACTTGTATTATATATCAAAATGTATACCGCCTAATGGAATAATGAGAAAGATTTTTTCATTAATTAGCATAGTATCAGAGCCTATGCTCTTGAGTGCCTAGGGTTCAATTCAAAACTTTGCCATGGCTGCTCAAACACAAGCAACGACGAATTCCAATTGTTTGTCTTTTATGTCGCAATCCATTAGCGATGTTTCTTCTCTCTATTTCATTCATTCTACTGATCATCTGAATGCCATTCTTGTTTCATCTCTTCTTACTGGGGGTAATTCTCCTACATGGTGCCAGGCTATGAAGATGACTCCTAATGCCAAAAAAGTTTTTGGCACACTCAAGAAGCCAACAAAGTGTTGGATCAAATAAATAAAATGATCAAGAGAAATTGTGCTCTTAATTGAATACTATCTTATAAATAACTGAAATGGTGACAAAAAAACTTACAATGTGTGACGCCCCAATTTTCGGGGGTCCTATATTAACCGTTGACCAACCGTCAACCCCGCGGAAGTATCCGTGAATGTCTCTTAAACCCGACATCACGTCAAATAACATTCCTTTAACCGGAATCATAATCCACAACTGTAAATTGAAATCAATTATTCATTTGGTTTAACCAAGACCCAACGCACCTTGATTTACACTCCATTATAGTCCATTTACATCATTGGAGGAAGGGAAAACATAGTTTCAAAATAGGGCAAAACAATTTAAAAATCAGTAAATTTTGGAGAATGTACCGGTACACAGTACCGGTACTATACTGTACCGGTACCCAGTACCGGTACTCTCTGCCCAGTTTTGCCATTTTCAACCATTTTTCATTTCCAATCCATTCAAAACCTTTCCCAATTCATCAAATACATGTTTGACAAGGATTTCTATATAAAACATGGTTTGTACAAGTTCTATTACAATTGATTCCATATATTTACATATCAAAATGGAATTCTTACAAAAGCTTTACAAAATAACCATTAAAGCCACAAGTCGGCTTTCTTCAACCTTGAGGCTCGAAATGGGAGCCGTCCGCCGGTGTAAACCCCGCACCTGAAATGTTTTTCCCACAAAGAGTGAGCCACGCTCAATAGGGTATCTCCTAATGAGGCTACTCCCCAACCTAAATGCATATGAAATGTTCACATGCCAAAATCAACAATTCATAACATTCCAAGCAAGGAAATATATTCAATGATGGAATTTGCAATGCCATGTTATGGAATGAGGTGAGACCCACTCATGCATATCAACCGAGCCCTTCCCGGCTCCTCTACACATGCAAGTGCCAATGTGTACCAATCCGTCATTTATGTTGCACATCAAATGACATTTCATTCTAGGGTCTTTATAGGGGTGGATGTTCATGGACTCACACCAAAGGTTACCCAACCTACACGGAATTCATGGACTTCCACCAACGGTTCCGCGTACACCGACACACTTTATGGGCTCATATACCAACGGAGTGCGTATCCAATCACCGGGTCTCTCACCCGAGGGATAGTCTAGCCCTTCTTGCTACCCCAACCCTAACAACCATGCAAACCGTGAGACTCGACTAGGTCATCGACCCGTATCACCCGAGCCCACTCGTCGTCCACCAAACTTGGTGAAGACAACCACCATGCACACACACCCACTAAATACGATATTCCCGTGCATATGCAATGTGATGTCCCATTGCAACAATAATACAATGTTCAATATGGTATGAGTAACATATGAACATTTACAACACATTTCACACACTTCATGGCAAAATCATACCATAAGCATATAATTTCCATAAAACAATTTCCAAGCATGTTGTCACATAATCATGTTATCAACATCTTAAATTCCTCAAGGCATATACATAACACATAACATGCCCACAATTCCATATAACCCAAGATTCACATTGGATTAATTTCATGTACCCAATTCTAGAAATCTCATTTAGAAACTTCTAATTACCAATCCAATTAGAATTGATCTTTACCCAATTCCATAACCATTTCACCCAAATCAAACAAATAGGCAAGAGATACACATCCTATCATCCTATCAATTTCATTAAAACATTCTAGGTTTGGAATAAACCTTAGTAGGAAGAAACCCTACCTCTTGAAGCGTAAGGAACGACCGTAGGAAGCTCCAAGACTCGATTCAAGCTCTAAGCCCTAGCTTCCCAAAATCCCGTTCCTCGAATTTCGCCCAAACCCGACCTTCTTGGTATGATTTTGTAGTCCTTGGCGAGGAGAACAACTTTCTCTCTTGGCTCGAGTTGATTTGAGCTCTCAATCGTTGTAGATCGTAGAGAGAAGATGGAGAAAACTTTGCTCTTTCCCTCTCTTACTCTCACGTGTATCGGCTGAACAAATGGGGAGAAAATTTGATTTTCTCCCCCTTAAATACCCTTTAAATACTTGGTCCTCAATGCGCCACACGACCCTTATTTCCCGGGTCCGTTTTAACCCTGAAACGATTAAATTTCGCTCCGATTCAAGTTCAAAATATTTTTATTTTAACTTGCCGTCATTTATTTTCTAAAATTTAAAATTTTATTCAGAATCTCGTTTTTGGGTCTCCCGAGGTTCGACCGCCTCGTAAAACACGAAAAATCCGACTAACTCGGAATTCAATGAAATTTGACAGGGTAACTAGGTTTCGCGAGACGAATCCAACGGTGATGTCCGTTTCGTCATCCGAGCTCTAGAAAATTTCAGGTTTACAACCTGTACCATAGTGGCAATTTACCATTTTGCCATTTTTCTCAAAAGTTTAAATTTCCTCGGGTTTTACACAATGACTCAAACACTTGTGCAATTTATAGGACTATCTTACCATGTATCTAGACAAGTACACAAACCTAGACAGGTTCATGAACAACTCTTAGACTCCATACATGAATAACCCTTGAGTGATATCCATGTACCACTTACATACATGAACCATGTGTGGAATATATATTGCCTAGCTACCAAAGTAAAATCCTTCAAATTCCAATAGACAGATTCGTTGTATTGCTTAGAATTCCAACAGCCCCCCTTAAGCTAGACAACTACCATGCCAAGCTTCTTTTTCAGTTTGTTGAAAGTATCACTCTCCAAAGCCTTTGTAAAGATATCCGCAAGTTGATCTTGAGTCTTACAGAACTTGACAATAATCTCTCTGTCTTTAACCAAGTCACGGATGAAATGAAATTTGATCATTATGTGCTTGCTTTTGTCATGAAAAAATGGGTTCTTTGAGTGAAATAGCTGAACTATTGTCACAAAACAGTGTTGTTCCTGTCTCTTGCTGATGCTTGAGTTCTTCAAAGATCCATCTTATCCAAAGAACTTGACAAGATGCCACGACAAGTGAAATATACTCAGATTCTGCTGTAGAAAGAGCCACAAATGATTGCTTCTTTGATACCCAAGAAACAACACCTGAGCCAATGCTAAAAACATAACCAAAAATGTTTTTGCAGTCATCAACATTTCCACCCCAGTCACTATCACAATAACCAATCAAACTCGAGTCTTCAACTCTTCTATAAAGTATCTCTTGATTAACAATACTACATAAATATCACAAAACTCTCTTTCCGGTATCCCAATGACTTCTTTTTGGTGATTCCATGTATCTACTGAGCATGCATACCGAGAAAGTAGGATCTGGTCTATTTGTAGTCAAATACATGAGACTACCAACAATACTTCGATATAAAGAGTACCATCAACATTGTTCCTTTTATCAAATTTTTTCAACTTCAAACTAACTTCCATTGGAGTGCTTGTTGGTTTAGCACCCTCCATCCGAAATTTCTTCAACACGTCCTTTGCATATTTCTTTTGTCAAATAAAAATTTCATCTTTTTATTGTTTAACCTCAATGCCAAGAAAGAAATGGAGAAGTCCCATGTCGGTCATTTCAAATTCTTGCATCATAGCTCTCTTGAATTCTCCACACATACTTGAACTAGTTCCCGTAAAAATCAAATCATCAACATACAAGCAAACGATCAAATATTCACCATGCGTACCTTCTTTGATGTAGAGAATATGTTCAAATGAACACCTTTTGAAATTGTTCTGCATAAAATAGCCATCAATACGACTATACCACGCTCTTAGTGCTTGCTTGAGCCCATAAAATGCCTTTTTTAAACGACAAACCTTCTTTTGTTCACCAACCTTCACATAACCTTGTGGTTGATTGATAAACACCTCTTCTTCAAGAAATCCATTTAAGAAGGCCGATTTGACATCCATTTGATAAACTCTCCAACTGTTTTGAGCTGCCAAGGCTATCACCGTTCGAATTGTCTCAACCTTTCACGACAAGACGAGCTTTGAACCTATCAATCTCTCCATTTTCATTCAATTTTGTCTTGTACACCCACTTCACATCAATTGCATTCTTCTCATTTGGAATATCTACAAGCTCCCAAGTGTGATTCTTATGTATTGAATCAATTTCTTGATCCATGGCTAGCCTCCACTTCTCTTCTTTAGAAGCTTTCTCAAAACTGATTGGGTCGGCATCAACGAACAAAGAAAAATTTACCAAGTCTTCTTCTAACATTTTGCTGGTACATTCATAGAGTTCTCTTATGCTTCTTGTCTTTATGGGGGCAACACTTGTACCTGAACTTGAAGATGATGATGACGGAGAAGAATGCAGATGAGTAGGAAGTGGAGAAGTTGGAGGAGTACTAACTTCTTCATTCCCTTCAACCTCAACATTTTGGTCATTGAATTCTTCTTCCAATTCAACACAACTTGAATTTCCAGACTCATCATTTTCATTCCAATTCCATGATTCTTCTTCATCAAACTTCACATCTCTGTTGACAATAAGTTTCTTGGTAATTGGATTATACAACTTGTATGCCTTCGAACTTTCACTATACCCAACAAAGATACATTTTTCAGATTTGTCATCCAACTTCTTTCTCTTTTCATCTGGCACATGTGAATATGCAACACTTCCGAAAATTCTCAAGTGCCCAAGACTCGGTTTGTGTCCACTCCAAGCTTCTTGAGGAATCATATTTGCCACACTTTTGGATGAGGCATGGTTCAAAAGATAAACACCACAACCCACAGCTTTAGCCCAAAAAAGAGTAGGAACTCTCTTTGCTTTTAACATACTTCTAGACAACTACACAATAGTTCGATTTTTTCTTTCGGAAACCCCATTTTGCTGAGGAGTGTACTGAACAAAAAACTAATGTTGGATGCCATCTTTGAGAAAAATTTCAAATTCTCCATCAATGTATTCATCACCTCGATCGGTACACAAAACTTTTACCACAAAACCACTTTGTTTTTCAACCAAAGCTTTAAATCTTTTGAAACATCCAAATACTTCAGATTTTTCTTGAAGAAAATAAACCAAAGTTTTTTTGCTGTAATCGTCAATAAATGTGAGAAAATAACGATTAGCTCCAATTGAAGTGATGTTCATTGACCCGCAAATATCTGAATGTATTAACTCGAGTGGTTTTGTTTCTCTCCTTATTTTTCCAACCGGGAAGGAATCTCTATGATGCTTCCCAATAACACATCCTTCACAAACTTTCTCTTGTAGATCAACACTAGGCATGTCATTCACAATATTCTTATTGCTCATTATAGAGAGAGTTTTGAAACTCAAATGCCCAAAATGAAAGTGCCACAACCAAGATTTGTCCTTGATAAAAGTGTTGAAACAAGAACCAAACTGATTTTGAAACTTCAATGGAAAGATCTTGTTTTGAGTCATGCTCACCTTAGTAATGAGAACACCATTCTTGTCTTTGATCTCACGCATGTCCTCCTTGAAGTTGACTTCATAACCCTTCCATAAAAGATGTCCAACACTCAAGAGATTGTGCTTGAGGCCTGAAACATAATAAACATCAGAAATACGCTTTACCCCTTTGTTTGTGTGAACAAGGATAATGCCAATGCCCTTTATGGGGAGCCTCTTATCATCACCAGTTCTAATTTCACCTTGAGTAGATTGATTCAACTCCACAAATGCCATCTTATTTCCTGTCATATGATTGCTACACCCACTGTCAACATACCATACTTATGAGCCTCCTGTTCATGGTATGTGAGAAGCAAAGAATCAGCTTCTTTGTTTTGATCTTTCTCATGCATAAAGCTGAAATTGTTCTTTTCTTCATCTGCAATTCTTTTCCTACAATATTTCTTGACATGCCCAAATTTTTCACAGTAATGGCATTAGGTATTCTTCAAAGAAGACCATCCTTTTCCTCTTCCTCTATTTAAATTAGACAAGTGACTTTTATTCTTTTCGTCATCTTGTTGTCTTACACCATGATCTCTTCCTCTATTGTTTTGCTGACTTTCATCTTTTTGACTAAGACAACTTCCTCCATTATTTCTTTCTATTCCACGAGAAGAGCCACGTCCTCTACTACCTCTGAAACCTCCCATTTGAGAAGCTTGTGTATGGAAATCCTACTCAAAAGGAGAAGAATCATATTGCTTCATCTGAAGTTCATGAGATTGTAGTGATCCCATTAAACTCTCCACAGACAAAGTAGACACGTCTTTTGACTCTTTGATCGTAGCGACAATTCCTTCAAATTTACAGGTTAAGCTACTTAGTATTTTCTCCACTACTCTTTGATCCTCAGTCATTTCACCATTCAATCTCAATCGGTTGGCAACATTAATTACCCGATTAAAATAATCGTCAATGCTTTCAGAATCCTTCATCTTTAGTGAATCAAACTCAAACCTAAGGGATTGAAGCCGTACCATCTTCACTTTGTCATCGCCTTTGTATGAAGTGAAAAATATATTCCAAGCTTTCTTTGACGTAGTTGCTACTGTAATTCGTTGGAAAACAATTTCAGTCACTGTTTGATAAATCATAAGTAAGGCCCTCTTGTCCTTCCTACAATTTCCACTCAGCTCGATTGTTTGAGCTGCAGTAAGAGTTGTTCCTTCTGCTGGTTCTTCATACTAGTTTTTCACAATATCCCATAATTCTTGAGTACCAAGTAAGACTTTCATTTGAATACTCCAATAGTTATAATTCTTCCCATCGAGGCGAGGAAATTGGGGCAATTGGGAAATCACAGTATTGTTGTTAGTAGCCATGATTTTCCAACCCAATGGCTCTGATACCAATTTGTTGGATCAAAGAAATAAAATGATCAAGAGAAATTGTGCTCTTGATTGAATACTCTCTTATAAATAACTGAAATGGTGACAAAAAAACTTACAAAAAGACTCAAACACTTGTGCAATTTATAGGACTACCTACCATGTATCTAGATAAGTACACAAACCTAGACAATAAATAGGTTCATGAACAACTCTTAGACTCCATGCATGAATAACCCTTAAGTGATATTCATGTACCACTTACATACATGAACCATGTGTGAAATAGTTATTGCCTAGCTATCAAAGTAAAACCCTTCAAATACCAATAGACAGGTACGTTGTATTGCTTAGAATTCCAACACAGAGGATGTCGTAGACGTTGAATTGTGGGAGTGATGCAATGATATGATCCTACCTGGGCTTCTCAATAACATCAATAAATCTCTTACATGCAGTCTCATATACTGTAATACGCCTCATGAGGTTTGAGTTGATCTAGAAGCATGTTTTTGCAAAGTAATA